>CM043319.1:85046168-85763668 GCA_023736055.1 Quercus glauca | reverse complement strand
TTCTCATCACTTCTCCATATAAATGCAGCCAGGAAAGTTGCTGCAATGCATTTAATACGGTGGTGGCAGCTTTTCCTTCTAGATATTTCTCTATTCCTCCTATCTCCAGGCGTATCTAAAGCTTATCCAAATTGCTAAAGTCACTAGTAAATTCATTTGAACCCCCCAGATATTTATATGACCCCAAAATCCTTTCATCCGAGGATGATCATCTCTTCGGAATACTAATGCTCTCTTCGGATAGAGTTTCTTCGTCCCCATGTATCCTTCTTTTACGTGAAATACCCCTCGACAATTTTAGCCTCCTCGAACATAGACTAGTCCTCAGCTTGGGCTTTAGGCCCACTACGTATGGCTAGGCTTTACCCACCCACAATAGCCCCTCAAAATTTTAATTTTTCCTTCACCTCCGAAGAGGAAAAAATGAGATTTTGATTTGCTACAAAATAAAAATTTGAAATGCACAAATATCTTAATTCGCACGTGTAGTGGCATGGATTTACGCGCTTCATAATTGCTGCTATTGTTTCAAGGTTCCCAAAGCACCATTAATTACTCCAGGTAGCGTTTTGTCTTTGACATCCAACGGTGGACTATTGATCCAATGGACGTGATCCTTCCTAGGAATTTAGGCGGGATAACTCTTTCTCCCTCGTTTGTCTCCATATAAAGCCCTAGAGGAGGTTCTTCTTCCCTTACTTGACACATTTTCAGACTTTCCAGCAAACAGAGACACTCAAATCAACCAGACTCTATTATCATCAAATTCAAAATTTTCAAGCATCTCCACCAGCCCAGATATCATTTCCCGATTCGGTTCATGTAAGTTTTCAGATATTCGTCTTTATTCCTCTCTTCGGACGCTCTTTTTGTCCTTCGAATAGTCGCCCCCTAGTCACCATGTTTAGAGTTCCTCCTATTTCGTTTGCTTAGGATGGGTAAATATCAGCATCTGGTAAACAGTCCTGCTCAGATGGAGAAGTTTAGAGCCACCTACCGCATTCCTGAAGACATGGGTTTGAGATATAGCCCCCTAGAAAAAATTTTAACAGACCGGAAAGAGGGTGAAGTGATAATCCCCCTCATCGCTTTCCTGGAAGGAGGAATGACTTCCTATGGGCCCTATCACCACTAACTACCTTTGAAACCATAGGCTTAACCCTACGCAGTGTGCGCCTAACGTTTTTAGGATATTAGGTGCTGTTGATGACCTGAACCGCCATCTGGGCTTGGGACTCACCTGGCTAGACGTGGTGCATATGTACGAGTGCTACAGTAAAAAAGGAGCGGGATATTATTTAAAATCCCGATCCGATGCTGTTAGACTCGTCTCCTGCCTTCCCAAGTCTAACAAGGGAATGAAAGACGATTATCTGATCGTCTCGGGTGCGTGGCACGATGGTTTTCACTGCTCAGCCACGCCAGAAGAACCAGGTGGGGGCACCTTAGATTTAGGCTTGCTAACATTAGATGTAGGATTGACTTTCATTGCAATTTAGTCTTCTCGGTTTTATTGTTGCCAACTTTCTGATCAAGTTTTCCTATGGTGTTGACAGATAAAAGAAACGTTACTCCTCGGCTGAGCCTTACCAACATTGCCACACTCAATTATTTGTTACGATCGAAGATTTTTGTAAGTGAAGACAGGCAACTCCGATTGGTCCCTCTCATCCTCGGTTACAACACCAAACCATCTGACTTGCAGCCGGTCGAGAACGCGATAAGGCAAGGAGACCATTGCCTCCACCAAATCGACGTCGATCGGAAGGACTTCTTGGCCCCATTTGATCTCCCTCCAGTGCCACACTCAAACCCTCAGGACGTACCACTGCTCGTCCAGCCAGTTTAGCAAATCCCCCTTGAGTCGGTAGTTGTAGGTGAAAGGGTTGGCTCTTCGACCTCCTCCCTAAAGGAGCAGATAGATAAATTTAAGTTTGAGGGAGAAGCTTCAGGAGGAGTTTAGGTGATACCATCCTCCGATTCCGAGGAGGATATTGATAGGCAGTCCAGCGTCCATCCTCCTATCCTAATAACTGCTCTTTCAGAAGACTCTTTGGAAGAAGATATGTCAGACTTGAAGGCCCTGATGAGAAATAGGGGCAAGAAGGCCGAGCCAAAGGGCACTGGGACTTCCCAACCCGTGGTGAATTTGCCTCCACCATCACCTCAGGTTCCTAATCTCGGCTTAAAGCCAGTACCAAACCTGAAGAAAAAGAGACCTCTCGAACCTGAGGAGAGGGAGGTGGTGGTGCCACCAAAAACAACAAAGCAACAGAAGGTGGTGAGGGACCACAGGAGTAAGAGGGCCTCATCCACAGAGAGCCAAGAGGAGCCTCCTATTGCTGACGTGCGCCGAGGGCAACGTACATGGTCTCCCAAGTTGGAGCTGGATGGCACTTCTATTTCTTGGGAGACCTCCATCAGAAACTATGATGGGGGAAGAGCAAGGCTAGTAGCTAAAGCCTTGGAGCAACCATTGCTCCTCCCCCGAGACATGGAGTCATACAGGCGCTTTAGCCAGTATGAACTCTTCATGTCCCTGAAGAGGGACCTGGCCATGATAAGTGAGCTTATCCAGCTTTTCGGTTGGCATGTTAATTTTTCTCTTGTTTTATGCTAACATTTTTACTTCACTGTGCAGATTACCCAGCAAGTCTTCGTGGCCGAAGAGTAGAACAGAAAGGCTTATGTCGAAGCCCAAGCCAAGGCCCAATCTCGGTCCGAGGCAGAGAAAACTCTGGGCAGCTTGAAAGAGGAGTTTTCTCAAATCTCTGAGCAGCTCAAGGAGGTAACCAACGAGAGGAACAACCTCAACGCTGGTGTACAAAATGCTGAGAGTCAAGCCGCAGCCCAACGCAAGTTGCTGAACGAGGCTCAAACCAATTTGGCAGCCGAGAAAGGACTCGTGAAGGATCTTCGCGCCGACCTCCAAAAGGCTAAAGAGACTGCCAAGCTAGCTCAGAGGAATGCTCAGCTGGCCAAGGAGGCGACCAAGGCCGAAAAGAAAGCGGCATACAAACTGGGAGTCGAGGTGACCGAAAAAGGTCTTACTGAGCAGTTTGCCTCGGTCAACCAAGACTACTGTGACATAACTTGGGGCAAGGCGCTGGACGCTGCTGAGGTGACTGCTGATTCGGAACTGAGGCTGCCTAAGAGCATTTATTATGACCCAGACATCCAATAGCTTTCAGAGTCTGATCCCCCTCCTCCAACACAACTCCCAGAGGCTTCGGAGCAATCCTTGGTCGGCCAAGCCCCTCTAAACACCCTTGAGCCTTCAAAGGATTCTGGTCAGCCAGGTGGTCAGAGCACCCCAGCTGAACCACCCAAGGATAAAGGCGAGGGCTTGGAAAAAGAGAAAACATCCTCAGAGCCTAAGGACCAAGCCCCAGAAGCTGCTGCTACTCGGACAGGCCAAGCTGCTGATCCTGTGGTCTCTCAAGCAGATACCTAGATGCTTAGATTTTTGTTGTTTTGTTTTGTTTTTTTTTTTTATTATTTTTTTTTCTTCTTCTTGCTTTCCTTCTATATAAGGGATTGTAAAATATTTTTTTTATCAATGAAACAGCTTCTCTTTTACTTTTGGTGTATTCGTTGCATACCATATGACTTACTTTTGCTACAATTAATTGCACTTTGTAACCTGTAACTATGGTAATATAGGTAAACATAAGCATCAGATCTTGCTAACAATGCACAAAACTAAGGTTGGCCTTGAAAAGAGCAGTCTGTATAAGAACTACTACTAAATACTGAATACGACAAGTATTATAAAAGCTTAAAAGGTCTCTTCGAACATGCACAAAGAAGGCCAACATAAGTTAAAGTTAATTTAAATACATTCAAGGATGTCAGACAAGGTTCATTCTAAAGTTAAAATGTAATAATAATAACAACACAATGGTGTTGACTAATCTATACTATCTGATCCAAGGATTACAGGCACGTGAAAGAGTGTTAACTAATCAAAATCATCTGGTCCGAAGACTACAGATATGATTGGATTTAAGTTCAAACACTTAGAGAACTGATAAGGAGTTTTAACTAACCCAAATCATCTAGTCCGAGGACAACAGGCATGATAAGATTTAAGTTTAAACACTTAAAGAACCGATAAAGAGTGTTAACTGACCCAAATCATCTGGTCCGAGGACAACAGGCGTGATAGGATTTAAGGTTAAACACTTAAAGAACCGATAAGGAGTGTTAACTAACCCAAATCATCTGGCCCGAGGACAACAGGCGTGATAGGATTTAAGTTTAAACATTTAAAGAACTGATAAGGAGTATTAACTAACCCAAATCATCTGGTCCGAGGACAACAGGCGTGATAGGATTTAAGTTTAAACACTTAAAGAACCGATAAGGAGTGTTAACTAACCCAAATCATCTGGTCCGAGGACAACAAGCATGATAGGATTTAAGTTTAAACACTTAAAGAACCGATAAGGAGTGTTAACTAACCCAAATCATCTGGTCCAAGGATAACAGGCATGATAGGATTTAAGTTTAAACACTTAAAGCATTGATAAGGAGTACAAATCGTCATAGTAATTAAAGAGAAGATTCGATTAATAATAGTACCTTTTAAGATTATTTACATTCCAAGGGCGCGGTATTACATGACTATCTAAGTCTTCCAAGAAATATGCACCAATGCCAGCCCCTGAAGTGATACGATATGGCCCTTCCCATTTGGGTCCTAGCTTCCCCTAGGTTGGGTTTTTCGCAGTGCCCACAACTTTCCTGCATACCAAATCACCAGGTTCCAGAGGCCTTAGCTTTACATTGGCAGCATAGCCTTGCCGAAGCTTTTGTTGGTAATGTGCCAATCGGACCATTGCATTTTCTCTCCTTTCCTCAATCAAATCCAAACTCTTTTCTAGAAGTTCATCATTACTGGTCGGACTGAACGAACTGGTTTTCAGAGTTGGGAACCCAGTTTACAGCTTCAGCCCCATAAGTCATCGAGAAAGGGGTTTCTCTAGTAGATTTGCGAGGCGTAGTTCTATAAGCCCAAAGTACGTGTGGCAACTCTTCCACCCACTTGCCCTTCGCATCGTCTAATCTCTTCTTCAATCCGTTGACTATGACTTTGTTAATTGCTTCTGCTTGCCCGTTTCCCTAGGGATAGGCAGGGGTGGAGTATCTGTTCGTGATTCCCAGTTCACTACAATAATTTTGAAATGCTTTACTGTCGAACTGCAGGCTGTTGTCTGAGATGAGAATATGAGGAACTCCAAAACGAGTAACAATATTCTTCCATACAAATCTCTGCACATCTACGTCTCGGATGTTGGCCAGAGGTTCAACCTCAACCCATTTGGTGAAATAGTCTGTGCCGACCAGAAGGTACTTCCTATTTCCTGCAGCCTTTGGGAATGGACCCACTATATCTAAGCCTCATTGAGCAAATGGCCATGGACTAGACAGTGGGTTGAGGACTCCACCTGGTTGATGTATATTCAACGCAAATCGTTGACACTGATCGCACTTCTTAACATACTCATGGGCCTCTTTTTGCATATTCGGCCACCAATAACCCTGAGTAATGGCTCGATGAGCTAAAGACCTACCTCCGGTGTGACTCCCGCAAATTCCTTCATGCAACTCCTCTAATAGCAACTCAGCTGCTTTAGGATGAATACATAACAAGTACGGTCCTGAATAGGATCGTTTGTATAATTTCTGGTCTTCAGACAGCTAGAATCTGGTAGCCTTCCTCCGAATTTTGTCGGCTTCCCCCTTTTCTTTAGGCAGAGTGTCTTCTTTCAAGAACTTGATTATAGGCTCCATCCAGCAAAGCCCGGTTCTGATTTGATGAACTTGGACTGCATCTCTTCCTACCTCGGTAGACCCATGCAAATCCTCGACGAGGATAACTCTCGGCAAATTTTGCGCCAAAGAGGTAGTGAGAGTGGCCAAAGAATCAGCATATGTGTTCCCACTTCTGGGAATATGTAGCACGCTGAAAAATTTGAATTCCAACTGCAAACGTTTAACTCGGCTGAAGTATCCCTACATCCTTTCATCCTTCGCTTCAAATTCCCCTTGTACTTGACCCACAACTAACCTTGAGTCCGAGAACAACTCCACTGTCTTTCCCCCCATTCTTTACACCATAGACATTCCCATCAATAGGGCTTCGTACTCTGCCTCATTATTTGTTGCCAAGAAATCCAGCCTTAACGATTTTTCAATGATGATTCTCTCTGGAGATATCAATACTAGCCCTACTCCAGAACCTTTCTGGTTCGCGGCACTGTCCACATACACTTCCCAGCGGGCAAGACCTTGTTGAGAAATCATGCCAACCGATTTTCCATCCATGTCCTTCTCTACTGTTATTTCTTCTAAACTAGGTTCCATGAACTCGGCCACCAAATCTGCAAGGATCTGCCCCTTGACTGAAGTGTGAGGCATGTACTTGATATCGAAAGCCTCCAAGATAGTGTCCCACTTGGCTATTCTCCCTGTGTAGTCAGCACTTCAAAGTACGGATTTAAGCGAGAGTTGTGTGAGCACGACGACCGTATGTGCTTGGAAGTAATGGGGAAATTTTCATGTTCTGAGTACTACTGCCAAAATAGCTTTCTTCAGTGGCAAGTATCTTATCTCGGCCTCATGTAGAGATTTACTCACATAGTAAACCGGTCTTTGTACACCTTGATCCACTCGTATCAGCACTAGACTTACAACATAGGGAACCACCGCAATATAGGCAAATAGGACCTCATCTGGTTCAGGGCTAGACATAATCGGTGGCCGAGCCAAGTAGTCTTTAAGTTGTTGAAAAGCTGACGCACATTCTTCAGTCCATTCAAATCCTTTCCACTTGTTGATCAGTGAGAAGAAAGGTTTACACCTATCCGCGGACCTAGAGATGAATCGGTTCAGAGCAGCTGTTATCCCTGTTAACTTCTGAACCTCTTTTGGATTTCGAGGAGGCTGTAGATTTTGAATAGCCTTTATCTGATCGGGATTAACCTCAATTCTCCTATGTGTCACCATGTAACCCAAAAATTTGCCTGACCCTACACCAAATGAGCATTTGGAAGCGTTCAGGCGCAACTTGTGTCTTCTTAGGATTTCAAAAGTGTTGTCAAGGTCCTTAACATGCTCAGAAATGACTTTGCTTTTTACCACCATGTCATCTATATAAACCTCAATGCTTTTGCTTAACTGTGATTCAAACATCCTCGTCATCATTCACTGATAAGTAGAACCTGCATTTTTCAGACCGAATGACATCACTTTATAGTGGTAGTTACCAGTAGGGGTAACAAAAGCGGTCTTTTCCTGGTCATCTGGGGCTAACGGTATTTGATGGTAACCTTGGAAAGCATCCAAGAAACTCATCCGAGAATGGCCGACAGTAGCATCTACTAGCTGATCAATTTTCGGCATAGGGAAGGGATCCTTAGGACAAGCCTTATTTAAGTCCGTGAAGTCTACATAAACTCGCCACTTTCCGCTCTTCTTCTTCACCACCACAGTATTTGCCAACCACTTGGGATAAAAAACTTCTTTAATAGCTCCAGCCTGTTTGAGCTTCATTACTTCTTCTTTGACTGCATCTGCATGCTCTTTAGATGGCCACCGAGGAGGCTGCTTCTTAGGGACAATCAGTGGGCTGACCCTCAATTGGTGGCAAATGAACTCTGGATCTACTCCTGGGGCTTCATAAGCACTCCAAGCGAATACGTCAATATTTCCTTTAAGGAAATCAATTAGCTCTTCTTTTTCTGGTTGAGGCATCTGAGATCCGACTTGAAAGTACCTTTCAGGATTGTCCCCAATTAAAACTTTTACTAAATCCTCACATCTAACGCCTTCATCAAGATCTTCGACGGGTGACACCCGACTATTTAACTGCTATAAGTCTCCCTCAGCCCTGACCGAGGACTCAGTTTCAGGCTTGTGTTGGATGGCAGCCACCAAGCATTGTCTGGCCGAGGATTGATCTCCACGGATTTCACAAACCCGCCCTTCGGATGGATATTTAACTTTTTGATGTAGAGTGGAGGAAACAGCCCCTAGCGTATGTAGCCAAGGTTTGGCTACAATTGCCGTATAAGGGGAATAAACATCTACGACAATGGAGTCTACTTCCACTACTTTTGAGCCAATCTGTACAGGCAGCTGTATCTGGCCTTTCGGGGTGACAATTCTTCCCTCGAAGCTAACCAAGGGAGAACAGTATGGTGTTAAGTCATCAAGCTTGAGGTTCAGCCCCTAGTAAAGGTCAGGGTACATTATCTCCACCGCGCTACCCTGGTCCACCATTACCCTCTTCACATCATATCCTCCGATTCTGAGGGTGACTACCAAGGCGTCATCATGAGGTTGAATGGTTCCAACTTTATCTTTGTCCGAAAAGCCTAAAACTGGCTGGACAACCAGTCTAGCGCTCCTCAAATCTCGACCAATGTCCCCTGCCGGTAACCGAGCTACTGACATAACCTTGGACGGCTAGGACCCTGTTCTTCCTAGGGCTGCGAAAATGACGTTAATAGTTCCTAATGGAGGTTTCGCGGAATCACTCCTCCTGGACTCAGAATTCATTTGACCTCCTCGACCATTGGAATGATGCAAGAGATGCCTCAACCTGCCTTTGCGGACCAGTTGGTCCAAATGGTCCCACAAACTTCTGTAGTCTTCAGTGGTATGCCCATGGTCTTGGTGGTATTGACAATAGAGATTGTGATTGCGCCTCTCAGGATTCCCTACCATCTTACTGGGCCACCTAAAGAATGGTTCATTCTTGATTTTTTCCAAAACTTGGTGGACTGGCTCCTTGAACACTGTATTGACTGCTTGAGCATTTGTTGATCCTAACTGCCCTGCGAAATCTCTCTGTGGCTTGTTGTTGTTCTAATGCTTCGACCTGAAATCCTTCCTCTCTTGGGGGATAACCTTGTCCTTACATTTCCCTTGTTGTTGATCTTTTTCAACCCTTTTATATTTTTCAATACGGTCCATGAGCTGACGCATGTTAGTAACGGGTTTACCAGACAAGGACGTCCTTAAACCATGGTCAGTAGGGAGGCCAAGCTTGAACGTATCTAGGGCCATTGCATCAAAGTTGCCCTCCATATCATTAAACATCTCCCAATACCTATCTGAGTACGCCTTCAGGGTCTCACCCTTACGCATGCTCAAGGATAGCAGAGAAGACAAGGGCCTGGCCACTCTTCGGCATGTTACAAAATGTGAACCAAAAGCTTGAGTTAGCTCTTGGTAGGAATTGATGGAATCTGCTTTCAGGCCATCAAACCACCTCATTGCAACCGGTCCAAGACTAGAGGGGAAGACCTTACACATCAAAGGTTCATCTCTGGAATAGACAGCCATCCATTGATTAAAGTGGCTCACATGCTCCACAAGGTCCGTTTTACCATTATAAATGGTAAAGGTTGGCTGGTTAAAACGCTGAGGAAGTCTCACTCTTTCGATCCTATGCGTGAAGGGTGACCTAGAGATTTGATTCAAAGCCTTGCTCATAGCATCATTTCCTACCCCTCCACGTGATGGGCTCCGAAGTTGTTTTTTGCGACGGTGATCCTCTTCATATGAAAAGGATTCACTGATTGGTGTTCGAGACCTCTGCTCGTAAGTGACATCTTGCTCGTCATCCCAATCCTCATTAGAATGCGAAGAAACACGTTTTCTTTTTGCATGGCGCAACTCCCTCCTTAACCTCTCAATTTCTATTTGCATTCTATTCTTCTCTGCATGAGACATGTGACTTCCTCCATGAGGTTGACTTTGCTCAGGGTGCGTAGTATGCACACTGCCTTCACGATCTTGTCTCTGCTCTAAATTGAGAAAAGGGTCTATGTGCTGGGACGCCCCAGATTCTGCTGGTTGTTGCCTTGGTTCCGCCATTACCGACTGCTGTTGCTTCCACTTATACTCAAGCTCTTCCCACAGACGGCGCCAATTGTAGGGTCAGGATTTGTGGCCCAAGCCCAAAAACAATGAATTTGTAGAGCGTGGGTGATAGAGCTAGATTAACTACGGAGCTAACAACGATTGATTATAGCATGCAAGTATAAACCAGCATAAAAGTACACGTAAAGACCAAGTAGGTTCAAATTCGAAGAGACTTATAATAGATTGAATATCGGTTACACTTTTTTCTCCTCCCCCATTTTCATTAGGAACCCTTCTTTATATATCCTTCTCCACTACCATCCCTATCGTCCACTTGTTCTCCATCCAGCTCTCTACTTGAGTCCCTGTCATGTCATGTATTTCCCTTAGCTTTTGTGAATGACGGTAGCTGAAGTTGTACTGTTCAGAGGTCTTCTCCACATAAATGCGGCCAGGAAAGTTGCTGCAGTGCATTTAATACGGTGGTGGCAGCTTTTCCTTCTAGATATTTCTCCGTTCTTCTTATCTCTAAGCGTATCTAAAGCTTATCCAAATTGCTGAAGTCACTAGTAAATTCATTTGAACCCCCCAGATATTTATATGACCCTCTCTTCGGAATACTGATGTTCTCTTCGGACAGAGTTTCTTCGTCCCCATGTATCCTTCTTTCACGCGAAATACCCCTCGACAATTTTAGCCTCCTCAGCCATAGACTAGTCCTCAGCTTGGGCTTTAGGCCCTCTACGTATGGCTGGGCTTTACCCACCCACAATAATAATAATAATAATAATAATAATAATAATAAAAGCCTAAAATGTCACTAGACAAGTCATTTATTCCCTTTCCCACTTTCCTAGTCTCACGTTTACTCTAGTTTTCTTTCCTTTTTTTTTTTTTTTTTTTTTTCCTTAAATCTATAACAACACCTTGCCACCTACCCCTCAAATCAGATTCAAAGTTTCAAACTCTTTTTACACGGTTTTCTTTCCCCATATTTTTTCGGTAACGCAGTCATCCTCTCAAAGTCTCTCTCTCTCTCTCTCTCTCTCTTAAGATAAGTTCTTGATCATCTTCGTCAACATTTTATTCCAGTCAAAGCTTAAAGCACAGATTAGGGGTGTGCACAAAACCAAGAAACCAAAAAAAACCACTTCAAACCAACTGAATGAATGGCAAAATTTCAGTTCAGTTTCGTTGGCAAATTTGCATGCACTGAACCGACCAAAATTGAACCGAAACATATTATTATATATTTTATAGTAAATATATAATATAAATTTTGTAAATATTTGGGGCTTTGGGCCTTCGTTAGTTTATATATTCTTTAGGCCTTCGACCTTTTCATTTTATTTTAAAACATTTAGGCCTTTTTTTCGTTTATATGATTAGATCCGACCTTTTCATTTTATCTTTTTAAACATGGCTATTTAAAACCCATTAGATTAACTAACTATAATTAAACTGAGTAAAAATTTAATTAAATTAATTAAACTATAAAAACAAAAGTTATAAAACCCTACCCTACATACCCCACACTTTTCACTTTCGCACTTTTCACTCTCACATTTAGACAGCCTCCACTCCACAGTCCCTCTCAAAGTCTCACACTCACGCCAAATCTACCTCTGTTGCTGCCTCCACACGTTGGCTTCCCCATGTCGGTGTGATCATTAGCTTCTTAGTTCTCACGATGACTGTCTCTTTTTTGAAAATCTCGATAACCCTCACTCTGTTTTGTATTTTGGGTTTTGTTTAATATTGAATCAATGCTATTTTTATAAGATTAAAGATAATAGCCTAGTAGTAACAACATAAGATATTTATTTTTTCAAGTTTTATTGCAAATAAAGCTAGGGTTTTGAAAAATCGATAACCCATGTGCTTGGCTACTTGTGCTAGTTGGTTTCTTTATTAAAGTTAGCTGCTTGCCTTTGTCTCATGTGCTCGTTGACTTTTGATATATAAAGTTAGCTGCTTTTTTTATTTATTTATTATAGGTATATTTGTTTATTGTTGTTGACATGTTGTGAATCTGTGATTGTGATGTTGAGTTGTTATTTTCTTATTGATGTTAGATTTTTGAAAAAATCAATAACCCCATGTGCTTAACTATGATGTTGGGGTATTTGTTTATTATTTCTTTGATATTGATGTGTTTATTTTATCTTATTGATGTGTTTATTGTTGTTGTATACTAGAGTCCTTCTCATTCTTCTTCTTCTTCTTCTTTTTTTTTTTTTTTGACTTGTTGTGTTATTGTATACTAGAGTGAATAGTCCATTTCATTCCCTTTTTTTCTTTGTCATTGACTTATTGTGTTATTGTTACTGTAATTTTTTTTTTTTTGTAGACTATACTCATTTTGGTGTTAAATTTTTATTTTTTTATTTTTTATAGTTGCTAACTTATTGTGTTTATTGTTGTTTTATTTTATATTGTAGATGAATGACACAAGAGAAATCCCAATAGGTCAAGACAATAAAGCAGGTCAAGGGACAATCAATGTGCATGAAGACAAAGGCAAACCCCCACTCCCACCAAAAGTAGGTAATGCTAGTAAAAAAAGATCTTTTGTTTATGGTCATTTCACTATTATTAAAAGGGGGGGGGGGGGGGGGGGGGGGGAGACCTAGGGCAACTTGTAACTATTGTGGCACAACTTATGCTTGTGATAGTAAGTTGAATGGCACTACCGCCATGAAAACGCACATACAATCTCAATGTATGAAATATCCTTATAGGAAAGAGGAAAAAAAAAACCAATCAACCCGAGCATTCAAACCTAAAGAAGAAGGAGAAAGTAGTGGGAGACTTGTGTCTCATATGTTTAATTTTGAGGCATGTAAGAAAGCATTGGTCTAGATGAGCTATCTTTTAAGTTTGTGGAGGATCTTGGTTTTTAGAAGGTTTATGTCTGTTGTCCAAACTAGGTTCCATCCAATCCCTTGCACAACAATGTCCAAAGCTTGCTTTAGGGTGTTTTTGGATGAGAAACAGAAGTTGAAAGAAGCCCTAAAAGAGCAGTGGGTTTGCCTTACTAGAGATACATGGACATCCATTCAAAATTTGAACTACATGTGTCTCACTGCCCATTTTATAAATAGTGACTGGAAAATACACGAGGATTCTTAGTTTTCGTTTAGTGGAAGATCACAAGGGTGAAACACTTGGGAGGGTAATTGAGATGTGTTTGCTTGATTGAGGGATAAAAAGATTCTAACTATTATGGTTGATAATGTTGCCTCTAATAGTGGGCTCATTTCTTTTATTCAATAAATGACTAAGCATAGGAAGGCAACAATTTTAGGGCATAAATACTTGCATTTGAGGTATAATGCTCATATCTTGAACTTAATTTTTCGTGAAGGGTTAACTAAAATGGATGAGACAATAGTGAAGATAAGGAAATCTGTGCAATATGTGAGATCATCTCCACAAAGACAAAGCACATTTAATTTATGTGTGGAGAACAATAAAGTTGGCTTTAAAAGTTAATTGTGCTTAGATATGCCCACTAGGTAGAACTACACCTATTTGATGTTG
This sequence comes from Quercus glauca, assembly GCA_023736055.1. Classification (NCBI taxonomy): domain Eukaryota; kingdom Viridiplantae; phylum Streptophyta; class Magnoliopsida; order Fagales; family Fagaceae; genus Quercus; species Quercus glauca. Next base: position 85,750,249 of record CM043319.1, on the reverse strand, counting down.
GAGAAGGCTGAGAAGTATCAAAAGGTGTTTGAGAGATTGGAGGAAGAAGATCTAAATTATCTTAGGACAATTAGAGGGGAGGAAAAGGAAGAAGGAAAGGCTAGACATAAGGTTGCTTGGGGAATGGATGATGTGGATTGGAAAAAGATTAGGATCTTTTCAAAATTTCTTAAAATTTTCTATGATGCAACCTTGCGGTTCTCGGGTGCTAATTATGTCACTAGCAGTTCTTTTTTTTTTTTTTTTTTTTTGGAGCTCATGTCAATTCATGACACAATTGACTTGGAGTATGAAAAAGATGGTTATTTGTTGAGAAAAATGGCTGATTACATGAAGAAAATTTTTGAAAAGTATTAGGGAAACTTTGATAATATGTTGTTGTATGAAGGGTTAGTTCTTAATCCTCAATACAAGTTGCAATATCTTGAGTATTGTTTTGGTACTTTGTATGAGAACCAAAAGTCTACTGATATGGCAAAAAGAGTAAAAGGCTATTTTGGTGAGTTTGTATGATGTTTATACTCAAAATCAAGTGGAGAGTAGTAGTGCTAGTACTATTTCATAAGGCTAAGGCCAAAAACCAAGTGGATCAATGGAGAGAGATGATTCTAGTGTGGTTGTGGATGTGAAGGCAACGGGGATGATGGGATTTAAGAAGCACTTGAAGGGTATTTGTTAGGACATATGTGTTTTCACTTGTTAAGAACATATGTCACTTATTTATGTAAATTGGCTAATCCTTTGACAAAACGTACTCTACTTGTAATTGGGTAGTTCTAGGTGTTTTTAATACTTCAAGAAACAAGGTTTCAAGGTCAAGTATTGAAGTCATCAAGTCTATCCAAGAAAAAGCAAGCTGAAGTGAAATTTCATTAAAGCTCGACACTTGCTCGATAGCTACCTCGACACTTGCTATCTGTCGAGATTTAAAAATTCAGATTTTCTGATATGATTTTCTTGGGATCCATGAATATGTTTTTGGGCCTTCTTTTCTCTAAACCCTAAACATATAAAAGGATTGTTTTAAGAGCCGTCAAGTATGACACAAGTTGCAAATTCATTGAGCAATCTCTGTTCAAGCAAATTGTGATCAAAAGACGAAGTTCTTGACCTAATTCATCTTCTCTGAAGAAGTTGCTGTGTATTTGCACCATAGGGTTTTGTGACCAAGCATCTTCCTGATCTTTATTGTGTAGGATGAACTGAAAAACTTTGCAGCCAACCTTTCTTCCTTAAGTTGGTGTTCTGAAGTCGCGTATTGGGATTTGCGCATTGGTTAGTCACGTACTTGGGAGCCATGCATCAAAGGTGGGAACTGTCGCTACAGATCAAGTCCAATTGGGTATCGGGGTAAGGGTTCAACTGTAGGTTGGTAAGGTACTTGGGATTCCTTTACTTGTAACCGCTTGATTTGATAATAGTAGAGTTTCGGGAGTAGTGACCTGAAAATCACCCGGTGGGGTTTTTGCCGCGAGGTTTTTCCCCATTCGTAAACAAATCACCGTGTCATTTATTTTCCGCTGCATATATAGTTATTTGATGATTTTTTTGTGCTTCCACGCAATTGCATGATAAATTGATTAATTAATAACTTGGCTAATTAATTAATTGGTTTAATCATAAGGGGTCATTCAGTTTGTGGCCTATTAGTATTGTTTCTTCAAATACCAAATCAAAGGTTGATAAATACTTGGCAAAGAGTTGTGAAGATGTCTTGGATAAGAAGTTTGATATTTTGGCTTGGTGGAAGGTTAATTCTCCACAATACCATGTGCTTTCAAGAATTGAATAACATGTTCTTGCAATTCTGGTATCCATTGTGGCCTTAAAATCTACATTTACTACGGGTGATTGTGTTCTTGATCCCTTCCGAAGTTCATAGTCTCCATTTGTGGTGGAAGCCTTCATTTGTGGTCAAAATTGGCTCTGTTCTTCATCGGCTCCAATCAACCTTCAAGTTGTCATGGATGATGTTGAAGAGTTTGAAAAGCTTGGTGGAGGTATGACTATTATTATTTTTTTTATATTAAAAAAAAATATGAATGTCTATTTCTTTATTTATTTTTTTTTAAAAAAATTCTGCATGTCTATTTCTTTCTTTATTAAAAAAAAAAAAAAAAAAACTAAATATCTTGGATTCTTGGCATATTTATTGTTTTATTGTACAAGTGACTTTTATGTTTTTTTCATTTTTTGTTTGTAGAACTTGTGAGTGATGCTGCATTAACATTGGAACCAGACATGTCCACACCAACATCTATTGAAGTTGATGATTGAAGATTTCTCTTTGCTCTTTGGATAGGTGATATTGATGATGACATATTGGGTTTTGTTAGTTTTTAATTTGACAACATTTTGATGTGCGAACTTGACATATTGATATGTGGACTTTTTGCTATAGACACTAATAGACAGTATATGTTGACATTGATATATGACCAATTTATTTTGAGTCTTTGGCTATAATCCTGTTATATAGGTATTGACATATGGACAATATGTGGACATTGACATATTACTAATGAAGTAATGAAATTTGTAATAGTTATTTTATTTTGACTTGTACAAGTTATTTTTTTAATCATGTTTACATTTGATAGGTACCTGTACTAGAGCAATTTTTTGCTCTAGATTGTTTTTGGATTTATGAATCTATGTTGACAAGTTGTGCAAATGTATTGTTGACAAGTTATATGATTACTTCATAAATTTGTGTTGACAAGTTGTGCAAATATATTGTTGACAGGTTATATGGTTACTTTTGGATTTATGAATCTGTGTTAACACTTAACAAGTTGTGCAAATGTATTGTTGACAGGTTATTTTTGGATTTATGAATATGTGATATGAGTATTTTAATGAGAATAATAGAAGTTCTAAAGTAAGTTATGAATCTATGACAGGTTGTGATTTATGAATATGCTATATGTACATTTTTGGATTTATGAATTTGTAACAGATTGTGAATATTTTTTTTTTTTTTTTGATGAATTTGCTATAATGTGTATTTTTGGGTTTTTATTGTTGAACAAAAGCAGGTTGTGAAAAATGTAAAATGCAAAAGCCAGTTGTGATTTTTCTTGTTTTGTTTGTAAAATGCTTTATGGATGTGTAAAAAGTCCCAAAAAGGGTCAAAACATATCCTAAAAAAGGCCCAAAAAGGTCCAAAACAGATTCCTAAAAAAGGCCCAAAAATGGCCAAAATAGAAAAGGCCCGAATCTGGGCCAAAACTGGTTCCTAAAAAATGCCTAAAATAGGTTTCTAAAAAAGGCTTAATAACAAAGAGCATAAAAGGCCCAAAAGCCCCCAAAAGCACCCACCCCCCCCCCCCCCCCAAAAAAAAAAAAAAAAAAACAGCTTGAATACTGTGTTTTTTTTTTAAAAAAGCCCAAACAAAAATTTTTTGGAAAAAAAAAAAAAAAAAAAACCCCAAAGGCCCAACCGGCCTAAACTTAAGGCACAAAAACCTACAACTGAAGATCAAGTGTAAATTGGCTAATCCTTTGACAAAACGCACTCTACTTGTAATTGGGTAGTTCTAGGTATTTTTAATACTTCAAGAAACAAGGTTTCAAGATCAAGTGTTGAAGTCATCAAGTCTGTTCAAGAAAAACAAGCTGAAGTGCAATTTCATTAAATCTCGACACCTGCTCGATAGCTCCTATACACCTGCTATCTATCGAGATTTATAAAACCAAATTTTCTGATCTGATTTCTTGAGATTCGTGAATATGTTTTTGGGCCTTCTTTTCTCCAAACCCTAAACATATAAAAGGATTATTTTAAGAGCCGTCAAACGTACACAAGTTGCACAAGCATTGAGCAAACTCTGTTCAAGCAATTTGTGATCAAAGACGAAGTTCTTGACCTAGTTCATCTTCTCTGAAGAAGTTGCTGTGTATTTGCACCAAAGGGTTTTGTGACCAAGCATCTTCCTAATCTTCATCGTGTAGGATGAACTGAAGAACTTTGTAGCCAACCTCTCCTTCTAAGTTGGTGTTTGAAGTTGCATACTGGGATCCGCGCATTGGTTAGTCACGTACTTGGGAGCCGTGCATCAAAAGGGGGAACTGTCACTACAGATCAAGTCTAACTGGGTATTGGGGTAAGGGTTCAACTATAGGTTGGTAAGGTACTTGGGATTCCTTTACTTGTAACCGCTTGATTTGATAATAGTGGAGTTTCGGGAGTGGTGACCTGAAAATCACCGGTGGGGTTTTTACCACAAGGGTTTTCCGCATTTGTAAACAAATCACCGTGTCTTTCAATTTCCATTGCATATTTAGTTTTTGGTGATTTGTTTGTGCTTCCACATATTTGCATGTTAAATTGATTAATTAATAAATTGGTTAATTAATTAATTGGTTTAATCACAATGGGTCATTCAGTTTGTGGCCTATCAAGTGGTATCAGAGCAAACACGCTTTGATTAGGTTTAATCTTTGTTGTGTTGATCCATTGACTCCTGTTTGTCATGGATAGAGAACAGTCATTAATCATACCTCCTTTATTTGATAGCACTAACTATGTATACTAGAAAATACGTATGAGAGCTTTCTTGCAGTCTTTAGATGAGAAGGTGTGGCAAGCTGTAAAGATTGGCTGGACCAAGCCAAAAGAAGAGCCGGCCGATTGGGACGACGCCAAGATCAAGGCGGTAAACTTCAACAGCAGAGCGTTGAATGCCCTATTTAGCATAGTCACCAATGAGGAGTTCAAGAAGATATCCTCTACTGAAACTGCAAAGGAAGCATGGACCATCTTCCAGACAACCTATGAGGGTACAAAGGCTGTCAAGGATTCAAAACTTCAAAGGCTCACTACAAGCTTTGAAGAAATAAAGATGGAGGAGGATAAGTCGTTTGATGAGTTCTATGCCAAGCTTAAGGACATAGTAAACTCAACCTTAAATATTGGGGAAACCATCCCTGAACCCAAGATTGTAAGGAAGGTGCTCAAATCTCTACTCGAGAGATTCCATGCGAAGATTACTGCTATAGAGGAATCAAAGGACATTGACAAGATTCCTTTAACTGAGCTGGTTGGAAACTTGCAGACCTACGCGATAGGATTATCTAGGATTGGCAAAACGGGTAAAGGTAAGAGCATGGCCTTGAAGGCAAAGAGCAGTGATACAAATGAGTTTTCCGATGATGAAGATTCCAAGATGAAGTCCTACATAACAAGGCAGTTCAAGAAGTTTATGAAGAATGCCAATGGGAGGAGATTCGATAAGGATTGCAGACAATCCAGTTCTTTCCAATCTAAGGTGCAAGACAAAGGGAAAAAGGATGCTAAAGAAGGCGGTCAGTACACTGTTCCTGTAGGACCAAAGTGTTTTGGATGTCATGGATTTGGTCACGTGAAACATGAATGCCTGACATATCTCAAGAGCATTAGGAAAAGTAAGGCACTTGCTGCAACCTTGAGTGACACTGAGCCCGAAGATGATTCCGATAATGAGGATGACGGAATCTTAAATGCTTTCACTGCCACAGTCAATCCTACTGAAGGGATTGTTAAAGAAGTGGACAAAGAAGAAGAACTAGTGGAGTCTAAATTCGAGAAGATGGATGATCAAGATGATATCCATTCAGCCTATGAGAAACTTTACAAACTCTTTGAGAAGTATGAGAAATTGTATAGGCTGGCCACCAAGAAGCTCAGTGATGTGGAACTTGATCGTGAAGAGTTGTCTACAAAGTTTGATGAGGTGAATCAAACTATTGGAGCACTGAGGTTTGAGAACACTTTCTTGGATGAGAAGACCAAGAAGCTTGAAGCGGAGCTGTTTCAAGTCAAAGCTCAACTGGAGAGGACTTCAAGTGCAAAGCTTGATGAGATGCTCAGCATCTAGAAATCTGCTTTGGATCGAACAGGTTTAGGGTATGGTCTTTCTTCCTCTAATATTGCTTCTACTAGTGCTACTGTTTTTGTTTCTCTTGCTAATAACACTGATATTGAGAACACTGTTGATAAAACTGAATTAGCTAGTGAGAACTTAGATAATGGTAAATCTATCTTAGGAGCACCCCCTAAACAGGATAAGAAAGATGTTAAAAACCCTAGGGCTAAGAAGGCTAACTCTCAAAAGCCTAAACAAAAGAAGCAGCATCTCTGTTATCATTGTGGAGCTGTCGGTCATACTTGACCAAATTGCTATAAGTGGTTAGCCACTCAACAGAGCAACGGCATGATCGCGTCTGGTAGCCAGAATCAGCTTCAATCCTCTCTTGCTCCTCTTGGTGATCTTCTTAAAGCCCGCATGTTCCTTTCGAACTTGAACGGTTTCAATTCTTCCCCCTCACCGCCGGTTCAAGGGTTTAATCAAAGGAAAGGTTCTTCCAAGGTGTGGAAGAAAAAGGACTCTAAGTGATTTCATCACTTTCCTCTCTCTTCTGGTTTTTCTTGTTTACTGCATTGCTTGTGTGTTTTGCATTTTTATTGAGTCGGTCTAGTCTTATGCTTTGCTTTGTTTAACATGTTTTTGTGTGTTTACTTTCAGTTTTGTTTATTTTGTTTTTTGATATAAAAATTAAAAAAAAATTGAAAAAAAAATCAGAAAAATACAAAAACAGTGTGTTTTGTGGACTTCGGTACTTGTGTACCTTGGATGGCCAATGAAACAGAGTTTCCTAAACTTTTTATCTCTTGTAGCTTAGATGAGCTTCTCTATGCACAACTAAGCAAGTGAGCTTTGTGGCTCTTGTTAGTGATGAGTAAGATTAAGTTATCTCTTAAACTTAACACTCGTATCACTCTTTTTGACGGGTAAGACTAGAAAATCCTAAGAGAAAGGCATAAATAACCATTTCACCACTGTTGCCGCCAATCATAATATGACACCTGTATGCTTCGGCATAGTAAAAGTGCAGTGTCAAAGACACCCGTATGCTTGGGCATAGCAAAAGTGCAGTGTCAAATGCTTAACATCTTGGGTATTTCTTTTCTCTCTTTTATAAGCCCATGTATGGTATGCTAAAATAAAAGAAAATATGCAAAGAAAATAAAAAGCAAAAAGATTAAAAATGCTTTAAATATGGTTGCAAGCATGTATTCTAGGAGATGTGGAAGTTATAGGATGTACCTCGAAGGTGGTAGTCCCCATCAAATAGTTATGATTGTGTGTGAGTTAAAGTTATTTTCTCATATCTTAGATCGTCATAACATGTATACACATATGCAATCTTGCAATGTTTTTCACACACAACACGCAATATTCTTTGCTACTTTTGATACATGTGCAGGTACAATGTGATTTGGCTATCATAAGTGTTTACATGTGCTAATGTATGCTCACTAAACTGTCATGACTTGTTTTTGAAAAATAAAATTGGTTAGACTTGTTTAGTGTGTATGTGTGTGTTTTTGAGGATCCATGTGCTTAAAAGTTTTGTTGAGAGATGATTTTGAGAGTTTAATATGTTGATTGGATCATTGGTTGAGGTACATGTTGGATTGCATTCATATCTGTGTTTTTCTCTTCTCGAAAAACTGTTTAAAAGCTGGCTCGACACCTCCTCGATACCTTGTTACCTGTCGACCTTCTCAAGCCTTTTTCTTATCGTAATCTCGACACCTCTTCGACACTTGATGGATCGATCAAGAAACTTCCTGTCTCCTCGATACCTTGTCGATATCTTGTTGATCGATCGAGCTTCTGTTCTTTGAAAATGGTTGTTGTTCCTCAATACCTCTCGACACCTTCAACTGTCGAAGGCCATTTCCTTGACACCTACCTCGACAGCTTCCTCGATACCTCTCAACACCTCAGCTATCGAGAATTACTGAAGCTTCTATATAAGGTTCTGTTGCAATCTACAATTCATTTTCTCGATCTCTCTCGATTTATCCGCGGCTGTTCATCTCCCCAACCTCTTTTTCTCACTCAAAATCTCCAACCCACGTGATTTGTGGCCATTCCTTGCTTCAAATCACTTGGTAAGATCTTTTTTTTCTTCCTTTTTCATGCATTTCAAATTTTGAATCTTAGGTTTTGGGGTTTTTGAAAATTTTTGGGGTTTTTGAAAATTATTGTGTTTTTCTTGATATTTTGGGTTGGGTTTTCACTTAAATGTGTTCAAAATGTCATACATTGCATTTCATGTGCATTAGAATGATATTTTCATGCATTTAGATGTGTGTTTTCTGCTTGTGTGTTGGTAGGCTTGGATTGGATTGAGCCCATGATGCTTTTTAATGTGCATGTCACATATTCATGCATTCCCCATGCATTCGTACTCATTGTTCAATATATTTGATATATGTGAACTGTTTTAGGACTTTTCTGATTGTCTCCTTCTCTATCTCTTTCTCATTATGTTTACGTTAGTAGTGTCTATGGCATCTAAGCGTAAATCCACTCTGGCTCGGAACCCTCTGCGTTTTGGAGCTTCTTCATCTTCTGATTTTGCTCCTCTAAATCTTTGATTTCGTGATGGTGATGCCCACAAGGCATTTTCGGAGAACTTTTCTAGACAAGGTGTTCATTCAGAACGCCAAGTCATTTTGGCGGACTTCGCCGACACTGACCTTCCCTTTGTCATTCACAGTAGGGGATGAGAGTCACTGTGTGCCGTCCCAGTCACATGTCCTCTCGTGCTTATTCAGGAGTTTTACTCCAACATGCACGGGATCGATTGTTCAGTACCTCTCTTTTTCACTTGTGTTAGAGGTATGCGCATTCCTGTCACATCGCAGTTAGTTACGAATGTGCTTAGGGTTCCTAGGATAGAGTTTCCTGACTATCCTTCTTGTGAGAGTCTGAGGACTGTGTCCAAAGATAAGCTCATTTCTGCTTTTTGTCAGCGCCCCGCTGATTGGGGTGAGCATCAGTATACATCATGTAGACCTTTTGCTAAAGGTCCTAGATTCTTAAACATGGTGATGACTTTTGTACTCCATCCACTCTCTCACTACAACTCCATCACAGAGCCTCGTGCTCGACTTTTTCTGTCTCTTCTTGAGCATCTTACTATAGATTTTCCTTCTCATTTCATCATTTCTATCATAGATGTTCATTTAGATTCAACGTCCCGTGATAAGCTCATCTTTCCTTCCGCTATCACGAGGATCTTACGCCATTTTTCTATACCTTTTCCTGTGTTCGACCACTTCACACACATCTGTGCCATAGATGCTGCTACTGTAAAACATAGTGAGGCTCAGTTTAGGTCGAGACAGACGAATTCCACTCCTTCCTCCCTTTAGCTCCATCCAGATCTGCTCCATCTACATCTGCTCATTCTTCCTCTATGGGCGATGTATCTCTCAGAGACATCATGGCGCAGCTACAGCATATGGATGCTCGCCTCGATACACTCTCCTCTGAGTTGTATCAGGTGAATGTTTGTGTTGGTCGTATTGCACGACAGCAGGCGACCATGGGTGGTTTTGCTTCTGAGGCTACTCCTTCACCACCTCCTCCAACAGCTTCTGACTCTGAGGATGATGATGATGATGGTGATGACGATGACGCTTCAGATGATGATGATGGAGATGCTAACTCTACTGATGAGATGTCTACATGACACTTTACCCTTTGTCACTCGTGACAAAAAGGGGGAGTAGTTTTGGGTTATGAGAGTAGTCATCTTAGGGGGAGAGTTAGTATAGGACATTTTTGATAGAGGGAGTGTTGATATTTGAGGGATGTAGTGAGGTTTTGATGTATCTTTTCTTTTCTATTCTTTATAGATACATTGATCTTGTATATGAGGTCTTGTGACCAGTTTTACATACATTGTACTTATTTTCACTTTATATATGGATGTATGTTTCTTTCACCTCTCTCTTCATGTGTTGTTTCTTCTCTATCTTTATACACATGTTCATTATACTTGTATGCAATCTATTATTTCTGTTTCACATAAGATGCCTTGATGAGTTTTGTTTAAAGTGTTTCAGAAATACAGGTTGTCAAAGTCTACTTGCCATAAACTCTCTTCTTGCAAAGTTTTTCAAGAGTTTGTGTTAGGATAGATTTTATTGTATTCAACAAGTGAGTATGAGTTGAGTGATTTATGACTTCTCTCATATGTTCATTTGTTTGTTGTGGTTTTGTTACAGATTGCCAAATGGGGAGATTATTAGGACATATGTGTTTTCACTTGTTAAGAACATATGTCACTTATTTATGTAAATTGGCTAATCTTTTGACAAAATGCACTCTACTTGTAATTGGGTAGTTCTATGTGTTTTTAATACTTCAAGAAACAAGGTTTCAAGATCAAGTGTTGAAGTCATCAAGTCTGTCCAAGAAAAACAAACTGAAGTGCAATTTCATTAAATCTCGACACCTGCTCGATAGCTCCTTGACACTTGCTATCTGTCGAGATTTATAAAACCAGATTTTCTAATCTGATTTCTTGGGATCCATGAATATGTTTTTGGGCCTTCTTTTCTCCAAACCCTAAACATATAAAATGATTGTTTTAAGAGCCGTAAAACGTACACAAGTTGCACAAGCATTGAGCAAACTCTGTTCAAGCAATTTGTGATCAAAGATGAAGTTCTTGACCTAGTTCATCTTCTCTGAAGAAGTTGCTGTGTATTTGCACCAAAGGATTTTGTGACCAAGCATCTTCCTGATCTTCATCATGTAGGATGAACTAAAGAACTTTGCAGCCAACCTCTCCTTCTAAGTTGGTGTTTGAAGTCGTGTACTGAGATCTGCGCATTGGTTAGTCACGTACTTGGGAGCCGTGCATCAAAAGGGGGAACTGTCACTACAGATCAAGTCCAATTGGGTATTGGGGCAAGGGTTCAACTGTAAGTTGGTAAGGTACTTGGGATTCCTTTACTTATAACTGCTTGATTTGATAATATTGGAGTTTCGGAAGTGGTGACCTGAAAATCACCCGGTGGGGTTTTTGCCGCAAGGGTTTTTCCCATTCATAAACAAATCACCGTGTCTTTCAATTTCCACTGCATATTTAATTTTTGGTGATTTGTTTGTGCATTCACGTATTTGCATGTTAAATTGATTAATTAATAACTTGGTTAATTAATTAATTGATTTAATCATAAAAGGTCATTTAGTTTGTGGCCTATCACCAACTATTTCGGTTGGTTTCGGTTGAGAACTTCACAAATCGAAAATTTCGATTTCGGTTGCCCAGCTCTAAAAAAATTGACTGAACCGAACCAATTACAGCCCTAGCACAAATTTCTCATACATAGCATCCAATAGAAATATCTCTTTTATTTTACTTTCATCCATACATCTGAGATTTTCCCCAATCTAATTTCAATGCAAGTGTAAGAAGTTCATAACATTTTATTCTAGTTTTTCTTCTTATTTTTCTTCAGATATAAGAATTAGTTTAACCATAGCAATTTTTCGGTTTTCTGTTTTCATAAAACCCCACACCCCACACCTTTGCTATAACTATTGAATTTTTTTTTATTTTTTATTTTTATTTTTAAAAGTGGTAATGTAAAGTAGTTTTTGCTAGGCTATAATAATAATAATAATAATTAAAAAACTAGATATAAACGTTCTAAGAGCATCCCTAGTACTGTTCCTAAATTGACTAAAAAGTTAATTTAACAACCAATACTCTCAAAATGTATTGCACAGCAAAGGAGGTAAACTCAAAAAATTTTAAGTATAAGCTACAGTGAGGTGCTATTTAATGTGTGGTGTTAAAAAAATAGTATTTTAATGCGTTGATAGTTGTGATTGTAATTTATTGTGTTAGATATATTATTTTATTGTGTTGAATGTTAAAATAAAACATTTGATATTCAGTATATTATAAAGTGAAATGTTAAAATAAAAAAAGTAGTATTTTGAGTTCTTAAAAACTATTTTAGCTTTCTTCTTTGTATTTGGATTGAGTGATTGGGTGGGCTTAGGGCGAGAGGCCTGAGGCGGGTTTGTTTCTTTTCTGTAATGGGTTGTGTGGGAAATCACTGGGTTCTAGAGTCTCTGACCCAACGCCTCAATACCAAGTACAAAAGCAATGTCTATGAAAAAAACAACTATTTTGAAATACAAAAAATTAGTGATGCTTTCAAAACTAATTTCCTTGATGGTGAAAATAAACACAGTGAAATCATTACTGACGCTTTCCAAAACTAATCCTTGTTGCACAAAATCTGGTCAAATAAAAAATGTTTTCAATTGATCAGGAAAACACAGTTGAGAGAAGTGTAAAATATTTTATACATGGCCTTGGTATAAAACATTTTCAATCAACACAAAACACATCAACCAACCTCCCTTCCTCCCCCAACCCACTCGACCATGAGAGACACCACCCCACATGCACATCGAAGCTCTTTTATTATGTTCTCTCACCAATCAAGCCAAAAACATTCTAAACAAAAAAGAATTACCCAAAAAAGTGAAAGACAAAGCTTACTGTCATTGCTCTATCCACCAAACTCCGAATGGAAAAGGCACAATTCTTTAGCAAATTTCAAGAATTGGGTTCAAAATTCAAACCTACAACAAAAACTGAGACAAACCAATCAAGAAGTATATATTTGAAGTATGCACAATTCAACTTCAAAGTTGACTAATGACATCATTATCATAAAAGAACCAAAATAAAAAATAAAAAATTGCTAAATGTCATAGATCATGTCAAATTATTAGTCTTACCAATTGCACCTATTCCTTTTACATGTAAAATAATTAAAAAATTATATTATTTAGATTATGCTTCTTCTTGAGGGAGTTTCTTATAAACAATAGAGTCAAGAAAACGTGCAAAACTTTTAGCTAATAAATATCTTTTTGCCTCAGAATTGAAAGAATTATTCAATGAAAATTTGTGGTTAAAAATTTCAGTATGAGGTCATAAACACTGCATTTTAAAATGTGCAATATTGTTTCCTTCATTTTGCTGGGTTGAATTTCCATTTGTGCAATGTAATTTTTTTTAAAAAATTCGTTTGCTTATGATGGTTTTAAGTTCACAATCCTATTTCATAATTTCCGTTGAGGAAGAGAGAGTAAAGTAGAGTAAATTTGATAAAAAATTAGTTAATTTTATTCTACTCCTATTCACTTCCTTTCCTTCTCCTCTCATCCTAATGGGCCCTAAAAGTTAAAACTAAAGGGTGAAGACTCCAAACACCCTTTCTAAATAACTGTAATAAGCTGAGAATTTCGTTAGTTGCCCCTGTTAGAAAAGAATTTATAATATTAGCATCTCGAGTTTCTGAAACTCGAGATCTATATTAGATCTCGAGTTTTAGAAACTCGTTTTTGTTGTTTTCATATGTTGATATGGACTAAGTTTTCCACGTGGAAAGCGAGTTTTAAAAACTCACTTTAGGAACTCGATTATTTAAAACTCGCCTTCTGTTTAATATTAAAACCCATTTTTGACCACCTAACACTCTCACTCTCTCAAACTCCACTCTCTCACTCTAAAATTTCAAACTCACTCTCTAAAATTTCAAACTCACTCGTAGTACCAAATCCCCTGTGCTCTCAGTCTCCACGGGCTCTCTTTTGCTTCGTTCTTCCTTTCTTCGTTCTTCATCTCGCGTTCTTCGTTCTTCCTTTCTTCGTTCTTCATCTCGCTTGCTAGGTAAAAGTTCTGCATTCCTCTTTTGCTGAATTTATTTTATAGATTTGGGCTTTTTGCATGGTGGGTTACACATTGTTGCTACTGTTGTTTTTGTTTCTGGGTTGTGTGGATTTACTTGGTTTTCAGTTGCTTTTGATACATGCCCATTTGGGTTTTGTTTAAAATTGCTCATCGCTCATCCATATTTTGTTTGTCACTCTCTCTCTGCTCTTAATTCGTATTTTCATCATATTTAATTGCTTTCAATATTTCGGTTTCTTTTCTTCTTTTTTGAGTAAAGAAAATTTTATTCATAGTCTCTAGGAATGAGTCACCCAAGTATACAGCAGAATGAGTCACCCAAGTCTTTAAGAATGGGTCACCCAAATACATAAATTACAAAGCATCCATCAAATCATAGACCCAAAGATAGGAGAAGATGGGTTTTGGGATAGTTTAGGAATGGGAGACGGGAACAAAAATAGGAATATTTTTTTTTTTTTTTTTTTGAAAAGCATTGAAGAAAGGTTTGGGGGAGTTTAGAAAGATTCATAGCTTGAGATTCAATGGAAAAATTCATTGCTTGATTTGAGTACAGGTTGCAGCAAGTGGTTTGATATGTACTATTTATTGTGTGGCCTCACTTTATTAGGCCCGCAACACTTTGATAGCTCATCAGACACAGGAAAAGAAAGTTAAAATTTGAAGATCTAAAGAGTTCAAAGTTAAAATTCTGATTGAATGTTGGGTGAAGTTGATTTTTAGGCATGGGGAAGAGAAAGTGAAAAGGGTTAAAATTTTTAGGTGGGTGAAGCTGGAAATCTCTAGATTCTTGGGTGGTAGTATTTTTGGGCAATGTCAAAGACCCAAATTCACATTTTCCAGGAATTTAGTGAACTTGTCTTTTTGAAACCCAGGTTTTATTTCAACTTTAAAAATGAAAAATTCCAATCTAATGCTTTAAAGACATGTTTTAGGAATTATGGACCCGTCATGGTTTGCCTTCTTCATCAATTGACTTTGTGAATTTCCTCATTAAGTGTATCTGCAGTTGGTGTTCTTCCCCGGCATTGTTTTCACAATGTTTTAATTTTTCACCATTACAATTAAAATTTAACTCTACTGCTTTTCACTTCAATATCTTCCTCTGTATTGTCTTTCTTTAACACTTGCATTACTGCCTTTCTGTTTTGGTGGGGAGGGGAGAATGGTCTAAATTTTTGGGAACTGTTTATGTTTTTTGGTTCCTAGTTTGTGGTAGTGTTTTTCATGCAATTTACATGGGAAAGTGATTCTTTAAGAATGTGGGTGCCAGTTACTTTGGTTTGTAGTACTTATCATAGAGAAGCTAATCATCTTGAATTGAACTACATTTTGAAATGCAGCCTTATTCTTAGTGGATGCAAATAGACAATAGTTTGCAATCAAAACTATAAAGTTTGTTTAAGATTTATATGCTTCCTTCTTCATTCATTGACTCATTTGATGTAGTCTTAGTGGTGTGCCATAAACTGTGTTCCTTTCTGTATATTGAAACATAATATTGTAGGTTCAACAACCATAAAAAAGCAATAAAAAATTCATTCTTTTCTTTGTGTGCACGCACACACGCATATATATTACCACTAGTTTTATTATGATTCTCTTGTTCTCAATTTATTTTCCTAAGCATGTTGTATTGTTGATTGGGTTTGACTTAGATTTTTCTGTCTATGCAATAGATGCTTAAGTTTTGCAGTTCAGTTACTTAAGTTATCTGAGTGTGAATAAAAATGTGCAGCTTGGAATTATTGATGATAATTTATTTTGGGAATCATTATAAGTTTAACTCCGGTGTATCACCGTATTTTGGACATGAAACTTCCTTTGCAAATTGTCTATGTGGTTGAGTTTTGGCTTTTACTTATGCTTTTAATTTCTCTTTTGGATTTATTATCCCCTAGAATCATGAGTACAAGTACTAAAAGTGTCATTCTCTTTGATCATAAGACTCATATGTACTATGTCACAATGGAATGTACTATGTTCCCTTCCTTTATATTTTGAATTAAGATTCTGCATGTTGGGAAAGTTTGAGCAAAGAAATTTAATATGGATTATCTGAGTCCTGGAATTTGGATGTATCATTTCTATTTGCAGTATGGAGCCTCAGATTGATGAGGAGCCGCAGATCTTGGAGCCTGGTCCTAGTAATGGGTCATTATTGACGCGACAACGACATCATCGATCAGAGGACATTTGGAATGGCGAGGTGAAATATCTAGTTCTAACAACTGCTTTAATTTTTACGTTATCTTTGACTTTTAGTTAGCAAGTTCTTTCAAAGTTGTATTTATAGTTCTAACAACTGCTATAATTTTTATTAATTTTGCAGGACCCGGGCCTACTTACGTGCCGTGGTCGCACTAAGGAGATGGCAAACGTTCAAATGCGAGATAATCAGATGATTGACATTATCAAGTTGCTAAGGCTTGAAGGATTGTTTAGGGCCCCTTCCAGGGAGATAGATAATGGCCTTATAACGGCCCTAGTTGAGCGATGGTGGCCGGAGACTCATACGTTCCATCTTCCACATGGTGAGATGTCAATCACCTTACAAGATGTGGAGGTCATTTTTGGACTTCCTATAGATGGTGAGGTCTTGGTTGGGCCGACTGCTGTGTTAGATGGAACTTGGAGCACTGTTTGTACGGAGTTTCTTGGTTTTAGTCCGGCGAATGACAACAAAACTTTGGTAGGGCAAAGAATTCTCATTAGCCGCCTTGTTGAGGCCATTGCAGCGCCACTGCCTGATGACGCAACGGAAATTCAGATACACAAGTATGCCCGCTACTATATTTTAGCGCTACTAGGGGATAAACTTTTTATGGACAAGTCGGGAGATAGGGTGCATCTGATGTTTTTGAAGCAACTGTGGAACCTTCATGATCCACCATAGTATAGCTAGGGCAGTGGTTGCCTGGCCTAGTTGTACAGAGAGTTGTGTCGGGCAAGCGAGAAAGGGGCATCGCAGATTGGTGGGGCATGCACCTTAGTCCAGTATTGGGCATGGGCAAGGTTACCCTTCTTGTGCCCGAGGATAGAGCCCCCACCTGGATGTGATTACGGCCCGTGGCCGTATGCTCCACTTGCCTTTAAGTAAGTATTTTTTTGATATTTAGTGTGTTATGAAATGTACTCTTCTTAGTAACAAAGTAGCTACTTATCTTATGTTATTCGCTCGTAACTGTAGGTGGGTGCGGGTGCCAGGCTCGAAGAGTAGGCCATCCGGGATGGCCTTGGTCTACTATCGTGAGCAATTAATTACAATGAAGCCAAACCAGGTAATAATATTCAAATATTCTGTTCAGTTATGTTAATTTTCCTTAAGAATATGATTGCTTCATACTTTAACATATCTTTCGTTTTAATTTTTGTTTTTCCTTGTATCTATGTATTCTCCCTTGTTTCACATTTTAAGATGCTATGATAATTGTTTTTTGTTTCTATTGTAGATTGTGTGGCAGCCATACGAGGCACACTTCGTCCACCTTCCTGACTTCTACGTTGCAGGGAGGGGTACGTGGACAGCAAGGGTGCCGCTTGTGTGTTTTTGCATAGTGGAGACACACTATCCGAACCGTGTCCTTTGACAGTTTGGGTTGGCGCAAGGGGTACCTGACCATGTTGTGTTCGATGAAAGGCTACATAGAATAGACTTGCGTGGGAAGGTGGAGAAGAATTGGAGGCAGGAGTATGAACCGTATATCATTTCATGGAATAGCAGAGAACAACGACTTTGCCATGCACCTCCTTAGATTGGTGAGATGGACCGTGATCATGACTATTACCAATGATACCGTCCGGTCACTGTAAAGTATGTCGACCGCAACAGCGCTAGATTACATAAGATGGTAATGTGTTCTAATTATATTTTATTGCTTGCTTTGTTTTTTATTTAGTACATGTACGAACGTGAATCAATTGATTTCTTCTTTCAACAAATTTGGTTTGATCTGACTGACATCCAATTAAAAAGAGTTTCTGTTGCATGACTCATAATAAAACTTTCAGTTCTTAGTTTACATGAGTATTTAAGTAGAGTAATAAGTACCATATTATGCATTCTATAATTGTTACATAAATGTGAAAATTTCTGATTGTACTGGTTCTTTCTTTGTTTCAGATTGAAAGCCATTTAGCGTTGTTGAATTGGCTTCCTGCAGGCAGCCGAGAACACAACCATGTTCGGCGCATCCTATATAGTGTGGCTGGGCTTGGTGGTGATCCTGCAGCCACTGGGCAGGCAAACAACCGTAGTGAGACTGAATTAGCAACTACTGCAGCCCCAAGCACAAGTGCAGCACCCATAACTACACCGACCCGTGGTTAGCATGATACAGTAAGCCGAAGCACAAGCACAGCTAGGGGTCGTGGTCGGCCTGCTACAGTAAGCCCAAGCACAAGTGCAGCGAGGGGCTGTGGTCAGCCTGCTATAGTAAGCCGAAGCACAAGCACAGCTAGGGGCTGTGGTCGGCCAGCTACAGCAAGCGCAAGCACAAGTGCAGCTAGGGGCCGTGGTCGGTGTGCAACAACCCCTCGGGTTGTAAGTAGTCCTGAGATACATGCTCCCATCCCGCATGTATCTCCCCAGCCTGAGGTCCCTCCACCCATCCTAGTTTCACCTCCTCAGTCTGAGGTCCCTCCACCCATGGTCGATGTATCTACCCAGGCTGAGGTCCCTTCACCCATCCCACCTTTGCAGTCCAGTCCCTTGACCCCTCCTATGCACCCTGAGACACCCTTATACCCACCCACCAGCTCTAGTGCACTCACTTTGCCCATGGACCCACCCCGTACTGAACCCACGCCAATGATCCCTACTCCTGGCCTGTACATAAAGCATCATTACCCACCTACCTCATCCTCATCCGACCCTCTAGGACCTCCGATTGGGATTGACACGCTACAGTCAGATATTGATGTACCGGACGAGCATCCCCCACATCAACCGTCACCCCCACGAGGTAGACCACAACATGCTAGAAGAGCACCCACTTGTGGGACAGGTGGACACAAAATAGGACACAAAGGCAGCTCTATGGTACGATAACATTAATTATGATGTTTACGCCTATTTTGTAATATTCTATTTACTCTTATCATTACACCGGATATTGATTGTATGCACCTAATGTCTTTGCAGCCGATGATGAGCCTAAGGCTGATGCCCCGCAGCCTCCTCCCCCGCCCAAACATTACACGAGGGTTAAAAAACGCAAAATTGATGAACCTTGAAAAAGAGGTTTGTTAAAGATGCATGCAGCAAATTACTGTGTTATGGTTGGTGCACGTGTGATATATGTCATAGTAAATTCTCAAATGTCATAGTTTTTGTATGTTGAATTCAATTGGTTTTTGAGAAATATGATGGATTTTGAGTTTTGAAAATTTATCTTTTTTGTAGTTTTATTAACTATTTGTGTAGTTTGGGTTTATCTAACAATATTATACTTGTAAACAAATATAATATTGTTTACAAGTAAGATGATCACTGGCTCTTTGTGTCATGTCTCATGTGTATTGAATGAAGATTGTGTTGTAGGAAAAAGAGCTTTGGCCATAGAAAAAACAAATCCTTGTCTATTATTTTCAACACATTATGATATGACCTAACCTGAAACTTCTTCATATTGGTTGCCCCCACATCATTCTATCCTCCTCAACCCATCAAACTTTAGTCTCGTACAACATGGGAATGCGGATATTGATCTTTTTAGAAGGGAATCCACATTCCCCAAAAGGTGAGGATTAGTAGGAATTTAGATGCCCATAGGCATCTGGATTTCCTTAAGCTATTTGCAACCAACTATGAGAGTGCCCAGGTTCCGAGAATCCTAAAAGATTACCTTGAACCAAATGACTGCTTAAATTTATCTCAAGTATGTGCTAGACTCATGGTAACATAGGTATAATTTTGTTTTCAATTGCAAGATGGAAACTGGTGCCCAAAGAAAATGGTTTCATTGTCTCTTTAACTTGTCCTTTTGTACAATTTTTTGATTGGTAGGTTGCACGTGCAACCAGTGGCCTTGAACTTACAACTTCACCTTCCACCTTACTTTTATAAGTGGAGGAGGTGCCATTGAGCTAGAGCTCATTGGCCATGGCATTGTTACAAATAAACTGCTTTTATAAAAATGGAAATATGGCTTCAATTTAAGGTGGTTGTAGGAGCCAGCCTAATTCAAACGATATAGAGGCTTGGTTGGTTTGAGAAAATGGTAACATAGGTGTAATGTTATTTTTCTTATCAAAAGTTGTAATGCTATTTTAGTTTGCAAAATTGAAACTATCATCCAAGAGGGAAGAAAGTGATTGCATTTTCTTTTTAAAATGTCCTTCCTTACTAATTAAGTGGTTGTTATGTTTGAGATTGGGAATTTGACTCCTATTTAAAGTGGTTATATATAATGATTTGACATTCTTCTTCCATCATTTTTGAAGTTCATGCACAGAGATTGCAAGCTTTAAAGGCTCTTACATATGCTACTTCAAGCAACTCTGATATTTTGTCCAGATTGTACGAACTTGTATTTGGTATACTTGATAAGGTTTGTCCAATTTTGATTCCTTCCATAAATGTCTACCTAGAGAATGCTACTTTCTTCTTGTTCTTTGCATTTACTAGAGGCTAATTGATGCAGGCAGTGAGAAGCAAATTTTATTTTGTTTTATTTTTCTTTTTAAATGTTGGGCAATTTTGTAATTTTGTAATTTCTTAAGAAATCCAAGTTCTACTAGGAATAAGTATTAGTCTTCTATCTAAAGGGATGTAATGCTTTCTATTGATATTAGGTTTTTCAGTTTTTTAGAGAAGCTATGAAGCTTGTTAGAGGTTTGTGTGATGCAACATGCAACCTTCTCCAAGGTGTGATACTTAGGAAGTCTAGGTGCAATGCCTGGAAGTTTATCTTTTTCTTTTACCATTTGTAAATTCACCTTTTAAACCCTAAAATATAAAACTTCAAAACCCTAAAGCACACATTCATCTAATAGCCCTAAAAAAACCCTCAAAAGCCCCATCACCGGTCACATGGTTACTATTCACAGCACCAGAATAGAAACTCAAATCTTGGTTTTTGTCCTTTGTTTCATCCTCAAATCCTACTATTCCTTCCCTCCATTGGAAACCCTATAATCCTTATTATTTTACAACCTTTTTTCTCACTAACCCTAACACTAATTCCTCAAAATTGAAGCTATACCAGCACTGCCCAGATCTGAGCCAGAAATCCTTAATCTGATTTTGCTTAGTTCCCCCTTGTCCTTCATCACTAATGTTTGTATAATCGTAATTTTTATTATCTTTTAACTTGGCGGTGAAAGAGAATATGCAGGTAATGAGCAAGTTTGGCCTATTGTTCTTATTGGATAACCAATTATCATCAAAGATTGTGCTCATACAAAACTTAAGTTTCACAATTAACGATCAACCACCATAAGTCATGAAACTGCTTGTGGAGCCCACAACAAAATCAGATTTACAATCCTAGGATTATTAACAGAAAGAGGGGATACCATGGCTTGAACTGGGGAGAATAGAGAAAAACCAGTTGTAATACCATGTTGGATGACTGATTCTTACAAAAGCTCATGTTGATGGGGAAAAGGTGGAACGTTGTTATCGTGCTCCCATTAATAGATTTTGATTGGTGGAGACAATCTTGAAGTTTTATGGTGTCCACTAGCTTGAGACAACATAGACACATTGATGAGTGTCAAAAGTAATGGTAACTCATGATCAAAGGACTGAGTAATGTTGTTCTGGAATTTTAGAAGCTTTTGAACTGGAAGAAAGTCTTGTAATAACCATCCAGTCCTGGGGCTCTCTCCTTTCATGCTACTCCTTATCTTCTGGCACCATAGTTTACAGAGGAATCTAAATTGCAAATCTCTTGAGTGCCCCAAATTGAATTAGTGTACATGCAAAGAGAATTCTACGTAACAATAATTGGATCAGATCATACTAAAAGTTGATAGGTTGGAAAAGATGAATTGTAACATCACAACATTAGAATGGGTTTGTTTTGAAACTCAAGGAATGATCCAATGCATTTCTAAAATCAAGGAGTATCTATTGTTAAGACTCATGAACTTATGAAGAAAACCAATGGTGGTGGTGTTATTGTAATATTGAGTTAGCCACGGGGAGAAAGAAAGACAATTAAGCCTTGACTATTGGTAAGATTGGAACCATATTTTGAGTGGCTAAACTGAAGTTGTCATTGGACAAGGTCAATATAGCTGACATGAAGCCACTTGTGTAAAAAATATGGATAAGAATTAAGCTGTTAGATATTCTTCCTGTCCATGTTGAAATGATTTTGGGTTAATCTTTGCAGTAATGGTGGAGTATGTGGATTTGGATAGCCAAATTTTTCTTTGTTGGGAATGAAAAATGGTTAGGGACTACACCTCATGAAGAGGTCACTAGTTTGAATCTCCCAGGTCTCTTGGGACCAAAACTGATCAAAAAAATTAGAAGTAGATGTAGTGCCGTTTGGTAATGCGGTTTCAAACTACACTTTTTCAAAGTACAAATTTTTTTATTCACTTTTTCTAGTTACAGTCTTTTCAAACAACTCCATTTTCAAAAAGCTGAAAAATAAGCTGTACCAAACGGTCTCAATTATGAAAACGTCCATTGTGTCTCTAGCTGGGATGTGAAGTGAAACTGATTGACAGTCATAGAACTTTTTTATGGTTTGCCTAAATATATTACTCACCAGTGATTTGGCATTATATTCTTTGATTTCAAGAACGTTACTAGGATAATTATGTATTAACTTATTTATACATTGTAATGTGTGCCTTTTCAGAATGTAGTGCGCGTGCGCGTCTTCCTCCTTGACATGTTCTTTTGTTCATCACATAATTCTAGTTATATCAAAATCATGTTTTAAACTATCATGTTTTTAACGTTTATATTTTGATTTTTAGGTTGCTGATGGCCCGCAAAAACGTAAGAAGGGCATGTTTGGGACTAAAGGTGGTGATAAGGAGGTAATTATAATTCATTGCTAACTTATCTATTTTTTTTATGCTTTATTATGTCATAGCCTTGAATGTTTTTTGTAATTTTACTTACCATGCTGATTAATATGATATCTTGGTAGCAAATAAGAATAATTATATCTTGATTTCTGGTTATAGTATCTTGATTTCTGGTACCAGGTTTGACATGCAGTTTTCTGTTCATTTTCATATTCCTGGTGATGTTTATGACTAACGAAAAATGATGACTCCTGTAAAGTTAGTAAGTTAAATCAACATTGCAATCAGCAACCAAATGAGCCACACTTCTATATATAGAACCTTGCAATGATGCCAGACTTTGATTTGGTTTTTTGTCACCCATTTTTGCTAGTTTTATAGCTGTGTTATTTCTTGTATGTATCTTAGATTTGATTGTCATATCAAGTGGTTAAGTAAAAAAAATTTCAGAAATGAGTATGCTTTCCATTTCTTCTCTACTTATTTTTATATGAAATTCTCTATCTGTTTTTTCTTTTGAGTTTGGATAACTGGTTGTATAGTTTTATTTATTTATTGATTTAATTTTTAGTCTGTCATTCGGAGTAATTTGCAATATGCTGCACTAAGTGCTTTGAGAAGACTTCTTCTGGATCCTGGAAATCCGGCATTTCTACATCGTGCTGGACAGGGGTAAGTTCTTCATTCTGGTCTTCATTGTTTGATGGCATACAGTTGTTGCATGGTAACGTCATTTTGTGTAGTTTCGTTGTGCTGATCACATGTAGCATATAGGACAGTAGTATGTTGGAGATTTCATTGAATTCACACTTATCAAGCTGTTTTTAATTTGCTTTTTAAAATGCAAATATAAGTTTTTTTTCATCATTATTTCCTTGATTCAAAGCACATATCCGAGGATGACATTCAAAAACTTGCTTAAGATAGAAATTGGGTAGATGGTAAACAACTGGTATGGTGGATTGGACCTAACCATGGTTGTAGGCTTGTCCAAGACCATTGACCAACCATTGGGCACTGGGAAAATCTTTGTTTTTTGGTCCAAAATAATATGAATGAAACTTAAACTCACGTTCGAGACATGGCATGAGCTAATGGCCTGTTGGGCCTGATGAGGAGTTTGAGGCTATCAATAACCCAGATTGTCAAAACAGTAATAGCCCAAAAATTTTCCAAACCTTCATTAATTTTTACAAGGCCCAGAATCAAACCTGAAATATATTGGGAGAGGAGGAAGGGAAAATGAGGGGATTGCCTTTGTGCTTGAATGATAATAGAGAGAGGATTAGTCTATAGTAGGAATTGAAGATGGTTAGAAGGAAACATGATTAGGCTTGGTGTTTGGGGTGTGATTTCAATGTAGTGAGATTTTCCAATGAGAGAAAGAGCTACCATAACATGGCACTAGCAATGCTAATTTCTCCATCATCTGCAAATTACCTTTAGTGGATTTTCCTTTAGAAGAGGTGTGGGGATGTAGCCCTAATGTGGGAACAGAAAATTAATATTTATTTTAATTTAGTTTCATTCATTTTTGAAGTCATTGTTATTCAAATGTCCTCCTATTCCTCTCCCTCCATACTGGCCTCATTCATCAGTCAATTTACTCATGACTGAAGTTTATGGTTGCAGCTCAATTTTTCCTTTTGATCTAAGCTCTTATTCTATGATTTTTTTCTCATTGAAAGCTAGGGGATTTAATCAACTTTATTACTTATAAAAGCCATATCCTTTTATATTTATGAATTTGAGCTGTGTATATTGGTTGTCATATATCTAATTGTGATTTTGTGATCTTGCATTCTAATTTCTGTTTATGTCAGTTTGCTAATATATTTTGTTTTCGTTTGTTTATACCTTTCATGCTTTGTATTTACATGTTTATGTACATTGGGGGCTGTAAGTCACAATGGATCAATAGCTTTCATTTTAGAAACTCTGGTTTTATGATTCAAATTTTTTGTTTTTGTCTCAGTTGGATGATATCTTTTAACTATTCCTCATTTTTTGTTTTTTGTTGTCAATAATGAGGTGGTTTTATTTTGTCTGCAGAGTTTCATTTGCTGATCCTGTTGCTATGAGGCATTCATTGGAAATTCTCTCTGAATTAGCTCTTACAGACCCTTATGCAGTGGCGATGGCCTTAGGTTTGATTGTTTGACTCTTAAACTCTTTCACAATTTAATGGTGTTTGTTGTTATGAGAACATTTTTGTTTACATGATGTAATATTAGAATTAAATTTGGTTGTTAGAATGTATTGTGACACTACTGGTATAACCCTTGTGCAGGAAAACTTGCACAGCCTGGAGGTATTCTTCCCAATCAATCTTTGTTGTCTTTTAGCTCCCTCCACTTCCTACCATTATTACGGATAGCATTTGTTGTTTGAAGTTTCATAATTGCAATATTTCATTTATATATATATATATATATACATATATTTATTTATTTATATTTATGTATGTATGTATGTGAAGTTCCTGGGATTTGATTCCATATAATCCAAATCAATAGCAAACATGATTTTCTATGCATATTTCTTCCATTTTTCATCAGATTTTTGAGTTGCACAGTTGCGTATCAGAAACTCTTTCATGATTGTCTAGCCCTTGGTATCTTTTTTTTTTTATTAGTAATAAGAATATATTAAAAAGAAGAAGGGTGTCACCTGAGTATACAAGACGTATACATCAAAGACAAAAACAAATCAAGTGCATAAAGTACATCTAGCCCTTGGCATCTGCATTTCTGTCAGTTATGTATAGCCGTGTCACATTCATGAGAATATGTTGTCAAGTAACAGAACTGGATATCAAATGAAAACGAATTTCTTTGCCAAGACACATGTTAGAGACAATTCACCATTTTTTCATGATTTTGAGGCCAAAATTTTTACCAGTGCCCCATTTTATGGACCTTGTGGGGAGAAGGGAAATATCAGATAACTCGGTTGAGCTTTTGTTCAAATTAGGTCCAATCCTTTTTTTCTTTTGGAATCTTTGTACAATTGTTAGGTGCATGTGGCAGCATTTCATTTCAAAACCTTATTGTTCTTTTAAGTTTCTGAGATTAATGCAAGTTGATGTTTCTTTTCTTCTGCTCTACTTATAAGAGGCAAAGAAAAGTCTTAAGTCTATTCGAAGATGTGTAACATGCTGACTTTTGCTTTGAACTTATTTCGAGTATTAATTGGATCATGTGAATGAGAAATCTCTCTTTTGCTTCTATTGGTTTAGTTGCTTCTTCTAGGAGAGTAAGGAATTTTTTTTGTCCAAGCTTCTCATACAACCTTAGCATGTTTGGATGTTATATGAAGCAGGTGCTTTGCAGGATGTTCTCCATTTGCATGATGTTCTTGCCAGAGTTTCACTAGCCAGGTTGTGCCATACAATAGCTAGAGCTCGAGCACTAGATGGTTAGTAATTGAAAATATTATATCCCAAGTGGTATTTCTCTCCTTCAGTGTTTGAGAAATTGGTTTCTTGAAACTTTTGTCAATAGGGAGGCCGGATATTAAATCTCAATTCAACTCGGTGCTATATCAACTCCTCCTGGATCCTAGTGAGAGAGTCTGTTTTGAGGCAATCTTATGTGTATTGGGAAAGATCGACAACACAGAGAGGTTTGTTTTGTTAACTTTTGTATCTGCACTTCTTTCTTATTATATTCTCATCTTTTACAGGGTTACAATTACATGGCAAGTAGTTTAGTGTCACTGCTTTGATAATTTGCTGGGATACAGTTTTCCTTACATTTACATACTGTAGGACTGAAGAGCGACCTGCTGGGTGGTATCGTTTAACCCGAGAGATTCTTAAGTTGCCAGACGCACCATCTATATCATCAAAGGAAGCTTCCAAAGAAAAATCTCAAAAGGCAAAGCGTCCACAACCCCTTATTAAACTTGTAATGAGAAGGTAGAAACATCTCTCTCTTTCTCTCTCTGGTATTAGAAAATTTATTCTGTGAGGTTCTTCAGGTGGTGGATTATTTGAAGTTCTCAAGTTCAGTTAAATGTTTTGTCAGTGCTTGTCTTATGTATGGGTTTTTAAATTTGAATTTTTATTTTATTTTATTTTTCTGGTTGTTGCTTGATTCAGGTTGGAGAGTTCTTTCCGTAGTTTCTCTAGGCCAGTACTTCATATGGCAGCAAGAGTTGTGCAGGAGATGGGAAAAAGTCGGGCTGCAGCTTTTGCTGTAGGCTTACAGGATATTGATGAAGGAGCTCATGTTAATTCATTTGCTGAGACTGCAGACTCGTGACACCAAAAAAAAAAAAAAAAAAAAAAAAAAAAAAAAAAAAAAAAAAAAAAAAAAAGGGGTCAAAATTTTTATGGAGACCCACGTGACCCCCACCTACCCCACTATTTCCTCACCACTCATTTCTCTCAATGATCTCACTATCTCATTCTTCTTGGCCGGTCAACTCTCCTCATTTGTTCTTTCTCTTACTTTTCTTTTTCTTTTTCTCTCAACACAAACTCTCCTCTCTTCACTCCCGCCGGCACCACAACTCACCACTTTCACCACCATTTTTTCAGCAAGATCACCTTAAGACTCCATAGGAAAACGGTAAGACTCACTCACCACTACTTTTTAAAGTAAAAATTTCTAATCTTTTGTGGGTTTTTATGCTTTTGTTTGAGGTTATATTTATCTAAGCTTTAATAATAATACCCATGTGACTTATGAGCATTAGAAGTGATATTTATGTGTTTTTATGTATGGGTTTTGGTCTTGGTGGATGTATTTGATGAGTGGGTTTATGATTTTTGCAATGGTGGTTAGCTAAGTGGTGAAGATTTGGGAGTTTTGGTTTTTTTTATGTGAAATAGACTTTGAATATAATTTATTGAGTTTATTTGGAGCTAGTAAAAGATTTAAATGGTTGTGTTGGAGGATATTGTGATTTTAGTTTCAAGGGTCCTTGATGATGTTGTGTAAATTCTATGGAAGCAACTCATAAATTGTTAAGATTTTAGTATTAGGGAGATGATATTGAATGGGTAAATTTTATAAATTGGAGCCTATGTCGTGTGAGTTAATTTGTTGAGAAACTTTAGAAGTGGAATATACTATTTGTGAGGTTAATTACTAGGCTTGCCTAATTAATTGTTTTGTTAACAATCTCTAATTCATAGTTAAATGCAATGTCAAGCTTTATGCTTTTGTGATAGGTTTGCTTGGTATTGTTAGGTTCTAGCTAATCTCCTTTGGAACTTGGAGAGTTAGGCTTTTGCGGGTTGCAAGGTAAGTAGCTTTTTAATGGGATATTTTTGGATAATAATCATGTTGCATAAACTTTGTTTGGGTCAAACACATTTTGGAAAACTATTTGTGGAACTATGTTTTCTTAAAAAGTATTGTGTTGTGACCCTATTATATATGATTATATATATGAAAAGCGCATCATGTTTAATATTGCATATGGGGAAATGCATGATTTGTTAATATGGTAGAGATAAGCATCTTTGATATAATTATTGGAAATGACTTTTATGGATTTGTTGCATTATTTGCAAATTCTAAAGATGTTCTGTCTTGACTTGTGATATTTAGGAAATTGATAGAAAATGTTATTGACAAGGAATGATTTTGGAAAATTTGAGAACCTTGTGAATATATTGGGTATTTCAAAGGTTTTTGTGAAACTACTTGAAATGGAACTGTGTTTTGATTTCATGTAAAATGTGAGCTCCTTATGCTTTTACCCTTGGGCTGTGACATGTGACTACCCGGTGATTACCCAGCCAAATGTCGTAGTCTTTGTGACGTTGGTATCTTGGCACCCCGTCTTTGTGGCGGATTGATGTCTTTGTGGCATAACTGATGTCTTCGTGGCATAATTGATGTCTTCGTGGCATAACTAATGTCTTAGTGGCATAACTGATGTCTTCGTGGCATAACTTGATGTCTGTGTGGCATACCTAACGTCTTTATGGCGGCTTATCATGTGGCCTTGGGTTGGATTTTTAGGTTTTTAAAAATGGTGTTTTGATAGCTCACAGTAAATAGTACGTAGTTTCACGTTGGCATACTTTGAAAAAGTTTGGTGTTACGTTCTTTTAATCATTCTTGTCATGTTATTAAGAAAAATGGATTTGCTGGATTTTTATGGAAATTCCTAAATTATGGAACGTTTTGTAAAATGTCCATTATCATGAAACTTGCATTTCCCCCACCCCCATTAATTGTGCTACTTGCTGGGCTCTGTCTCATTCCATTACTTTGTAATCTTTTCAGAGTAGGCAACAGTCTTTTGAGACAGCTTTTTGGGTGGCTAATAGTAGTTAGACTAACTACTGATGGAGGCTGAACTTTTGTAATGGGTATATTAGATGGTATAAATCTTAGAATAGGCTTGACTCATTCTTTTGTATATTAAAGTGGTTGTGATGTTATTTCCACTGATGGGACAAGCTGTGATATGTAATTAATTATTCAGACCTCTATTCTTTTATGGCCTATGGTCATTGTAATTATTACTTAGAGCTCTGACTTACTTTGAGAGTTTATTCAATGAAATTATTATGATAATTCTTAATGTTGGTTCTTGATATGATTTATGTGGATTGGATTGTCAAAAAGGAAAATCTACAGGTTCTTTGAGATGTCTTTTTCATGCCTTGGACCCTTTTGGGTTCGGGGTGTGACAAGACTCCCACGATTCAGATACTAATGAGAACTCACACACTGAAGGTAATTTTTTTTCTTTGCTTTCTGGTTCGTGTCTTGGATAGTGTCATTTATAGTACATGTTAGAATCTTACTGTGATGTTCTCATTTCAACTATGCTAAATTGTGTTGGTTTGGCAAAGGTTGTAAATGGTGGTTTAGGTTGCATAGTTTCTTAGTCTACGTGTACTTATGGTGGGTTTAGGGTTAGGAGAATTTGTGAATCTATGGTTTAGAATTGTAAAAGAAAGGGCTATGGGGTTGTGTTAGGAATTAAAATTCAGTTTGAATTTGATTGCTATCTGTTAGAAGAGAGTATGTGGGGTTTTAAGGTTTTGATAGGTAAAAGAAAGGGCTTGATTTGGGGTTGTAAGGAAGAATGAAAAGAGAGGATTTTATGGTATTTAAGGGCTGAATGAACAGTACCTGTGAACAAAATCACAAGAAAGGAAAGACGAAAAGAGAGAAGAGAAAGGGAGAAAAGAACACAGAAGGGTCAGCATGCCTCAATGCTTTAGACACTCAATAATTTTATTAATCAACTCCCTCCTTTGAGTACATTGAGCACAAGTATATAAGAATTTATCTTGTACTATAGTATTAGGACTCGTAGTTTAACTAGTAAATTAAAAACGTAATGAAAGACTAACTTGGACTCAACAAAAAATGAAACCTAAGATACCTGGGATTGCAGAAATGGCCAATATACCCTTAATTTGCAGGTATTGTAGGAATTAAATATTTTCCCCCAAATACAAAATTGACAATAACCAATAAAATCAACACCGCCCCCCCCCCCCCCCCCCCCCAAAAAAAAAAGAAAAAAAAAATCCTGTTTTAACCTCAAAGACACATACCTAAACCTTTGAAATCACACTACTTTTACTTCAATTGGACTTCACACATGGGCCTCATAAAATAAAATCTTAAATAGACAGATTTACGAAGTTGTAACTAATTGATCTTCTATGATGGCATCAACCCCTCCCCCTAAATATATATTATTTAAGAGGAATATTTACCAAATGTGACCAAAAAATAATTAAAAGCCACATGCACCTGAAGCATATGTACTTGTTTCTAGGATGTACATAACCCATATGAGTGATGCAAATACTATGTCATGGAGGTGGGGGAAATACTGCAAGAGGAAGAGCGATGCTGGTTTATAGGCAAATGTAGTTATGTGGCAAGATTAGTATCTAGGTGCGCCAACCAACACCCCCCCCCCCCCCCCCCCCCCCCCCTCTTCCTTTTCTCACTCCCTTTTCTTTCCTTAAAAAACAAATGGATAAAAGTGCTCTTGTTAATGCGGTTACAAAACTTAGGAATTGATATGGTGGATTTACTTAGCCAGGCAATCTCCTAACTATGTTATGATTTGTTTAGGTATACACCAGGTGTTGAGAATTGGTCTGCATCAAAATTGCTTGGGGAGCATGTTAGTGGATCAGCTGTAAGATCAATATGCTGTGTGTCAGAGATACACGTATTTGCATCAGAAGCGAACACCATATCCGACGGGAGGAACAGACAAGTGGTTGACACGGGTAATGCAGAGAATCCATTTTTACTGATTTCAGTTGGTGCAAAGCGGGTCTTGACTTCTTGGCTACTAAGAAATAGGAGGTTAGACAAGGAAGAAGCACTTGCTGATCAGCATATTGAAATTGGAAGTAACAATAAGCCTTCATCAGGAGAGTCCTCATCAATGTCATTTCTGTGGCTTTCTACTGACATGCCAGCCAAGTATTCAAGCTCTCATAAATATCCAGAAGACGCTGAAAAATTAGTTGGTGCAGCAGAAAATGTTTCTAGTACAAAAGTTGATGCAATATCACATTTTCAAGGGAAGGGGAAGATGGACATAAAACCTTGCCTTGGAGATAAATATGAAGATGATTGGAGATACATGGCTGTCACCGCTTTTATTGTTAAATATGCTGGTTCCAGGTGAGAGGAAATAACTAATATCTAGTGTGACGTCCCAGTCAGACAGCTTAAAAAAATAAAAAAAATAAAAAAAAAAAGTGTGGATCAGATTGCTTAAGCTCCCACGTGCCCCACCTAACCCCACTACCCACTCAATTTTACCCTTTCTTTTGGCCGGCTCCTTTCTTTCTTTCATTTTTCTTCTTATCTCTTTACTAAAACACACACACACAGTCACTCTACACTCACCTGCCGGCCTCCACTCCAAACCACACCACCACTACTACCATTTCCACCATCATATTCCGGCAAGATCACCGGAATAATTTTAGTGAACCCATAAACATCTTCACACCCTTTTCTTGAAGTAAAAATTTCTCATCTTTTTTTGTGGGTTTTGCATTTTGCTTGAGGTTATTTTTTATCTAAGCATTAATGATGATACCTATATGATTTATGAGCAATAGAAGTGATATTTATGTGTTTTTATGTATGGGTTTGGTATTGGTGGAATTATTTGATGAGTGGATATATATTTTGTGCTATTGATGGCTAATTAAGGTTTATGTATAGTGGGAAAATTGGGGGTTTTAAGCTATAACATGTGATGGTTTGTGAATTTAAATTTTTCCATTGCCATTGGGTTTATTTGGAGTTAGTTGAAGTTCTAAATTCTTATCTTGGAGGATATGTTGATTTTGCTTTCATGGGTCTCTTGGTAATGTAATGCAAAATTTATGGAAGCTAGTCATAATGTTGGAGATTGTATTAAATGGGTTAACTCTATAAAATGGAGTTTATACCTTGTGAATCAATTTGTTGAGAAACTAGGGGAGTGAAATATATTATTATTGATGGGCTTAAATACTAGGCTTGCCTAATTAAGTGATTATTTGGCAAATTCCTAAATTGTGGTTAGATGCAATTTCAAGTTTTGTACTTATTGTGATAGGTTTACTTGATATTGTTAGGTTCTAGCTAATCTCCTTGGAGCTTGGAGAATTAGGATTTTGCGGTTGAGAGGTAAGTAGCTTTTAATGGGATTTTGGAAAATAACCATGTTTTGTAAATGTTATTTTTGGGTCAAATACATTTTGGAAAATTATATATGGATATATGTTTTCATAAAAGTATTGTGTTGTGACCCTATTATATATTATTATATATGAAAAGAGCATCATATTTGGTATTGCATTTGGGGAAATGCATGAATTTGTGTTATGGATAAATGAGCATCTTTTATTTAATCTTGATAAGAAAATCTTGGATTTTATGATGTATTGGAATATTTAAGATGCTTATCTTGTCTTAGTACTTGGAAGATTGATAGAAAATCTTGTTGATAAGAATGAAGTTGAAAACCTTACAAACTTTGTAGAAGTTAGATTATTTAAGGTTTTCTGAAACTATTTGGATATGAACTATGTGTTTCAAAATAATGTAATCTGTGAGTTTATGTTGTTTTAACACCATGCCATGTGTGATTTCCCGGTGATCACCCGATTTGGTTTTCGTAGTCTTTGTAACAACGAAATCAAATCAAGGTCAGTGCCCTTTTACTTTGGATGACGCGTTCTTCCCTGCTGTCCATGGGGGGAAGAGGTTCCTTGATTGCGTGTGGGTGAGGCTGCTGTCCATGGGGCCAAGAGACCACATGCAAGAGAGGTCCTATTTGACGCGCTCTCCCTGCTGCCCATGGGGGGAAGAGAAAAACCTTGAGGGTATGGGTGAGGCTGCTGTCCATGGGGCCAAGAGTCTGCATACCAGAGAGGACAATATCATGCCAGTTGTGAATGGGTGGATCCCCTGACCAGTTTATGTGGTAGTATGGTAGATTTGGGATAATTTATCCTATGTTAGATATTATGACTTTGGAAATTACATTGTTGATGTTCACAGATCATAATGTATAGCTTCAAGATATTTTACTTTGAGAAACTTTGTGTTTCATTATTAAATAATTCTTGTCATACTATTATTATTGAAGTTGAAACTTGCATTTCCCCCACCCCCATTAAATATGCTACTTACTGGGCCCTGTCTCATTCCATTACCTTATAATCTTTTCAGAGTAGGCAACAGCTTTTTGGATGGCTAATAGTAGTTAGACTAACTACTGATGGAGGCTGAACTTTTGTAATGGGTATATTAGATGGTATGAATCTTAGAATAGGCTTGACTTATTCTTTTGTATATTAAAGTGGTTATGATGTTATTTCCACTGATGGGACAAGCCGTGATATGTAATTAATTATTCAGACCTCTATTCTTTTGTGGCCAATGGTCCTTGTAACTATTGCTTAGAGTTCTGACCTACTTTGAGAGTTTATTCAATGAGATTATTATGATAATTCCCAATGTTGGTTCTTGATATGATTTATGTGGATTGGATTGTCAACAAGGAAAATCTACAGGTTCTTTGAGATGTCTTTTTCATGCCTTGGACCCTTTTGGGTTCGGGGTGTGACATCTAGCCAAATTTTTTTTTCTTTTTTTTAATTTTGAATTTAATAAAAAAAATTACTTTATTTTATTTTAAGTAAATTGAATTGAATTAATATGAAATTTTACCAAGTACAATGGGAAAATGGAGTATACCAGCTGCATGCCCATAAGTACTCTTACAAGATCAATAATACAATGAACATATGAAATGAACCTTTTATTTCTTTTTCTTTCTTTCAGGTTAACTGTCTGCTTTGTTGTTGTTGCTTGTTCAGATGCCACACTTGCACTAAGGGCTCTAATCTTGCCCTATCGTTTATGGTATTTATCAAGTCGCCACTGTCTTGTCACCTAGTGATTTTTTTGCCCCCTCTTGCATGTCTCCTCATGTGCCTTTCATTTCCCATAAAGCCTAAAGGACAGGTGTGTGATTCCTTTGCTTCACAGATGCAGCAATTGCTTGGAAATGCAATTCAAGAGAAGGACCTGGAACCACCTAGATCTATCATGGAGGTCCATTCAATTCTTTGCAAGGATGCTCCGAATCACAAGGACAACACATTTTACTATTGAGCCTATGTAAATATGACGGGGGGAAGAGGCATGTCTTATCAAAAAGCAAGGGTTGCTACTGTCAGTGTGGCACTTGGATACCTTATGCATCTATAGAGGCGTTATGTGGCCCTGGCATTAAAATTCTGAGAAGGAACGCGGATCTTTAGTATACAGAAGAGGATCCGAATTTATGTAATTAAAATGGTCTGACACCACAAATACTATTTTGGTACTTAACATGTGATATAGTAGCCTCTATGAGTTGTGCATAAAAACAGAAGATAAGTAATAGAAATATCGAAATTTTCTTGTGGTTGGTTGTATTTATATTGCGGTGAGATTATTGTGTTTTCTAGGTTTTCTTTTCCTAACACTCTGATTCTTTTTTGAATTATAATGGCATGGGATTGAGATAATATTAAAGGACGTTATTTTAGTTGGGTAACATATGGCTTTTCAACCACAAGTTGGAAATCAAATTTGATGCCAACCATTGGTAGGGTTTAAACCTAACCTGCGACTAAAGATCGGGCTATTGGGGGTTTTTTTTTTTTTTTATTTCAAAAGTATTGAAAGTTTGGAGCCAGTAAAAAAAATAAAAAAATTTCCCAGTGGAACTCGAGTTTATAAAACTCGAGTTCCACTGGGAAAAACAGGGGAAAACAGGGCACCCCTTCTGCCTGAACAGGGGAGTTGCCCAAACTATAAAACTCGAGTTCCATTGAGAAATTTTTTTTTTTTTTTTTTTTTTTTTACTTGGGCAAATCCCCTGTTCAGGCAGAAGGAGTTTCCCTGTTTCCTCTGTTTTTCCTAGTGGAACTCGAGTTTTATAAACTCGAGTTCTACTGGGAATTTTTTTTTTTTTTTTTTCACTTGGGCAAATCCCCTGTTCAGGCAGAAGGGTTTGCCCTGTTTCCTCTGTTTTTCCCAGTGGATAAACTCGAGTTCTACTGGGAAATTTTTTTTTTTTTTTTTTTTACTTGGGCAAATCCCCTGTTCAGGCAGAAGGGGTTGCCCTGTTTCCTCTGTTTTTCCCAGTGGAACTCAAGGTTTATAAACTCGAGTTCTACTGGGAAATTTTTTTTTTTTTTTTTTTTTACTTGGGCAAATCCCCTGTTCAGGCAGAAGGGGTTGCCCTGTTTCCTCTGTTTTTCCCAGTGGAACTCAAGGTTTATAAACTCGAGTTCTACTGGGAAATTTTTTTTTTTTTTTTTACTTGGGCAAATCCCCTGTTCAGGCAGAGTGGTTGCCCTTTTTTTTTCCTGCACATGCAGGCAAATCAGGAACTGAAATGTGTACATGCACCTGCTGAGAAACATAGATAAAGAAGCTGAGAATGTAATCTAACACTCATTGAGAGGCAGAGAAGTTGAGAATGTAAATGCACAACCATTACATCAAAAGGCGTTCTCACACCAAGCTATAGAAACTGTTACTCTCTATTCATAAATATAGTTTTACAATGCAAATACATTTGCATCACAACAAAAAGGCATTCTCAATATATCAACATTCTAAACATGCGCAACCATCCTTAATTTGCAATTCTAACCGTATTACTCAAATCACAATCTTCATAGAGATACATTGGGTAGAGAATTATAAGTACATTCAACAAAAAACAAAAAGTTAAATGTGCCAATACAACGTAGTCACTTTTCCTAAGATCAGCAGTTCGCACAACAAAAACGGCGTCCATGGAAGCATGCCTGCAAAATGTAGACTAATCACGTTAGGAGAGAAGTAGTAAAAACATTAGTTAATGGTAGAATGAACAACAATTATATTTAACCAATGCATAATATTTTCCCATCTACCTACCTACTGTGGAACATTACTGCTTGTGGAAGCGCCACGGGACTGCGGACATTTTCTACGGTTATGCCTGGAAGCATGACACAATCCACATGTTTGCTTAGGTTGACTCTCTATCAAATCTGCATCCTCCCTCCGCCATCCCGAGCCTCGATCCTCATTCCTCACTCCATCCATCTCATTCCTTATTCTTGACTTCACTGGTCGACCTTTGGCCCGCAACAATGCTGGATTAGGCAACCACTTTGGCCCTATGGGATCCCTCCACAATGATTGTGACTTGGGAATCACAAATGCATGCTGATAAGTGTTAAGGGCATTGTCCAAACCATAACATGGGTGAATATATGCAGTCAAATCAATATTCAAATAGTCACATACTCTAATTACATGTGAACACAGGATCCCTATGTTTTGCCATTTCCCACAACTGCATGTTCTTTCCCGTATTCGAACTTCATAACTGTGGCTTCCCCCTCTTGCGCTACACGTGAATGAAGTAACTATCTGATATATCATCTGTTCACTGTTAAATGGCTTGAGATAGTGTTTCTCAGATTTAAGCTTATTTCCTTCCCACTTGTCAAAGGCATATTGACTCCATTTCTTACCCTCTGACAGGCGATTGAGGTATTCTTTGTGCCGGTCGTGGAAATATTCAACAAGTTTGGACCAAGTGAACTCAACCAACGCGGCAATAGGAAGGCCCCGTGCACCTTTAAGTACACCATTGAAGCACTCTGATATATTGGTTGTCATTGCCCCAAAACGTCTTCCATCATCATGTGATTGGGTCCACATATCCACAGACTTGCTCATTAGGTATGTGTATGGAAGATAATTTTGATTCTTTTCCTTCCCATCCTTCCCCGTCACCTTCTTCTTATTCCGAATGGCCTCAATTTCCACTTGCTTAATGGACTCCATTATGGTATCAAATTTAACTACCTGAGTAGCACATCCTGCTTTCAAGCAAGCTGACTTTAGAGTCGAGTTCTGAAAATGTGTGTTGAAGTTGCTAGCAACATGTCGAAGGCAATATATATGAAATACCCGTGTTCTTCCATCACCCTCTCTAGGCCAGTTTGCAATGGCATTTTTGATACCAAGATATCAGTCAGAAATTATGCAAATGCCTTCGTCGGGTATCACGTGGCCAATCGTATCTCTGAGGCATTGTAAAAACCACCTCCAACTGGACCCTGACTCACAATCCACAACAGCAAAGGCAAGAGGGAATACCTTATTGTTAGCGTCGGTTGCCATTGCAACCAACAACTTTCCCTGATATTTACCATACAGATGGGTCCCATCAATACTGATAACTGGCTTGCAATATTTGAATCTATCAATGCTTGGACCGAAAAACCAAAACACATAATTCAATAATACGGTGTCATCTTCATCAGTGGATGTCGTACGATAGAACACTTGGGTAGTCGGATCCATATCAATATATGCCATAAGCAACTTTTGCAACCTCTGGTAAGACTCTTCCCAATTCCCAAACAGCTTCCCAATCACATTTTGTTTCGTATCCCATACCTTGTAGTAAGAAGGCTTATGGCCCTCATATTTCGACTCTATCATAGATCTGAGATGCTTAATTGGGGTAGTGTGATCCTCACTTAACTTCTTAAGAATGTCTGATGCAATAAAGTTACAATTCATCATTCTACCATCATTTCGCACCCCAGTCCATATACATGTGTGAAGACCCTTGTACATGGTGACCATCCATAGTCTTTGGAGATTGGGCTTCATGACTGCGCAGACATACCACTTGCATGACTTATCCACGCATTTTGCACAAAGTTTTGTCGTCGTCGACCTACTGATCATATACTGTTTGTTTTCCTTGAGTGCACAAATTGTTAATACACGCTGCACCTCCACTTTATTGGCAAAAGTCAAGCTTTTGTACAAATTCATCCCCTCTCTCCAAGTAGACACAAATGGTATCTCCCTATGTGAAGGATCAACCATATTTTCCCAAGTATTTGCAGAAAATGACAAAGCAGGAGGTGCGTAGGCAGGGATTATGTCCGTAATGTTTTGGACACTAAGAACATTGTCTGCATTAGGTTCACTATCGTCCAATGTCTTATTATCATCAATGTCCCTCTCAAAGTCCCTAAAGTCCCCTCTCTCAATCCTGTCTTCAATCTCATCTTCATCGACAAAATCTTCATCGTCAATGGCAGTACTCCCATCAACATAGTCGTCATCATCATTGTCATCCTCATACTCATACTCATCATCATTCTCATCCTTATCCTCATCATCATCATCATCGGCATGAACATTATCATGCTCTACATGTGTAAAATACTCATATTGAGCATCCGGA
Source organism: Quercus glauca (assembly GCA_023736055.1). Taxonomy (NCBI): domain Eukaryota; kingdom Viridiplantae; phylum Streptophyta; class Magnoliopsida; order Fagales; family Fagaceae; genus Quercus; species Quercus glauca. The sequence goes on along the minus strand of CM043319.1, from coordinate 85,711,912 downwards.
ATTGTAACCAGTAAACTTGTTTGTGTTTGTTGGATTTCGTCGATACCAACTTCTGCACGCGGCTTCAACTGTATGTACAACTCAATGTTAGTTACTTCAGGTATTCTCTCCAACTTGTCAAACATGATCTTCACATGTTTGTCTGTTTCTATCGCCATGTACTTGTAATTAATTTGGTGCCTCAAGATTTCATTTGGCATACGATAAGTAATTTCTATGTTGTGCACAGCAGGATTCTCACACACTCTTCCATAACCATCATCTTCAATTCGTTAAGGGTCTTGAACCTACGATCAATTTGGGTATAATAGCTCTTTATACCCGGCCCTTCAAATGGCAATCCCTTGTTCGCATTGGCATTCTTCAGGGGACCACCGTGGTATAGGATTATATCAATTTCAGGCATTGTGAACCTGTTAAAGTCAAGTTACCATGTTAGTTAAATCACATAGTCATAAACTGGGGGAAAAAAAAGTAATGTGATCTTAAGGGAGAACATATTCAAGCCAGAATTTTCATAGGTAATTACTAGTTTTATAGCCATTATGTAACTTGTGGTACCCATGGTTCTAAGTTTGGCTTCAGAACAAAATTTGAAACATATCTAGTGGAGCAACCCCAAAAAATAAAAGGTAAGGAAAATATATATATATATATATATATATATATATATATATATATATTTAAAGAATACATAGAACAAGAGGAGAGACTTTACAATGATGATGTAGCATTAACAAAACATATTAAATTCACAAAACCAAAGTATTCCATATCCTTAAGGCTTAAATGTCATTACCAGATACCAAATTGTTTCCAAAATGACCAATTCTTATCCTTTTATTTTTATTTTTATAATGATCAATTCCTTATACAGCCATGTATTGTATAGGTCAGTGCATTTTAAGAATTACTTTCAGGCATTTGATTATGATACCCATTCATTACATTCATTCACTACCCATTTGATACCCAAAATAATGATGAACAAAGTCAAAAAAACTTGTAAGATCATGCTAAAAATAAAAGCCTAGAAATGATGAATAAAATTTTGTTAACAAAATGGGCAAATAAATACTCAAAAAATTAACACTGACAAAACAAAGTTCTAATTCATAATATTGGAAAATTAACTAAGTTATGTCAACTATCTACAAAATAAATAGTCAAACTCTTTAACCCACACCCATAGACAACTAATACCCAACTACAATGACAATCAAATTATGCAAACCCTTACCTAAGATATGAATTTGTTGAGAGGAAAGAGCAGTGAAAGAGGCAGTGTGGTGAGTGAGAGTGAGAGGCAATGTGGTGTGAGAGTTATGGGTGAGTGAGAGTTAGTGAGGCTGAGAGACTTAGTGAGGATGCTCTGTTTTTGGGTGAGAAGGCTGTGTAGTCCCTATCTGTGAGCGTGTGTTATATGGCTAAGTGTTAAATTTTTTTACGGGCTCAGCGTGTAATATTTTTTTGCCCAGTGGAACTCGAGTCTTATAGACTCGAGTTCCTTGAATTTTTTTACTGAACTCAAGTCTATAAGACTCGAGTTCCTTGAAATTACATCAAATATTTCCTTAGATCACTGTATATTTGTTTTTAATATTTCCAGTAAAACTCAAGTCTTTAAGACTCGAGTTCTATAAATCACATCTTGAGTCTTAAAGACTCGAGATCTAAGTGGACAAAATTAAGTCCAGCTCACCAACTGGTCCGCGACGCGGTGGAGTGAGATTGAAAACAGCATCTCGAGTTTCTAAAACTCGAGATGCTACTTTCCATTATACTTTCAAACGATGCTTAACTAACTATATACAACTCCATTGCACAGCTATTCTGCACATTCCCTCTGAAGACTCCTATTGCAACCGTAACTGAAAGGTCTAGCATGCACTGGACAAGGGTGTACTGCATTTGCAAAGTTGTGAAATTCGCTTCTTTCGCCCAAAACTTCTTGGCCCTCGTCCTAACATTTGAAGTCCCACTTGCCAAATCATTCATTGTTGCTCTCACTAGCTGGTCAAATCTTCCGTAGATCTTGTAAAAAAATTTATTCATTTTTAAATTCCTCTCTATTTTAGATTATTGTAAAGGTTTTTAGAAATTTAGAATACCCGAGTTTGAAAGGCTTTTTTAATTTTTGGGCTGTGAGTGGTGTTTGAATGTTTGGAATGGATTGAGTGATTGGGTGGGCTAAGGGCACAAGGCCTGACATGGGTTTTTATTTATTTATTTATTTATTAATTATTATTTTTTATGTAATGGGCTCTATAGGAAATCACTGGGTTCTAAAAATTAAGCCTCGATGGTGATAGTAAACACAACGAACTCCTTCCTTTTTTCTTTTTCTTTTTCTTTTTTGGGTTTCTTTCGGTCGTAGTACTAGTGGGAGCTCAAAATTTTCACATAAGAGATGCAACTGCAACGAAGGACTAAGGAATTCTTGCAATCTGACAAACACCCTGCTAAGAGAATGATTCAATCTAAAGGTTGGCCAGGGAGACTCTAATGGTTAAGTCAGTGAGGGAAATATTGTTTTAAAGACAACTATTTAACCCACCTCAAAACGACAATTCACTCGGGTGAAGTTTCTAGCAAAACAGTTTTAAGGCTTAATAATTTGTGCCATATGCGAATGGCTAGGAACAATTTTAATATTTTGAATGTTGTAACTCTTCAATAGTGACATTTAAATAGTGCTGTGTCTCTCTATTTTCTATTTATATTCATATTCAGTTTTTTTATAGCAATTATGGAGAATTCAAACTTGTTATATCTTGAAGACAATTTGTTAGGAAACGTACTCTCTCTGAGTGAGGATAAATATTGTTAAAGACAACGATTCAAATTTCAATGTACCTCAAAACCAATCTTTCATATATTTTTTTTGTCCATTATTCATTTTCCTAGCAAAAGCCCCATTCAGAAATAGATTTGGTATATTATGCCTTCCAATTATTTTGTCATCCTAAAGTCCAAATTCTCAGACAATGGTAATATGAAACTTACCATTTAGGTTAAATGACAAAAAAAGCTAATACTAATTTCTGTCATGCCCAAGTTGCGTCTTACACTATCGAGGGTATACTTCAGTAATTGATGCTTCATCAACAGACAATAATATTGACTTCCTGGTAGATTGATCTGACTCCGACTCTGGCATGTTCGTCTGTGCTCTACTTTGAAGGAAAACTGCTGGCGGTTGAGGTGGTAACATAGTTACAGAGTCACTATTTAGCATGAGAATTATTGAGTCCATTGTTGGTCTTTCCGCTGGATTTTCTTGAACACATAGTAAGGCAATATGGATACATCTGTTGACTTCGATTTCTGAATAAGAATCTCTTATAGTCGGATCCAACAATTCCAAAGATGTTCCACCCCTCCAATGCTTCCAAGCCTGAATCAATTGATCAAGTATTTTTATATTGTCGCCCTTCTCTCCCTTTAACTCAAAGGTCAGATATATGCATAAAAAAAAAATTAATAAAAACAAAAAACAAAAAACAAAAAAAACAAAAAATTGCAAAAAAATATTGGTTATGTACTCACATAGCTCAAGAGGTTCTCAGCAGCATTTGATGTATAGAAAGAAGTGTTCTTCTTGCCACATAAAATCTCTAGTAATAGGATACCAAAACTAAATACATCAGTCTTTATAGAGAACTGTCCATACATAGCATATTCTGGAGGCATGTAACCACTGAAAACCAATATCACCAACACTCTTAGTTAAATGATGATATGAAGTATTGGAACCATATCTAATACTTTCTTTCATGTTTATGTTTAATCAAGAGCTAAGAATTCCCAATATAATCAATGGTTCCATCACCACCATCCCCACCACACCCCCCCCCCCCCCCCCCCCCCAACACACACACACACACACACACACAAAATAGTTTAGTTTACAATTACACAGCTATACCTGCAGAAATGTAATGTACTTACTATGTCCCTGCTATCTTGTGGGTATTTTCTAGAGTTTGATCGTTCCCAAAGATTCTTGCCAAGCCAAAATCTGAAATTTTTGGATTCATATTTTCATCTAACAATATGTTGCTAACTTTAAGATCACGGTGTATAATTCTAAGCCGAGAATCTTCGTGAAGATAAAGGATCCCTCGTGCAATTCCTCCAATAATCTTGTAACGCATTGACCAATTTAATATTCTTTGTTTTTCAGGGTCTACACAATCATCAAAATTCAATATTCAAGTTAGAATCAAGCACATTAAAAAATATATTTTTTGATTCAATTTAAAAAGACAAGTACAGAATGGAAATTTAATATACAAGGAAGCAAAAAGCTCCGTTATAGGGTTACATGATTCTATAAATTTGTAGTAGGGTATAATTTTAATAGCAATCATGCATTCGCAAACACAAAGGAAATTAGAAATCTGTTTAGAAACAACTAACCATTTAGAAAATAGTCAAGACTTTTGTTAGGCACATATTCATAGACAAGTATTTTTTCTTCTCCTTCCAAGCAAAATCCAAATAACCTCACCAAATTTCTGTGCTGAAGCTTAGCTAGAATTGCAACTTCATTCTTAAATTCTTCTGCGCCTTGAGTGGAGTTTTTTGAAAGCATCTTCGCAGCTATTTCTTGTCCATTTGAAAGTGTGCCCTGTTAAGTGCTTTTCAAACGCTGTTAGAGCAGCTTATAAGGTCTCAAAATGAAAAGGTTCTGAATTTAGAATTGCTCAGATTTTGCATATATTTTATTTACCACTACTATTACAGAAGATTATACCGGAAAGAAGAAAAAATAAAGATATATTATACTAGTTTAATACCTTGTAAACCTCTCCAAATCCACCCTTACCAAGCTTGTTATCTTCTGAGAACTTGTTTGTGGCAGCTTTAAGCGTTGCCAAATCAAATAGTAAGGATTCTACAGTTGTAATTTCATAAATTAGAAGCTACACAATCAAATGGCAAATGTAGGGAGTACTCTGTATATAAGAGCAACACGTACAACCAATGAAATAAATAAAAATTGTTCATTACCATTTTCCTCCTCCATAGGGGATTTCTTTCTTGCACTCATCCTTTGGAGGCAGTACACCATAGCCAATAGGACCATTGAGACAGCAATTGGAGTAACGATGGCAATGATTGTTAGTGATGAGATTCGGCTTTTTCCTACTTAATCAATAATGTCTTTATCAATTGATATGGCAATGATATAGAGAAAAAAATGTTTATTGTATATTCTAAACAAATTTTGGTTCCCCATTAAAAAAAATAAAAAGGAAACATATCCTTTAACACTCATTTACATCTGTTGTTTTACAACAATATCACCAATCGAACACTAACACAAAAATATTCATATTTCAAATCTTTTCTTTTTTTGCAATGATACTTTAATTTACACAGGTAAAAGTATCATTGCAGGAAAAAAAAAGTTATAACTTTTACATTCGGTTTTATATCTAGTATCAAAATATGGATATTTTAAAAATATGAACATTCCTGCATCTATTATTGATATTAATATAAAATAGTGGATGCAAACCAGTACAAAAGGATATTTTCTACTAGAGCCAGTCATTCTTAAAGCAAGGAAAAAAACGAAAAAAAAAAACAGGAGGAGACAGTTGGGACCAAACCTGATCGAGGTGGTGGCCTAGCGAGGTTCCGGTAAAATTGGTACGCTTCGTACCTAAAATTGCAATTTGGAGTTAAAGCTATTGCCCCCTGCTTTCCACTACAACTAAATGGAATATTTGCAATTAGTCCCCGGAGACACTTATCACAATTGTAGCTAGAGATGTCCGGAGTGCACTGAACAAGGCTGTAAAGCTTTATCGATGAAGAAAGGCTGGCTTCTTTGGTGGCAAACTTGGTAGCACCGGGCTCATCATGAGCATCTGTGGCCTGAGTCACCGAGTCATTAATCATGGTTCCCAATATCTGATCGAAGCGGTCTAGCACAGTTATCTTGCTATCGTTACAAGAGTAATATTTGGGCCAGTCAGTCATGCTGGAGAAGAATGATTCGTTTGAGTAGCGTAACATGCACTGGTCGTACCAAATTGTGGCCTCGATTCCTGTGGGACAGTAGTGCTGAACTATGTCTTTTGCTGCTGTTGATACACAGTCTTGGCAGACATTGGGGGTGACATCGCCGCGGCAGAGAAAGAGGCCGTATACTATGTTGGGTGGGTTGTGACCAACGGTGGTGTTATAGAAACCAGTTTCGAGATTAGCATTGGAGGAAAGTGAAGAGAGGAGGTGGTTGAGATTGGACTGGTAGGTGCTATGGGGAGTGAAATTGGGTTCTTTTGGACAAACATAGGCGCGGTTAGCTGAGGCAGCTTCACTAATTTTGCCGTGGAAACTAGTAAGCAAGAAAAGGAACACAAAGGTAATCATGGAGGCCTTAACCGAAGGCAAACTCATTTTGATATCAGTTCTCCCATGTTCTTAATCAATATTCAAGATAACTTGTTTAACTTGTCTTTGTTTTCTCAAAAATAAAATAAAAATGTTAACGTTGACTTGACTTGGGAAAGTGAGAGAACATTGACACGGTTCGCGGAAATTAAAGCGTATGAAGCTACTTTAATTCTGTCGTGTTCTTGTTAGAGAAGAAGAAATGAAAGTGCTAGCTGGAGTAAGACAGATTCCACTCAGAGTCAAAGTGGAAAATATGGCACAAGAAAAGTCGTTGATGGAGAAAGGTACAGGCAAAATAATGATCACGAGGTTTGAGTTACGCAACCAACAAATTATTTTATAATATTTTTACAAATTGCTGTTGTAATAAATTTTTATCAATTTTTATTTAGACTCATTATTAACATCACATTTTTACTTACTAATAACTACTCACTACATTAATTTGTAAAATAGTTTGTGATTAGCATTTTCCTTATGAAAATGCTTTTATTGTTTTATGTTGTTTGGTGTAGCACACAATTTTGAAAAAATCCATAATGTTTTCAATTGACCAAGTAAAAACAGTTGAGAGGGGTGTAAAATATTTTATACATGGCCTCAGTGTAAAATACTTTCAATCAACACAAAACACATCAACCATCCTACCAAGAAACAAACCCCTCTCCCAACCCACCAAACCATTAGAGACACCACCCAAATGCCCGTTGATGGTACCAGTCAGTAGGTTAAACTATAGGTTGGTATTTTGGCATAGGCTAATGGAGTAAGATTTTTTTTATACTTGTAACCGCTTAATCCTTGATTAGTAGATTCTTTGAGAGTGGTGACCTGAAATTCACCCGGTGAGATTTTTGTCTACAAAGATTTTCCCTATCTTGGTCAAATCACCGTGTCAAATTTATTTTCCACTGCACTCTTGCTAGTTTAGTGATTTGATTTTGTCTCCACCTCATTTGCGTGTAATTTAAATAATTAATCAATTTGAGTAATTGAATTAATTAACTGGAGTTAATTTGTTTACCCAAAAGATTTAATGGTCACAAAATCCTAGGTGTACAAACAACTCACCAAAAAGTGAAAAAAACCTCTTATATACTTGGCATAGTAGGGAATGAATTGCTAAGCAATCATTGACTTGTGGGCCTGGAACAAAATTATGGCCTGACACGTCAAGATTGACCAAGATGGCTATTGATAGCTTAAGCTCGATCAATCAAAAGACAATCAAGGTGGATATCATCGCGATAGAAACAGAAAGTTCAAATAGTGTGTAAAACACCTATGAACGTTTAGACCCCCAAATTAAAAATACCAACACAAGCTTATAATCAAACATTATATGTGCAGAAAATGAAATATAAGCTATAACCAATTTGGTAACATACTCTAAACCATAATTAACAATCAACACTGCAGTAATTAAAAAGTAAAGAGAAAGGAAAGAAAGATGCAAACACAAAGATAACACGGCGATGTCTTATCGAAGAGGAAACTGAAGTACTCAGCGAAAAACTTCTCCGCTGCCCTCCAAGTGGTCAACAATCCACTAGAGAATAAAGTTGGGATACATGAATAGCAGAAGACCCTCCAAGCCTAATCTACCCATTGCACTTAAGCCCTTCAAGCTTCTTGCTCTAATAAGGTTACGCCAAACCTTGTCTTCTCTAGCTTACCGATCCCGCAATCACCCATTGCGTCAACCAAAATGAATTGGTCCTTTCTGAATTGTTTCCTAAGCCCCAAAATACCTCCTCACTAATATAGGTATGGTGAGATAAGGATTTGACTAAATGTACTTCTCAAGGATATGTCAATGAAGAGGATGAGAGTAGAGGAATCTAGAGAATCAAAAGATAAAGATTATGGATGAGTCAATATTGTCTTTCTCTAGGGTTTCTCTCTCAAAATTATCTCTGGAAGCTCTCTACATTTCGTGGGTATAAAGGTATTTATAGTAGGGTGTATGAGGAATGTGAAAAGTCATGTTTCAACCAAACAGAGCATTCTGGCGACTTAACCTCGTGACTGGAACTAGTCACGAGTTTGAGTCGCGAGCTAACTGTTTAGTCAGACTGGAAGTTTTGTCCTATAGTGCTACAGCTGGCATGACCCTTTAGCTCCCCTGCATGCTTCACACGTGTGCCATCTTTGGCGACTCGCTAGTCACGAGCCAGTCGCGAGATCCAGTCACAAGGACCTTCTTGAGTGCACACAATTGAGTTTTCTTCACACTCTCTCACACACTACTCTTACATAATTTCCACCAAAATACATGGTAACTAAATGCTAAATTACAAGTAAATTTGGCACGGAATAAAGCCAACACATGATTGAATAAATTCAACCTTACAATCTCCCCATTTGGCTATTCCGTGACAAAACCCTAAAATAGACTCTAGACTTAACATGTGAGTTGGGAACAATTGCCAAAACTCACTCGCATCCTAATTCTAGAAACTGAGAAGCATTTGAACCATATGAACAAGTATTTCCTGAAAACAACAACACAAGACAATCATTGTAAGCAGAAATCTTGAAATACATATGGAGCAAGCACAAAACGATCAAGTAGTAAAGATTAAAGCAATGAAGCATAACTTGACCAAACAGGAACAATCACTATAAATAGTGATCATAATAAACATTCACACAAGGAATGAACATCTGAACATGCAAGCTAATAAGCTCAATGCAAAGTATCATTTGCATGTCCAACACTCAACCGATACAAAAACACAAGGTAATTGCATCAAGGATATAAAATCCAACAAGTGCACAAGAGTGAAGTACTAAAGAAAATGCATAGCATTAACTAAAAATACTGAGATACGAAGCATAGGTACAAAATAAAATATAGTTTAAATAGCTGAACATAATCATGAATTATGAGCAAAACAAAAACATATTTAATATAACACAAAGCTCTTTCTCCCCCTATCATATCACTCCCCCTATCATGAATCATAGGAGCTATGATAAACTTGGAACATATATATCTGTAACCTGAAACACTTGCACAAAACACATTAGACCTTCAAGGTAAAGTAAGTAATAAAAGGATAAGTATAATGTAACTAGTAAATTGCAATCAAGTAAGCATGATATGAAACATATAAACAACTTGATCATTCATTAAAACAATCATATAGAAATGACTACAATGATCACATAGCAAAGCAAATGATCATTCGAACATGCAATCAATGAAGCATAATAGCATAAGGAAGTATGCATGTCCAACACACAAACACGATGTAATGAGAACAACAAAGAATAGATACTAAACATAACTTAAAGCACCATAAAGCAAACAAGAAAATTGTAAGGTTGAATTTAATCAACCATCTTGTTGGCTTTATTTCATGCCAAATTTGCTTGTATTTTAGCAATTAGTAACCCTGTATTTAGGTAAGATTCATGTAAAGGTAGTGTGTGAGAAAGTGTGAAGAAATGCTCAAGATTGTGCAAGGATGCAGAGACTCACGGCTGGGACTTGCAGCTAACTCACGACTGGCAAGCCGCCAACTGCAGCACACGTGAGAAGCATGCAGGGGAGTTGAAGGGTCATACCAGCTGTCGCATTAAAGGATAAAAGTCCCAGACTGACTAGGCTGTTAACTCGCGGTTGGAACTCACGACTCAGACCAGTGCCAAGCCTCCAAAACACCCTGTTTGGAAAAAACTGACTCTTTGCATTCCAAACACACACCACTATATATAGACCTTTATACCCACGAAATGTAAAGAGCTTCCAGAGAGAATTTGAAGAAAGAAACCCTAGAGAAAAATAAAATTGATTCATCCATAATCTTCATCTAAGAGACTTTTCAAATTCCTCTACTCTCTTCCACTCTATTGATACATCCTCGAGAGGTTCTTGACCAAATCCTTTTCTCACCATACCCATATCTGTGAGAAGGTTTATTTGGTGCTTTGGAAAGCAGTTAGGAATGGACCAATTCATATTGGTTGATACTATGGGCTATAGCGGAATCCAGTAAGCTAGAGAAGAAAAAGGTTCGACGTAACCTCGTTGGAGCAAAAGCTTGGAGGGCTTAGGTACATTGGGTAGATTAGGCTTGGAGGGTCTATTACTGTTCATGTATCCCAACTACATTTTCTAGTGGATTATTGACCACTTTGAGGGTGGGGGAGAGGTTTTACGCCGAGGGCTTCAGTTTCCTCTTCAATAACACATCGTGTGTTGTTCTTATGTTTGCATCTCTCTTTCCTTTATCTTTGCATTTTATTTTCTGCTGTGGATGTGATTATAATTGGCTTAGACTATTTATCAACTTTGTATTTAGTTTATGTTCATATTCTGCACGTTAATCGTTCGATATTAAGCTTGAATTGATATTTTGTATTTTGGGGTCAAAACATTCAAGGGTGTTTTATACACATTTTGAACATTCAATTGGTATCAGAGCAGATACACTTGTATTGGTTTAAATACTTAAGTGTGATCCTTGACCTCTTGTGTTTATTTGCCATGGATTGTGTTTTGTATGCCTTTTTGTATGATTTGGTTGATGATAAATGTAACATGCCACGTGTTTGTGAAAATGCCTCTATGAGTGATAATCCTCATGATTGTGATACTATGTTACATGAATCTTTGGATGTTATTGATATTCCTAACATCAAACCCTTGAAGAAAAAGGCTGAGAAGTTTCAAAAGAATTTGAGCAAGTTATTTTATGAAAATGATGATTTGATTGCTAAGTTCAATGAATCCAACAAATTGGTTGAGAAATATAAGAATCTTGCTAAAAATTCTCTTGAAAAGCTAAAAGAGTTTGAATGTTTGAATATGGATTTGGATGCTAAACTTGTTTTGTCTAACAAACTTATTGATGAGCTAAAATGTGAAAATGAATCTCTTAAGATGCATGCCAAGTGTTTGATTGCTGAACCTATTGATAAAAATGATGAAAATATTTGTTGCAATCATGTTGTGGTACCCAATTTTGTGCGTATTGTGTGTTCTACCTCAAAGGACAAATCGGTGTACATTCCTCCACACAAAAGAAATCAAAATGTTGAGAGAAAGACTGTTAAGTCAAAGCCTTTGTTTAGGTCTCAACCTAAGGCTTTGGATGGATCTAAGTTTGCTCCAACATGCCACAATTGTGGTGTGATTGGTCATATAAGACCTCAATGTTATAAGTTGAAGAGAGAACAAAACCATGTTGCTAGATCACTTCTTGAAAAGCCTAGTGGACCTAAACACATTGTTTGTCATCATTGTGGTGCATTTGGTCATCTAAGACCTCATTGCTCTAAGTTTCATGCTCTTAAAAGAATTAAAAGAAAAGAGAAACTTGAGCTTCTTGGAAGTTGTGCTAAAAAGGGTAAACCAGATTTGAATGAAAATTGCATGTTGGTAAAGAAATTATTTAATGCTCTTAACTCCTTGACTATGTGCAACTCCGGTTCTCATTCCTCCAACCCTTGTCTCACATCTTTTGAGACACTTAGTCCAAAAAATCATTCTGTTTGGATGAGGAAGGGTTTTTATGGTTGAGCGTTTGCTCTTTTAGTCCTTGATCTAATTCTTTCGATCTTTGCAGGACCCTTCATGCATTAGATGTCAAGTCTTCATGCATTTGTGCATCTTGCATTTATTTGTATGCATTGTTTTTATTTTGATCTTACCTTTTAGTTTTAGTTTTGTGTGAGTAAAAATCCAAAACCACATAAAAAGTGAAAAATTCAAAAAGTTTGATCGTGTGTGTTTGAACACATATCACATGTGAGTTTTGCCTTGTACCTTCGTACAAATGGCTTTATGCATTTACAAGCTTAGCTTGTTCTTTATGCACTTATATCTTTGTGGGAAAAATTTTGACATCTTTGTGTGATTGTTGTAAATCGATCTTCAAGCTTGTCATGAATGATTAGTCAATAGTCATATTGGTTTTGATACATGCGTAGACTTGTACCTATATATCTTCCCACTCTTTTATATATATATATATATATTTTTTTTGCTTAAAAAGCTCAACCAATGTAAATCTCAAAATGAAAAGAGATAATGAGCTGTAAAAGCCGTCGCACGTACTAGTGTTTGACTAGGAAAAATGGAAAGCGACTTTTATGAAAATGTATGGTGCCCAAAAAGCCAAAGGCTTGTTCATCAAATTGAAATATCAAAAATTTCAAGCATCGATCTCAAAATGAGATGTATAGATCAAAATTGATCAAATTTTATGAATTGTAAAAAAGCCAAATGAAAAGCTTCAAAGATATGTAATCATTTTCTTGTGGGAGGTCATATATGTTCATTCTATAATTGAGATAAATCACTTGTCTTAGCACTAGTTATGTATGACTTGATTGAATTGATCATTGAAATTTCATTTTAGACTAAGGACTATTCCACACTTGATACACACACACAACACACATGCCTAATGTTTAATGAATGTCTTATTCATTTGTTCGATTGTACTTGTTTAAATATGATGTGTGTGTGCTCAACTATATATGGATCAATCCAAGAAGATTTTTGATCATTTTATATGTTTTTGGAAGTGATTTTTATCACTTTTTGTGTTCTTGTTTAGTGCTTACATTGTTTTTCAGTGTTTAAACATGTTTTGTGCTGAAAAACTGGTGTCAGAGTTTTTCGCGACTCACTCGTGACTCTCGAAAATTCTTGCGACTCACCTCGCGACTCGCCAGTCGCCAACCCTAGTTGCGAGTTCATCAAGAAGACTTTCGCGACTCACCCAGTCACGAAATGCCCAGAAACAGCTTTTTAAAGGGCTTTTCGTGGGAAACTTGTTTTTAACCTCTCTCATCCTCTTTTAAACCCCTTTTTCAATATTTTTACATCAAAACCCAATCAATTTGAATGGTTTTTCATTTCATTAACATCTCTTAGGTAATTTTAAACTCTTTTAATTGTTTAAGATCCTTAGATTATGTTTTGGAGAGTTTTGTGCTCTTGGTTGAAATTTTCATCATAGAGGTTGGGAAAACTTATTTTTTGTCAAATTTTTGTATGGGATTGGTTTCTTTTGATGATTTGTTTTGGATGTTGGCCTCTTGTGGCAAAAAGAGCATGTATTAAGGGTGGATTTCATGATGTTCATGCATTGTTTCACATTATTGTTCATAGTGTGCATACTAGGTGTTTGATAAAATGTCTCTTAGGAATTTTCTCGCTTGTTTGGACTCCGATGAGTATCAAACTTTGGGGTTTCTTATATTTCTTCATTAGGAACATATTTGGTTCATCGGTTGTGTATTTAACACACCTTGCCCCACATGTGCATTTTCCATGCATTAGTCATGCATTGCACTTTGCCACCTCTTGCACACACCTTACTACCCTTGTCATGCATTGGTCTATACCTTGTTTCTTCATCCTAGCATGTCATGTTTATCTTATGCTTTGTAGCTTTGTGTTTCTTCTTAGGTTTGAGCTTCATTTTCTCATTCATCTCGCACCCCTCATGCATCATTATCATTGTTCACACCTTCATCTCTTGCCCTTGTTTCTCCTTGACCCTTTGTCTATTCCTGACAAAGAGGGGGAAAGTATACCAGAGAGTTTTTGTCATCTCTATATGACCCTTGTGAACATTCTTAGGGGGAGAAATTCTGTTTCTCGTGCACATTTGTAGGGGGAGAGATATTCCGTAGGGGAGTTGCATATACCAAGGGGGAGAAGACATTGAGCTAATTAGAAATTTTTTTTTTTGGTATTTGATCAAGTTGCTCACATGTTTCACATCATGATAACTTGATCGCAATTTACTAATTACATTATACTTATCCTTTTTATGACTTACTTTACCGTGAGGGTCTAATGTGTTTTGTGCAAGTGTTTCAAGTTACTGGTATGTATGTTCCAAGTGCATCACAGCTTCTCATCATTTTGAAAGGGAGAAACTCTAAGCACTTTTAGTTTATTTAAAATACTTTATTTGTATGGTACATTTGTAACCGTTTGCTTTTGTAAGTTTTTAGGTTTTTCTACCTATGCTTTGCAGCTTATGTACTTGTTGCTAAATGTCATGCATTTTTTTTAAGTACATCACTCTTGTGTCATTGTAGGATTTTTCCTAGATGTATATTTGTTTTATGCATTGGTTGAGTGTTAGACATGCAAATGATACTCTGCAAATGAGCTTATCAACTTGCATGTCCGGATATTCATTCCTTGTGTGAATGACCATTGTGATCACTTTTGTATAGTGATTGCCTATTTTTGGTCAAGCCATGGTTTATTGATTTATCCCATTTTGCATGATCACATTGTGTGTGCTCCATATGCATTTCAAGTTTTCTGCATACAATGATATTGTTGTGTTGTTGTGTTTCAGAAGATACTTGTTCTTATGGTTCAAGAGCTTCTCAGAATCTAGAGTTAGGTGTGAGTGAGTTTTGTTCAACTGTTTCCAACTCACGCATTAAATCTAGAGTCTGTAGTAGGGTTTTGTCACGAAATAGCCAAAGGGGGAGATTGTAAGGTTGAATTTAATCAACCATCTTGTTAGTTTTATTCTTTGCCAAATTTGCTTATATTTTAGCAAATAATAACCCTTTATTTAGGTGGGATTTATGTAAGGGTAGTGTGTGAGAGAGTGTGAAAAAATACTCAAGATTGTGCAAGGATGCAGAGACTCGCGGCTGACTCGCGACTAGCAAGCCGCCAACTGCAGCATATGTGAGAAGCATGCAGGGGAGTTGAAGGGTCACGCTAGCTGTCGCACTACAGGACAAAAATCTCTGGCTGGCCAGGCCGTTAACTCGCGGCTGGAACTCGCGACTCAGACCAGTCATGAGGCCAAGCCGCCAGAACACCCTGTTTGGGAAAAACTGACTCTTCGCATTCCAAACACACACCATTATATATAGACCCTTATACCCAAGAAATGTAAAGAGCTTCCAGAGAGAATTTTAAGAGAGAAACCCTAGAGAAAAACAAGATTGATTCATCCACAATCTTTATCTAAGAGACTCTTCAAATTCCTCTACTCTCTTCCTCTCCATTGATACATCCTTGAAAGGTTCTTGACCAAATCCTTTTCTCACCGTACTCATATTTGTGAGAAGGTTTATTTGGTGCCTTGGGAAGCAGGTAGGAAGAGACCAATTCATATTGGTTGATGCTATGGGCTATAGTAGAATTCGGTAAGCTAGAGAAGAAAAAGGTTCGGCGTAACCTCGTTGGAGCAAGAAGCTTGAAGGGCTTAGGTACATCAGGTAGATTAGGCTTGGAGGGTCTATTGATGTTCATGTATCTCAATTACATTTTCTAGTAGATTATTGACCGCTTGGAGGGTGGTAGAGAGGTTTTACGCCGAGGGCTTCGGTTTCCTCTTCGATAACACATCGTGTGTTGTCCTTGTGTTTGCATCTCTCTTTCCTTTATCTTTACCTTTTATTTTCTGCAGTGGATGTGATTATAATTGGCTTAGACTATTTATTAATTATGTATTTAGCTTATGTTCATGTTCCGCACATTAAATGTTTGATATTAAGCTTGAATTGATATTTTGTATTTTGGGATCAAAACATTCAAGGGTGTTTTATACACATTTTGAACATTCAAAAACAAATATAAAGAAACACAAACAAAACAAAGTTTTTGAATGTTCAAAATTGGTATAAACCACTCTTGAACGTTTAGACCCCAAATACAAAAATATCAATTCAAGCTTAATATCAAACGATTAACGTGCAGAACATGAACATAAGCCAAACACAGAATTGATAAACAATCTAAGCCAAATATAAACACATCCACAACAAAAAATAAATGGCAAAGAGAAGGAAGAGAGATGCAAACACAAAGATAATACGGCGATGTGTTATCGAAGAGGAAACCGAAGCCCTCGGCGTAAAATCTCTCCGCTGCCTTCCAAGCGGTAAATAATCCACTAAAGAATGTAATTGGGATACATGAATAGCAGAAGACCCTCCAAACCTAATCTACCCAGTGTACCTAAGCCCTCCAAGCTTTTTGCTCCAACGAGGTTGCACCGAACCTATTTCTTTTTTAGCTTACCGGATTCCGCTATAACCCATAGCATCAACCAATAACCATTGGTTCCTTCCTAATTGCTTCCCACAGCACCAAATAAACCTTCTCACGGATATAGGTATGGTGAGAAAATGATTTGGTAAAGAACCTCTCAAAAATGTATCAATAGAGAGGAAGAGAGTAGAGGAATTTGAAGAGTCTCTTAGGTGAATATTGTGAATGAATCAATCTTGTTTTTATCTAGGGTTTCTCTCTCAAAATTCTCTCTGGAAACTCTCTACATTTCGTGAGTATAAGGGTCTATATATAATTGTGTGTGTTTGGAATACGAAGAGACAATTTTTCCCAAACAGGGCTGGCTGGCGGCTTGGCCTCGCGACTTGACTGAGTCGCGAGTTCAAGCCGCGAGTTAACTGCATTGCCAGTCTGGATATTTTGTCCTGTAGTGCACCAGCTGGCATAACGCTTCAGCTTCTTGCATGCTTGACACGTGACCCTCTTCTGGCGGCTTGCCACCCGCGAGCCACCAGTGAGTTCCAATCGCAAGTCCCTGCTTCTTTGCACAATAAGGAACATTTCTTCACACTCTCTCACACACTACCCTTATAAGAATCCCACCTAAATACAGGGTTACTAATTGCTAAAATACAAGCAAATTTGGCACGAAATAAAGCCAATAAGATGGTTGATTAAATTCAACCTTACAATCTCCCCCTTTGGCTATTCCATGACAAAACCCTACAACAAACTCTAAACTTAACACGTGAGTTGGGAACAATTGAGCAAAACTCACTCACACCTAACTCTAGATTCTGAAAAGCTCTTAAAACATATGAACAAGTATCTCCTGAAACACAACAACACAACAATATCATTGTATGCAGAAAAACTTGAAATGCATATGGAGCAAGCATAATAAGATCAAGCGAAAATGGACTTAAGTAATAAAGTAATAAATCATGGCTTGACCAAAATAGGCAATCACTATACAAAAGTGATCACAATGCTCATTTTCACATGGAATGGACATCCGGGCATGCAAGCTAATAAGCTTATTTGCAAAGTATCATTTGCATGTCCAACACTTAACCAATGCATAAAACATATATGCATCTAGGAACAATCCTACAAGGGCACAAGAGTGAAGTACTAAAGAGAAATACATGACATTTAACATTAAGTATTTAAGCCACAAAGCATAAAGGCTGCATAAGCATGGTACAAATCATAAAAGCCTACAAAATGTATGGAAACAAACCCTAAAAGCTTACGAAAGCAACATGGGCACAAATGTACCATACAAAAAATACTTCCCTTATCATGTCACTCCTCCTATCATGAATCATAGAAGCTGTGATGAACTTGGAACATATATACCTGCAACCTGAAACACTTGCACAAAACATATTAGACCCTCAAGGTAAAGCAAGTAATAAACGGACAAGTATAATGTAACAAGTAAATTGCGATCAAGTAAACATGATGTGAAATATGTGAGCAACTTGATCAAACACAAAACAGTCATAAAGAAATGACAGTCAAGACAAATTTTTCTTATTAACACAATGTTTTCTCCCCCTTGGTATATGCATCTCCCCTATGGAATATCTCTCCCCTTACAAATGTGCACGAAAAATAGAATTTCTTCCCTTAAGAATGTGCACAAGTGTCAAATAGAAATGACAAAAACTCTCTAGTATACTCTCCCCTTTTTTGTCAGGAATAGACAAAGGGTCAAGAAGAAACGAGGGCAAGAGATGAGGATATGAACAATGATAATGATGTATGAGGGGTGCGAGATAGATGAGAAAATGAAGCTCAAACCTAAGATGAAACAAAATGCTACAAAGTATAAGGTAAATATGATATGCTAGGATGAAGAAACAATGTATGAACCAATGCATGACAAAAGTAGCAAGGTGTGTGCAAGAGGTGGCAAAGTAAAATGCATAACCAATGCATGGAAAATGCACATGTGGGGCAAGGTGTGTTAAATACACAACCAATGAACCAAACATGTTCCTAATGAGGAAACACAAGAAGCCCCAAAGTTTGATACTCATCGGAGTCCAAACAAGTGAGAAAATGCCTAAGAGGTATTTTATCAAACACCTAGCATGCACATTATGAATAATAATGTAAAACAATGCTTGAACATCATGAGAACCACCCTAAATACATGCTCTTTTTGCTACAATAAGACAACATCTAAAGCAAATCAACAAAAGAAACCAATCCTATGCAAAAAATTTGACAAAAATTAAGTTTTCCCAACTTCTATGATGAAAATTCCAACCAAGAGCACAAAACTCACCAAAACATACTCCAAGAATCCAAATTAATTAAAAGAGTTTACAATTACCTTAGAGATGTTAATGGAATGAAAAACCATTCAAATTGATTGGGTTTTGATGTAAAAATATTGAAAATGGGGTTTTAGAGAGGATGAGAAAGGTTTAAAACAAGTTTCCCACGAAAAAGCTCTTTAAAAAGCTAATTCTGGGCGTTTCGCGACTGGCAAGTCACGAGCTGAGTCGCGAAACCATTATGTGTGAATTTGCGACTGGGCTCACGACTAGGGAAGTCGCCAAAATAAATAACCAAAACTGGCAACTTGGACTCGCAGCTTGCAAGTCGTCAAAATGAGTTGCCAAAACTGGCAGCTTAGACTCGCAGCTTGCAAGTCGCCAAAATGAGTTGCCAAAAATTCTGACACTTGTTTTTCAACCAGAACATGTTTAAACTATGAAAAACAAAGTATGCACTAAACATGAACACAAAGAGTGATAAAAATCACTTCCAAAAACATAAAAAATGATTAAAATTTTTTTTTGTATTGATCCATATATAGTTGAACACACACACATCACATTTAAACAAGTACAATCCAACAAATGAATAAGGCATTTATTGAACATTAGGCATGTGTGATGTGTGTGTATCAAGTGTGGAATATCAAGTGTGGAATAATCCTTAGTCTAGAGTAAAGCTTCAATGATCAATTCAATCAAGTTATACACAACTAGTACTAAGCCAAATGGTCTATCTCATTTATAGAAATGAACATATATGACTCCCCACAAGAAAATGATTATATATCTTTGAAGCTTTTCATTTGGCTTCTTTACAATTCATAACATTTGATTTTTTTGAATCATTACATCTCATTATGAGAACGATGCCTGAAATTTTTGATATTTCAATTTGATGAACAAGCCTTTGGCTTTTTGGGTACCATACATTTTCATAAAAATCGCTTTCTCTTTTTCCTAGTCGAATACTAGAATGTGCGACAGCTTTTGCAGCTCAATATCTTTTTTCATTTGGAGATTTACATTTGGTGAGCTCTTTAAGCAAAAATAAATAAATAAATAAATAAAGAGTGGGAAGATATATAGGTACAAGTCTATGCATTTATCAAAACCAACATGACTATTGACTAATCATTCATGACAAGCTTGAAGATCCATTTACAACAATCATACAAAGATGTCAAGATTTTTCCCACAAAGATATAAGTGCATAAAGAACAAGCTAAGTTCGTAAATGCACAAAGCCATTAGTACAAAGATATAAGTGCATAAAGAACAAGTTAAGCTCGTAAATGCACAAAGCCTTTAGTACAAAGATACAAGGCAAAACTTATATGTGAAATGTGCTCAAACATATACGATTAAACTTTTTGAATTTTTCACTTTTAATGTGGTTTTGGATTTTTACTCACACAAAACTAAAACAAAAAGGTAAGATTAAAAAAAATGTAAATAAAAAGTTGCATGATGCACAAATGCATGACAATGACGCATCTAATGCATGGAGGGTTCTACAAAAATCGAAAAAATTAGATCAAGGACCAACTAAGCAAAAGCTCAACCATAGGAACCTTTCCTCATCCAAACGGAACAATTGTTTGGAATGAGTGCCTCATTAGAAGTGAGACGAGGTTTGAAAAATTAGAACCGGAGATGCACATAATTAAGGAGTTAAAAACATTAAACAATTTTTTTAACAACATGCTATCTTCACTCAAAACCGGTTTACCTTTTTTAGTATAACTTCCAAGAAGCTCATATTTCTCTTTTTCTTTGATTCTTTTAAGAGCATGAAACTTAGAACAATGAGGTCTTAGATGACCAAAAGCACCACAATGGTGACACACAATGTGTTTAGGTCCACTAGGCTTTTTAGAAATGGATCTAGTAACATGGTTTTGTTCTCTCTTCAACTTATAACATTGAGGTCTTATATGACCAATCACACCATAATAGTGGCAAGTTGGAACAAACTTAGATTCATCAAAAACTTTAGGTTGAGACCTAAACAGAGGCTTTGACTTAGAAGCCTTTCTCTCCACATTTTGATTTCTTTTGTGTGGAGGAATGTACACCAATTTGTCCTTTGGGTTAGAACACATAATAGGCACAATATCGGGTACCACAACATGATTGCAGCAAATATTTTCATTCTTTTTATCAATAGCTTCAGCAATCAAACACTTGGCATGCATCTTGAGAGATTCATTTTCACATTTTAGCTCATCAACAAGTTTGTTAGACAAAACAAGTTTAGCATCCAAGTCCATATTCAAACATTCAATCTTTTTCAGCTTTTGAAGAGAAATTTCAGCAAGTATCTTATATTTTTCAACCAATTTGTTGGATTTATTGAGTTTAGCAATCAAATCATCATTTGCACAAAGTAACTTGCTCAAATTATTTTGAAACTTCTTAGCAATTTTCTTCAAGGGTTTGATGTTAGGAATATCAACAATATCCAAAGATTCATGTAACATAGCATCACAATCATAAGGATTATCACTCATAGAGGCATTTTCACAAACACGTGGCATGTTACATTTATCATCAACCAAATCATATAAAGAGTCATATAAAGCACAATCCATGGAAAATAAACATAAGGGGTCAAGGATCACACTTAGGTATTTAAACCACAACAAGTGTACCCGCTCTGATACCAATTGAATGTTCAAGATGGGTATAAACTACCCTTGAACGTTTAGACACCAAATACAAAAATATCAATTCAAGCTTAATATCAAACGATTAACGTGCGAAACATGAACATAAGCCAAACACAGAATTGATAAACAATCTAAGTCAAATATAAATACATCCACAATAGAAAATAAATGGAAAAGATAAGCAAGAGAGATGCAAACATAAAAACAACACGGCGATGTGTTATCGAAAAGGAAATCGAAGCCCTCGGTGTAAAACTTCTCCGCCGCCCTCCAAGCGGTAAATAATCCACTAAAGAATGTAGTTGGGATGCATGAACAGCAGAAGACCCTCCAAGCCTAATCTACCCAGTGTACTTAAGCCCTCCAAGCTTCTTGCTCCAACGAGGTTGCGCCGAACTTATTTCTTCTTTAGCTTACCGGTTTCCACTATAGCCCATAACATCAACCAATAACCATTGGTTCCTTCCTACCTGCTTCCCATAGCACTAAATAAACCTTCTCACAGATATGGGTATGGTGAGAAAAGAATTTGGTAAAGAACCTTTCAAGGATGTATCAATAGAGAGGAAGAGAGTAGAGGAATTTGAAGAGTCTCTTAGGTGAAGATTGTGAATGAATTAATCTTTTTTTTCTCTGGGATTTCTCTTTCAAAATTCTCTCTGGAAGCTCTCTACATTTCGTGGGTATAAGGGTCTATATATAGTGGTGTGTGTTTGGAATACGAAGAGACAGTTTTTTCCAAATAGGGCTAGCTAGCGGCTTGGCCTCGTGACTTGACTGAGTCGCGAGTTCAAACCGCGAGTTAACTGCATTGCCAGTCTGGATATTTTGTCCTGTAGTGCACTAGCTGGCATAACGCTTTAGCTTCTTGCATGCTTGACACGTGACCCTCTTCTGGCGGCTTGCCACCCGCGAGTTACAGTCGCGAGTCCCTGCTTCTTTGCACAATGAAGAACATTTCTTCACACTCTCGCACACACTACCTTTACAAGAATCCTACCTAAATACAGGGTTACTAGTTGCTAAAATACAAGCAAATTTGGTACGAAATAAAGCCAACAAAATGGTTGATTAAATTCAACCTTACAGTTTTCTTATTAACACAATGTCTTCTCCCCCACGGAATATCTCTCCCCCTACAAATGTGCACAAAAAATAGAATTTCTCCCCTTAAGAATGTGCACAAGAATCATATAGAAATGACAAAACTCTTCGGTATACTACTTTAGAGTATAATCTCTCCCTTTTTGACACGAATAGACAAAGGGGTCAACAAGAAAAGAGGGCCAGAGATGAAGGCATGAACAAGGAGAATGATGCATGAGGGGTGCAAGATGAATGAGCAATGAAGCTAAAAAAAAAGACGAACAGAATGCTACAAAGTATAAGGTAAATATGACATGGTAGGATGAAGAAACAAGGTATAGACTAATGCATGACAGGGGTAGCAAAGGTGTGTGTAAGAGGTGGCTATGTGCAATGCATGACCAAAGCATTGAAAATACACATGTGGGGTAAGGTGTGTTAAATACACAACTAATGAACCAAACATGATCCTAGTGAGGAAACATGAGAAACCCAAAGTTTGGTACTCATCAGAGTCCAAACAAGTGAGAAAATGTGCGAAAATTTAGTGATCTTTTTCAAAAATTTAGTGAGCCTCTGCCTGTTTCGATCGATCCATTCTGATTTTCGATTGATCGAAAATGTGCTTAAAATGTTTTATGAGTCTCGGACTTATTCGATTGATAGAATGTAATTTTCGATCAATCGAATATCGCGAATCAGGTTTTTAAAATATCAGGTTTTGACTTGTTCTTCCTCACTTTTCAAAAACTTTTTAAACCTTTTTCTCTCTCTCCGATTCGGCTAGGCTCCACGTCAATTTTTTTGTTGTTTTCCTCCAAATCTTTTGCAAGGATTTTGTCCTCTAAGGCCGGTAAGACCTTTTTACCCTTCTTTTTGAGTTTATTTTCATGTTTCATGCATTTTTCATGCATTTAAAATTGGGATTTTTGGACCTATCCTTCTTGGGGTTTTTGTTAATTCAAGCCAATTTAAGTGAAATTGATCATTGGGTTTTTGTTGGGACATGATATAGACATGATTTTGATGATTTAATTTGATCAATTTTGTGCACTACGAAGATTTGAAATTTCTAGGGCTTGCAATTGATCCGAATTGGGGTTTTGTTCAAATTAGGTTCAATTGATGCAATTGGCTTGTTATTTTGATGTAATTGATCATTATATTGTGTATGCTATATTGGGTAATGATCATTGGTCGAATTTTTCTCAAAATCTTAACAAGTGGTTTTTAAATTTTGGGTTTTTGTTAAGAAAATCTTTGCACAAGCCAATTTTGTGAAATTGAACTTAAATTGAACTTAGTTTTACTGCATTAGTACATGCATCATTGCATTTTGATTGTTCATGCATCATATATATTTTTTTGTTCTTTTTTTTTTTTTTTTTGTGCTAACTTGCAGTCTGCCCTTAGTTTGTGTTTTTGTTTTTGTTCTTTTGGTTCTTACTGTGTGTCTTTGTCCTTTCCTTAGCATCATGCCTAGGAAGACTAGAGCTCGTAGGTCTATTCCCTCACCTCCTCCTCCTCCCTTTGACCGTGAGAGGTTTCCTAGTGAGAAAGACCAAGAGACCTTTGAGAAGCTGAACCTTAAGAGAAAGATTTGGACTGAGCATTCTATTTTGTTAGATGAGGTTGATCCTGCCATTAGGGCAAATTTTGAGTGTCGAGGCTGGTTACCTCTGCTGGATATTTCTGATCCTCCTCCTCCAGCTACCCTGATTAGAGAGTTCTTTTCGAATATCTTTATCCGCATCTATAATTCCAACACTTTGGCAAAGAGTTGGATACGAGGTGTAGAGTTCACCATTACTCCTGATGTAGTGGCTGATGCTTTAGGGGTTCCTTTGGGCCAGCACCCTGTTTATCCGTATGATGAGTCTCCACCTTTGGATGATGTCATGTCATACATCACTGGGTCTTCTATCCAGTGGGGTTCTAATCCTCGGATCACCACTGCTGAGCTAGCTGAGTTGCATTATCTCTTCTTTAGGATAGCCTGTCATTCTATTTGGCTTATCTCTTATCTTCACACCATTCCTCTTAAGCGGTGTGTCTTTTTGTACGCTCTTATTACTGATGCTCCTATCAGTTTTCCTTACTTGTTTCTTCGTTCCTTGAACGAGGTTTATAGGAGTTCATCTTTTACTCATGCTCTTGTTCAACCCATTTTTATTCATAGGATTTTGTTATATCTTGGTCTAGATGATTTCCCTTCTTCTGAGCCCGTACATGTTATAGCTCCCATAGGTGCGTTTTTTCTTAGATAGAGGGCTGCTCATCTTCGAGCTAGCTCTAAACACCCTAGGTCTGAGCCTTCTGGTACCGCACCTCCTCCTTCTTCTTCTACAAGTCCTGCTGGTGAGGATGTTATTGACCCTACTGGTGCTGCTACTGCTGCTGATGTTCCTCCACCTCCTTCGGATGACTTTGATGTACGTCGTACCTTGGAGACTGTCATGACCATTCAGGCGGCTCATGGTCAGATTTTGGTGGACTTGCTTGATGAGCTACATGCTTTGAGAGCTGACTTGGCATATCTTCGTTTACCTTCACCACCTCTTTTTGATGATGGCTTGTGATTATCCTTTGGCATTCCGTCACAAAAAGGGGGAGTAGAGTTTTGAGACTTGTAGAAGAGATTTTGTAGTTAGGGGGAGTTTTGTAGTTAGGGGGAGTTTGATATTAGATTGTATCTAGGTGCTTCACCATGTATACTTTCTTTTGATATCATTTTTTGGGTTTTTCTTGTTAAGGGAGATACATCTATTCTAATATATGATTCTTGATTCATGTATTCACTGCTTATTGATTTATATTCATTGAGTTATTCATTGATATATATCTTTATTTTGTGTTGTGTGAAATATACAAGAATGCTTTATTTTTGTTGTATCTAACTTAGGGGGAGAGTTAGTTTACATACTTGTTGATTTACTGTTTTTCTATCACACATATGTTTATGCGTTTATTGAGTGTTTTAGGAATATACAAGTTGATTCAATTGAGCTGTTGTCTACACTTGCAACTGATGGATAGTAGTTAGGATTGGATTTGTATTTATGAGCATTATTTTTGTAAAGGGCTTTCATTTGTAAACTTTGAGTTTTTAATTTGTATTTTGTCACGGATTGTCAAAGGGGGAGTTTGTTAGGTTCTAAAAACTTAGGACTTTATGTATTTAGAACTCTAATGTGTAATGTTAGCAAATCATGATCAAAACAATATGTTTAGTCTTGTTTAGGCTTGCTCAAAGTTGTGTAATTCATGTAAAGTTGGAATCGAAAGGCTACAGATATATTAGTACATTTCGGCTTGGCTCGATCGATCGAAGGATAGACTCGATCGATCGAAAGTCGGCCAGAATGTTTTTCTACAGAATTTTCAACTCAGCCCTATCTTATTAAACGTTTAGGGTTTTATATTTTTGCCCTAGGTATATAAGGTAAAACCCTAGCCACATTTTTGGGAGTTTCTCTGGTTGTATTGTTACTCATACTTTGCAGTTTGTGTGAATCTCTTGTGAGATCATTGAGGAGCTTTCCTTCACATGGACTTAGGATTTTCAAGGTAGAGATATTATCAACACCTTGATGATCAACTCAATTGCTGTCATTGGAGCTTAAAGAAACACAAGCAGGAGTACTTGTATCTTGTGGAGAATCCAAGAAAGAAGGAGTCCGTGGATTCAGAGCTTGCACGTGGTCGTGTCAGTAAGTTCTACTGGTGGGTAGCAATAGAAAGTCAAGCGGGGGTGCTTGTAAGTCTTATTGTATGAACTTCGATTCTTTCGCATAGTGGATTCAAGTTTACCTTGAGGATAGCTAGGTTAAATCCTCCCCAGGTTTTTACCGTGTGGTTTCTAGGGTCATCATATCATTGTGCTTTTTATATTTCCGCTGCTTTATATTCTTAATATGATTGTATGATTGTGATAACCTAGAATTGCATAATTTGACTAAGTTAATCATTTGGCTATTAACTAGGTTAATCCAATTGTTGTTTTAAGGAGTCTAAAAACCTAACACATGAGAAGTGAGATGAGGGTTGGAAGAATGAGAACCGAAGATGCACATAGACAAAGAGTTAAGAGCATTAAACACTTTCTTTAACAACATGTTATTTTCACTCAAAACCAGTTTACCATTTTTAGCACAACTTCCAAGAAGCTTAAGTTTCTCTTTCCTTTTGATTCTTTTAAAAGAATGAAACTTAGAGCATTGGGGTCTTAGATGACCAAAGGCACTACAATGATGACAAACAATGCGTTTAGGTCCACTAGGCTTTTTGGGAAGGGATCTAGCAACATGGTTTTGTTCTCTCTTCAACTTGGAGCATTGAGGTCTTATGTAACCGATCACACCGCAATTGTGGCAAGTTGGAACAAACTTAAATCCATTCAAAACCTTAGATTGAAATCTAAATGGAGGCTTTGGCTTAAATGCCTTTCTGTCTACCTTTTTATTTCTTTTGCGTGGAGGAATGTACACCGATTTGTCCTTTGAGGTAAAACACATAATAGACACAAAATTGGGTACCACAACATGATTGCAACAAATATTTTCATTATTTTTAACAATAGGTTCAACAATCAAACACTTGGCATGCATCTTAAGAGATTCATTTTTACATTTTAGCTCATCAACAAGTTTGTTAGACAAAACAAGTTTGGCATCCAAGTCCATATTCAAACATTCAAACTCTTTAAGCTTTTCAAGAGAATTTTAAGCAAGATTCTTAAATTTCTCAACCAATTTGTTGGATTCATTGAACTTAGCAATCAAATCATCATTTTCACAAAATAACTTGCTTAAATTCTTTTGAAACTTCTTAGCATTTTTCTTCAAGAGTTTGATGTTAAGAATATCAACAACACCCAAAGATTCATGTAACATAGCATCATAATCATGAGGATTATCACTGATAGAGGCATTTTCACAAACATGTGGCATGTAACATTCATCATCAACCAAAACATGCATAGAGGCATACAAAGCACTATCCATGGCAAATAACACAAAGGGTCAAGGATCACACTTAGGTAATGAAACCAAAACAAGTTTACCTTCTCTGATACCAATTGAAAGTTCAAATAATGTGTAAAACACCTATGAATGTTTAGACTCCCAAATTAAAAATACCAACACAAGCTTATAATTAAACAATATATGTGCAGAAAATGAAATATAAGCTATAACCAAATTGGTAACATACTCTAAACCATAATTAATAACCAACACAACAGTAATTAAAAGGTAAAGAGAAAGGGAAGAAAGATGCAAATACAAAGATAACATAGTGATGTGTTATCGAAGAGGAAACCGAAGTATTCGGCAAAAAATCTCTATACCATCCTCAAAGTGGTCAATAATCCACTAGAGAATAAAGTTGTGATACATGAATAGCAAAAGACCCTCCAAGCCTAATCTACCTAGTGCACTTAAGCCTTCTAAACTTCTTGCTCCAACAGGGTTGCGCCGAACCTTGTCTTCTCTAGCTTATCGGATCCCGCAATTGCCCATGGCATCAACCAAAATGAATTGGTCCCTTCTGAATTGCTTCCCAAGCACCAAAATACCTCCTTACTGATATGGATATGGTGAGATAAGGATTTAGCTAAATGTACCTCTCAAGGATATGTTAATGGAGAAGGTGAGAGTAGAGGAATTTTGAGAATCAAAGGATGAAGATTGTAAATGAGTCAATCTTGTTTTTCTTTAGGGTTTCTCTCTTAAAATTCTCTCTAGAAGCTTTCTACATTTTGTGGGTATAAGAGTATTTATAATAGAGTGTATAAGGAATGCAAAAAGTCATATTTCAACCAAACAGGGCATTTTGGCGTGCGAGTTTGAGTCATGAGCTAACTACTTGGCCAGACTAGAAGTTTTGTCCTGTAATGCTATAGCTGGGGTGACCCTTCAACTCCCTTGCATGCTTCACATGTGTGCCACCTTTGGCAACTCGCCAGTCATGAGATCCAATCGCGAGGCCCTTCTTTAATGCACACAATTGAGTGTTCTTCACACTCTCTCACACACTACCTTTATATAATTCTCACCTAAATACAAGGTATCTAATTGCTAAATTACAAGCAAATTTAGCATAGAATAAAGCCAACACATGATTAAATAAATTCAACCTTATAGAAACAACCCTTCTCTTGAGCTTGTCTTGAACCATCAAAATGTTCAATTCTTAATCAAGTAAATTATTTTGCTCATAACCTTGTTTGTTTGGCTTTTTTTTTTTTTTTTTTTTGGTAAATGGGATATCTTGTATATTGGGTCTTTATTGGGAGGATGGAGATGGGTCCATCCTTCACCCACCCCCCCCCCCCCCTCCCCCCCCTCCCCCCCTCCCCCCTTTCTTTGTAATGAATTATAATTATTTATCCCAAAAAGAAAAAAAAAAATGCTATATCAAGCAACCAAGCTTAAGGTACAAACATTGAGGCATATTTTGCAACAATTAAAATTGAGTACAACTAGGTTTCCAATTTTTTTTTTTATTGGAATGATTATACGTGTAGGATCAGATACGAGTATTATCATCCATGAAGTCTCAGTTCTTAAAAAGGTCATATACACCTACCATATAGTGTTTGAATTCCATGACTTATTTAAGATATACTAATTCTGGAGAAGGCCTAACTGGTCACACAATCGAGAATATGCTTCAGTAACTAATTCTTCATTACCAGACGACTGCCCGGACTTGCTTGTAGGTTCATCTGACTCCAACTACTCCAACAGCTGGTTGTTGAGGTGATTTTAGAGTAACAGAGTAACTGTCGAGCATGAGAATTATTGATGCCATTGTGGGTCTATCGGCTGGATTTTCTTGAACACAAAGTAAACCAATATGTAGACATTGGTTGACTTCATTTCTTGAGCAAGAATCTCTTAAAGTCGGATCTAACAACTCTAAGGATGTTCCAGTGCTCCAGTGTTCCCAAGCCTGCATCAATTCGTCAATGTTCATATGGTGTTTACATTCTCTCCGTTTCAATTGGAGGTGATGTAGGCAATTATTGAAGGAGAAAAAAACATGGAAAGTCCGTGGTGCGTGTTCACATAGCTCAAGAGGTCCTTAGTAGTAGTTTCTGATTGATAGAGAGAACTGATCTTATTACCACTTAAAATCTCAGTATTAGGACACTAAAACTATAGACATCAGATTTCACAGAGAATTGTCCATGCATTGCATATTCTGGAGACATATAACCACTGCAAACCATTGTCATAAATTCGGCTATGTTAGTAAAAAAATAAAATAAAATAATTTTAAAATATTCCTTTAAAATCATTGACTTAATGCACTACATATATCTCACTTGTGCTACAAAGGAGGCTGGACATCATGCATCTCTAAATTGTCCATGGGTGACTTGATTTGGAATTTTTAGATTAAAATGGCCTATATTTTTCCTTTTCTATGATTAATTTTTAGGATGAAAATATTAATGAAGCCATCAACTACTAAGACATTGTTTTTTCAATTTTGGTTCTTGATGTATATACATTATAAACAAAAACTTACTATGTTCCAATAATCTTCCTGGTGTTTCCTTTAGTTCAGTCAACCCCAAAAATCCTTGCCATGCCAAAATCTAAAATTTTTGGATTCATATCCTCATCTAATAGTATATTGCTAGCTTTAAGGTCATGAATGTATAATTCTTAGTTGAGAATCTTCATGAAGATAAAGAATCTCTCGAGTAATCCCTTCAATAATCTTGTAGCGCCTTGACCAATCCAATGTTTTTTTCTTGTTGGGGTCTATGCTGGACATCATGCACTTAAAAATGTCCAGACTACGCATACCCATCCAAGTTCAATATTCAAGTTAGATTAAAAATATCAAATTGAAATGCATATTCTACTAATTGATTAATTTTAAAACACAAGTAATTATTAGGTATTACTAGAGCATAGTCACGCGGAATTTTATATCAATAAAAGGAAGCCACCTATTTCAAAATTGAACATTTTCACATGGCTTTTTTAAGCTTGTCATATCTTTGTATTAAAAGGTTTTTTTTTTATTTTTTATTTTTTATTTTTAAATTGGTGTGGAATACCATGTTAGCTATACTCCAAGAGTATCTAATAATTTTTCTGAAAACAATCAATTTGTTAAAATGTACCTCTATATAAGGATTTTAATCCTTAGAGAGATGACAAGTTAACAAATAAATTAAATTGAAAACTCAATCCACTCATCTTAATAGCAAACGAGGAAATGAGACATATGCTTAAAGTGTACAAACCAAATAGAAAATGGTCAAGGCTTTTGTTGGGCACAAACTCGTAGATGAGCAACTTTTCTTCTCTTTCAAAACAAAATCCCAATAGCCTAACTAGATTTTTGTGTTGAAGCTTGACTACGGCTAAAATCTCGTTCTTAAATTCTTCTACACCTTGACCGGAGCTTTTTGAGAGTCTCTTTACTACTATTTCTTGTCTATTAAGAAATGTGCCCTAAGAATATATTTTAATCATCCATTAGAATAGTGTACTTAGTGGAATTTATAAATTCTCAATTTCAAAAGCTTTTTAATTTTGACTAGTCGAATTTTTGTGAGAATTAAATTCGTAATACATAGATGTCTAGTATCCTAACAAAAATTCCAAAAAAATAAAAATAAAAAAAAACCCAAAAATAAAAAAATAAATAAGGAATACTAGTACCTTGTAAACCTCACCAAATCCACCTCCACCCAGCTTGTTGTCATCAGAGAACTTGTTTGTGGCAGCTTGGATTGTAGCCAAATCAAATTGCAAGGACACAATAGTTGTCGCAACTATGCACACAAGTGGAGTAAACATTATTGGAAACTTTGGCATGTTAGAGCATTAGTATTGGTGGTGTTAAAAAGCTATATTGCTACAGTGTGAATATTCAATTAGTGTGTAAAACACTAATGAATGTTTAGACCCCCAATTTCAACAATACCAACACAAGCTTACACACAAACAATATATGTGTAGAATGATGAATATAAGGTATATCCAAATTGGTAAAATGCTCTAAACTATAATTAACCACAAACACAGCAACAAATAAAATGTAAAGAGTAAGGGAAGAGAGATGCAAACACAAAGATAACATCGGCACGTGTTATCGAAGAGGAAACTAAAAAACTCGGCAAAAAACCTCTCCACCGCCTTGCAAGCAGTCAAATGATCCACTGAAGAATAAAGTTATGATACATGAATAGCAGAACACCCTCCAAGCCTAATCTACCCAATGCACCTAAGCCCTCCAAGCTTTTTCCTCCAACAGGGTTACACCTAACCTTATCTTCTTTAACTTCTCGGATCCCACAATAAGCCCATTGCATCAACTAAGTAAATTGGTCATCTCTGAATTGCTTCCCAAGCAACAAAATACCTCCTCACTGATATGGGTATGGTAAGATAAGGATTTGACAAATATACCTCTCAAGGATATGCCAATGGAGAGGGTGAGAGTAAAGGAATTTGGAGAATTAAATGACAAAAATTGTGGGTGAGTCAATCTTGTTTTTCTCTAGGGTTTCTCTCTCAGAATTCTCTCGGAAGCTCTCTACATTTCGTGGAAATAAGGGTAATTATAATAGTGTATGTGAGGAATGCGAAAAGTCAATTTTCATCCAAATAGGGCATTCTAGTGACTCAGTCTCGCGAGTGGAACGAGTCGCGAGTTTGAGTCGCAAGCTAACTGCCTAGCTAGATTGTACATTTTGTCCTGTAGTGCTCTAGCTGTCGTGACCCTTCAATTTCCTGCATGCTTCACACGTATGCCACTTTGGCGACTTGCCAGTCGCAAGTCAGTTGCGAGATCCAGTCACGAGGCTCCTTTGTATGCACACATCTTGAGTTTTCTTCACACTCTCACACACACAATTCTTACATAATTCCCACCTAAATACAGGATCTCTAATTGCTAAAATACAAGCAAATTTTGCAAGGAATAAAGTCAACACATGATTGAATAAAATCAATCTTACACAGTGCACAGCTACTTTTGACTGTGCATTGTAGTTCCAAGGTAAAATATATATATATATATATATATTATATTCAGTCTCTCTTTTATTATTTTTTTTCTCTCTCTGGCTTCTCTCATTCTTTTCAACTTTTCTTTTTCTCCATCGCCGCCCCTATCTCCCTCTCAACTAAACCAAGCCTTTCTTCCCTTTTGTGGTGTCTCGTGGTGTAACCTAGGTTCGTTGAGATCACCGGTATGGGTTCCTAGTGGTGGTCTGGTGTAGGCTTGTGGTGGTGGGCCAGTGTGGGTTCGTGGTGGTGAGCCGGTGTGGGTTCATGGTGTGGGTTGGCTGGGTAGGTTTGTGGCAGCGGGCCAGTGTGGGTCGAGTTTGTGTGGTTGGGTGGTTTGGATCTGTGGGTTTAGTGGTGGTGTGGGTTGTTACTGGATCAATGATTGGGATTGGTGGCTGTAGGGGTGGTGTTGGTGGTGGTGGTGGTGGTGGTGGTGGTGGTGGTGGTTTCATCATTATTTAATATGAAATTTTACTCTCGTATGTATACCTAACACATTATGCTAAAGGTGTGCAGTGGTCGCTTTATTATTAGTTTCTCATTTACCCGTCCCAAAGGAAAGAAAGTACAAAGGATCCAAAGAAGTTATTGTGCAAAATAAGGCATCCAAAAATTTATGGACTTGAGAGAGTACAAAATTGGAATTAAGGAACTAAGGAAGAGATCAAGAGAGTGACTGAATTAAACTATCATTCAAAGTCATCCAAAAACTTGCACGAAGGATTTT
The DNA here is from genome assembly GCA_023736055.1 of Quercus glauca. NCBI lineage: Eukaryota > Viridiplantae > Streptophyta > Magnoliopsida > Fagales > Fagaceae > Quercus > Quercus glauca. The sequence goes on along the minus strand of CM043319.1, from coordinate 85,678,664 downwards.
TTTTTTTTTTTTTTTTTTTTTCGAAGATAGAAGATTCCGCGCTAGAAAGAATTTTTGTCATACATTCATACAAAGAAAAGTCGTAAAGGTTGGAGAATTTTGTGTCCGTGATTGATGGAATAGTATGTCCTTCTGTAGACTTTGTACACTCTTCGGCTCCATCCGCGTCAAAATCCTGTGAGTGGAGCTTACTTCCATTGACCCTTGACAAATTACTACTTCTGCCGTGGACTCCTTCCCTTTCTAACACACTAGTCTGAATAGAAACAGTTTATTTAGTTGAAATTGAATTTATTTACTGATGACCTGTTTAGATAGAGGGGAGAACGAAGGAGAGTGAAGGAGAATAAAGTAGTGTTAGATAAAAATAAGTTAATTTTGTGTTAAATCTACTCTACTCCCCCTCTCTCCCCCTCAATCCAAACAAACCATGAAAGTATTATAGATAAAGTTAAAAGTTATTTGAAATAGTACAGTGAAATTTATAAATAGTACCAAAAAGTAGAATGAAATCCATAAATAATGACAAAAATAAATTAAATAGTAAAAAAAACTGATTTTTTAAACTAATACTAAATGCAACCGTATTGCCACAGTTGGAGACTCATGAGTAGGCTCACCGTTCACACCTCTTCTATTTGAGAGGGATGTTTTTTGTTTTCTCTTTCAAGAAAAAATATTCAAACAATAGAAAAGGATTCTGTCGTTTATTCATATTAAAAAAGTAGTATGCCTTGGCAAAAAAAAAGTGCTCTTAATGGACACGGTGCGGAATACATATAGACGAATACAAATATTTTTTTCGTTGTCACATATTTTTTAACTTTCCTTACAAAATAATCAAAAGGATAATTATTACACCCACTCGGGAGTGCTCCGCCCATCTCTGTCTCTATCATTTGGTGCGTGTACATATTACGTTCTTAGGAGTGGACTCCACCTAAGAAAATAATAATTTTTCTATAATTTATAATTTCTTATAATCATGTGAAACAATGAGAGCGGAAGAAAAGCTAAAAGGCTATAGTACTAATAATTTTTCGTGTGGTTGGTGCATCCACCATTCATTGGCTGAAATATAATGAGAATTTGTCAAAACCATTGTACACGGGTGCTTTCCTTTTTCTTTTTTCTTTTTTTTTTCTTTTTCTTTTTTAAAGAGAATTAATGTTAAAATCTCTTTTCTCCACTGTAGTATCAAATTATAAAAAAAAAAAAATAAATAAATAAATATAATGACGTTTTACTCTTTTTTTTTTTTTTGTCACATTACCAAACATTATTTATTACCTCGATCATTTTCTGGACATTTATTTTAACAATACTACGTTTATTCTATGTTTTAAATACCGGATCGAATTGATTGGTTCAACTATAAACAAGCATCAATACTGATCCAGTCATATGAAAAAAAAAAAAATGAAAAATTCATAGAATACCAAAAATAACTAGAAGCCAGTGGTATAATGATAATCTGAACCAATTAAACTGTTTTAGAGCAAGTCTTGCCCACTGAGGAAATTTCATCGGCAACTAGATTAATTCAAACATAAAAGTTAGGCCATTTTGAATATACATCACTATAAATTTTTTTAAAACATTCTCTCTTCTCCTCGTTTATGTGTGTTAAAAATATTTAGTATTAAAAAAAAAAATTCAAATATCAACCATCTCCAGCTTCAGCCCCTAATCATCGGCCATTGCTCACTCTCAAGGTTCCCTAGCCTCACACCACACACATCTCTAATCTGCCACATCATCATCGTCAAAATTTTCAGTCATGAACCACTCAAATTAAGTTACATATCCACCAATTTGTTTTCGTTGAAATCAATCTTATTCGATTTTCTATTGAGTGGGGGTAACACGGGCTTTGAGTTTTGGAAGAGAGAGAGGAAGAGAGAAACAGCAATTGGCTTGACTTGTGGTAACCATGTATGAGATTTTTTCCTAAAGTACACCTTTATCCCTTAAAGTTTAGGGTTTTTTTCATTTTGCCTCTTCACATTAATTTCAAAATTTTCAGTTTAGCCTTGCTTTTGTTTTCATTTTCACCTTGCCATCCATTTTTATTAGTAATTTGACCGTTAAGTGTCATATAAGTGTGGTATTTTAAAATACGTCACTTATATATATAATGTTAGTTGTCATCAAATTACTAACAAAAATGGATCAATGACACGGTATGAAAACAAAAGCAAACATGAAAGGTCAAAATAAAAATTTTACGACGTAAAGAGCTAACAATCAAAATAACTCCAAATTATAAGCCTAAAAGTGTACTTTAGTCAGATTTGTTTGATAGTTTCTTTAGCCATTATTTTGGCTATTTTATTTCCTTAGTGGATGAGGTAAGTTTTTTTTTTATTTTTTTTTTATTTTTTTTTTATTATGTATAAATGTATAATATAGGTGATTTTGATGTATACTTGTACGGCTCTTGTTGATGTAGGGTACCATTTAAAGGTTTAAAAAAGAAAAAAAGAAAAAAAAAAGGTGTAGCTCAAGATATTAAGCATGCAATAATGTGCAAAGAGTATTTAATAAATTAACTGACTTTTGTTGTTCCATTTTCTTTTCTTTTTAAATTTTTCTTGCAAATAAATACAAAATTGTTATACTTTTTTTATTGTTTTGGCATTAATTATTGTGAGAAATTGTGACCTTGGACCCAGGCGAACGTGCAGATTGTGAATTATTGTTTATCAAATAGCAATTCAGATGATACGTTACAAAATGAGAAAGGGTTGGCCACCCATTTGGCCAAATCAAAATCACTCTTCTAGGAAATAATGGCCGTAAAAATCATGTCATGCAAACGTTCATGCATAATTAACCAGTCCAAACATGTCATAATAAGAACTAGCATATGAGGTGTCGTTTCTATCACTAGGACTTATAAATTTATTTTCTTTTTGAGTTGATTTTTACCCACTACAAACATCTATGTATCAAGGAAAAAAAAAGTTGAGCTCATTTGCTTATATACAACTTTTTGAACCTTATTTTTCTAGGTACAATCAAAATTCTAACTTTTAGCAACAGCAACAACCAAAACAAAAACCAATTTTGTTGGTGCCAAATGAACCAATAAACATGGCAAGCCCTTAGAAGTGTGATTCTATATCAAATCACCAAAGTCATAATGGTAATGCCTTGAGGCATGTATTTAGCAATTACAAATTGAAGTACAGCTTGGTCTTCTAACCATTTTGTCTTGGGTCTTGGTTAATTATACTTATTGGTTTGCAAGCTTTCTACGGTTCATGAAGTCTCAAATCTTTAGGCAATGGTCATATGCAACTCACTGTTCAAATCCAATGACTTACAAACAAATACTAATTCTAGAGAGACCCTTACTATACTCTCGCTAGCGAGGGTATAATTCAGTAATTGATGCTTCATTGGCAGAACATGAGATCGATTTGCTTGTAGATTGATTTGACTCCAGCTCGTTTGAGCGCTTGTTGTCCTCTGTTCGGCTACGAAAAAAATATGCCGGTCGTTGAGGTAACGGCAGAGTAACAAAGTCACTGTTTAGCGTAAGAACTACTGTAGCCATAGTAGGCCTGTCAGCTGGATTGTCTTGTACACAATGTAATCCAATATGGAGACTTCTGATGACTTCATTTCTCGCGTAGGAGTCTCCCAAAGTTGGATCCAACAATTCCAAGGGTGTTTCATCCCTCCAATGTTTCCAAGCCTGCATCAATTGGTCATGTAATTTTTTAATGTCACTTTTTTTGCCACTACACGGTTGTGATGATGTTGGCATATATTCATATAGGAAGACAAAATCTTAATATTTGGTTTATACTCACATAGCTTAAAAGGTCTTCAGCACTATTTTCTTCACAAAAAGAACTGTTCTTCTGGCCACTTATAATCTCTAGAATTAGGACCCCTAAACTGTACACATCAGATTTCAGAGAAAATTGCCCAAACATAGCATATTCTGGAGACATGTAGCCACTATAAAAACCAACACCATTGATATGGCAAATGTTAGTAACAAGATATGCAAACAGATTTAACTAAAAAATGAAATACTCAGTATAACTGACAACATTACTCATGCATAGATTAATGCTACTGTTAAGGTTAGAGTGCAACACATCTGTAAATTGTAGAAAGTAGAATTTGTAGAATATTAGAGTGGTTCAGATTTTTTGTAGACATTTACAACTTACAATGTGCCAACAATCCTGTTGGTGTTTCCTTGAGTTTGATTAACTCCAAAAATCTTTGCCATGCCAAAATCTGAAATTTTTGGATTCATGTCTTGATCTAACAAAATGTTGCTAGCCTTAAGGTCACGATGTATAATTCTAAGTCGAGAATCTTCATGAAGATAAAGGATTCCTCGAGCAATGCCTTTAATAATCTTGTAACGTGTTGACCAATCCAATTGTTCTCGTCTTTTAGGATCTACACATTCATCAAATATATATATATATATATATAGAGAGAGAGAGAGAGAGAGAGAGAACTTCAAGTTAGAAAGTAGTCAAGGCTTACACAGAAGGAAAAAGATGCTATAGACTTACACAGAGACAAAAAGAAAATGCTAGACTTACACAGAGACAATTTGATCTATTCATCTCTGGTAAGTTCCACAACAATAATGAATTTATTAATAGTTAAGAAGACTGCAAACTGAACCCTTATTAAAAGGATTTTATCCTCCTTGAAGAAAAACCTTAATCCTCATATTCTACGGCACTCTAGAAAACTAGACATAAGTTTATAAGTGACATACCACATAGAAAGTAGTCAAGGCTTTTGTTGGGCACAAATTCGTAAACAAGTATTTTTTCTTCTTTTTCCAAGCAAAATCCCAATAACCTTACAAGATTTCTGTGTTGAAGCTTAGCTACCATTACAACTTCGTTTTTGAATTCCTTTGATCCTTGTCTAGAGTTTTGTGATAGCCTCTTCACAGCTATTTCTTGTCCATTAGAAAGTATGCCCTGAGAATATACTTAAACAAATCTTAGAACAATTTACCCCTAACAATTTATGTAATCTCAACATCAAAAATTGCTTCAGCATTGTTGGCATTGCATGCATTAGATTATCTATAGTTGATAGTAGAATTAATCCTAAAAAAAAAAAAAAAAAGGTAAACTAATCCAATACCTTGTAAACCACACCAAATCCGCCTTCACCTAGCCTGTTATCATCAGAGAATTTGTCGGTGGCTGCTTCAATTGTAGCAAAATCAAATTGCAAGGACTCTACTGTAGTAATATCATTAGCAAGACAAAACAGTTAATTACGTAACCACAAGTGTAAACATTAGAAAATATGAAAATGAATGCAATCAAATCATTCCTTGTTTACCATTTTCTTCCTGATTAACATTGTATTTTTTTTTCTGCTTCCTTCTAAGGTAGCAGTAGCCCGTAACAAATAGCATCGCAGAAACAGAAATCGAAGCAACAACAACGACAATTGTCTGCAATGAGATTTGACCTTTTCCTGCATAAACAATATTATGTATCATTGCTAAGCTAAATGATAAAATGATTAATAATTAGAGGTCCTTTGTAGACTATGATGACAATAATGTTTGATTGAATAGTGCCTTCAAGGAGTGAAACCGATGGACTATTAAAAAGTCCATGATTGTTCATTTAAATTTGTAGTATCTAATAATATCATTTAGAAATTACCTTTAGGTGTTATTGGTGATTCAGGATCAAGCTGTTCATTTGGGATCTGGTAAAACGGGGACACTGCATACTTAACATTACAACTAGGACTTTGAACTAAGCCCAATTGCTTTCCACTACAACAGCTCGGCAAACTAGCTATGGCTATTTTAAGACATCTATAGCAATCGGCACCGGACAGGTCCGGCGTGCACTGGGCAAGTGTGTACAACGTTTCAAACGCTGTGAAAGTCGCTTCTCTTGTCCCAAACTTCTTGGCTCCAGCGTTAACGTTTGAAAGCTTGGTTGCCAAGTCGTTCATTGTTGCCTGCACTAGCTGGTCAAACCGGTCTGGCTCCGACACATTCAATAGGCCCCAATTGTAATCAGCTGGGTCAGAAGCCATGCTGGAAAAGATATTGCGGTTTGAGTATCTCAACATGCACTCCTCGTACCAACCCACCGCAACTTTCTCCACTGGACAGCGACCTATTAAGTCTTTGGTTGCGCCGGCGACACAGGCTCGGCAGACATCAGGTGACATGTCGCCGCGGCATAGGTAGAGGCCGTAGACGGTATCATCGGCAGAGCCCGTGGTGGAGGCGGAGGCAGTAGCGTTGTAGAATTCAATGTTGCGGGTGGCGTTGGAGGAGAGGTAAGCTAAGAGGTGATTGAGGTTGGATTGGTAGGGGGTGTTGATGGTGAAAGTGGATGTGTTTGGGCAAGAATGGTCACTGTAAGTTGGAACAGCTTCGATTCTTGATTGGCTATGGAAGCTGACGATCAGCAAGGAGAGGACCAAAAGGGTCATCCAGAAGTTGATGGAAGGCTCGCCCATTATCATGACCAAACCAACCTAAGCTTTTTGCTACTATTGGATCTTGGATCCAGCAAGAATTGCTTGGATATAGAGCAAGTCAACATTGGAAAATAGTCAGATATAAACAGTTTCGAAGTTCGTTGACTCTCGTCAATAAAGCAAGTGAAGCAACTCAAATTATTCCAAGTCGTGTTTGAAGGTTTGAACGCCTTCTGAGTGGAATCAATGCTTTCAAGCAAGTGGAGGAGCCCAGATTTCAGTATAGGAGAGCATGATTAACAATAAGTTAATTTGAAAAATATTAGTCAATAGTAATAACAAAATAAATAAAAACAGTAAACTAATAATGTAACTCTCAAACAAAAGCTAATATAAATGTAAAATTGTAATATTTTGTCAATCTAAAAGTGTTAAGAGTACAAAATAGTATATAAGTCCACTTTCCTTTATAAATTTGAACATATTTTTCTACTCATTTAAGTATTTAAAATTTGAGTTCATAACAAAAATCCAAAATTTGGAGCCATTAATAAGCCAAGAGATTGAAGAGAAATAAAAAATAGTGATGGTTTCAATGTCTTACAAGAGCATTAAGTAGGACAAATTTGGTAGGGATTAAATTGTCATCTAACTAATGTGGCATGGAAAGTAATTTTTTATTATTCCGTTTAACATATCAGCTTTTTTAATCCAAAATATTACGGTAGAGACTAAATTGACATGATACTAAAAAGGCTAAAGACTAACTTGATCCAATTGAAAAAAAATAAAAAAATGTTAAGGATCAAATTGAAATATAGTATAAATGATAGAAACTAACTTTTAATCTATATATATATATAAAACCGAAACTTTTGAAGCTCTCACAATTTTCCACATCATCACTATTTTCTTTTTCTTTTTATTTTTGATTCTTTTTATTTTAGGTTTTATATCTTATAACAATAATATTGAAAAACGTATACAAACTTGGAGGCCTATTTAAGGGCTCCATAAAACTTGATGGACAAGAAAATATATTCTAAAATAAGCCCTAATTAATACCTAACCATTATAGGAACCAAATTTGACCTAAAAAAACATTAAAAGAGCCTAAAAACAAGGAAATAAATCACCTAGACCTAAAACCCTAGCAATTACAATCTCAAAACCCTAAACTCAAAGCGTAGGTTTTGTCTTTTTTTATTTGCTTTCATATGTGCCTGAAATTTTCATTCTATCTTATTGTTTTATTATGTTTAGAATTGATTTTCTTATAAGTATTTGGGTTAATCTCTATATTTTGATAGTGTTTTTATGGGTTTGGTTTTTGAGTTGAAATTCTAATAATTATTTTATATTGTGTATGGCAGATAAAACATCTCTATTTTTTAGAGAAAAATCAAAGCTGCAACCTATGTCTTCTAGCCCAAGGTGTGGAAGCATAAAACCCAACAAAAACTTGGTACTCTCTCTTCTCTGTTTGCAATCTCTACTACTTTTTATTTTTATTTTTTATTTTTAACTTTTGCATTGCTACAAGTGTTGTAGAGGATCCTAAAGAAGTATATGTGAAGCCCTAGAAAGCCTTGACATTTAATTATGTATTATGCAGTTATGATTACAATGCGATTCAAATCTTAGTGCTTAAGACCAGCAACAAAGCTTATTGATTGTCTGTGCATGGTTTGTATCAGTTTTATATAATTATTATTTGCAAGTGTGATATAGAAATTTGAGTTAGAGAACATGCAACCCTTTAATTTGAAGTTAGAAATTTGCTTTTGATAATCAAGTGTGCTATTCATAAATCACCGTTGAATTTCCAATAAATTTATACAAATTCTAAAGCACAATTATTTCTTATGATAATCCTCCTTTGGTTCTTAAATCTTTTGGTATGTGGCTATAAATTTTCCACAAATTAAATTCATATACAAACTAAGGCACATTTATTTCTTATGATAATCCCCTTTTTGTTCTTAAAATTTTTGGTTTGTGGTTATATATCTTGACAAGTTCTAAAATTATCTTGAGCTTCTTCAGTTTATGAATCTTTGTTTTCATGGATGATTGATTTTTTTCCCCCTTCATAGGAAGGATTTTGCCTTGAATGTTGTTGGTGTAATGCTAGATGAACTACTTTGAATTTCTTCTTCAATAGGTATGATTTTATGTTTTACGGTTACAATGGCGATAGACATGGGATGAGTACCAGTAGTAAAGATGAGATAACTATAGATTTATCTCAAGATAACAATTGTGTTAAAGCAAAATTTTACATAGAAGTTAAAAGTAGTAATTAATATGCAAAAAGAGAATGAAGATCAAAACTGACATGATATCTTTCTGGTAAATTGCATATAGGATCTTAGTAATAACCAGATTCCACCTTGATGAGTTGTTTGGACATGAAATTTTTCTTTATATCATTTTGATGGTAATTTTATTCTCAAATAACATTTTGCGATGAATATTGTATATTTTATGTTTATTTTGATAAGTTATGATGTTTTTTCATTTTAAATTTTATTTTAAGCAAAGTGAAATATATTCCGTGCATCGCACGGGTTAGCGACTAGTTTATCTTAAAATCTATTACCTTTTATTTAATACCAAGGACAAAAGCGACGTCTATAAGATTTATTAAGAAGAATGCCATATGAAAGATGAAAATATCGACGCTTTCCTAAACTGAACCTTGACTGTGGAAATAAACTAAGAAAGATAAACCTTAGTTTGGCCTTGACCAATCGAGCGAAACGGTTTAAGGCTTCAAAATTTTGCAAAAATGTGTGCCTATGGCCAGTGACAGTTTTAATATTTTGAATGTCTGCAACTCTTCAATAGTGACCTTTCAAAATATATATATATATATATATATATATTGTTAATGTATAATAGGTTATGGGCTTTAGACCCACCTTGTTTACTTGTATTACACACATATTTGTATTATACACTCTACCTCTTATCTAAAGGCACTCTTGTATATTTTATTACTTGTGAAATACAATACTATTCATTCAATATTTCTAACATGGTATCAGAGCCATCGCATTAACTTTCTTGTGTTTTGCAATCTTGTCTTTGCTGGTATTTTTCACTGCCTCGACTTCTTCGGTTAGTAAACCTTTTCTATGCCCTCTCTTGACTGCTCCACCACTGTTAGAGGTGCTCAAGGTTGAATCTTCACCACTAGAAGCTCGATCTCCACCGCCAAGGCCACTGCCTCCGTTGGATCTTTCACATCGAACCTCCGATAAGGACATAAGACATATCATCGTGTAGATTTTCAACTGCTCTACACAATACCCATCGAAATCATCATCATCTAACCATTCACGCGTCAGTCAAAGTTTCAGCAAATTCTTCCACGCGCCTCATGCACCATCAGTGTCGCTTCAATCTTGTCGCTACCACCACCATCAGAGTTGTCTTTCTCCGATCTACATTGTTGGAAAAGAATTGGCCTCATCGAACAGCTCATGCACCGCCTAAATTTTCTATAACATCATCTACACGCCTCACACACTACCCGCGTTGCCCTATTGCCTGCTGATGTCAGCCTTAGCCACGTCATCCACCACATCATCACTCAGTCAGCTGCTTATGTCATCTTGCTAACGTCATTGATGTTGACTTGTTGACCTGTGTCGTTGACTTTGACTTCAACCTTTGACTTTAATTTTGACTGTTGACTTTTTAGAGTTGACTTTTTGCAGCTCAGATGCTCCTTATCTAGTTTTTTTGCGTATATTCCATTTTTGCATGTTTTGCTTCTAAATGAAGAATAAGGACAAGCCTTCTTTTTATTGCAACAATTGTTGCCGACAATCCAACAAAAGTTTTTGCAATTTTTGTAAACGTCTTGACTATAATATTGAGACTTGCTATTATTGTAACAAATCAATTGCTTCCACTTCTGCTGTTACTGTTGCTAACACTGAGAGTATCCAACCAATGGCTCCCATCTTCGCATAGTCCAAGTCTTCTAGATTCACTATCACCATTTCCACAGTTGACCTTCAAAACGTCATTGCTAATACCTAGTTGGTAAAAGGGTGTTTGGTTCATCAATTTTCGTAACTCAATTCTCAGTTTCATAACTCATAACTCAAAAATGGTGGGACCCATAGCAAAAAGGCTGTTTGGCTGCACAATAACTTTGTTTCCATTACTCAATTCTCTTATTTTTGAGTTATGAGTTATGAAAACTGAAAACACATTTTGGCTGTTTTCAGTTTTTATAACTCATAACTCAATGGCAATATTGTAATTAAACACACATAAGGGACCCACAAATAGTACTCAGTCGCACATTTTGACCACTTTTTGACCTTTTTTTTTCCTTTCTTCTCTTGGGTTGGCTATTCGGTTTTTTTTTTTTTTTTTTCTTTTCTTTTCTTTTCTTCTTCTTCTTCTTTCATTGGTTCAGTCTTTTTTTTTTTTTTTCACTAGTTCGGTCTGTTCTGGGTTTCTTTTTTCTTCTTCTTCTTCTTTTTCTTCTTCTTCTTTCACTGGTTTGGTCTTCATGTTCTAGGTTTTTTTTTTTTTTTTTTTTTTTTTTTCACTGGGTTCGGTGAGTTTAGGTACTAAAAAAAAAAAAAAAAAAAAAGCTGCACCAGGTGACAGGTATGGGGCTCACAAATAGTGTGAAAAATATTGAGTGATGGGAAGTGAGTGATAGTGCCAAACAAATATGGTATTTTAGAGTAATGAGTGGCAGAAATTGAGTAACCAAAAAAATTGATCCAAACATGGCCTAATGCATCTTATTCCTCTTCTGTCTTAGTTCTATCTAGTATGTCTCCTTCCTCTTGGTTTATGAATTCTGCTTGTTGCAATCACATAACACCTCACTCGTCCTTATTTTCTCAACTTGAACCTGCACCACACCCTCTTAATATTTGCACAGCTAATGGTTCCACAATGTTTGGTCATAATATAGGTTCCATCTCGACTGCCAACCTCTCAATTCCTGGGGTCTTTAATATTCCTAACTTTTTTTACAATTTATTTTCTATGAGACAATTAGCTCAGTTGGGTTATCGCAATACCTTTAATTATTCTAGGTGTATTGTGCAGGATCCAAGGACGAGGCAAGAGCTTCGGACCAGTCCAAGAGTTGGACGTATGTTTCTCGTGGACAACCTTCGTCTTTCACTTGTTGCTCCGGTTTCTGTTGCTGCTACGGCAACTATAGTTTCTTCTATTCCTTCCCTTGCACTTTGGTATGCCTGACTTGGTCACACATCTTCCTCTCGGGGACAACACTTGGCTTTTAGAGGTTTGTTACGTTCAATGTCCACAGAATATTTTGATTGTGTTTCGTGTTAGTTAGGAAAACAACCAACTTTGCTTTTCAATACTAGTGAATCAATGTCCATTGCTATCTTTGACCTAATTTATTCTGATGTCTGGGGGCTTTCCTTTGTCTCTAGTATTGGTGGATTTTGATATTTTGTTGTCTTTGTTGATGATTATTCCCGCTATAGCTAGATTTTACATATGAAACATCGTTCTTAATTATTGCAAGTATATTCTAATTTTGCAAATATTGTTGAAACTCAATTTTCCAAATGAATCAAAAATTTTCGATCTAATAATTCTCTTGAATACACTCAATATGCTTTCCAAGCTATTTTGCATTCCTATGGCACTATTCATCAACTAACTTGCCAAAGTACCTCTCAGCAAAATGGTAGAGCCGAATGAAAATTTCGTCATATACTTGACACTGTTCAGGCTCTCATTCTCTCTGCCAAAGTTCTTACTCCTTTTTGGGGCGAATCTGCTCTTCATGTTGTTCATGCTATTAATCACATTCCCAGTCCTGTCATCCAAAATCAAACTCCATATAAGCGCCTTTTTGGGTCACCTCAAGACTATCACCACCTTCGCTCCTTCGTTTCTATCTGTTTCATTCTTCTTCAGCCACATGAGCATAACAAACTTGAGCCTCGGTCTAGACTTTGTTATTTTCTTGGCTATGGCGAAACTCAAACGGGGTATTGGTGTTATAATCCTATCTCTCATCATCTTCGTATCTCCCACAATGTTGTCTTTTGGGAACATCACTCCTTTATCGAGCTCTCTTACTTCCGTGCCTTCGTATCTACCTCCTCTGTCTTAAATTTTTTTCCAGATAAGCCACATATTCCTTCTATAGTTATTCCTAATCCTCTTATAGACTTCTCTGTCCAATCACCAGATATTTTTTATGCCTCTTATGGATCACCCTCTAATAAACAGATGGAAGATGAACAGGTCGAAGATGAGCCACCAAACCCTGAGCTTCAATCCCCTGCTCCTGCTTCACCTGAAGATCTTGCACTAGACATTCCACCTTGTCACTCAACTCGAGTAAGATCCATTCCTGCACATTTACTTGACAATTATTGTTATACTGCCCTTGTTACACTACACGAGCCTCACACCTATCATGGGGCCTCCACTGACCCTTTATGACAGATTGCAATGAAAGAGGAACTGGAACTTGATGCATTATCTAAAAACCATACTTGGGATTTGGTAACTCTCCCCCCTAGGATATTTGTGGTTGGTTGTAAGTGGATCTACAAGATCAAGACTCATTTTGATGGGTCCATTGAGCGATATAAATCTCGTCTTGTTGCAAAAGGTTTTGTACAAGAGTATGGGATTGATTATGAAAAGACCTTTGCTCTGGTTGCTAAAATCTCATTTGTTCGTACCCTCTTAGCTGTTGCCACTGCTAGTGAATGAGACATTTTTTAGATGGATGTCAAAAATGCATTCTTTAATGGGAATTTAAGTGAAGAAGTTTATATGCAACCTCCTCCTAATCTCTCTATTGAACCGAGCAAGGTTTGTCAACTTCAGCATGCACTTTATGGCCTTAAACAAGCTCCACGAGCTTGATTTGCCAAATTCAACTCAAACATCTCTCACTTGGGTTACATTGTTAGTCATTATGATTCTGCCTTATATCTTCGTCGCACCTACAAAGGCACCATTTTGCTTCTCCTATATATGGATGATATGATCATAAATGATGATGACCTCAATGGCATTCAAAAAATCAAGGATTTTCTCAGTCAGTAGTTTGAGATGAAAGATCTTGGACATCTCAGCTACTTCTTGGGTCTTGAAATCACTCATTCCACAGATGGTCTTTATATTACTCAGGTCAAGTATGCTTCTGAACTTTTGTCTCAAGTTGGACTCACTGATAACAACACTGTTGACACTCCAGTTGAACTTAATGCACATCTAACTCCTTCAAGGGGGAAACCATTGTCTAATCCCTCTCTTTAAAGACGATCGGTTGGCAGCCTAGTTTATCTCATTGTTACTTGTCCAGACATTTCCTATGTTGTTCACTAAGTTAGTATCTGTCTGCTCCATAATCGACTCACTATGTTGCTGTTCTGCGCATTCTTCGATACCTGAAGGGCACTCTCTTCCATGGCCTTTTCTACTATGCTCAATCTCCTCTTGTTCTTCGTGCATTCTCTGATATTGATTGGGCAAGAGATCCTACTGATTGCAGGTCCATCACTGGTTATTACTTTCTTCTTAGTTCTTCTCTAATTTCCTAGTGAAGCAAGAAACAAACCTTTGTAGCTTGCTCCAGTACTGAAGCAGAATATCGTGCCCTTACTGATACCACATCTAAGCTCCTTTGGCCACGATGGATTCTTAAGGACTTAGCTGTATCCACATCCTCTGTTATTCCTCTTTATTGTGACAACCAGAGTGTCATTTATATTGCTTACAATGATGTCTTCCATGAACGGACTAAACACATCGAGATCAATTGTCATTTTATCTATTATCATCTTGTCCATGGTGCTCTCAAGCTGTAATTAGTCTCTTCTAAAGATCAACTTGTACATATCTTCACCAAGTCACATCATAAGGGATGCCTTCGTGCTTTGGTTGACAACCTCAAGTTGATCTCACACCCACCTTGAGTTTGAAGGGGGCTGTTAACGTGTAACAGGTTGTGGACTTTAAGCCTACCTTGTTTACTTATACTACACACTCTGCCTCTTATATAAAGACACTCTTATATATTTTATTACTTGTGAAATACAATACTATTCATTTAATATTTCTAATATTATTATTATTATTATTATTATTATTATTATTATTATTACTATTATTATTATTATTATTATTATTATTATTATTATAAACAAATACAAAACTCTATAATTCTACATAATCCTATCGGTAGAATTTAGCAATTATGGAGAAGAAACTTTAGGTGTTTACATTTATACTTGCAATGTAAATTTACATTGTAGACACACAAAAAATGGCAAATGTTGTATACATTTGTAAAAAGTGATAAATATTTTACACTTTTTACAAATGTATACAACATTTATATGTGTCTACTCTCTAGTCTCTACAATATAATTTAAATTGTACCGCACAATTAAAACAAGAATTTTCCTATGGAGAATTTAAACTTTGATATATCTTGAAGACAATTTGCTAGGAAACCAGTTCACAGGGACAATTCCAAAGAGCATTGGGAATTTGACTCATCTCTCTCTTATTCAAGCTTGCCACTAGAGCTGGGTTGGATTCGAAGTGGTCATGGCGTGGTGGAGATTGGCGTGGTCCTAGCATGGTGGAGATCGAAGTGGTCAAGGCATGGCGAGATCGGTGTGGGCACATTTGACTCCGATGGGTTTGTTTGATTTTGTTGCTATTAATTTTTGTGTTTTGGGCTTGGATGGGTTGGATTTTGGATTCTTATGGGTTGGTATTTTGGATTCTTGTGGGGTTTGGGTTGGATTTGGATTGGTTGGTTGGGTTGGCATGGAGGGCAGTGGTGGTAGAGTGGTGGGTAGTGGTGGTGGCGTGGCGGGTAGTGGGTTGTTTGGTTATTTTTGCTATGGGTTTGTTGGGTTGTTGGTGGGTATTTGGTGGGTTTTGTTTTGTTTTTTTTGTTTTTGTTTTTTTTTTTTTTTTTGGTTTTTGGTTCCGTTGGGATTTTGGTGGGTAGAGGGCAATGGTGGCGTGGTGGGCATGGTGGTGGCATGGTGGTGATTTTTTGTTTGGTTGTCGAGAAAGTGAGGGAGAGGCAAGGACAAAAATGAGAGAGTGAGAGATAGATAATTTGTTTATTATTTTATTGTATAATTTATATTATTTTAATTTGTTGTATTGTAAAATAAAAGTTAGAATGTTGGATGTATTGTAAAATTGTATGATATAATAGATAAAGTTACTTTTGAGATAGTAAAATAGAATAGTCTAAAGATATCGGATATGAATGCTCTTAGGGGCCTATGGTGAGCTTAAATTTTTTTCCCAAAAATGTTTTTTTATTTTTTTATTTTTTTATTGTTTACTAGTTGCTATCCCGTACAATGCACGCAAAAAATTGACAAAAAATATTTATATGATAACTTCCAAACAATTCAATGGAGTCAAACCTCCCGAATAAAGGAGGAAGAGAAGAATTATTACAATGCATATGGAATTAGTTTGATTTATACATTTCTGAATTAAACATCCTAAACAGAGAAAGAGAGAAATTATTCCAATGTAAGTGTTTGCAGATTTTGCTAAAACATCCGCTACAACATCCTTATTGACCCAATTTAAGGACCAAAACTTCTACGAATAACTTTTGTATTATTACATAGCGAGATAGACCATAATATTTTATCTAAAGCTCCATTGAGTGCCTGAAAGCATGATTTGGCATTTTCTTTTAATTGATTGTGTCTGTTGCATTCATAGTTGTTGACAGTCTCAAAAATATACTCGTCCACCCTGTCCGAACAATGGATGAGGACGACCCAGTCTCAACCTGACCCTGGGAGAATACTTGGCAAAGCTGAGTCATTGTCCCTCCAACATAAAGAAGTGTTACAAGATTAGTAATGAGCTTCCGTACCATTGGAAATATATCTGTCCATTTAACATCCCACATGGACGTTACAGACTCAGCAATGATGCCTCCATTAAGACAGAACCAACGGCTGGAAGGAAGAAGAAAGAGCCTATATATATCCATTGACAACACCCAATAAAAAGGTACATACCAAAAATTATCTAAGATCTCTACATTACTTCTTTCACCTCTATCTACTCTAACTTTGGCATCAGAGGCTCTGTGGCGAGCGCCACACTGGTGACCAAATTCTTCATTTCCATAGTTTGGCTTATTTCAGGGTCTAGACTAGCTGCAGAAGACATCCCTCTGGATGAACATCTCTGCTGACGATCTGAGCATCATCAGTTGTGACCAAGAAACATAGAGTAGTAAATAGACGAACTCGTAACTGTTTGCAATATACACAACAAAACCAAATAAAAAAGAAGAAAGCACTCTATTAAAAAGTAAATATAATTTGTTATTATCCTCTCGAGATGCGATTAATCAAATTAAATAGTATCCTGACTGGCGTAATTCGTTATGACTGGTGTAATTGTATCCTGACTGATTTTTTTTTTTTTTTATACAGTATCCTGACTGATTTTATTCGTCCATGTAACCTACTTTACTTACTGTTTAGAATTTATTGTATCCAAATAAAAAAAGAAGAAAGCACTATTAAATAGTAAAAAGAATAACTTCAAATTAAATAGTAAAACAATACTCTTGAGTGGTGTAATTCGTCTAGAGCATTCGCATCAGTATGTGTATTTTACACATCCATTTTTACACTAAAAACCTACTTTTTCTATTTTACATCTTCACTTTTACAAAACACCCACATCAATACATCTATTTTACAAGATATTTCAATAAAATATTCATTATACTCCATTTTTTTATTATTTCTCTCCAACTACCTCTCTTTAATACGCGCTCTCTCTCTCTCTCTCTCTCTCTCTCTCTCTCTCTCTCTCTCTCTCTCTCTCTCTCTCTCTCTCTCTCTAAACCCATCTCTCTGGCCTTCCTCTTCCAAATCACAAAACCCATCCGCATCCGATCCACCACCAAATCTCAGCCGATCTCCGAGCTCCAATCCTCCACCAAATCTCAGCCGATCTCCGAGCTCCAATCCACCACACTGAAACCGATCTCCGAGCACTACTCTGATCCAACTGATCTACGCCACCAAACGCCACAGCTCCGAACCACCGCTCCGATCCACGTCCGATCCACAGCTCCCACGAGCTCCGAACCATCGCTCCGACCACGCTCCGATCCATAACTCCGATCCACGCTCCGATCCACAACTCCGACCACGCTCTGATCCACAGCTCCGAACCATCGCTCCGACCACGCTCTGATCCACAGCTCCGATCGTTTCGATAAGCGCCGATCTGCCTCTTTGTTATTTGTCCGTCTTGGTTTGTGTATCTCTGTGGTTTTTTTTTTTTTTTTTTTTTTAAGCAAGTATCTCTGTGTTGATTTGTCTATGGATGTGTTTGTGTGTGGATGTGATTGTGTGCATCTTAGGAAAAAGAAGACGATGAGAAGTTAGTTTACTGAGTTTGTTGAGTCGGAGAAGAGAGAGAAAAAAACGAGCGAACGGAAATTAGTAAAATAATCTTTACATGAGCTACAGTAGCCGTGTGTATTTACACGGTTACTGTAGCTCGTGTAAAGATATAAACATTTTTACACGGGTTTAGAAGAACTGATGGAGAGCATTTTTGAGCAAAAATGTGTAAAAACTATGTTTTACATGATTTTACATGGTTTTAGAGGTACTGATGCGAATGCTAAACCTAATAAATTGCTCTAGATTGAAAGGTTTAAAGGTCTAATTGAAGAACAAAAAATTTGTTATTTTATTATAAAAAAGAAGAAAACGCTGTCAATATAATACGATAAATCACTACTCATAATTGGCAAGCAAAAGATTACAAATTATTTACTATTGATATTTAATTAAATTACAAAAACTTATAGTTTAAATAATTTATAAATAACATAGCTATTAATATTTAATTTAATTTCTAGAAATTTTTCAAATATGAAAGATATAAGAAAAAAAAATGTAATCCAATAGTGTATTTATCAAAATTCATCTCAAATAAAAAAAAAACAATATTGAATAAGATTGTAACTAAATTCAACTACAATTTTGCAGTTAAATTTTGTATAAAAAATAAAATAAAGATTGCGAAAAGGAAAGTGCCCGTGGAGTGCCAGTTAAATGGGCCCATGTGATGTTTTCCAGTGGAAATGTTAGCAAGAGTTCCGCGGTTCACGGTAGAAAGACAATTCTACAAATGAGATATTTTCGAGTAAAAAAAAATAATTAAAATATTGTTAAAATATTAAAAAATAATAATTAATTAAAATTAAATTTTCCCTCATCAGTTGAGGTCTCAAAACTCAATGAAATGAAAATACTGTAATAAAATAATTTTTAAATGTGTGAATAGTGTCGTGAGACTCAGTTTTAAAATTGTTTTTGTTGAAAAAAGTAGTTTATGAATTCCGTAAACAGTGCACGGAGCCCATTAAAACGAAAACGCCAGATGCTGGTGGGTGTTTCATTGCAATCCAAACACTCATGTAATGTCAAGATAGTTTTTTATTTACAAGTCACGACTTTTAAAATAAAAACAAAAACAATGGGTTAAGAAAATTATTAGTTTATATTGTACTGTTAATAAAAAAATGTTTAGTACAAAAATATTTTTTTAAATTTATATTGTATACATTTATTTAATGTATAATGTTTAGGAAATTATTTTAGGAAATTTTTTATTTATCAAAAAATTTGATAATTTTTTTCAAAAAATTACAATAAAACATTCTCCAAAACTTATGTAAGAGTGTGATAAAATTTTTTATTTTTTATTTATCTTTTTTAATAAAATAAGAGCATTATCATTGTTAATGGTAAAATAGATTTTTAGCTATTTTACCACCACAGACTCCAATTTAGCCTAACATTGGTGGAGCTAAAGGAAATTTTTTTTTTTTTACCTTCTTGCTACAGGGAACTGTCAAGACTAGCTGTTTATTGTAGCAAAAAGGTATAAGAAAATTATTACTTTATTACTTTAGTTGGGTTTGGTGGTAGAGAGGAAGAGAGAAGAAGTGAGAAATAAAAAAATAAAAAAATGAATAGTGTTTTGTTGATGGTAAAAATAAGAACATTAATACAAGGTGTGTTATGAAATTATGTGTTAAAATAGATAAAGTATTTTTTTGAGATATTAAATGCAAAAAATTTTAGCTCCACCAACGTCAAGTAGATTAGTGGAGATCGATTTTTTGGTGAGCAAATTGACGCGATGGTGAGCACTATCATGACCCATTAGTGGAACTTTGTCACAAACTATTAACGGAGCTTTGTCGTTGCCCATGCCCTGCTGCGACCCATTACTCATGGCCGACATTGCAGAGCTCAGTCACAACCGTGAAACCTTGATTTTTTATTTTTTTTTTTAAATCTAGCATGTAATTTTTTTTTTTTTTTTTTTAAGTATGTAACCATGTTAATTTTTTTAGTGGAAGTTGTAAATATTAATTGCAACCAAGTTGAGAAACAAACACACACATAAGAGAGAGTGAAATGGGTTCTAACACAAAGGTACCTAAAAAAAAAAAAAACTACCACCAAGTTTGTAATTCAAATTTTGTCTACACACACACAATTAATATATATAACAAGATTCCTTATTTGGATTTTAACATTTTGTGTACTAAAATACCCTAACACAAATTCTTAAACTTTCTAAAATACCCCTATATTTTAGTTAAATAATTTTAAATTAAAAAACACAAACTGATTAAAAGAGTAATTTATTATATATTCCTAAATTTTAGGTTTTTTCCTGTATCTTTCCCATTCAGCTTAATATCTCTATCTCATTTTTAAACATTATTTCATGTTATCTTACCTCTTTCTTAAAAAAAAAAAAAAAACACAATTGTTTATATATCACTTTTAAACATTATAATACTAAACCAAAAAAACAAATAAATAAAAAAGAGGATTATTGAGAGGCATATTATATATAAAAGGTACAAGTATTGAGAGGCATATTTCAATTTTACAACAATTAAAATTGATTACAGTACAACTAGGTTTCCAATTTATTTTGTCTTTCTTGCTAGAATGATAATACGTGTACATGTTATCATCCGTGAAGTTTCGGTACATTTATTAAGTAATAATATATATATATATATATATATATATATATAGAACATAGTGTTTGAAATTCCATTACTTATTAATTAAAGAGATAATTGTGGAGGAGCCCTAACTGGCCACCCAAACCAGTTGACTAGTTGAGAATATGCTTCAGTTATTGATGCTTCATTACCAGACGACAGCCCTGACTTGCTTGAAGGTTCATCTGACTCCAATTACTCCGTTGGAATTGTCGGCTCTGTTTTACTTAGTATGAAAACGGCGGGTTGTTGAGGTGTTTTTAGAGTAACAGAGTAACTGTCAAGCATGAGAATTATATTTGCCATTGTGGGTCTGTCGGCTGGATTTTCTTGAACACAAAGTAAGGCAATATGGATACATTGGTTGACTTCATTTCTTGAGTAGGAATCTCTTAAAGTTGGATCTAACAACTCCAAGGCTGTTCCATTGCTCCAGTGTTCCCAAGCCTGCATCAATTTGTAAATGTTCAAATAATGTCTCCATCTCTCCCTTTCAATTGGGGGTGGTGTTGGCAATTACAGAATGAGAAAATATATATATATATATATATATATATATATATTTTAAATGTGTTGCATACTCACATAGCTCAAGAGGTCCTTAGTAGTAGTCTCTGATTGATAGAGAGAACTGATCTTATTACCACTTAAAATCTCTAGTACTAGGACACCAAAGCTATAGACATCAGATTTTACAGAGAATTGTCCATCCATTGCATATTCTGGAGACATATAACCACTACAAACCAATGTCATCAATTCAACAATGTTAGAAAAAAAAACTTAAAAAAAAAAAAACTATAAAATCTTTAACTTATATTATTTGTCAGATTCAATGCAAACTGGATTCTACAAATAAGTTAATGCACTACATATATCTAACTTGTGCTATAGAGGAGACTGGACTTAATGCATCTCTAAATTGTCCATGGGTTACTTGATATGGAAATTTTTAGGTTAGAATGACCTATCTTTTTCTTTTTCTAGATTAATCTATTTGGAAGAAAACAATTAATATATCTATCAACTAATAAGAACATATTTTTTCAATATATATATATATATATAGACACTATAATCAAGTACTTACTATGTTCCAACGACCTTCTTGGTCTTTCCTTCAATTTGGTCAACCCCAAAAATCCTTGCCATGCCAAAATCTGATATTTTTGGATTCATAGACTCATCTAATAGTATGTTGTTAGCTTTAAGGTCGCGATGAATAATTCGTAGATGAGAATCTTCATGAAGATAAAGGATCCCTCGAGCAATCCCTTCAATAATCTTGTAACGCCTTGACCAATCCAATATTTTTTTCTTGTCGGATTCTACACACCCATCCAAATTCGATATTCAAGTTAGACTAAATGAATCCAAGTGAATTGCATATTCTACTAATTCGTTAATTTTAAAAGAACTAAATATAGAAAGACAATTTATTCTCTCTTCCTATCTTTCTTTTTTATTTTATTTTATGAGTTGTCTCTTCCTATCTATTGCATTTTCGTAGGCTCCAAAACACTAATAAATATTAAGTAATTTAATCCACGCATCTTATATGACAAATAAATAGTTGAGGCATATGCTTAGAATGTACAAACCAAATAGGAACTGATCAAGGCTTTTGTTGGGCACAAACTCGTAGATGAGCAACTTTTCTTTTCCTTCCAAACAAAATCCCAATAGCCTGACTAGATTTCTGTGTTCAAGCTTGGCTACTACTAAAATCTCGTTCTTAAATTCTTCTACACCTTGTCCAGAACTTTCTGAGAGTCTCTTCACTGCTATTTCTTGTCTATTAAGTAATATACCCTGAGAATGTACCGCAATAACCATTAGAATGGTGTAATTTGTGGAATTTATAAAATCTCAAGGTCAAAAGCTTTTGAATTTTAGAGAGTCAACACCGCATTGAATGATGTTTTAGTTTGGTTAAAAAAATATATATATTTCAATACTAATCAATATTAGAGTGTTGTATCGAGATTATCTCTAATTTTATATATATGGCCATAAACTCTGTTTGTTCTTTTATAAGAATCTCATATCGTATATATTATTATTATTTTTTTTTTGAAAGTATATATTATCTTAATCTTTATATAAAATGTTAGTTCATTAAAATTAATATTATAATAATAATAATAATAATAATTAACATCCTTTTAGATATTGTTAATTTGTCATATTTAGATATTGATAAATATACTGCACACATAAATAAAGACATCATAATATATATCGTCAAAATAGTTACTCTATTTTAAATTACAATTTCCAAGTTCCCCTTCTAAAATAAAAATCCAAGTTGCATACTTTTGTATAATGTTCACGCTGGTTGTCAGCAAGGAAGTCAATACCGTACCGGAGGCTGTACCGGTTTGATCAGCGGTACAATATATTTCGGGTACCGGTTAATACCGGTGTACCGTTTCGGGATTACCGTTAATATAAATATAAATATATATATATATATATATATATATATGTATATAAAATTTTAAAGTGACAAATTCTATATAAATTAATATATCTATTTACATTTCCAATTTTTACCTTTTTTGTTCAAATTATTTTAAGCTAGTGCCTAGCCCATTTTACTACTCAATAAAAAAATAAAAAAAATTTTAAAAACCATAATAAGACTTCTGAGTGGTCAAAAAGAAGAGACTAGTAAACTGTAAACTAGGGGCAGACAAACCACATTGGTTTGTCCGCCCCTTAATAACTTTTGTTAAATAATAATTAAAAAAAAAAAAAAAAAAAACCTTTTAGTAAGAAGCAGAAAGTGGGGTAGGTGTAAAAAGGTTGAAGCCATGTTTAACTCTATCCGCTGGGTTTCTCTGCTAACATTTGGTTTAGAAACCCAGACCAGTATTGCCAAAAGAAAGAAAGTGACAACGAGGAAGAGAAGAAAACTCAAGAAGTTACTATGGGATGGCAGCAAGCTCAAGCCTCAAGATCTAACAATATTTCACTGGTGGATGAAGGTTCAACAATGGTGAAGAGGAACTGTAAGTAGAAATTTTTTTTATGAAAACCCATTTCAGTTTGTACCGGTCTGGAACAAAGATACTGCTCGAAAAGCACCGGAATCCGCCGAAATGGCCGAAACAAGCCGAAACACACCGGTATTTAAGACGGTATGAATCAACCCAGTTTTTGTATCAGTCCAAGCACTGGCACGAAAAATTCCGGCCGTACCGGCCGGTACGGTACGGAATTAACTTCCCTGGTTGCCAGGCACATTGCACAAAAAATTTAAAAAAAAAAAAAAAAAAAGTAAGAACTAAACAGAAATAGAAAAAGGCACAACAAAAAAAGACTCAAAAGAAAGAAATGTTTACTCAATTTTCATCACTTATCACCCATTGCTTAAAATACCTTACTGTTTGGCACCATCACTCACTTGCCATCACTCAATATTTTTTTACACTATTTGTGGGCCCCATATCTGTCAGCTTCTTTTTTTTTTTTTTTTTTTTTTTTTCTTTTTCAATACCCAAACTAATCGAACCAAAAAAAAAAAAACCCAAAAACCGCACGCAGTGAAGGAGGAAGAAGAAGCTACCTAGTGTGAAAGGAAAAAGAAAAAAAAAAAGAAGATGAAGAAACACACGCATTGAACCCAGCAAAAAAAAAAAAAAAAAAAAAAGGTCAAAAGTTGCAACTGAGTTGACGGAAGGTCCCTCTATATAGTATTATGGGTAAACTATGTATTTGGTCTCTATTCTATACACCATATTTTAATTTGGTCCCTAACTTTTCAGTTGTATCAATTTGGTCCCTAACCTTTCAGTACCGTGTCAATTTAGTCCTTACTATTATTTTTTGGATGAAAATTGATAACGCGTCTAATGGTCAAAATAAAAAATTAGCTTTTATTGATGTGACAATACGCTATAATTTAATTTTAACCGTTTGACATATCATTAATTTTCATCCAAAATATAACAATAAGGACTAAATTGACATGACATTAAAAGGTTAAAGACCAAATTGACACAATTGAAAGGTTAGGGACCAAATTGAAATATGCTATAAAGAATAGAGACCAAATATGTAGTTTACCCTAGCATTATTTATGAAAATGTCATTGAAAATGCTATTAAAATGTGTTTTCAGTTTTAATTCTCTGATTTTTTTTTTTTTTTTTTTTTAAATCAGAAAATTGAAAGATAAAAACAAGGATTGAAAACTAAGGCTAAACAAATTTTTTTTTTTTTTTTTTTTTTTTTTTGTGGAATCCGAACTATTTGGATGATGAAAATAGAAAACGGAGCAATATCGCTCAAAACCCAACCCATCCAAACAACACCAGAAAGGTGGAGGAGATCGGAGAAATGGGTTACTAGTACTACCAGCAACGTGGTGACGAAAACGACAACGGCGACGTGAGCAATTCAGTAAGTGACTGTAAAAGAGGTATTATAAGATCTAAAACCCAAGAGTTTTTGCTTCTTTTTTTTCATTTTTTTTGTTTCGGTTCGGTACGAATTTCCTGCCGAAATCCGATATATACTCCATTTTCCTGGCATCGTTTTTCGCTGGGTCACAAGTCTCATTCTCTTATCTCTGTGTCAAACTCGCAGCTCTCAGTCTCTCTCTCATCTCTCACTCTCAGACACTCTCAAGTCTCACCGTTAGTAACAGAGAAAGTGAGAAAAAAATATGAAGAGCAAGAAAAATAAGATGAGAAAGGAGTTCTGCGACACACGGTGAGAAGAAAGCAAAGAGACAAAAGAAAAGAAAATAAACAGTGCGACTTAGTGATATTGATATTTGATAATATGCTCTCACGTGGGTGGGTTGGTAAATGGGAAAGTAGGCAGCAGGATCCTGTTTTTAGGCATCTTTTTAAGGACCATGCTTAAGGCTAGTGTCTACGCATAACAAATGGGATTTGAAATGGTATTAATGATTTTGATATAACAAATATGGGAGGTATTTAAATTGGTACGACAATTCCGATGAGCTCTCAATTAATATATATATAATTGGCTCAATTTTTTGACTAGTTGAATTTTTGCACGAGTTAAAAATCCCCCAGCCCCACTAAATAAATTTTTAAAAAGGCAATAAATAATGAATACTAGTACCTTGTAAACCTCACCAAATCCACCTCCACCCAGCTTGTTATCCTCAGAGAACTTGTTTGTGGCAGCTTGGATTGTAGCCAAATCAAATTGCAAAGACTCTATAGTTGTAATGTCACTGGCAGCTACACATACAAATCGGGTAAACATTGGTGAAATCTTTGGCCCGTGCATGGGGAAGCATAGAAAAAATATTATAATTTAGAGCATACTGGTGGTGCTTTATATGGAAAAACCCATATATACATGTATTCGTATTTTGGAAGTATTCTATCTTGATCATGATTTGTAATATTTTTTTTTTCCTCTAATAAAAGTTTTCAGTTTATCAAAAAATAAGGAAATACACGAATACACATCTCTCAGCATTTCTTAGATTTTCATTTAAGCACCGTTACGATTTTCTAGTCACTTCTACAGTTCTACTTTCTAGAATAACAAGGAGGAGTAATTACAATTATTTCCAGCAAACACAAGGGATTAGGCTACCAGAGCAGTTAGAAGATATCCGGAAATCAAACATTATAAATTAAATTAAATTACTCATTACCATTTTTATCCGGTAGAGAATTGTACTTCTTTTTTGTTCTCCTTCTTAGGAAGTAGTAGCTCAAAGCAAGTAGAGCCAAGACAGAAATTGAAGCAACAATGGCGAGAATTATTGGCCATGAGATTCCACTTTTCCCTGCATAAACATAAAGATTTTTATTTCAAACTAAACAGATTAGTGCTTCAAAAGAGCTTAGTATTAGCTAAAGAGTAAAGAGTAGGATTATATTCTTGTCCATATTTTAAATCCCTCTTCTTCCAAATATTGAATAAACAATAATAATACTAATAAGAGTTTTGTGGTTCTTTGTTTAAAAACATGGTCTCTGGAGCTTAACCGACACTCGCACGACACTGTAAAATCAAAAGTTGGTAAACAAGTTTTGACTTATTTTTTGGTTTGGTGACAGCACCTGGTGGAGGAGTAAGAAGCAATGGTATAGGTGGTGGTCCTGGTGCTGGAACCGGTGGAGCAACGGCTTGTATCTGATAAAACGGAGAAACCTCATACCTAATGGTACAACTAGGATACATAACTCTACCCCCTTGCTTTCCACTGCAACACGTAGGAACGTTTGTTATGGCTTCCCGAAGACACCTATTGCAATCAAAGCTGGATAGGTCAGGAGTGCACTGTACAAGGCTGTACATCGTTTGCAATACCGTAAAATTGACTTCTTTCGTAGCGAACTTTTTAGCACCGGAGGAAGCGTTTGCGGCCAGAGGCACCAAGTCACTCAATGTTGTTTGCGCTAGCTTAAGGAAGCGATCTGGCTCTGTAATATCCAACACGTTCCACAGATACTTTCTTGGCTGGTCTTCCATGACAGAGAAGATTGATCGATTTGAGTAGCGTAGCATGCATTCATCATACCATATCATAGCCACTTTCTCTACGGGGCAGTACTGCTGAACAATCTCGTTTGTTGCTGTTGACACGCAGTCTTGGCAGGCATCTGGGGTGAGGTCTCCACGGCAGAGGAAGAGGCCGTAAACTGAGGTCTCTGGGTTTTGGCCAACGGTGTTGTTGTAGAAGCCAATTTCACGCGTGGAATTGGAGGAAAGGGAAAGGAGCAGGTCTTTTAGGTTAGACTGGTAGGTGGAGTTGGGGATGAAGGTGGTCTCGTTTGAACAGATATGAAAGCGGTAACTTGGGACTGCTTCACTAGTAAGGCTAAGGAAGCTGAGCCAAAAAAGGACCAGATTTACCATGGAGATGCTTAAAGAAACCATGCCTACTTTTTTGTGTCTCGTATTTTGTTCTTACTTCGGGATTAGCTTTATTGGGGCTGTTATTGCTTCCCGGACGGGACATACTCTGTCCCTCGCACGTAAAGGTAAGTCTACTCCACCATTGACCCGTGTTGACCTCAGTCAGTCAATTGCCATCGTCTGCTGAGTGGAGATAATTGAGATTTTTTTTTTAACTTTGTGCTAAAATTTGTGTTCATCTGCCCCACTAAAGGTCCTTGTGGAAGGCATTCGAAA
This sequence comes from Quercus glauca, assembly GCA_023736055.1. Lineage (NCBI taxonomy): Eukaryota > Viridiplantae > Streptophyta > Magnoliopsida > Fagales > Fagaceae > Quercus > Quercus glauca. The sequence goes on along the minus strand of CM043319.1, from coordinate 85,650,974 downwards.
AGACGTGTTTGAAAAGTCTTCGTGTTAGAAACGCTGATGTCAATGTTAATTAAGCCTGTTTGAATATTATTTATTATTGAAAATTTAAAATTTAAAATTAAAAGTATTATAGTAAAATGGTTTTTAAATGTGTAAAAAGTGTAGTGAAACTCTATTTTAAAGAAAAATCTACTAAAATATATACTTGCGGTCCTGTAAACAATGTATGAAACCCACAAAAAAAAGCAAACACGTTGCTATCCAAAACCAGCCTTAGTAGTTTGGGGGGTTTTTAATTCCATGCGTTTTTATTATCTTGGTAATCATTTGATAACTTGTTATATTTCTAATATTTTTAGGATTCGTTTGTTTTGGCATAATTCTTTTTTTTTTTTTTTTTTTTTTTTACTTTTTTCAACCTTTTTTCGAGTATGTTGAACCACTTGAAAAACTTATCACACTGAAAACGTTTTCAATTGACTTTTTTTTTTTGGTTTTGGAAAAGAGACTAAATTCTCATTCAAAGGAGAAAAACCAAATACAATGAGCAGCAAACACGCCAGTAGCAAGCAGAACAGTAACAACATAGACCAAAAGCAAATAAACTCCGCTTAGACTGATCCCTCAAATCTAAGGAGGTCAAACAAAAATTTTGGGATCTCATTCCTCCAAACAGATTTTTCTCTAGGATTTTTTTTTTTTTTTTTTTTTTTGGTGGCATGTTGGGCGAGTTTGTGGGCTATTTTCTTGAAACCTGCTACATCCTTGACCAATATCCTTTATAATGTGACCAACAACCCTCCTAACATCCCTGAGTTCAACAGCTTGGACAGTCAAGAGGGAGTCGCACTCTATAATTATTTTCTCCAAGCCAAGTTCTCTAGCCAGAAATAAACCTTGTTCATCTGCAACTGCTTCAGTTTCCTCAATAGAGTATCTTCCTGAAGGGGTATAGACACAGTAGCTATCACCCTGCTATTCCAATCTCGAATTATCTTTCCCACCCCAAATTATCCATTGGTCAAAAGGATGATGGATAGGGCCCACGACACGAACTACAAACCAAGGTTGTGCGGGTGCTTCCTCGGGACAGGCTCCTAAGTATTATTTCAAAATAAAAGCCTTGATGCAATCACATTTCTCCCCAGTTCATTTTCACATTTGCATTAAATGCTACCACCAATTGATAGCCACCTTGCATCATATATTGAATGACTTATCTGAACTATAAGAGTGGTCCAATTTAGGGCCGTAAACGGTTCGGTTCAATCAGTTTTCTTTTTAGTTGGCAAACCAAAATTGAAATTTTCAATTTGTGAAGTTCTCAACCGAAACTGACCGAAATAGTTAGAACTCAATTGGTTTCGGTTTGTTTTGGTTTTGGTCGATTGTCGGTTTTTTGTGCCTTGAGTTTGGGCTGGTTGGGCCTTTGGTTTTTTTTTTTTTTTTTCCCAAAAATTTTCTATTTGGGCTTTTTTTTTTATTTTTTATTTTATAATATGAGTATTCAAGCCAATTGTTTTATAGCCCTTTTTGGGCCTTTTATGCTCTTTGTTATTAAGCCTTTTTTAGAAACCTATTTTAGACCTTTTTTAGGAACCAATTTTGGCCCATATTTGGGCCTTTTCTATTTTGGCCAATGGCCATCTTTGGGCCTTTTTTAGGAATCTGTTTTGGCCCTTTTTGGGCTTTTTTACACATCCATAAAGCATTTTACAAACAAGAAAAAATCACAACCTGCATTTGCATTTTACATTTTTCATAACCTGCTTTTTCTCAACAACAAAAATCCAAAAATACACATTATAGCAAATTCATCAAAAAAAAAAAAAAAAAAATCACAACTTGTTATAGATTCAGAAATCCAAAAATGCACATAGCAGATTCATAAATTACAACTTGTCGTAGATTCATAATTTGCTTTAGAGCTTCTATTATTCTCATCAAATTTCACATATCACATATTCATAAAAACAAAAATAACCTGTCAACAGTATATAACCTGTCAACAATACATTTGCACAACCTGTCAAGTGTCAACACAAATTCATAAATCCAAAAATAACCATATAACCTGTCAACAATACATTTGCACAACTTGTCAACACAGATTCATAAATCTAAAAATAATCTAGAGCAAAAAATTGATGCAGTGCTCAAAATAATCCGTAACTTGTTACGAGTACCCATCAAATACAAACAAGATTAAAAAATAACTTGTACAAGTCAAAATAAAATAACTAGTGCAGATTTAATTACTTCATTAGTAATATGTCATTGTCCACATATTGTCCATATGTCAATACCTACATAACAGCATTATAGCCAAAGACTCAAAATAAATTGGCCATATGTAATGTCAACACATATTGTCTATATTTAATATTTGGCCAAGACTCAAAATAACAAATAACCATCTTTTTCATACTCCAAGTCAGTTGTGTCATGAATTGACATGAGCTCCAAAAAGAAACAATTGCTAGTGACATAATTAGCAACTGAAAACTGCAAGGTTGCATCATAGAAAATTTTAAGAAATTTCAAAACGATCCTAATCTTTCCCCAATCCACATCATCCATTCCCCAAGCAACCTCATGTCTATCATTTCCTTCTTCCTTTGCCTCCTCTCTAATTCTCCTAATATAATTTGGATCTTCTACCTTCAATCTCTCAAAAGCCTTTTGATACTTCTTGGCCTTCTCCAACATCATATAGGTGTAGTTCCACCTAGTGGGCACATCTAAGCACAATTGACTTTTAAAGCCAACTTTCTCCTTCTCTACACATAACTTAGACGTGCTTTGTCTTTGTGGAGATGATCTCACATATCACACGGATTTCCTCATCTTCACTGTTGTCTTATCCATTTCAGTTAACCTTTCACGAACAATTAAGTTCAAGATATGAGCACTATACCTTAAATGCAAGTATTTATGCCCTAAAATTGTTGTCTTCCTATGCTTAGCCTTTTTTTGAATAAAAGAAACGAGCCCACTATTAGAGGCAGCATTATCAACTGTAATATTTAGAATCTTGTCTATCCCCCAATCAAGCAAACAAATCTCAATCATCTTTCCAAGTGTTTCACCCTTGTGATTTTCCACTAAATGAAAACTAAGAATCCTCTTGTGTATTTTTCCAATCACTATCTATAAAATGGGTAGTGAGACACACGTAGTTCAAATTTTAAAAGGATGTCCATGTATTTATGGTAAGGTAGACCCGCTGCTCTCTTAGGGCTTCTTTCAACTTTTGTTCCTCATCCAAAAACATCCTAAAGCAAGCTTTGGCCATTGCTGTGTGGCAAGAGATTGGATGGAACCTAGGTTGGGCAACAGACATAAACTTCCTAAAATCAAGACCCTCCAAAAACCTAAAAGATAGCTACTCTAGAATAATCATCTCCGCCAATGCTTTCTTACATGCCTTAAAATTAAACACATGAGGCACAAGTCTCCCACTACTTTCTCCTTCTTCTTTAGGTTTGAATGCTAGGGTTGTTTGGTTTTTTTCTTCTTCCCTTTAAGGATATTTCAGACATTGTGATTGTATGTGAGTTTTCATGGCTGTAGTGTCACAAGCATAAGTTGTGCCACAGTAGTTACAAGCTGCCCTAGGTTTCCCCCCTACCCCTTCAATAGTAGTGAAATGACCCCAAACAAAAGATCTTTTTTTTACCAGTATTACTTGCTTTTGGTGGGAGTGGGGGTTTGCCTTTATCTTCATGCACATTGGTTGTCCCTTGACCTGCTTCATTGTCTTGACCCTTTGGGATTTCTCTTGTGTTATTCATCTACAATATAAAATAAAACAACAATAAACACAATAAGTCATCAATTATAAAATTAAAAAATAAAAAATAAAAATTTAACACCAAATAAGCCTAGTCTACAATAAATATATAAAATACGGTAACAGCAACACAATAAGTCAGCAACAAAGAAAAAAAAAGAATGAAAATGACTCTTCACTCTAGCATACAATAACACAACAAGTCAACAAGAAAGAAAAAAAAAAAAAAGAAAAAAAAAAGGAAATGAGAAGGACTCATAGTATACAGCAACAAGCCAACAATAAACACGTCAATAAGATAATAGTAAACACATCAACATCATAGCAATAATAAACAAATACCCCAACATCATAGTCAACTATTAACAAATACACCAACATCACAGTTAAGCACATAGGGTTATTGATTTTTTCAAAACTCTAACATCAATAAGAAAACAACAACTCAACATCACAATTATAGATTCATAGCATGTCAACAACAATAAATAAATATACCAACAATAAATAAATAAAAAAGCAGCTAACTTTATATATCAGAAGTCAACGAGTACATGAGACAAAGGCAAGCAACAAATTTTAATAAAGAATCAACCAGCACAAGTAGCCAAGCACATGGGTTATCAATTTTTTCAAAACCCTAACTTTATTTGCATATAAAACTTGAAAAAATAAACATCTGATGTTGTTACTACAAAACATAGATTTAGTATTTTCAAAACCCTAACTTTATTGATTCAGTATTAAACAAAACCCAAAATACAAAACAGAGAGAGGGTTATCGAGATATTCAAAAGAGAGACAGTCATCGTGAGAACTGAGAAGCTAATGATCAAGCCAGCGTGGGGAGGTTGGCGACAGAGGCAGATTTGGCATGAGAAGGAGTGAGGTACTGTGGAGTCAGGAGTGGAGGCTGTCTGAATGGAAAGTGTGGGGTATGTAGGCTAGGGTTTTCTAAGTTTTGTTTTTATAGTTTAATTAGTTTAATTATATATTTACTTAGTTTAATTATAGTTAGTTAATCTAATGGGTTTTAAATAGCCATGTTTAAAAAGATAAAATCATTAAAATGAAGCCAAGGCTGGATGGATCTGATGGTTTTGATTAGATAAAATGAAAAGCCAAGGCCCAAATGTTTTAAAATAAAATGATGGAGGCCCAAAGCATATATAAACTAATGAAGGCCCAAAGCAAAGAATATATATACTAACAGAGGCCCAAAGCTCCAAATATTTACAAACATTATATTATATATTGAATATAGAATATAATATAATAATATATTTGGTTTGGTTTCAGTCGGTTCGGTGCATGCAAATTTTCCACTGACAATCGAATCAAAAATTTCAGTTTTTAATATAATAAAACCGAAACTAAATTGAACCGAAATTTTGGCAATGGTTTGGCCGGTTTGAAGCGGTTTTTTGCACACCCCTAGTAGCTAGAATTAGACCCTAACCCATTCCCTTACCTTGAAAAAAGGTGACGAAGAAGAGGAAAGACCGAGTGACATTTCTAGAAAGATAGATAGAGAAGCGTATGAACGTCCATTTGTTATATTCAATAGTGAGGTTGTGAAATTTTTAGTCTTTGTATGTGGTTCACTTATTGTAAAACAAATATATTATTTTTAATTTCTAAGAGCAATTGAATCAGTGCTTCTAAAAATTTATGTCTATTTTATAAACAGAACCTACTTTCCCTTTTATTTGGGCAGGGATTTTATGCAACCTAGGTTGCATAACTAAAAAATTAACAAGTGTCCTCTCACATGACCAATTAAATGAGTTTTCTAATCCAAACAAACCCTAGTCTCCTCCCACTCCTTTCTGTCTCTACTCTTACAAGTACAACCCTAAATCACCATTTCTTTAGCAGGAGGGAATGTGCAGAATAGCACAGTGAGGGGGGAGAATATAGTAAGTTAAGATGTGTTAGAAAGAATGTTGGAAACTAGCATCTTAAGTCTCTAAGACTCGAGATCCAAAAAGCAAAAACCAAAGTGAAAATCGAGTTTTTAAGACTCGATTTCCAAACTCAAGTCTCAAAAACTCGATTTCCAACATTTGATCTCCACAAATCGAGACTTAAAAACTCGATTTTTATCTTGGAACTCGAGTTTTAGACACTCGAGATGCTAGTTTTCAACATTGTTTTGAAACGTGTCAACTAACTAAATTTTTTAATATTTAATGTTATTTGGAAATAAAATTCCTTCAGCAGTCGCCAATCCTTTCTTCCTCCACTGGCACCACCATCCCGATCTCTACCAGCACCACCATCCCTGATCTCTACCGGCACCACCATCCCCGATCTTCGGTCCCCATAACCCAATTCCAAACAGAACTGAGCACATCTAAACCCAAAGATTCACATAAGAACCATACCTAAAGTATATTTTTCCAAATTAAGCAAAAACCTAACCAAGTAAATCCAAACCCCAGACCATGAAAAGATAAAACCAAAGAGAGGAACTCTCAACCACAGAGAAAATCAAATCAAACAGAAAAAAAGAGAGAACTAAAAATAGAAATTGGAGCAAAGAGGATGGCAGCCACCATCGGTGGTGGCGTTGTTGGCATGGAGGGCGAAGCCAAAAAAACCAAAATAGCGAGGAAGAGGAGGGGCTGTGTGGCAGCTAGGAGGATAGACGGTAGCCGATTAATAGTCTCTGCCATGAAGGTCGACCATTAAATCTTCCCTCACCAAGGAGAATGACGATGGCACCGGTGGATGTAATTTGATTGAAGATTAGTAGAGAGAGAGATGGATTAGGCCTGAAAGGGTAGACAGCAGAGAGAGAAATGAAAGGGTGGGAGGAGACTAGGGTTTGTTTGGGTTTTAAAACTCTTATTTAATTGGTCATGTGCTTCTCACATGACCAAGGACACTTGTTAATTTTTTAGTGTGCCACTTAATGGTGTTTGCAGGAACTTATGCAACACAGGTTGCATAAAATCCTTACCTTTTCTATTTTATACCATCACTTTTGCAAAGATCCCATCTTAGTTATCTATTCTACACTCTTATTTAAATAATATTTTCTCACTTTTTTAATATTATTTCACACCTACCACAACCCCACCAACCTTTAACAAGCCACTCTCTCTTTCTTTTTCTCATTCTCCTTCTTTCTTTTCTTTCTACTTTTTCTTCTTCTTCTCCTTTCGTCCTTTTCTTCTTCTCCTTCTTCTTCTTCTTTTTCAATTTGGGTTTGACTATGGGAGGTGGTTTTGGGTTTGCAATTTGGGTGGTGGTTTTGGGCGGATTTCCCCGCTTCTGTGAGCGGTGATTTTAAGCGAATTTCAGGTGGATTTCTCTGCTGCCACTGCTGCTTCTTCTTTTGCATCTTTTTCTTCCTCTTCGGCCTTTTCTTCTTTTACTACTTCTGCATTTTGGGTTTAATTAGTTATATGGGTTTGATGATTTTTTTTTAGGAGAGAGTTTGATGAATTTGGGATCTAGAATTAGAATAAATTTGAAGAATTTGATGATTTGTATAAATTTTTTGTTGGATTCAAGAAGATAGAGGAGAAAAAGGGTAGAGGGAGAGAGAGAATCATTTGAGAGAGGAGAGAGATTCGGATGAGAGAAAAAAAAATTAAATAGAAAACTACAATAACTGTGTAAATATGCATGGTTACTGTAGTAATTTTGGAAGTATACAGTATTATAGAGAGACTGATGTGGGTATATTTTGAGCAAAAATGTGTAAAACGATACACTTTTCCTATTATGGAAGGACTGATACAAGTGCTCTTACACATATTTATACACATGCGAAAAGTCAAAATCGTGACTTAGTCAATTGTTTTCTTGAGTGTGTAACAGCTTTTTCCCATTGTTTTGAGTTGATTCCGACCCACTACAAACATATTTCTATTTGAAATGAAGGTGGAGCATATTTTCTTATACACAACTTTTTAATACCTTACTTTTACAAATATAATCATAATTTACAACTTTAAACCACCAAAAAAGAAAATCGAAAAACCAAATTCACCGGTGCCAAATGGACTAATAAACATGGCAAGCCCTTAGCAGTGTGATTCTATATCAAACCACCAAAGTCATCACGGTAACGCTGTGAGGCATGTATGTAGTAATTGTAAAATAAAGTACAGCTTGGTCTTCTAACCATTTTGCCTTGGGCCTGGTTTATTATACTTATTGGATTGAAGGCTACTACGGTTATGAAGTTTCAAATCTTTAAGCAATTTTCATATGCTACTCACTGTTCAAATTTCATGACTTATAAATAAATACTAATTCTAGTGAGACCATTAATTACAATACTCACACTAGCGAGGGTATAATTCAGTAATTGATACTTCATTGGCAGAATAAGAAATTAATTTGCGTCCGATTTGAACTTGTCTCTAAACACTTACCACAATTTCTCTCTAGGCTTTTCCTTTGAAAATTCCTAGCAGTAGAAACTCTTGTTAGCTTTTTTGCTAACAGCATTTTCTCCCTTGAGGTAGAAACAAGAATCTGATACAGACTCGTAAAAAAAAGAATCTGATACAAACGTGGGGTACAATGGAAGAAGTAACTCAGAAGTGGGGGAAGCTGAACGGTTTAGACTCCTTAAACCACAATTAGATTGCGTAGCCTAGTTAATTAGCCAAGTTGTTACTTAGTCAAATTAAACAATTCTAGGTTAAAACAATCAAATAAACATATCAAGCATATAAAGCAGCGGAATAATAAATAACACAAGATATGATCACCCAGGAAACCACACGGAAAAACCTGGGGAGGATTTTACCCACCGATCCTCAAGGCAAAACGGAATCCACTAAGAAAGAATTGAAGTTCTTACAAAAGGACTTACAAGCTCCCCGCTTGACTTCCTAATGCTACCCACCAGTAAAACTTCCTGACACGACCACGCGCAGGCTCCGAATCCACGGACTACTTCTTTCTTTGAATCCTTTGAACAGCTACAAGCACCCACGCTTGATATTCTTTAAGCTTCAAAGGCAGCAACCAAGTTGATCATCAAGATGCTGAAGTGATCTCAATCTTGAAAACCCTAAGCTTTTGTGTAAAGGAAAGCTCCTCTAGATCTCACAAGAGATTTACACAAAACCGCAATGTATGAGCAACAATACAACTTGTGCAACTCTGAAAAACGTAGCTAGGGTTTGCCTTATATACCTAGGGCAAAAACATAAAACCCTAAACGTTTAAAGAGTTTGGGCTGAGTTGGAAATTCTGCAGAAAACGCATCTGCGCCGACTTTCGATCGATCGAGAATTACATTCGATCAATCGAGCCAGGTCGAGAAGCCCCAATGCTTCTGCAGTCACTCAATTCCAACTTTACAATATTTAACCAACTTTGAGCAAGCCTAAACTAGACTAAATACATTGTTTTGATCATGGTTTGCCAACATTACAAATTAGAGTTCTAAATACATAAAATCCTAAGACCTTAGAACCTAACAAACTCCCCCTTTGGCAATCCGTGACAAAACACAAATTAAAAGCTCAAAGTTTACAAGTAAAAAGCCCTTTACAAAATAATGCTCATAAACTAAAAATTCAACTCTAACTACCATCCATTGGTTGCAAGTGTAGACAGCAGCTTTGTTGAATCAACTTGTATATTCCTGAAATACTCAACAAACACATAAATGCATGCGTGGCAGAAAATAGTATATAAACAGGTATAATATTCTTGTAAGATTCACACAACACAAAATAAAGATATATATCAATGAATCAACTCAGATATATAAATCAATAAGCAGTGAATCATAAGACAACAAGAATCAAAAGAAAACATGTATATCAATATATCAATCAATGTTACTCCCCCTAACATGAATATCCCCAAAAATGATATACAAAGTGAAGCATCTAGATACAATCTAATAAACTCCACAAAAATATCCCATGCTAAAAAAAATATCTCCCCCTAACACAAAAAATCTTCTCTACAAGTCAACAAAATCTCCTCTACAAGACAAAACTCTACTCCCCCTTTTTGTGACGGAATGCCAAAGGGCATCATAGGCCATCATCAAAAGGAGGTGGTGAGGAAGAACGAAGATGTGCCAAATCCGCTCTCAGAGCACGAATCTCGTCGAACAGATCCACCAAAAGCTGACCATGAGCCACCTGAACGGTCATGACAGTCTCCAAAGTACGACGAACATCAAAGTCAGCCGCAGAAGGTGGAGGAACAGCAGCAGCACCTACAGGATCTGGAACAGCCTCACTAGCAGGACCTGTAGAAGAAGAAGGAGGAGGAGGAGCGCTACTAGAGGGATCAAACCTAGGGTGTTTAGAACCAGCTCGAAGATGAGCGGCCCTCTGTCTAAGAAAAGACGCACCTATAGGACCTATAACATGAACAGGCTCAGAAGTAGGGAAATCCTCTAAACCTAGATAAAGTAAAATCCTATGAATGAAAATAGGATGGACAAGGGCATGAGAAGTAGATGAACTCCTATAAACTTCGTTCAAAGAACGAAGAAAAAGATGGAGAAAACTAATAGGAGCATTAGTGACAAGAACGTACAGAAAAACACACCTCTCAAGAGGAATGGTGTGCAGATGAGAAATGGGCCAGAGTGAGTGACAGGCTATCCTAAAGAATAGATAGGTAGTCTCAGGAAGCTCAGCGGTGGTGATCCTAGGATCAGAACCCCACTGGATAGATGACCCAGTGATGTAAGACATGACATCACTCAACTCGGGTGACTCAGCATAGGGATAGACAGGATCCCTAACCAACGATACCTCAAGAGCATCAGCCACTACCTGAGGAGTAATGGTGTACTCTACATCTCGTATCCAACTCCTAACAAGAGTGTTGGAATCATAGATGTGGACAGAGAGGTTCGAGAAGAACTCTCTAATCAAGATAGCCGGAGGTGGAGGGTCAGACACAGCTAACAAAGGCAACCAACCTCTACGCTCAAAATTTGCCCTAATGGCAGGATCTAACTCATCTAACAGGACAGAACGCTCAGCCCAAACCTTTCTCTTAAGGTTTAAAGTCTCAAAGATCTCTTGGTTTTTCTCACGGGGGAACCGCTCACTATCAAAAGAAGGAGGGGATGGAGTAGGAGTGGGAAGAGTCCTACGTGCTCTAGTCTTCCTAGGCATGGTGCTAAGGAAAAGGACAGAAACACAAAGAGAAAACCAAAAAGAAAAAAAAATAAACCAAGGGCAGACTGCAAGTTAGCACAAAAAAAAATATATAGAATAGAAATCTATATGATGCATGAACATTAACAATGTTATGATGCATGAACTAATGCAGTAACCAGGAGCAAATTAAGTTCAAATTCACAAAATTGGCTTGAACATATAGTTTCTTAACAAAAACCCTAAAAATTTGAGAACCACTTGAAAATTTTTGTACCAAATTGATGAATTAATCATTATACACCATTGAAAACAGTTTATAATAACCAATTACATCAATTACACAAGCCAATTTCATCAATTAAACTCAATTTCACAAAAAGCCCCAATTCGGATCAATTATAAACCCTAGAAATTTCAATTTTTCACAAAACTCAAAATTGATCAAATTAAACTATCAAGAACATGTCTATAGGGTGTCCCCATCAAAACCCATTGATCAATTTCAAACAAATTGGTCCGAAACAACACAAATCCCAAAAAGAAAAGTTCCGAAAATCTCCTCTAAAATGCATGAAAAATGCATGAAATCATGAAAATAAAAGCAAAAGGAAGGGTAAAAAGGACATACCGGCTTGAGGAGAGAGAGATTGTGCAAAAAATTTGAACGAAAACGACAAAAAATTGACTGGATTCCTGCCTCGTCGAAGAGAGAAAAGAGAAGTTTGAAAAAGTGTTTGAATAGTAGTTTGAAAAAGTCAGATTTCCTCTTTTAAAAAAGCTTCTCCACGATCTTCGATCAATTGAAAATTACATTCGATCGATCGAATGTGACAGTCATTTTAGCACATTCTGAGGCACTTTTTCAATCGATCGAAAAACACACTGGATCGATCGAAATGGGCAGAGGCACACTGAATTCTGGGGAAAATCACAGTTTTGAAAAATGCAAACCCAATTTTGAAACAACTCCTCAAAGCTTTTGAACAATGAATACAAAATGCATGAGTATGAGATGGAATGCATTTTCAAAAACCCAAAATTTTTAAATCCAATTTTCTCAAACACAAGTTTCAATCATCTTCTCAAATAATTTTCTCAAGCAACAAATATGTTGTGCACAAATCTCAAGATATTTTCAAACTTGGTTGGTCAGACCAAAGACACACACACTAACATGTACAGTGTTTAACAAAGAGTAACTTGTGTAATGTGTGAAACTAGCAAAGACTTGAGATACATGTGAGGTGATATGTGAATAGCAATCAAACACAAAGTCTACACAATTCATCACATAGAATTTAAAAGAGACTATCACCTAAAGAGTTACATCCGATAACTCCCACATCTCCTAGAACAAAAGCTTGCAATCATGTAAGTTTCTTTCATTTTTGCCTCTTATTTATATGAATTGGCATTCAGCCTAATAGTACACACTTGTTTGAATTAAGTGAATTGGCATCAAGCCTAATAGTACACACCAGTTTTTAATTTAATTTGAGGCTACACCTTATGTTCTTTTTATGCATGTGCTACACTTTCTCGAGCACTAAATCTTATGATATGCACTAAGGTGTTCATGATTGGCTAATGAACAGTGGTGAGATGGTTATTTATGCCTTTCTCAAAACGATCAAGTCCGACAGTCAAAAACAAGTGACTTCATGATTAAGGCAAAGTGATTAAGAACCACACACATCTTTCCCACACAACATGCACTACAAAGTTTCAACTAGTCAAGTGCAGTAAATAAGCTCATCAAAGTTAAACAAGGTACACAAGACATGACATGTGTAAAAAGAATGACCAACCTTGTTTTCAAAAGTCAAGAAAAATAGTGTTCAACAAAGAGTTTGCTTTCTCCTTTTTTTTTTTTTTTATTATTAAAAGAGAGAACAAATAAATCCTAGAATGAAATGCATGTATGTAATGCAATGCAAGTCCTAGAACAAAAGAAAAACACAAAAACCAAAGAACAATTGTCACTACAGAATAGAGCAATGAAGCACAAGGACCATGTCAGAAAGACTCAATTAGTTCGAGTCTTTTGCATCCAAAACTTTTTAGATGCACCCCGAGCATTGGAGTTCTTATTCACATTAGAGTGATTCCCAACTCCAGAATTGGAATAAAGGTTTAACGCCTTTACCAATTCACCAATTAGTGCCATAGGATCTTGTGCTTGAGGCACTGGCACTTTTGGTCTTTTTGCTTTCTTATCAGCTTGAAGCTTGTAACAGTTAGGACGGATATGTCCAGACTTACCACAATAATGACAAACCTAAGCAGGTTTACCATGCATCTTGTCCTTAGGTTTGGTAGGCTCCTTAGGTTTGGATTCTCTTAAGTCTACCCTAATCTTCTTTGGTGGTGAAACTTCTACAGGTTTAGCAACCTCACTCACAGGGGGTTTAATGGTTTCACTCACAACCTCACTCACAGAAGGTACAGAAGAAGAAGAAGGAACAAAGACAGTGGAATGGGGTCCAGAATCAAAGATGCTTTCAACGTATCCTAACCCAGCTTTATCAGAAGGATACTTTTGAACATTCAGCATGTGATCAAGTTTAGAATTAGCAGATCTAGCAACAGATAAATCATGTTCCAAAGTTCTAACTTTATCAAGCAAAAGCATGTTTTCAGATTTAACATTATTCAAAAGATCATTAGCATCAAACAGTTTTACAAGCAAATTTTTCTTTTCAAGCTCAAGAGCATCAATTTTCTTCAGGCCTAGATCAACTTTCATAGCATTCAATTTTGCAAAGTTTGTTATAGGCCTCTTGAAGATCTGCATCTTCAGAGAGTTCCCCATCAGTAGGGTTCTCCTCAACAGATATGCTTTCATCTACTGTACCAATAGCAGTGAAAGCAATGAAGTTTCCATCCTCGTCACAACCGGACTCATCATCAGAAACCTCATTATCACTAAGGGTTACAGCCATAGCTTTACCCTTATTCCTCAAGAAAGTAGGACATTTAGATTTGACATGACCATACCCTTGACAACCAAAACATTGAGGACCCAAAGAGTTATTAGAAGATTGACCTACTTGTTCTCTAGGTTTTTCAAAATTATTAACCTTAGTGGGATCATTCTTCCTAAAGTTTCTAGGTTCAGCAGTGTTGGTATTCCTTGCCTTCCTATTAGTGTTTCTAAGGAAATTTCTAAAGTTCTTGGCAAGGTAAGCTATCTCCGTGGGAGAGAGCTCATCATCAAATCCACCAGCTTCAACATCATCAACAGACTTAAGTGCCATTGATTTGGATTTGATAGTCTTGGGTAAGTCAGACTCATAGGACTGAAGAGATCCTACAAGCTCATCCACAAGGATGGAGTCAACATCCTTACTCTCAGTAATGGCTGTCACTTTGGGTCTAAAGTCTTCAGTTAAGGATCTAAGAATCTTCCTAACAACTTTAGGTTGATCATAGACTTCACCCAAATTATAAGCAGAATTAACAATGTCATTAAGTTTAGCGTAAAACTCATCAAAGATTTCATCATCAGACATTCTAATGTTTTCAAACCTAGAAGTTAATTACTGCAATTTGTTAATTTTAACAGCCTTTGTGCCTTCATGCACAGTTTGGAGGATTTTCCAAGCAGTATGAGCAACCTCAACATTAGAGATCCTCTTAAATTCCTCCATTGAAACAGCATTGAAGATGGCATTCATAGCTTTGCTATTGAAGCCTGCTGCTTCTTTTTCAGAAGTTTGCCACTCACTCACAAGAGTAGTGGGCTTCTCCCATCCGTATTCAACGGAATTCCACACCCTCTCATCAATGGATTTCAGGAATGCTTTCATCCTTACTTTCCAGTAAGCATAGTTGTTCCCATCAAAGTGAGGAGGAACAAACAGAGAGTGTCCATGCTCCATGACAACCGGGGTCAAGGATCAGCTCAGAGATAAAAATCTCAAACAGAAGAGCAACCCGCTCTGATACCACTTGAACAGTTTAGACCCCTTAAACCACAATTAGATTGCGTAGCCTAGTTAATTAGCCAAGTTGTTACTTAGTCAAATTAAACAATTCTAGGTTAAAACAATCAAATAATCATATCAAGCATATAAAGCAACGGAATAATAAATAACACAAGATATGATCACCTAGGAAACCACACGGAAAAACCTGGGGAGGATTTTACCCATCGATCCTCAAGGCAAAACGGAATCCACTAAGAAAGAATTGAAGTTCTTACAAAAGGACTTACAAGCTCCCCGCTTGACTTCCTAATGCTACCCACCAGTAAAACTTCCTGACACGACCACGCGCAGGCTCCGAATCCACGGACTACTTATTTCTTTGAATCCCTTGATCAGCTACAAGCACCCACGCTTGATATTCTTTAAGCTTCAAAGGCAGCAACCAAGTTGATCATCAAGATGTTGAAGTGATCTCAATCTTGAAAACCCTAAGCTTTTGTGTAAAGGAAATCTCCTCTAGATCTCACAAGAGATTTACACAAAACCGCAATGTATGAGCAACAATACAACTTGTACAACTTTGAAAAACGTAGCTAGGGTTTGCCTTATATACCTAGAGCAAAAACATAAAACCCTAAACGTTTAAAGAGTTTGGGCTGAGTTGGAAATTCTGCAGAAAACGTATCTGGGCCGACTTTCGATCGATCGAGAATTACATTCGATCGATCGAGCCAGGCCGAGAAGCCCCAATGCTTCTGCAGTCACTCGATTCCAACTTTACAATATTTAACCAACTTTGAGCAAGTCTAAACTAGACTAAATACATTGTTTTGATCATGGTTTGCCAACATTACAAATTAGAGTTCTAAATACATAAAATCCTAAGACCTTAGAACCTAACAGAAGCTATCCCTCACGGAAAGAGAAGTGGTTGAACACGATTTCAAGGACATGAATGTGGCTGAAGGGGCAGCGATAGTGGCAAGGTTCTTCACGAAAAGGAGAGTAAACCTTGAAGCTGTGGCAAACACGCTGAAGAGTGCATGGAAGACAGAGTTGAGCTTTGAGGTTCGTGATTTAGGGGAAAATAAAGCAATCTTTTTATTTGGGGACGAGACGGATATGGATCGTGTCTTAAATAATGGTCCATGGTCCTTTGATAAATATCTCTTAGCAGTCCACAAGTTGGAAAGGGATGAACAGATACAAAACATCAGCTTTGACAAGGCTAGTTTCTGGGTTCAGTTTCATGACATCCCAGCCAGAAGGATGACGAGGGAGGTTGGTAAGCGGATTGGACAAACGATGGGTGAGGTTGAGGAGGTGGATGTCTCGGCGACCGATAATCTTCTGGGAAAGTACATTCAAGTTCGTGTGAGAATTGATATTACACAAGCTTTGTGTCGAGGAAGACTGATTAACTTTGGAGGAGCAACGCCGGTGTGGGTGGGCTTTAAGTATGAACGACTGCCAATTTTCTGCTACTGGTGTGGCAAGCTGAACCATGATGAGAAGGACTGCGGAATATGGTTGCGAAGTAAAGGATCATTGCAAACACATGACCAACAGTACGGGTCATGGTTAAGGGCGAGCCCAGGAAAACTCCAATGCCCTTAGCAAGTACATGTGCACGGTGGAGGGAAGGGGAAGACGAGTACTCTTTCTGCTCACTCTATGGTGACTTCCACGATGAGAGACGGCGGAGATCGGTCGACGGTGAAAGATACAATGGTAATGGAGGTTGAACACACACTGAGCGTTGAAGAAACAAAGCCGAAAATCATGTCGAAAAATCCAGAGAATTCAGTAGTCATGGTGAATGATGGAACTTTTCAGAAGAAAGTAGAGGCGATTGACAGGGAGTCAGGAAGTAACGTGTTTACCAAGGCTGATATCTTGGGGTTCGAAATAAAGGCTATCAAGTCGGCTACAACAGACTGATGAGTAGAAATCAGGGGAAAGGAAGATGACACTGAAATAAACTATGCAAAGGCTAGTCTTAGTGCAGTGGACTCGGGCCCTATTGAAAAGGTAACTTCGGGCTTAGAAACTACACAGCCACATAAAGAGACTTTTAAAGGAGTGGAGTTGGGCTCTTTTAACTTGGGCCAAAATAAGGGTAGTGTGGACCAAAAGACCAATACTAATAGAAAACCAAAAGTGAAGAATAACACTCCGAACACAGCACTGAAGCAAACCAAAGGGCAACTAATTAATAGTGGGGCTCATCACAGTAAGGGTTCAGGAAGCAAGGAGAATGAAGAAACCTCTAGTCAGATCAGTAAGGGTTCATGGCGTAGACTTATCAGGGAACCTCCGACCGCGGTGGCCATGAAGGGGGATTCAAAGGTGGAGGGGCCGAAAAGGAAGCTGGTGGTTCCATTGGGGGAGGTGGATCAGAATTTGGCACAAGGGAAAAAGGTGAAGACAGATCTTGATGAGGTAAGTTTGGGTATGGTCTTTAAAAAATTCCTGGGATCGGCATAGGTTGCTGTGCAACCCCGCCGGGAGTAATGAGTGTCATGAGCTGGAACTGCCGAGGGCTTGGGAACCCTTGGGTAGTTCAGGCCCTGAAAAGGGTAATTAAAAGAGAAGATCCCAGCTTGGTTTTTCTAATGGAAACCAAGTTAAATGTGGAGGAGATGAGGAAGGTAAAAAGGGAGATAGGCATGCTTCAAGGGATAGCAGTGCCAAGTGAAGGCAGGAGTGGGGGATTGGTATTGTTATGGAAGGATAACATGAATGTCTCAATTAAATTTCTTAACCGTTGGTATATTGATGCACTGATTGACTCAGAAGGGGACATAGGGATATGGAGATTAATGGGGTTTTATGAAAATCCTGAAACGTATAAGAGAAGAGAATCATGGGAAATGCTTACAAGACTTGGGCAGAGGTATGATAAACCATGGGTGTGTATTGGAGATTTTAACGAGGTGTTGAGTGTCAACGAAAAAGAAGGGGGGCTGAGCAGTCTAGTCGACAAATTGCAAATTTTCGGCAATGCCTAGATAGTAATGGTCTGAAGGACTTGGGCCTTTCGGGTTCATGGTTCACCTGGGCAGTTGATAAATTGGATCATGGAATTATTCGAGCAAGATTGGATAGAGCGGTGGCCACAACCGAATGGTCTGGGAAATTCCCACGAGCACGACTGTTCCACTTAGCAAATTCGACCTCTGATCATAGTGTAATGATGTTGAAATTAGAACAAGCCAAGAGGCAGCCAAGAAACAGAAAACTCTTTCGGTTTGAAGCAATGTGGCTCAAGCATGAACAATGTGAGGAAGTTGTTAGGAAGGCTTGGGAAACGGGAATTCATTTGGGAAGGGAGAACACTATGGAGCACTGCTTGGAAAATTGCAAGATAGCATTAATAGCATGGAATTCGAGAATCTTTGGCAATGTGGGGAAGAATATAGAGCACATGCAAGGAAAACTACAGTCACTAGAAGCACAAGCTTTGGGACTTTCAAACCAGGATTAGATAAGAGAGACAAGAATGTAGTTGAATAAATTACTAGCCATGGAGGAAGATATGTGGCACCAGAGATCGCGAAGTAACTGGGCAAAATCGGGTGATAAAAATACGCGATATTTCCATGAGAAGGCATCAACCAGAAGAAGGAAGAATACACTAGTGGGTTTAATGGATGAGTTTAACCAGTGGCAAAAGGACCCGAAGGTGGTAAAAGGCATAGCAGTAAACTATTATCCAAACTTATTTACCAATAATCACTATGCTGTCCATGATGAACTCCTTGAAGTTATTGAAGCCCGAGTATCGGAGCCAATGATTGCCTTACTGATCAAGGAATTCCGAGTAGAAGAAGTGCGGAAAGCTGTCAAGCAAATGCACCCACTCAAAGCCCCAGGACCTGACGGTATGAATCCCATTTTTTATCAGCATTTTTGGCCTATTGTGGGTGAGTGTGTCACAAAATGTGTGCTGGACTTTCTGAACTTGGGTGTTATACCACCAAAATTTAATGAAACCCACATTACTCTCATCCCTAAAGTTAAGGACCC
Organism: Quercus glauca; assembly: GCA_023736055.1. Classification (NCBI taxonomy): domain Eukaryota; kingdom Viridiplantae; phylum Streptophyta; class Magnoliopsida; order Fagales; family Fagaceae; genus Quercus; species Quercus glauca. The sequence continues at coordinate 85,632,138 of CM043319.1, read as the reverse complement.
GAAAAAAATTACAGAGTACCGGCCCATTAGTCTATGTAATGTATGTTAGGATTAGTGCCCTTAAATCCTATTGAATGATGCTATGTATGATATTAAGTTTGACATTGTATATGACATTATGTATGACTTAATATTATGTTTAATAAATTTGTTTTATTATTATTTGAAATAATCGTAACATGAATATTCAGACATTATCATATAGTCCATGAGATGCATAGTATGTGATTTATGTGAAGAGTCACAGAAGATATAAATCACAAGTTCTTTGTAAACTCAGAATTATAGTTCGTAGTCGGTGATGAAATTGAGCATTTCATCTGCGAAGACTATAACATATCAACTATGATGATTTGTCTTGATCATGGAAGTGAAGACTTCTAGTTGATGTGTTAATATGTTTTAAGAGTTAAGACATATTGAACTGGACCGCTATGAGATTTATTATTTGCCTAAGGACTGTCAAATGAATAATAAATCTCACGACTTACATTTGCATGAACTCTTAATCCTGAGAGAATAATGGACCTGATCATAAGGTGTAGGTTGCTTTGATATATTAGGAGTGAGATCTAAAGTAATGGTCAAAACCTCAGTATGTTGGGCAGCCACATTAAGTGTTGATGGAACATGTATTCTCAAGATGAAATTCATAGTCTCTTAATGGAGATATAAAATATTCACTTGAGATAAGTTTAATAGGTTTGTTATTCAGAGAGTTAGGCCTAACCACTTTAGTAAGTAGTTACTAAAGTATATATTTATGAAATTAGATTTCATAAATATATGATGAATAACTTAAAGGATTAAACCGGGTACTCAAAGATTAAGATGTAGTAATTTACAAAGTGACAGTCTACATTATTGACTTTGTATTACTACGAATATTTTATGAAGGGGTTGCATGTATAATAAAATCATGGGATATAATATATAGATAAGATCTAGAGTGCAACTATATTTATATAGTGGTATTAAATATAGTTAATGGTAACTTTGGACTTGTCAAGAGTTGACAGAAAAGCCCAAGGCCCATTGGAGCTAGTGTCTTATTGGTCCCTTTTGGTCCCACTCCAAGCCACACACTTAAGCCCAATTGGTAAGGCCCAAAAGGCCAGCCCAATTAGATATATTGGTTGGATACAAAGGGAAAAACGTACAGAATTTTATTGGTAAGAAAAACATCATTGTAATGGTGTGGAAGTGAGTGAAAGTCACTCTCTAATAATCCCTTTGTTACCGATTGAGAGACCACACATCTTGGGCGTTAGTGGAATTGGAATGAAGATTAAAAGTATTCCCAAGTGCTTCAATCTTCAGTTTTGGAATTCACCGCTTCAAGGTACGATCTCTTGTTCTCAAATTCTGAAATTTACTTTATGCATGTTATCAATATCAAATGAAGTAGATCCGTCTCAAAACTTACTTTTCTGCTGCGTTCATCTTTAAATCCCAACAAAATGGTATCAGAGCGGTCTTCATTTTCGTATTGTATAACATGTTTTGTGAGTTTTAGAATTTGAGATGATAGTTTCACATTGTTAGAAGATTATGTTTCTTGATTTTCTGCATGTTGTTGAAACTATGTTTTGATGAAGACTGAAATTGATGTTATGATGTTGTTTAAATTTAAATTTAAGTATGTTAAAATTGAATCTTAAGGCATTAGCATCAATGAATTTCAGTTTTGACATCAAACTCTGTCTGTAATGTTCATATGTTGAATGTTCGTTCATGAAAAACGGAGAAAACTGCCTTAGAAAAATTCTGGAGATTTGAAATTCGCGATTTTCGATCGATTGAAAATCACTTTCGATCGATCGAATGAGACAGTGATCAGATTTTTTAGATCAATTGATTTTCGATTGCTAGTTGATCGATCGAATCTATTTTTCAATCGATCGAGAGGCAATCGAGTATCAATCAAAAGAGTCAGATGATCAAGCTTGAATTTCTTAATTTTTTCGATCGATCGAGGGGCACTTTTGATCGATCGAAAGAAAGAAAATCAAAAATTTTTCTAAGTGTTTTCACATGTTAAAAGAGTGTTGATGCTCATTTTTGCAAATCTGTACCCAAAGGCCCATAAGGAAGAAAGGCTAATAAGAAGCAAAGGCCCAAAGACCCACCAAGAAGACCGAAGAGCAAAGAAAGAAGTGCAAGTGAAAGCCATCTGCTGCAAAATACAAATCTGTTGCAAAATACAAGTCTGCCGCAGAATACAAATCGCCGTAAAATACAGTTCTTCAGCAGAATACAGATCTGCCGCAGAATACAGTTCTCTGGCAGGATGGCTTCGGCAGATGAAAATAAATTGGGCCCAATGCTCTTTTGATCCAGTCAACATTATTTGGCCTACAAAGGCCCAAATCCTTTTATATAAGAAAATAGGCATGAAAACTGATATGATGAAGCATGATGAAAAGAAATAAGGAACAACAGGAAGTGTTAGCAGCAGGAATTGCGTGAAGAGAGAGTCAAACTAAAGGAAACGACAAATGCAGCCGAAAACGCATGAAGAAATAAGACAAAAACACGCAGCAGACAAAACAGAACTAATCTGCTACGGCAAAAATGGCATGGGAGACAAAAACAAAAGACAGTGGAGCAAGCACAGAAGGGTCAGGGCATCACCAACCTATACCCAACCAATACAAGGGAGGTGGGCCCACAGTCAAAGAGATTCAGAGGGCGTGGTTTGGTGGTGGGGGGAAAAGGGGGTCTATATTTGGTTTCTTGCCATAACTTCTTTTGGGATATACATCTTGCTGGGATGGTATCTTACCCAAAAGAAGTAATAGATGGTTGGGACCACTGATGCATGCTAAAGAGCTAGGTAGAGAGGTAGAGGTATACAGCAGGAACAAACAAAATGAAATTTTGTCGCGGAATAAGTAATGGTGCAGCTGACCTATTCTGAGCAATGACAGGGGCAACCAATGGGTGGATGGGTAATCTTGAAAGGATGCCCACAACAAACCAAAAACAGTTGGTGAAGCCCTAGGGGTAAAAGGGAGAAATCCCATTGAATTAGCTCACTATAAAAGGGAGGTAGCCATGGTAGAAAAAAGGGGGACAGCAGAGGACAGCAGAGGAAGAGGAAAAAACAGGGGAAAGAGTGAAAAACAGAGGAAGAAAGAAAGTGGTAAAACAAAGAGAGAAAATACGGCAGGAATAGGGGTATGCATCAATAGACCATCTTTTCCCTCCCTCTTAGCAAACCCACTCTTTGAAGTCTCCAAAATTAATAGCTAGTAGCCATCTAGGCCTATTCTCCAAAATGCACAACTTTTATGGCGGGAGCCTATGAAAAGGTTGTTCAAGTTGGAGTTTGGGTTTCCTTTTTGGTTTACTTATCCTATGGGAAGATTTAATACTTGATTTTGATTATAAATATATATTTGATTTCTCTCATTATAACTTATATCTGCTGTATTTAATCGTCCTGCTGTAACACGTTTTTTTATCAAGTCTGCCGCATCAGTTGTCCTGCTGCGGTGCCTTTACTTGCTGTACTTGTTATTCTGCTGTACTTGTTATTCTGCTGTACTTGTTATTCTGCTGTAGTACCTTTTTTATTATGTTTACCGTGTTAACTATTTTACCAGGTAAACATTTCTTGCCGAAGCTTTCCTCTTTATTTGTTATTACGTATTTTATTGTTGACATAGGCTAATCATTATCCTGCCATAAGTATACATATACATATATCTTTATTTATGAATATGTGTATATATTTGAGAATATGCTAACCCATTTAAACTAACACTTGTTTGATGGGTATTTTCTTTGAGTTTTAGATTTGTTCATGTACAAGAAGTAGAAAAGTTTTTTCTACAGTAAAAGCAAAGAGTGGTCATTCACATTGCAGAAGGCTTTAAAGCACTGCAGACAGACTTAAAGCACCGCAGACAAACTTAAAGCACAGCAGACAGCTTTATTACACAGCAGAAGGCTTTACGACAGGAAGCTTTACTGCACAGCAGAAAGCTTTATTACACAGCAGGCAGCTTCACTGCATAGCAGAAAGTTTTATTGCACGGCAGACGGTTTTACTGCACAGTAGAAAGTCTTGCTGCACAGCAGAAAAGTTAGACCTGTGGCAGAAACTGGAGAATAGTTCCTTTTGCGGCAGAAACATCAATCCTGCAGCAGAAACTGGCAGCGGCAGAAATTGGAGAAAAGTCTTCTGCGGCAGAAACAGAGGATAAGCCCACTTTGCTGCGTCTTCTCTTGGACTTGGACTCAACGTTTGCGCACAAGCCGGACCAAATTGAGTTGCAGTTGGACCGGTCTCAACTCCTTTACTCAGAATACTCGGGCCTACTACCGCGAGAGGCAGCCCAGCCCAATGCACAACAAAAAGGCCCCTACAAAGAGTAAGACTATGTGTAATTAAATTATGCATATTTTAAAACTAAAAACCTTTCTTTTAAAACATCTAGTGGGAGAGAGATACAAGGGTTGTATCTCACAGCCTCCATTGTTGGTTTAAAGTAGTGTGATTAAGCACCTCGCCTTGGCGTATATGCCTTGCTCCATTTGGAGGGTGTTTGATTCATGGTACTACAGGTTAAACTTCTTAGGGATAGATGAATTGTGTTTTTATACTGAGAACGACCATGCTTCCGTGGAGTTACTTGGTTATTCACATTGATTCTGGACAATGGTGTACACTAGACTAAGTGTAATGTTAACCTCCCTTCGGAGCTATGTCATTATTACTTAGAGGCTGAAGGGAAAACGACAAATTGTTTTTGTTTGGTAAGAGTTACCATGATAGCATTAATAATGAGAATGTTTCTCACCTAATCATAGTGATTGGTATGACCTCGCTTCCGAGCAATATTAATTGCGGGATTTGGTTGTCGTTGCATATATTATATTATGGTTTTATTAAGGTTCCATACTATATGTTTATATGCTAAATTGATAATGTTCCATTTATTGATTATATTCATGTTTATTGTTTTTAGATTTAGAACATGGCATCATTTAGTCCACTTGTAACTATTCTTAATCAAAACAAACTGACTGGATCCACCTATGTTGACTGGAAAAGAAATCTGGACATTGTTCTTACTGCTGAAGAGCATAAGTATGTTCTTACTAAACCATGTCCTAGCTTTCCTTCATTAAATGCACCTCCTGAGATAAAACAACGATATGATCGTTGGCAGAAATCTAATGAGATGGCCAAGTGCTACATCCTAGCATCTATCTCAAATGTTCTACAGCATCAAATGCAGGATGTAGAACTAGCTTCAGACATCATGCAAAGTCTGAAGGAGATGTTTGGTGAGCAAGGCCGTTCTGCAAGGCAAGAGACCATAAGGCAAATTTATAATACCAGAATGGCTGAAGGAAGTTCAGTGAGAGAGCATTGTCTTACAATGATCTCTAATCTGAATACATTGGAAGTTTTAGGTGCCGATATAGATGGAGAATCCCAAGTGGATATGATACTCCAGTCGCTACCAGAATCATTCAAGGAATTCAAACTGAACTATAATATGAATAAAAAGATATATACCTTGTCTAAATTAATGAATGAATTGGTAGCGGCAGAAGGCATTCTTGGTACTTCCAATGTTGAAGCCAATGTTGGTGAAGCTTCTACTTCTCAACCTAAGTCGAAAGGCAAGGGTAAGAAGAAGAAGAAGAAGGACTTCACAAAACAAGAAGGTAAACAAATTGCCTTAGGGGTTGCTGATAAAGGAAAGAAGATCAAAGGAAAGTGTTTCCATTGTGGTGAGAAAGGACATTGGAAGAGGAATTGTCCGGTATTCAAGGCTGCCAAGAATAAAGGTATGAATAATACATTCTTTCTTGAAATATGTTTGGTACAGAATCCCACGGATTCCTGGTGTGTGGATTCAGGTTGTACTAATCATATCTGCAATTCTTTGCAGGGGTTTCAGGAGACCAGAAAGCTTAAAGAAGGGGAGTTGTTTCTTACTTTGGCTGATGGGAGCAGGATTCTAGTTGTAGCTGTTGGTGTTTATAGTTTATGTTTTGTATCTAGATTTCTGATATTAGAAGACTGTTTGTATGTACCTAATGTTCGTAGGAATTTAATTTCTGCAACTTACTTAGGTAAACATGGATATTGTGTTATCCTGAAAGACAATGTTGTAATAAAGAAGGATAAAGTGTTTATCTGTTCTGGCAATATTGTGGATGGTCTTTATATTTTAACTCTTGATAAACATGAATTATATAATTCTGAATTAGATAATGACTCTCATGTAAAATCATTAAAGAGAAAATTTTCTTCTACTAGTGATGTATATCTTTGGCACTTGCGTTTGGGTCATATTAATTCAAGTAGGATTCAAAGACTGATCAAAGATGGACTTTTAGAGCTTATGAACTTTGATGGATTTCCAGTTTGTGAATCTTGTTTGGAAGGTAAAATGACCAAACGACCTTTTAATGCAAAAAGTAGAAGAGCCCAAGATTTGCTAGAGCTAGTGCATTCTGATGTATGTGGTCCTATGTCAATCTAAGCAAAAGAAGGTTATGAGTATTTCATCACTTTTACTGATGATTACTCAAGATATGGTTATGTGTACCTAATGAGACGGAAGTCTGAAACCTTTGAAAAGTTCAAAGAGTTTAGGGCTGAAGTTGAGAATCAATTAGGTAAACGCATAAAAGCCATTCGATCTGATCGTGGTGGTGAATACATTCTTGGGGATTTCAAGGATTACTTATCTCAAAATGGGATTGTATCCCAATTGACTGCACCTGGAACTCCACAACAAAATGGTGTAGCAGAAAGAAGGAATAGAACTCTTTTAAAAATGGTTAGGTCCATGATGAGTTATTCAACTTTACCGATTTCCTTTTGGGGTTATGCCTTAAATATAGCAACACATCTTTTGAATTTAGTCCCATCAAAATCTATTCCCAAAACACCCATGGAATTGTGGAGTGAGCGTAAACCTAGCATGAAATATCTCCACATTTGGGGTTGTCCTGCACATGTGTTAAAAGGGAAGTCTGATAAATTGGAACCAAAATCAGAAGTGTGTTTGCTTGTAGGTTATCCAAAAGAAACTAGGGGTTATTTATTCTATAGTCATAAAAAAAAAAGTTTTTGTTAGTACAAATGCTAAATTCTTAGAAAATGACTATATGAATAATTTTACTCCTAGAAGTAGAGTTGTGTTGGCTGAAATGAATGAACCTATAAATGAACAACCAATAGATGAAACTAGGGATGATGTGGCTGTATTAGATACACCACAAGATACTACTCATGACATGTCTAGTACTCAGGTGCCTCGTCATAGTGGGAGAATTGTTCGGCCTCCTATAAGATTCATAGGTTTGGGAGAAACCTATGAAGCTATCTCAGAAGAGGTTGAATCAGATCCCTACACATATGATGAAGCAATAAATGATATAGATGCACATCATTGGGTCCAAGCTATGAAATCTGAATTAGATTCCATGTATTCCAATCAAGTTTGGGATCTTGTAAAGGCGCCTAACGGCATTAAACATGTTGGTTGCAAATGGGCTTACAAGAGAAAGAGAGGGATAGATGGAAAGGTTGAAACCTTTAAAGTAAGGCTAGTGGCGAAATGGTATACTAAAAAAGAAGGTATTGATTATGATGAAACCTTTTCTCCAGTAGCAATGCTTAAATCTATCAGAATTCTCTTATCCATTGCTGCTCATTTTGATTATGAGATTTGGCAAATGGATGTCAAGACTGCATTTCTTAATGGCAATCTTGAAGAGGAAATCTATATGATGCAACCGGAAGGTTTCATAGCAAAGAACCAAGAGCATTTGGTATGAAAGTTGCAAAGGTCCATTTATGGACTTAAGCAAGCATCTAGGTCATGGACCATCAGATTTGATCAAGCAATCAAGACATTTGGTTTTGAACAAAATCTTGATGAACCATGTGTGTACAAAAGACATCAAGATAAAGTAGTAATGTTCCTAGTACTTTATGTTGATGATATTCTACTCATTGGAAATGATGTAGGGGTAATGTCATCTGTAAAGGTTTGGTTGTCAAGCCAATTTGATATGAAGGACTTGGGTGAGGCTAACTTTATTTTAGGGATCAAGCTTTGGCGAGATCGCAAGAATAAGATGTTAGGCTTATCACAAGCTGGATATATAGATAAGGTTCTAGAACGGTTTAGCATGCAAAACTCCAAGAAAGGATTGCTTCCTTTTAGACATGGAGTTCCTCTGTCTGATGACCAAAGGCCTAAGACTCAAGAGGAAGTAGATATGATGAGAAGAGTTCCTTATGCTTCTGCAGTAGGAAGTCTCATGTATGCCATGCTTTGTACTAGACCAGATATCTGCTATTCAGTTGGCATGGTCAGCCGATATCAATCAAATCCAGGACCAAAACATTGGCAAGCTGTAAAGCATATTCTCAAGTATCTACGGAGAACGAGAGATTATATGCTTGTTTACCATTGTGAGGATTTGATTCCCATTGGCTATACAGATTCAGATTTTCAATCGGATCTAGATTTCAGAAAATCCACTTCAGGATGTGTTTTCACCTTGGGAGGTGGAGCCATTAGTTGGCGGAGTATTAAGCAATCTTGTATTGCAGACTCCACCATGGAGGCAGAATATGTTGCTGCTTGTGAAGCAGCAAAGGAAGCTGTATGGCTCAAGAAATTCCTTTCTGACCTTGGTGTAATAAGAATGGAGCAAGTTCCAATCACATTGTTTTGTGATAACAGTGGAGCAGTTGCACAATCTAAAGATCCAAGGAATCACAAGAAAGGAAAGCACATTGAGAGGAAGTACCATATCATTCGAGATATTGTTGCTCGTGGAGATGTGGTGGTAGCAAAGATTGAAAGTGCAAACAATCTAGCAAATCCATTTACCAAAGCCTTGCCTCAAAGGACTTTCGAGTCACATTTGGAGGGAATGGGAGTTAGATTAGTGCACAATAGTCTTTAGGGCAAGTGGGAGAATGTTAGGATTAGTGCCCTTAAATCCTATTGAATGATGCTATGTATGATATTAAGTTTGACATTGTATATGACATTATGTATGACTTAATATTATGTTTAATAAATTTGTTTTATTATTATCTGAAATAATCGTAACATGAATATTCGGACATTATCATATAGTCCATGAGATGCATAGTATGTAATTTATGTGAAGAGTCACAGAAGATATAAATCATAAGTTCTTTGTAAACTTAGAATTATAGTTCGTAGTCGGTGATGAAATTGGGCATTTCATCTGCGAAGACTATAACATATCAACTACGATGATTTGTCTTGATCATGGAAGTGGAGACTTCTAGTTGATGTGTTAATATGTTTTAAGAGTTAAGACATATTGAACTGGACCGCTGTGAGATTTATTATTTGCCTAAGGACTGTCAAATTAATAATAAATCTCACGACTTACATTTGCATGAACTCTTAATCCTGAGAGAATAATGGACCTGATCATAAGGTGTAGGTTGCTTTGATATATTAGGAGTGAGATCTAAAGTAATGGTCAAAACCTCAGTATGTTGGGCAGCCACATTAAGTGTTGATGGAACATGTATTCTCAAAATGGAATTCATAGTCTCTTAACGGAGATATAAAATATTCCCTTGAGATAAGTTTAATAGGTTTGTTATTCAGAGAGTTAGGCCTAACCACTTTAGTAAGTAGTTACTAAAGTATATATTTATGAAATTAGATTTCATAAATATATGATGAATAACTTAAAGGATTAAACCGGGTACTCAAGGATTAAGATGTAGTAATTTACAAAGTGATAGTCTACATTATTGACTTTGTATTACTACGAATATTTTATGAAGGGGTTGCATGTATAATAAAGTCTTGGGATATAATATATAGGTAAGACCTAGAGTGCAACTATATTTATATAGTGGTATTAAATATAGTTAATGGTAACTTTGGACTTGTCAAGAGTTGACAGAAAAGCCCAAGGTCCATTGGAGCTAGTGTCTTATTGGTTCCTTTTGGTCCTACTCCAAGCCACACACTTAAGCCCAATTGGTAAGGCCCAAAAGGCCAGCCCAATTAGATATATTGGTTGGATACAAAGGGAAAAACGTACAAAATTTTATTGGTAAGAAAAACATCATTGTAATGGTGTGGAAGTGAGTGAAAGTCACTCTCTAATAATCCCTTTGTTACCAATTGAGAGACCACACATCTTGGGCGTTAGTGGAATTGGAGTGAAGATTAAAAGTATTCCCAAGTGCTTCAATCTTCAGTTTTGGAATTCACCGCTTCAAGGTACGATCTCTTGTTCTTAAATTTTGAAATTTACTTTATGCATGTTATCAATATCAAATGAAGTAGATCCGTCTCAAAACTTACTTTTCCGCTGCGTTCATCTTTAAATCCCAACAATGTAGTCTCTAGAATTTCCTCAAAAGTCTTGGCTAATAGACTAAAGGTTGTATTACCAACTGTCATTAGTGAGAATCAAAGTGCCTTCATGTCTAATAGGCTCATTACTGATAACATCCTAGTAGCTTTTGAAGTTATGAACCATATTAGTCAAAAAAGGAGTGGCTTAACAAGGGAAATGGCCTTGAAGTTGGATATGAGCAAAGCATATGACAAAGTTGAGTGGGGAGGGCTGATACAAATTATGGGCAAAATGGGGTTGGATTAACATTATCATGCAATGTTTGTCTTCAGTAACCTACTCTATTCGGATTAATGGGGTTCCCCAAGGGCGTATAACTCCGACAAGGGGTTTACGTCAAGGGGACCCCCTCTCCCCTTATTTGTTTTTGTTATATGCAGAGGGCTTATCGTCCTTGATCAAGAAAGCTGCCATGGAGGACAGAATTCATGGCATATCCATTTGTAGACGGGGCCCACAACTATCCCACTTGCTTTTTGCCGATGATAGTTTGATGTTCTGCCAAGCAACAACAAAGGAGTGTGAAGAACTCCTACGCCTTCTCCAAGTATATGAAGTTTCTACTGGACAGCAACTCAATAGGGAGAAGACAACACTATTTTTCAGTAGGAATACACATCTGGATACCCAAGAAAGCATAAAACAACTATTTGGGGCTGAGATCATTAAGCAGTATGAGAAATACCTAGGCCTACCTTCGTTGGTGGGAAGATCAAAGAAAAACACTTTCCAATAGCTAAAGGAACGACTGGCAAACAAGCCATCGAGATGGAAGGAGAAGTTACTATCCAATGCAGGCAAAGAAGTGCTTATTAAAGCAGCTGCTCAAGCCATGCCAGCACATACCATGACAAGCATGGTGCGTAACTTTTGGTGGGGACAAAAAGGGGAGGAAAGGAAGATGGCATGGATGGAATGGGATAAGATGTGTGAGCCAATTAAAAGCCAATGAAGGCATGGGGTTTCGAGATTTAAAAGCTTTCAATCTCGCTCTCTTGGCGAAACAAAGCTGGCGGCTCCAACAAGGCAGAAACTCTCTTTTCTATAGAGTCTACAAAAATAAATATTTCCCTGATGAGGACTTTATTCATGCTAAGAAGGGCCATCACCCATCCTTTGCGTGGAAAAGCATTTGGGCAGCCCAATCAATAATCAGTGATGGTGTTAAAAGGCAAGTGGGGAATGGTGAAAGCATTTGCATATGGAAGGATAAATGGACTACAAATCCATCATCTTTCCGTATTGTTTCACCTCAAAGATTACTACCTATGGAGGCGAAGGTTTGTGTGCTCATTGATGCAAAATGGAGAATGGAAAGCTAACATGATCCAAGATTTGTTTTTGGAGCATGAAGCTGACTCCATACTGAGCATCCCATTAAGTACAGTACTACCAGCTAATAAACTGGTATTGACAGCAGCTGCTAATGGAAAATTTAGTGTGAAGAGTGCGTACCACTTAGCTAGAAATGGGAAGGGAAAGGACAAAGGAGAGAACTCAGATCCATCACTGATGAAATGTTTTTGGCAGAAGCTATAGAGAGTAAGAATCCCAGCTAAGATTAGAGCTTTTGGATGGAAAGCTTGTCAAAATATCCTACCCACCAAAATGAATTTATTTCATCGGAAAGTACTTGAAGACCCTATCTGTGATGAGTGTGGTTTAGAACTTGAAACTGTCCTTCATGTGTTGTGTCAGTGCTCAAAAGCAAAAAAGGTATGGAACCATTGTTATTTGCTATCTCTGATTGAGGGTAATGGGGATTTTACTGATATACTATGGCAATGCAGCATGGATCTGAATAAAGAGCCTAACATGTTGGACATTGTGTTGATGATTGCATGGAGTATTTGGAGAAACAGAAATGAGGTAAGGCACGGAGGAAGAAAACTCTCAGCTGCTGCAATTTATGGATTAGCTACAAGACTGTTAGAGGAATACTCTGCAGTACAGGAAAATCCAATCCAACCTCAAGGTAACTCAGTTGGAAGTAACAAATGGACTCCTCCCCCAATAGGATGGTACAAGGTGAATACTGATGGTGCAGTTTTCTCTAAGCACAAATGGATTGGTATTGGAGTGATTGCGAGGGATGATCAAGGAAGGGTAGTTGCTGCAATGAGCAAGAAACTGATGCTTCCCTTGGGGGCGTTGGAAGTTGAAGCTAAAGCACTGGAAGTGGCTGCTGTTTTTGCTAGAGACATTGCTATCCAAAAAGTGGTCTTTGAAAGTGACAATCTACTTGTCTGTTTTGCAATGCAGGGAGTCACTGAACCACCTACAGCCATTGCTAACATTATCTCTGGCACCAACCAATATATGTCACAACTACACCAGGTTGAAGTCCAACACACTCGAAGAGGGGGCAATAAGGCAGCCCACGGTCTCGCACAATATGCTCAATTTGTAGATGACTATGTAACATGGATGGAGGAAACTCCAACCATTATAGAATCTGCAGTTGCTTTAGATGTAAACCAATTGTTTTCAGACTTGAATGGTTAATGGAGTACTGGTTTTTCGTATCAAAAAAAAAAAAAAAAAAAAGAAATTGATTTGCTTGTAGATTGATTTGACTCCAGCTCGTTTGAACGTCTGTTGTCCTCTGTTCGGCTACCGAAAAAAAATGCTGGTCGTTGAGGTAACGGCTGAGTAACAGAGTCATTGTTTAGCATTAGAACTACCATAGCCATAGTAGGCCTGTCAGATGGATTGTCCTATACACAATGTAATCCTATATGGAGGCTTCTGATGACTTCATTTTTCGAGTAAGAGTCTCCCAAAGTTGGATCCAACAATTCCAAGGGTGTTTCATCCCTCCAATGTTTCCAAGCCTACACCAATTGGTCAAGTAATGTTGCAATGTTACTATCTTTTTGCCCTAACACCGATGTGATGATGTTGGCATTCATATAGGAAGACAAAATCTGAATGTTTGGTTTATACTCACATAGCTTAAAAGGTCTTCAGAACTATTTGCTTGACAAAAAGAACTGTTCTTCTCACCAGTTAAAATCTCTAGAATTAGGACCCCAAAATTGTACACATAAGATTTCAAAGAAAATTATTCAAACATGGCGTATTTTGGAGACATGTAGCCTCTACATATACAGCACCATTGATGCAGCAGATGTTAGTGACAAGATATGCTGACGGGTTTGCCTAAACAATGTAATTCTCATAGTTGAAAACTCACTTAGTGTATAAAACACTTGTGAATGTTTAGACCCAAAAAAAAAATTTCCAATACAAGCTTATATTCAAACAATATATGTGCGAAATATGAAATATAAACAATACCCAAATAAGCAAACTACTCTAAGCCATTAATTAATCACAACCATCAGAAATTAAAAGCTAAGAGTAAGGGAAAGAGAGATGCAAACACAAGATAACATCGGCATGTGTTATCGAAAAGGAAACCGAAGAATTCGACGAAAAACCTCTCTGCTGCCCTTCAAGTGGTAAATGATCCACTAGAAAATCAGTTGGAATACATGAATAGCAATAGACCCTTCAAGCCTAATCTACCTAATGCACCTAAGCCCTCCAAGCTTCTTGCTCTAACAAGGTTATGCTGAACTGTGTCCTCTCTAACTTTCCGGATCCTGCAATTAGCCATTGCATTAAACAATATGAATTGGTTCTCTCTTGAATTGCTACCCAAACACTAAGAACCTTCTCACTACTTTGAATTTGGTGAGGTAAGGATTTGGTTTATGATCCTCTCATGGGTATGATAATGGAGAGGGTGGGAGTAGAGAAATTTGGAGAATCAAGTGTATAAGATTGTGGATGAATCAATCTTGTTTTTCTCTAGGTTTTTCTCTCAAAATTCTTTCTGGAAGCTCTCTACACTTCGTGGGTATAAATGTATTTATAGTAGAGTATGAGATGGAATGTAAAAAGTCACTTTTCAGCAAAACAGGGTGCACTGGCGAGTCACTTGCGACTAGGATGAGTCGCGAGTTCCAGTCGCCAGTTACTAGACTAGGCTAGACTGTACTTTTTGTCCTATAGTGATCCAACTAGCCTGACTCTTCATCTTCATACATGCTTCACACATGTGCTTCATTTTGGCGAGTCATCACTCGCGAGTCAGTTGCGAGTCCAGTCGCAAGTCACCTTCTTGTTGCATACTCTTGATCAATCTTCACACTCTCTCACACACAACCCTTACATTATTCCCACCTAAATACATGGTTTCTAAATGCTGAATTATAAGCAAATTTGGTACGGAATAAAGCCAATACATAGTTAAATAAATTCAACTTTACAATAGTATATCTGACAACATTACTCATGCATAGATTCATGCTATAGGGAAGGTTAGAGTGCAACACATCCCTATATTGTTGAAAGTAGAATTTGTAAAATATTAGATTAGAGTAGTGCAGAGTTTTGGTAGACATTTAGAACTTACAATGTGCTGACAATCCTATATGTGTTTCTTTGAGTTTGATTAACCCCAAAAATCTTTGTCACGCTAAAATCTGAAATTTTTGGATTCATGTCCTAATCTAACAAAATATTACTAGCCATAAGATCACGATGTATAACTCTAAGTCGAGAATCTTTGTGAAGATAAAGAATTCCTCAAGTAATGCCTCTAATAATTTTGTAACGTCTTGATCAATCCAATTGTTTTCGTCTTTTAGGATTTACACATTCATCAAATATATATATATATATATATATAGAGAGAGAGAGAGAGAGAGAGAGAGAGAGAGAGAGAGAGAGAGAGAGAGTTAGAATAAAAATTAGAATAATCAATTAAGCCATGCACATATTCAACCAATTCATTTGACTTGGGAAAAAAATATTATAGTCTTACATAGAGACAATCTAATCTCTTCATCTCTTGTGAGTTCCACAACAATAATGACTTATTAATAGTTAAGCAAACTGCAAACTGAGCCCTTCTTGGATGGATTTTATCCTCCTTGAAGAAAAAACTTAATCCTCACATATCCTACGGCAAACTATAAAATCGGACATTTGCTTATAAGAGACTTACCATATAAAAAGTAGTTAAGGATTTTTTTGGGCACAAATTCGTAAACAAGTATTTTTTCTTCTCCTTCCAAGAAAAATCCCAATAACCTTACAAGATTTCTATGTTGCAGCTTAGCTACTGTTAAAACTTCATTTTTGAATTCTCCTAATCCTTGTCCAGAGGTTTGTGATAGCCTCTTCACAGCTATTTCTTGTCCATTAGGAAGTATGCCCTGAGAATATACTTCAACCGATCTTAGAACAATTTACCCCTAACAATTTTATGCAATCTCAATGTCAAAAATGCTTTGGCGTTGTTGGACCACACCAAATCTGCCTAGCTTGTTATCGTCATGAGAATTTGTCGATGGCTCCTTCAATTGTTGCAAAATCAAATTGCAAGGACTCTGCTGTAAAAATTAGGAAATAAAATGTTATGCAATCAAATCATTTATTGTTTACCATTTTCTTCCTGAGTAACATTGTATTTTTTTCTTTGCCTCCTTCTAAGGTAGCAGTAGCCCGCAACAAATAGCAACGCAGAAACAGAAATCGAAGCAACAACAACGACAATTGTCTGCAATAAGATTTTACTTTTTCCTGCATAAACAATATAATGTTTCATTGCTAAGAAAATCATAAAATGATTAATAATTAGAGGTCCTTTGTAGACAATAATGTTTCATTGAAGAAGGTTGTAAATGAGTGGAGCTGCATAGTAAAAGTTGATGATTGTTCATTTAAATTTATTTCAAATGCCAACTTAGTCCAAATTTGTTATCAAATTAGATTTCATGTTCAACTCTAATTTATTTTCTAATCAAACAAGCTCGAGTCTATTAAAAAATTATTTGATTAACTTTTTATTTTCCTATATATCGTAAACACTATTACTAAAGTTTTTTCCCCTTCATAAATCTATGCAAATAATTGATATCTAAATTATAAATGAAATTAAATTATCTAAGTTAATTAGATAGAACAATTTTTGTTCATGAACTTATAACAATTAGATTCACCAACCCAATACTATTAGAAATTGTAAATAATTTTACTAGAAAATGGACGATTAATATCATCAATATATTACAAGTAATAATTTAATATCTTCTAAACATGACTACAAACTTATATAATCTAATCTCAAGTTTATATCATTCTAAAAAAAATTCTCAAGTCTATATAACTATATTTTAAATATCTAAACATCTAAACATATAGTATTATAAATGTATTAATTGAGCATCATACTCACAAATTTGTTCAGGAGCACATTATTGTATTTGAGTTTGGCTTATTTAATAGTTGAGCCTAAATTTAACTTTGACTTTTATTTAATTTTTTAAATAAATTAACATAAGCAGTCTTTTTCATGAATTGAGGCCGAACTGTTTATTTTATTTACAGTCCTGTCATTGAATACAAATAGATAAGTGGTCTTGATCAATTAGCGGTAACAAAAACCAAAAAGTAGCACAAGTGGTTAAGGAGTTTTAATCTTTCATTTTCCTTCACTTGGAGCCAAAAAAAGATGAAGAAAAAAGGATAATCCTTAAAGGCCAGCTCCTTCCTCCGTTTTAGGAAACGGTATTGACCACTATTTAAAAAATCGTGATTTTCAGCTGTTTTTTAGAAGGAGCTTAACCCAAATTTAAAAGAAATTACAATCAAATAAATAAAAAAATTACCTTTAGGTGATATTGTTGATCCTGGAACTTGTTCTTGAGGGGGAGTGGGAGCCAATGTATTTGCTCTCTTGTAAAACGGAGACACCGCATACTTAACAATACAGCTAAGAAACAGAACTGAGCCCATTTGCTTTCCACCACAACAACCCGGCAAAGTATTTATAGCTATTTCAAGACACCTATTGCAATCAGCACCAGTAATATCCGGCGTGCACTGGGCAAGGGTGTACAACGTTTGTAACGCTGTGAAAGTCGCTTCTTTTGTCCCAAACTTCTTGGCTCCAGCCCTAACGTCTGAAAGCTGGCTTGCCAAGTCGTTCATTGTTGCTCACACTAGCTGGTTAAACCGGTCTGCTCCGACATATTCAATGGGCTCCGTAGGAAACCGCTTGGGCCAGTAGCCATGCTGGAAAAGATATAGCGGTATGAGTAGCGTACCATGCACTCTTCGTACCAAACCACCGCAGCTTTCTGCACTGGGCAGCGTATTACTATGTCTTTTGTTGCGCCGGCAACGCAATCTCGGCAGACATCGGCGGATATGTCACCACGGCAGATGAAGAGGCCGTAGACCGTATCGGCAGAGCCCATGGCGGAGGCGCTAGCGTTGTAAAATTCAATATTGCGGGTGGCGTTGGAGGAGAGGTAAGCGAGGAGTTGATTGAGGTTGGATTGGTAGGGGGTGTTGACGGTGAAAGTGGGTGTATTTAGGCAAGAATGGTAGCTGTAAGTTGGAACAGCTTCGGTTCTCGATTGGCTAAGCAAGCTGATCAACAAGGCGAGGACCAAAAGGGTCGTGCAGAACTTGATGGAAGGAACACCCATTATGATGATCAAACCAAACCTCTTTGCTTTTTGCTACTACGAGATTCATAAAATTAATAGGATAGAAATTGCTAAGATATAGAGAAAGTCAAGGTTTGGAAAATGATTGTCTGATATAAACATAAAGTGGGCTAATTTATTCTGGTCAATAAATCAAGTCAAACTACCTCAAATTGTCTTAGTCTTCAATATGAGGAAAATTTAAGAACCGTGTGCAACAGGTTTTCTCTCAATTAAGAAAATATCGAGTCACATTGGAAAAATATCTCAACAGGGTAAATGCTAATGTATTAATTTATGTGAGAGATATTAAACTAAACCAAAAAAAAGAAAAAAGAAAAAAAAGACCACCGTTTACTCCCAAGTAAAATCGAAAAAGAAAATAATAATAAAAGCACTTATGGTTTATGCTGCCGCTGCAATGTGCCCCATAAAGTTGAAGACTTGACCAGCCAACCAAGGGACAGCGAATCTTGCCTCCACTCACCGACTAGTTTAATCTAGAGTGTAGGCCCCAATCCAACCACGTCTCCACTGATGTATATGATGCAAGAGTAACAGTAGATATACAAATTTTTTTACAAAAGCTTTTACAAATTGCTGATATAGTAATTGATTATTGATAAATAAAAAAAGTGATGTTAATAGTGAGTTTAGATGAAAACTACTAAAAAGTTGAATATATTAAGAATTTGTCAAAATATTATAAAATAATTTGTGACTATAGTATTACTTACTATGCAATAGCAGTAATACAACTGTTGAGTGTTCAATTTGATTTTTAATTAGTCTCTTTGTTTTGTTTAGTAAAGTAGCTTTATCAAGTAGAATGATTATTATTTTATTACTTCATTACTGATATGATGTCGTGTTAATTTTATTTTATTAATGAGCATGACGTCATTTTTCTTGTTGATTGGTTGCTACTTGCTACGTCCAGTTCAATTAAACAAAACAAAAAAAATGAAGGCAAAAATATTATTTTGGTTAATATATTTTAAAGTTATAGTCAATTTAGTCTATATACTTTGATAGTAGTTAATTTAGTCTTTGTTATTTTCAACTTGCAATTAATTTGATTCCTACTGTTAATTCACTAACGAAAAATATTTATGTAACTAACAGATTACACAGTTGTCACACTCATCTAACCCACTAGCTCAAACATTCCAAAGTCTTCATTGCCAGTAAGATTTAGCAACCGCTGATTTGCAAACCTCCACCTTCACTTTCATCTCCGGAGTGTGCAAATGATGCAGGATGTGAAAGCGTCAAGACGCAGAACACTTCTACTTCTAGAAAACAAGAAACAAAACACATTTACTTTTGAAAATAGCCTCCAATCCACAAGGGTTCTTTGAATCCACTAGGATCCTTAAATCCACAATGAGAAAGGGTTCTAGAATCCACCAGAGAAATAATAACCAAAAGTCTGAATTTTTATTAATATCAATAATACTTAAAAACATTTACAGACTTAGTGTCTGTTTGGCATGATTAATTTTGCCAACTTATTTTACTATTCAACTTATTTTTGCTACTATTCATGAGTCCCACTGCATTTTTTGGTACTATTCATGGATCCCACTATACTATTTCAGCTAACTTTTACGTTTATCAATAGTACTTTCAATAAAAAGTTTTCAGTTTCAGCAAAATAAGTGGATCACAAATAGATCCTTAGGGGTCTATTTAAGGGCTTTACAAAACTTGACAAACAAGAAAATATATTCTAAAATAACTCCTAATTAATACCTAATCATAACAGGAGCCATATTTGAACTAAAAGCATTAAAAACACCTAAAAATAAGGAAATAATAACTCTAAACCTAAAATAACGAAAATTACAAATTAAATTCTAAAATTAATAAACTACAAAAATTAAATAGTAAATTGTGTCCTACATCAGCAAAGGTGGGGTCTACTTTGCTGCCCACTCCGGAAGGTGTTGGCTAGACCAGAAGTTCATTTGATTGCCAGGAGAGTCTTGAATTATGTAATTGTGTGTGTGTGTGTGTTTTTTTTTTTTTTTTCCAAATTTTTAGTACTTTGATTCTGGGATATCAACCAGCCATTAGTGGAACTTGGTATCTGATTTTGGGCTTTTTTTTCTTCAATTTGTTGGAGCCATTTGTTTTTGATGTTATTTTACAAATTAAAAAAGAAAAAAGAGGAAAGTCCTAGCTACCCAAATCCCACTTAATCTCATCAAGCCTAACCCACTTTGATGAATGTGGGGGCCTTTTTTGTGTTTTGGGTTGGGCTGGGCTGCCTCCGGCGGTGATGGGCCCGAGTATCTTTCTGGGTAGGAGAGTTGAGACCGGCCCAACTGTAACTCACTTTGGGCCGGCTTGTGCACAAACTGAGCCTTATCTGCCAAGAACGTTCTCACAGCAAGCAGAGCTATTACAAAAAGGTTACGGCAGACATATATAATAACAATAAAGAAAAACAGAGTACAGCGGCTTTTTCTTAATAACAAAGTCCGAATATTTCTATGGCAATCACAGTAATAACAATGGTAATAATAATAACGGCTTTTATAGAAAAGAATAACTAATTGAATGATGATGGAAGTTAATCAAAAAATAAACGTCAAGTCAAGTTTAAGTCTGCAGTGGCAAAGAATTAAGGAGGAAGAACGCTTCCTCTCAATGAAACTAATCTCCTAGGAGAATATCTTGTCGCGGGGATTAATGACTCTAAGGGAATCGGACCTAAGTGATAAATGCCTGAAGGAATTCCTATTACTTAATTGTTTCTTAGAGAGTGGGATTTTGAAGGGGAGAGAAGAGAACCGATCTATTGGTGCATGCCCATTACCCTTACTCTTTGTTTTCTTATCTTTTCTTCTTTCCTTTCTTTTTCTTTTTGTTTTTCTTCTATTCTTTCCTTCCTCTATTTTTCGGTCCCCTCTACAGGGCATGGCAAGGATCCTTTTATAGGGCCTGCCTTGATTGGTTTTTACCACTTTACCCTCCAACGGCCTTTGTCTGGTCTGGGCGTACTTGCCGGCCACCGTCTGTGTGCTACTTACTCTTGCCAGACAAAGACAGGTTTGTGCTGTTTCTTAGTCCGCCGTGGCACTTTCTCCTGCCACGGCATAAATGCTCTCTCTCTCTCCCTATGGCATGCACCTAATGTTCCCCCCCTAACCTTGCCTCTTTTGGGTGGTCTGTCATCCCAGCAGGATGTACCTCCCAAAAGGGCTTGGACAGGGAACATAAAATAGATCTTTTCCCCTCTCCCCTCCACCAAACCACACCCCCCTTACCTCTTACCACTGACCCATGGCCCCACCAAGTCCCATATTGGCTGGGTACAAGCTGGTGGCGCCTGGGCCTTGCGCGTGCTTTCCTGTTATGTACGTTCAAAATCTGCCTGCGGCTCATGTGTTTGTTGTGATCTGGAGCTTTGTTTGCATCATTTGCCATGCTTCTTTGTTCTTTCATGTGGGCCGTTTTGTACATTTCACTGCTTCTCTTTGGGATTGGGCTTCTCTTAATACTGGGTTTCACATTTCTCTTGGTCCATTTCTTGGTTACACTCATGTCCTGTTTCATTACTTGACATTTCTTGCCATGATGATATGTTCCTGCTAGGCCTCTTATCAAGCCTGCCGTTTCATTCCTTCCCCCAATGACTTAACAGAGCCACTGGTGTTCTTACTCATGGGCTCCATTGTCCCTTTCTTTTTCCCATGGGCCTGCGGCCCATTTACTTCCTTTGGGCATCCTCGGCCCATTTACTAACTTTGCATTCCCATGGGCTTTTACTAACTTGATTGGGTTTCGCCGGCCCAATCTCCTCATTCTCATCCTTGGGGTTCATGGGCTTGCCATCAACCCCTACTTTCTTTGTTTACATTGCTTTGAGTCTGCCGCGGCCAATTCTCACTTTCCCATACCATATACTGCCCATGGGTGCCATTTTTCTCTTTCCGGGCCCTTTAGGCCCATTTGCTTCCTCAAGACCCATTTATTCATGTTATGGACTTGTGCTCTATTACTCCTGTCGCCTGGGCTTAATAGTCTTATTCTATGCCTGCCACTCTTATTGCCTGTTTTACTGAGTTGGGCTTGCTTTACAAAAATGACCCTCAACAATGAACAAAACTTTAAATGAAACTCAAGATTTGATTGAAAATGCCCAAACCAGTCATAGCACAACTGAGGTTTAAGATTTGGAATGGACAGCAAGATTGAAGCAGCCATATCACTTTCAGCAAAATAGGAGACTTATTCTCAATTCATTATAAATTTTTTATTCAAAATCACCTAATTTCACCATTACATGAGTACCATTTAAATATATTTTAGACATTTAGGGATTATACTAATATGGAGAATATCTAATCAAATCCCTTTGTACGTTTTTTGACCCCTTAACACAAGTTGTTTAACCTAGTTATTTAGCCAAGTGATTACTTAGATAAATTATTCAGTTTTAGGTTGACACAATAATATCATATCATGCAAATAATGCAAAAATATAAAGAACACCATGATATGATGACCTAGGAAATCCTAACCGATAAAAAACCTGGGAATGATTTAACCTAGCTATTCTCAAGGTAAAAACAGATCCACTATAAAAGAATTGAAGTTTTTACAATAGAACTTAGACCACTGACATCCTATTGCTACATTGAGTAGAAAACTTACTTCCACAACAATGTGACAACTCCAAGTCCATGAACTACTTTTTTCTTTGATCTGCAGCAACCACAAGTTCTCCTACTTGTAACTTTGAGACACCTCTCAAAGGTTTTAGATCTTCTTCAAAATTCTTTACGTAACAACTGAAGAGATCATCAAGTTATTGACGCAAATCTTGATCTTGATAACTCTATATATGTGTATGAAGGTAAATACCTCTTAGATCTCACAAAAGATTCAACAACAACACTTCAAAGACTTCTAAAACGTAGTTAGGGTTTTTTCTTTTATACTTGAAGTAAAACACTTAATCCTACACATCATATGAGCTTGGGCTGAATTGGAATTTATGCAGAAAATTAAATCTGCACGAGTTTCGATTGATCGAGCCTTGCAGATTTTGTCCAATAAATTCTGCAATCATTCGATTCCAATTTTACA
Source organism: Quercus glauca (assembly GCA_023736055.1). Taxonomy (NCBI): domain Eukaryota; kingdom Viridiplantae; phylum Streptophyta; class Magnoliopsida; order Fagales; family Fagaceae; genus Quercus; species Quercus glauca. The sequence continues at coordinate 85,609,123 of CM043319.1, read as the reverse complement.
TTAAATCACACTTTGAGCAAGCCTAAACCTAGACTATATGTTTTGATCATGGTTTGCCAACATAATACATATTGAAGTTCTAAAACATTTGTTCCTAAAGTCTTAGAGCCTAACACCCTTGAAACTCTCAACATTAAAATCAAATTAAAAAAAAAATACATTAAGAAATAAAATATTAGATGATTCTAATTCTCCCTGCATCATCGTGAAGTCTGAGAGCTTTAAACAATGGTCTTATGTAACTCATTGTTCAAGTTTCCATGATTGATGAACAAATACTAATTCTAGTGAAGCCCTTTATTGAAGGTATACTTCAGTAATGGATGCCTCATTGACAGACGATGGAATCGATTTGCTTTTAGATTTATCTAACTTCAATTCCACCAATGGCATGTTTTGCTCTGTTCGAAAATATGCTGGATTTTGAGGTGATGGCAGAGTAATAGAGAAACTGTTTAGCATAAGGACTATTGAAGCCATTGTGGGCCTGTCAACTGGATTTTCTTGTACACATAATAAGCCAATTTGAAGACATTAGGGAATATAAGAATTTATGAAAGTTCAAATAGTGTGTAAAACACCTATGAAAATTTTGACCCCCAAATTAAAATTTACCAGCACAAGCTTATAATCAAACAATATATGTGCGGAAAATGAAATATAAGCTATAACCAAATTGGTAACACACTCATCTAAACCATAATTAATAACCAACACATCAGTAATTAAAAGGTAAAGAGAAAGGGAAGAAATATGCAAACACAAAGATAACACGGCGATGTGTTATCGAAGAGGAAACCGAAGTACTCGGCGAAAAACCTCTTCGCTACCCTCCAAGCGGTCAATAATCCACTAGAGAATGAAGTTGGGATACATGAATAGCAGAAGACCCTCAAAGCCTAATCTACCCAGTGCACCTAAGCCCTCTAAGCTTCTTGTTTCAACAGGGTTATGCTGAATCTTGTCTTCTCTAACTTACTGGATCCCGCAATAGCCCATTGCATCAACCAAAATGAATTGGTCCCTTCTGAACTGCTTCCTAAGCACGAAAATACCTTCTCACTGATATGAGTATGGTGAGATAAGGATTTGGCTAAATGTATCTCTCAAGAATATGTCAATGGAGAGGGTGAGAGTAGAAGAATTTTGGAGAATCAAAATATGAAGATTGTGGATGAGTCAATCTTGTTTTTCTTTAGGGTTTCTCTCTCAAAATTATCTATGAAAGCTCTCTACATTTCGTGGGTATAAGGGTATTTATAGTAGGGTGAATGAGGAATGTGAAAAGTCATTTTGTAACAAACAGGGCATTCTGGCAACTTGACCTCGTGACTGGAACGAGTCGTGAGTTTGAGTCACGAGCTAACTACTTGGCCAGACTAGAAGTTTTGTCTTGTAGTGCTCCAGCTGTCATGACCCTTCAGCTCCCCTGCATGCTTTACACGTGTGCCACCTTTGGCGACTCGCCAGTCGCGAGGCTCTTCTTGAGTGCACACTTCTTGACCTTTCTTCACACTCTCACACACGCTACCCTTACATAATTCCCACCTAAATACAGGGTATCTAATTACTAAATTACAAGAAAATTTGGCACGAAATAAAGCCAACACATGATTAAATAAATTTAACCTTACAATTTATAACATCCAATAGTTTATTCTTTACCATTTTCTTCCTGTATAGTTCTTTCCTTCTTATAAGGAAGCAGTAGCCCATGAAGATAGCACCACGGAGACTATTATGGGAGCAACAATGGCAACAATTGTCAGTGATGAGATATGACTTTTTCCTACATAAACAATACTCTAGTTCATTTGGTGAGCTACATAATAGAATGGTTTGTATTTTTATAATTAGTGACGCTATTTAAATAATATTATAAATAATATTTTTTGATTGAATACTAACCAGTTGACCCTCCTGATTAACAGCTACCAGAATAATAACCTATATTCTTGTGCGTACCCAATTTCTGCTTAATGGACTGGGCTCAAAGTTGGGCTCACAACTTACTTGTATAGTGGACTTAGTGTTTCCTACTAGGGGTAGTTCACTTCCAAGCAACCCACTAATGCTCCTTGGCTTTCACGAACTCCCTTCCCTCTTTCTCTCCTTTCTAAGCTACTCTCACTCTTAGTGGTCCCAACTCTCCCTATTTTATTCTCTATTTTCCCCTTCCAATTTTTTCTAACCCCCTTTCTTTACTCAATTATGCTATTTATAGCTTGAGGCTTATAGGGATTTCATGATTACATTCTGGTCTCACTCGTGTGGGTGGGGTCCCATGTGATTATTCCTGACATGGAATATATCCTATTGGAAATGGTGGTAGTGGCATTGGAACTAATTTTTGCCTCCAAAAGATCGTTTGGCAAAGGCAATACCAAGCTGCCGAGGAGGTATGTTGTTCCGAGCAAATGCATTCCCGAACATATCATGAACGGCCGGACACTAGCTTGCCTCTGATACGTTTAAGACAAGATGGACTCATTATGGTACTTGGGCTCAACTTGGGCCTTAAAATGCGTTTGGCCCAAGACCAAAGGTCCAATGGGAATGGGATCATGCGCTATACTGTAAGGCCTGGGCCTATGGCTCAGTGGGTTTGATGCCATTCCCAGTACAATTCTAAAGTTGAAAATGTAAGGTTGAATTTAATCAACCATCTTATTGGCTTCATTCCGTGACCAATTTACTTGTAATTTAGCACTTAGTAACCCTGTATTTAGGTGGGAAAATTGTAAGGGTAGTGTGTGAGAAGATGTGAAGAAAAACTCAAGAGTGTGCAAGAAAAATAGAGTCTCGCGACTGGATCTCGCAGGTAAGTCACGGCTTGCAAGTCGCCAAAAGTTCGCACACATGCCAAGCATGCCAGAAGCTGAAGATTCGTGCTAGCTGTCGCACTACAGGACAAAAGTCCCAGGCTAGCCAGGCCGTTAGCTCGCGGCTTAAACTCGCGACTTAACCCAGTCGCGAGGTCAAGTCGCCAAAATGCCCTGTTTGGCAAAAACTGACGTTTTGCATTCCCTTCTCACCCTACTATATATATATATATATATCCTTATACCCACCATATTGAGAGAGCTTCTAGAGAGAATTGTGTGAGAGAAACCCTAGAGAAATACAAGATTGATTCGTCCACAATCTTTACCTTAGAGACTCTACAAATTCCTCTACTCTCTTCCTCTCCATTGTCATACCTTTAAGAGGCCTTTAGCCAAATCCTTATCTCACCACACCCACGTCTGTGAGAAGGTTATTTGGTACTGTTGGGAAGCAGTTAGGAAGGAACCAATCTACATTGGTTGATGCTATGGTCTAGTAGCGGAATCCGGTAAGCTAGAAAAGAAAAAGGTTCGGCGCAACCTCGTTAGAGCAAGAAACTTGAAGGGCTTAGGTACCTGGGTAGATTAGGCTTGGAGGGTCTATTGCTGTTCATGTATCCCAACTACATTTTCTAGTGGATTATTTAACCGCTTGGAGGGTGGCGGAAAGGTTTTATGCCAAGGGCTTCGGTTTCCTCTTCGATAACACATCGTGTGTTGTCTGAGTGTTTGCATCTTCCTTCCTTTATCTTTGCCTTATATTTACTGCTGTGGATGTGTTTATATTTGGCTTAGATCGTTATCAATTCTGTTATAAGCTTGTTATCATATTCCGCACATTAACTATTTGATATAAAGCTTGAATTGGTAATTTTGTATTTGGGGTCTAAACGTTCAAGGGTGTTGTATACCCATTTTGAACTTTCAATTGGTATCAGAGTGGGTACACTTGTGGTTTAATTACCTAAGTGTGATCCTTGACCCCCTTTGAGATGGATAGGTCTCAATCTCTTAATGTACCACCGTTCTTTGACGGTAATAATTATGCATTTTGGAAGGTCCGTATGAGGGCGTTTTTGTGTTCTATTGATGATGCTGTGTGGGATGCAGTTGAAGTAGGATGGACAAGGCCAGAGGAAGCCAAGTCTACTTGGGATAAGGCTGTTCTTGTAGCGGCTAATGCAAATAGCAAGGCATTGAATGCTATTTTCTGTGGTGCCTCTCCAGAAGAATTTCACCGGATTTCACCTATCACCATTGCTAAGGAAGCATGGGAAATTCTGGAGACAACCTATGAAGGGACTAAGAAAGTGAAGGACACAAAACTTCAAATGTTAACCACTCGCTTTGAGGAGCTAAAGATGAGTGAGAATGAGTCTTTTGGTTCATTTTACAGTAAATTGAATGAGGTTGTTGTTGGTAAATTCAATTTGGGGGAAAAGACGAAGGACTCGAAGATTATAAGGAAGATTCTTCGGTCACTACCAGAGAGTTTCCGTGCTAAAGTTACAGCCATTGAAGAGAGCAAAGATCTTGACAAAATCAAGGTTCAAGAGCTGGTTGGTTCTCTGCAGACATATGAGCTGGTTGGTCCTTGCTCTTAAGACAATTGATGAGAGGATGGTGTCTCATGACTCTTCGGAAAAGGATGCAGTAGACAAAGATGTGGCGTATCTTGTAAAGAACTTCCGGAAATTCCTAAAGCTCAAGAATAATGGGAAATTTGGTGACAAAGGAAAATTTCAGAGTGCCAGAAAAGAGAAGAAAGAGTTCCGAAGAAAAGATGGTAAAGATTCCCAATCATCACAAGGAATTACATGTTTTGAGTGTAATGGACATGGGCATTTTAAAAAGGAATGCCCCAATTACTTGAAGTCGAAGCGAAAGGCCTATGCCACTATTTTAAGTGATTTGGACTCATCGAATTCTGATTTTGAAGAGAGTTGTGATGGAAAAGGAAATTTCTCCGCATTCATGACCATTGCTCATGTGGAGTCCTTGGAGGACTTGAATCAACTTGTACAAGAACTTGGAGAACATAGCGATGATGAATCCTTAGGGATCGTTGAAGAATCAGATGCCGAAGAGGATAGAAATACAGTTAGTCTTCAAGAGAATTACACTTTACTCCTTGAGAAATCGGGTGAGTATGCAAGGGTTGCAAAGGCAGCTGTGAAGAAGATGAAAAAGGCTGAAGAGGACTACAAAAGTCTTCTGGTCAGATATAGAGAGGCTAAGTGTGAGATAGAGACATTAAATGGGGAGATTTTAGAAGCTTACACTAAAGTGAGATTCCTTGAGCAAGAAGTAATGCAAGCTCATGCAAAGATAGAGAGAGTCTCCTCTCAGAAGTTAGAAGATGTTATATCATCTCAAAAACCTTCCTCAGACAAGTCCGGTTTGGGATACACCGGAGGGAATTGCTCATCAGCCAAAGTCACCAAAGAAGTAAAGTTTGTAAAGGCTAAAGAGACGGTTGTAGAAGAGTCTACTCCTGAGAAAGTTAAGGAGGTAAAGAAGAAGAATGTGATTGAGCAACGAATGGTGAATAATCCCTGAAATCAATTTGTGGGAGATATGAAACCAGAGCAAAATCTCTTTCAAGACCACAACGGGGTCCTAGAACAGATTATGTGTGTCACTATTGTGGATTGCGAGGACATACTAGACCCAACTGTCGAAAGCTGAGAGCAAACAACAATGCAAGCGCACCTCGGTCACGAGGAAGAAGAAATGACAAGAGGTCTTGGGGTGGTGAGCAACCAAGAAGTCAAAACCATGATCCAGGAATGACGGACGTGATAAAGATGATCGGTGCCTTCACCAACTGTCTTGAAAGCTTCACACGAAGGTTTGATAGCCCTAATTCTCGTATCCAATCCGTCAAGGATATCACCCCAAACGCACGTGACGTGTGGGTGACGAAGGGTACTCATGCATAAGCATTACAACATGTCCATGCATCAATACTTCCCATGTTTGTGAATATGCTTGGTTGTGTGCTTCTTGCTAATATGTAGGCTATTATTTTGCGTGCGTATCTGTTTTTGTTTTGAAATGTCTTTACATTTTTTTTTTGTTATGATTTTGATCAATTTTTTCTTTTGTGTCAAAAATCTAAAAACACATAAAAAGTAGAAAATCCAAAAAGTTTGATCAACCTTGTTGAGTCTTTGTCTCAATTCATATTTTTCCCTGTACCTTTGTACTAATGACTTTGTGCATTTACGAGCTTAGCTTGTCCTCTATGCACTCGTATCATTGTGGGAAAAATTCTGAAATCTATGTGACTGTTGTAAATAGATCTTCAACCTTGTCATGAATGATTAGTGAATGGTTTTGTTGATCTTGAGACATGCATAGACTCATGCCTATATATCTTCCCACTCTTTATTTTTGTTTTTGCTTAAAAGAGCTCTCTAAATGTAAATCTCCAAATGAAAAGAGATATAGAGCTGCAAAAGCCTGTCGCACATACTAGTATTTGACTAGGAAAAAGGGAAAGCGACCAAAATAAAATGTTTGATGCCCAAAAAGCCAAAGGCTAACTCATAAATTGAAATATCAAAAATTTCAGGCATCTATCTCACAATGAGATTTTCTTTGCTCAAAAAGTGCAAATGATATGTTGAATATGGAGCCAAATGAAAAGCTTCAAAGTATGTAATGAAGTTCTTGTGGGAGGTCATATATGCATGTTTCTATAATTGAGATAGGTCACATTATCTAGTGCTAATTGTGAATGCCTTGATTGAGTTGATCATTGAAGCTTCACATTGTGTTAGGTTATTTAGACCCCTTAAACAACAATTGGATTAACCTAGTTAATAGCCAAGTGATTAACTTAGTCAAATTATGCAATTCTAGGTTATCACAATCACATAATCATATCAAGAATATATAAAGCAGCGGAAAATAAATAACACAAGATATGATGACCCAGGAAACCACACGGTAAAAACCTGGGGAGGATTTGACCTAGCTGTCCTCAAGGTAAAAAGCAAATCCACTAGAAAGAATCGAAGTTCATACAAAAGGACTTACAAGCTCCCCGCTTGACTTCCTAATGCTACCCACCAGTAGAACTTACTGACACGACCACGTGTAAGCTCCGAATCCACGGACTCCTTCTTTCTTTGGCCTTTGCAAAACACAAACACCTACGTCTGTGACTTTGAGATCCCACTCAAAGGTTTATCAACACAAACTCTCCCATTTGTGACTCCAAGACCACCCTTGAAGGTTTAGATCATCATCACCTTTGATGACTAGAGAAGGCAGCAACTTCTACAACACCGGATCTTGAGATTCTTCAAGGAATAACACCGGTAGAAAATATAAGAGAGCTTTTGGGTACAAAACCCTAAAATACCAAAGAGGCACAAGAGGCACTCTAATCTCTCTAAAAAGCTCTGAAAACCCTACTTAGGGTTAGCTTATGATGTCCTTTAAATACTGGAAAAAATGGCTCGCGATTTGGGCTTCAAACAAATAAGTTATGGCTTTTTTACGTTTGCTAATTTTGCTAATATGCGACTTTCGATCGATCGAGTCTAATTTCTGATCGATCGAACCAACCAGCTTGTAACTCATTTGTTTTTATTCTGAACTTGAAGTTTTTTTCTTGGGCTTCAATGTAGACCATTCTAAACTAATGAGACTTAGTTTTTGTCATGTTTTGTCATGGTTTGCCAACATTATAAACTCAAAACCTAACAATCTCCCCCTTTGGCAATCCGTGACAAAACACACATACAACATAATACCCATATACAATAAAATGCCCAAATACATCACACATCCTAATCTAAGACTCCTAACCTAGAAGTTGCAAGAAGAGGTAGAAGGTCTTGATTAGAATGTACCTGTCTTTCCTGAAACACTCAACAAACACATCACCGCATGTGTGGAAAGAAAGACATATAAACAATAATATGAAACAGAATATAAAAAATTTCTAACTCTCCCCCTAAGTTAGATACATCAAAAAGTTTTTATATTCTCCCCCTAAACAAAACAAACAGGTCATCTATGTCTCCCCCTTTTTGTCATGTATTGACAAAGACTACCTAATCAGAAGGTAGACATAAAACATACGCAATAGAGTAAGAGAAAATAGAGACAACTCCCCCAAAGAACCACAAAGGTTTAAAAAAAATTTCTCCCCCTATAAAAATAGGAAAAACAAAATATATTTTGGGAAAACAGTTTTGGGGAAACATAAAAGAGGTGGGAAAAATAAAAAACACATAAACCAAAGTTAAAAACTAAGGTGAGGATACACATGAAGAAAAATATTCTTTCTTTCAATAAAATGCAAACATGGCACTATGTGACCTATAAACAGTTGCATAAGTAGAGAAAATATTTGCACATTGATTATCCATCATATCTCTTAAGAAAAATATTTTCTACAGTTCACACATAAAAAAGGCATATACTAGAAAGTACATAGCTCAAAAATTAATCAATCAATTTTTGATCAAGTTGTGTACCCAATTTAGCAAAGTGTATGCATGCTATGTGTGAAAACAATGAGAGATATGATTGCAAAACTGCAAGATAGATACAAAAATCAATGCAATGCATGTGAATCCTAAACATAAAAGATGCATGAAAAAATATGTCATGATGCATGTTCTAATGCAGTAAAACTAAGTTCAATTAAAGGTCAGATTAACAAAATTGGCTTGAACATAGGGTTTCTAACAAAAACCCCGAAATTGAAAAACCACTTGTTGAAATTTTTTAAAACAAATTGATGAATTTAGTATCACATAACACAACACACAGAGTATAATGCTTAATTACATCAAAACAACAAGCCAATTTCATCAATTTACTCTAATTGAAGAAAATCCCCAATTCGGGTACATTCAAGCTCTAGAATTTCCAATTTCTCAAACTTGAAACACATTTTGCATTAAAATCAAGGAACTTTTAATCTTGGATGGCCACAATAAGATCACATACAATAAAATGTACCAAGTTTAGTAAAGAGTAACTTGTGTAGTATGTGCAACTAGCAAAAGCTTGAGATACATGTGAGGTGATATGTGAATAGCAATCAAACACAAAGTCTACAAAATTCATCACATAGAATTTAAAAGAGACTATCACCTAAAGAGTTACATCATATAACTCTCACATCTCCTAGAACAAAAGCTTACAATCATGTAAGTTTCTTGATTTTTGCCTCATAATTATGTGAATTGGCATCAAGCCTAATAGTACACATTAGTTTTAATTAAGTGAATTGGCATCAAGCCTAATAGTACACATCGGTTTTAATTATGAGTTTTAACCGACGCTACACCTTATGTTCTCTTTGTACATGTGCTACACTTTCTCGAGCACAAAATCTTATGATATGCACTAAGGTGTTCATGATTGGCTAGTGAACAGTGGTGAGATGGTTATTTATGCCTTTCTCAAAAGGATCAAGTCCGACAGTCAAATAACATGTGAGTTCAAGATTAAGATAAAGTGATAAACACCCTAAACATCTTTCCCACACAACATGCACTACAAAGTTTTAACTAGTAAAGTGCGATGAATAAGCTCATCAAAGCTAAACAAGGTACATAAACTAGTTATGTAAAGATAAGGTGGCCAACCTTGATTATAAATCCAAGATCTATAATACAAAACACAAAAATCTTTTTGGGTTTAACAAACTTTATGACTAAAAACAAAAAGCACATATTATGCGAAATGAACAATGCAAATGCAATGCATGACAGTGCTTAACTAGCTATAGAGGGTACACAAACAAGAAATATCAATTTCTTAATTAACCCATGAGTACATGTACAAACTAGTACATACTCATTCAAAATCAAAAATAGCTTAGCACAAACTATTCAAGTTTCTCCACAATGTCAAGCATGTTCTAAATCAAGAGAGATATTAAAACTCATGTAATCCTCAAAACAAATAAAACTAGACACAAAATAAAATATTTTTGTCTTTTTGAAAATTTTCAATGTTTTTGGATTTTTTTTTAATAAAAAAAAAACTAAAAAACAAAACAACCAAAAACAGAAACAAGACATGTCCACATTCAATTGAAAGAATTAAAACAGGGAAAGTCAGCAACACTCACCTTAAAGGATCTTTTCTCACCCATATAGCACGAGACTTCGGCTTTGTAGGTGAAAATCCATGAGAAGCAGAGTGTATTTGAGGGATTACACCAATTTTTTGAGACAGACTAAAATCCTGCAAATTCCTTTCACAAGCCAACAAGCTTAAATTTTTCAAAAGTATATGAAACAATTTATATGGACTTATGGCAGGAGAAATATCATCACATATCCTATATTGACATACAAAATGCTTAAATTTCAATTTATGACAATTAGGACAAATGTGACCGAAGACATCACAAAAGTGACAAACATGAACAAATTTAGGAACATTAGTATTCCTAACAACAAATCTAGTCTCAGATTTTGGTTTTTGCCTCAACAAAGAACAGTTTGGTCTAATATGACCAACAACACTACAATGGTGACATGTAGGCACAAAAACAGATTTATTATGCTCTCTAACAGTAGGATTAGACTTAGGTTTAGAAACTTCAGCATCTACATCAGAACTTTTACCTTTGTCTAACCTAGCAAAATAAGCCTTCTCTTTATTATTCCTCTTGAAAGGAGGGATATAAACTTTTTCAGCTTTAGGCTTAAGAGAAACAGAAACACTTTTGTTATCATCAGCAGGCTTGGTACTAGTCAAATTTTCAATTTTAGCTTTAGATTCAACTAACTCTTGTTCCAAGCTTTTCATCTTCTCATCTTGAGAGGAAATTTGATTTCTTAAAAATTCATTCTTTTTATTAGACTCATCTAATCTCACAATCAAATCCTCTTTTTCAAGATTAGCCAATTTTAACTCTTCCTTGAATTTCTTAGAAATTTTCAAAGATTTAGATAATTCCTTACGAAGAGTTTCAAAAGCATCAAAAAAATCAACAGAAACAATAGTGTCCTTTTTATTCAAAACATCACAAACATGAGCAGAAAGACACTTCAAATTATCCATGATAACAGGGGTCAAGGATCAGCTCAGAGATCAGAAGAGTTACAACAGAAGAGCTACTTGCTCTGATACCACTTGTTAGGTTATTTAGACCCCTTAAACAACAATTGGATTAACCTAGTTAATAGCCAAGTGATTAACTTAGACAAATTATGCAATTCTAGGTTATCACAATCATACAATCATATCAAGAATATATAAAGCAACGGAAAATAAATAACACAAGATATGATGACCCAGGAAACCACACAGTAAAAACCTAGGGAGGATTTGACCTAGCTATCCTCAAGGTAAAAAGCAAATCCACTAGAAAGAATTGAAGTTCATACAAAAGGACTTACAAGCTCCCTGCTTGACTTCCTAATGCTACCCACCAGTAGAACTTACTGACACGACCACGTGCAAGCTCCGAATCCACAAACTTCTTCTTTCTTTGGCATTTGCAAAACACAAACACCCACATCTGTGACTTTGAGATCCCACTCAAAGGTTTATCAACACAAACTCTCCTGTTTGTGACTCCAAGACTACCCCTGAAGGTTTAGATAATCATCACCTTTGATAACTAGAGAAGGCAGCAACTTCTACAACACTAGATCTTGAGATTCTTCAAGGAATAACACTAGTAGAAAACATAAGAGAGCTTTTGGGTACAAAACCCTAAAATACCAAAGAGGCACAAGAGGCACTCTAATCTCTCTAAAAAGCTCTGAAAACCCTACCTAGGGTTAGCTTATGATCTCCTTTAACTACTGGAAAAAATGGCTCGTGATTTGGGCTTCAAACGAATAAGTTATGGCTTTTTTACGTTTGCTGATTTTGCTGATATGCGACTTTCGATCGATCGAGTCTAATTTCTGATCGATCTAACCAACCAGCTTGTAACTCATTTGTTTTTATTCTGAACTTGAAGTTTTTGTCTTGGGCTTCAATGTAGACCATTCTAAACTAATGAGACTTAGTTTTGTCATGTTTTGTCATGGTTTGCCAACATTACAAACTCAAAACTTAACACATTGAACTAAGGACTATCTTATTTTTGATATCCACACACAACACACAAGTCTATGTTCAATGAATGCCATATTCATTTGTGTGATTGTACTTGATTAAATGTGTTTTCACATGCTCAATCTTTGTTTGATCAAGCACAAAAAGATTTTTGAGTGTTTTTGGTTATTTTTGGAAAGTATTTTGTTTTTACAAAAATATCAAAAATTTCAAAAACTGTTTCCCCTGTTTTGGTGACTAAGTCGCGGGTGAGCCCAGTCGCGAGCCTACTCAGAGATTTTTCATGGCTTACTGGCGAGTAAGTATCCCAGTCGCGAAAAAGATTTAGAAAACTTTTCAAAATTTGAGTTGTGCAGTTTTTCGTGGCTCAGTTTGGCGACTTGTTCGTGGGTGGAAGGTCCAATCGCGAGGGTTACTCTGAGAGTTTCGCAGCTCAGCTCGCGACTCCTTCACGGGTAGACCTTCCAGTCGCGAAAAACACTTGGTGAAATTTTCAAATTTCTTATCTTCACAGTGACTCGCGGCTTAACCTGGCAACTAACTGGCGACTTAATCAAGTCGCGAAAAACGCGTGTTTTGCGTTTTAAAGACAGTTTTAAAAAACTTTTCAGTTTTCCCTCAAAAATCAAGTGACTGTTCATTGTCTTCTCAACTCTTCACTCTGAAACACTCCGTGCTTTCTCTTGGGAAATCCTCATTTCTGCATCACTTTTCACGAAAAAGGTATGGGTTTTCTTGTTTCCACTTCATATTTCATTTTTTTTACCTTTATTTTCTTGAATCTGTGAGCGGTTTTGATGCCATTGCGTTTTTGAGAAAAAGCATGTTCGTTCATGCCTTTGTTTCATTCTATTTGACTGTTATCTAGTTGAGTGTTGTTGCTTCTGTGTACTTATTGATTATCTTACTGGTGTTTTTGGTGTTCTGTACTTATTGTGAAATTTTTATGGATTTATTAATATTTGCATATCATGCTCATGGCCGTTTGTCACAGTGTCAGTATGTGTATGTGTGATTTTTAAGTGTTTCTGAACAATTCCTGTTTCTGGTTTCTTACTCTTCACTATGTTTAAGTGTGGCTTACTTTATAATTTAGTAAAATTTCTCGGATTTCCATTTGAATCTAATAAATTTGATGTTGGTACTTGGTGGTTTTGGTTTTGGTGCTTTGCTGTGTGTTTGCTCTTTTACAAATGTCTCAACGATCCTCCAAAGGCAAAGAGATTATGACAGAAGAGGAAACCATACCTGTTGCAAAACGAACACGTTCTTCATCACAGCCAACTACTGAACTCAATGTTGAGTTATTCAGAACCCCTCAGCACCTACATGCTTACTCAAGCATTTTTGACTAGGCCTCTCCTATAGTGGAACGAGAAGTCAGATTTAACTCTTTGGAAACCACTTTTATCCCTCGGATCTTCGGGGCAAAAGATTGGGCAGAATTATTTGGAAATTTTGTGGATCCAATAATGGAACTAGTGAAAGAGTGTTTCGCCAACACAGTTGATCTCGAAACTGAAATACACTGTATGGTAAGAGGAACGAAGTTCATCATTAGTCCAGACACCATAGCTGAACTTCTCAAAATCACTAGACCTGAGAATGTGGACCTCACTCCTTATGATGATCGCACTCCATTGATTCAGGACATTTGTTAAGACATATGTGTTTACATGTTAGGAACATATGTCATATTTTATGTAAATTGGCTAATCCTTTGACAAAACGCACTTTACTTGTAATTGGGTAGTTCTAGGTGTTTTTAATACTTCAAGAAACTATGTTTCAAGATCAAGTGTTGAAGTCATCAAGTCTGTCCAAGAAAAAGCAAGTTGAAGTGCAGAATTTTTAAACCTCGACACTTGCTCGACACCTACCTCGACACCTGCTAGCTGTCGAGACTTAAAAAGTCAGAATTCTAATCTGATTTTCTTGGGATCCGTGAATGTGTTTTTGGGCCTTCTTTTCTTCTAACCCTAAACATATTTAAGGAGTGTTTTAAGAGCCGTCAACCAAGACACAAGTTGCATAAGCATTGAGCAATCCTTGTTCAAGCAAATTGTGCTCTGAGACAAAGTTCTTAACCTAGATCATCTTCTTCAAGAAGTTGCTGTGTATTGTGCACCTTAGGGTTTTGTGACCAAGCATCTTCCTGATCTTCATGCATAGGATGATCTGAAGAACTCTGCAGCCAACCTCTCATTCTAAAGTTGGTGATTGAAGTCGCGTACTGGGATCCGCGCATCTGGTTAGTCACGTACTTGGGAGCCGTGCATCAAAGGAGGGAACTGTCGCTACAGATCAAGTCCAATTGGGTATTGGGGTAAGGGTTCAACTGTAGGTTGGTAAGGTACTTGGGATTCCTTATTTGTAACCGCTTGATTTGATAATAGTGGAGTTTCGGGAGTGGTGACCTGAAAATCACCCGGTGGGGTTTTTGCCGTTAGGGTTTTTCCCCATTCGTGAACAAATCACCGTGTCTTTTATTTTCCGCTGCATATTTTGTTATTTGGTGATTTGTTTGTGCTACCACGTATTTGCATGTTAAATTGATTAATTAATAACTTGACTTAATTAATTAATTAGTTTAAAATCACAAGGGGTCATTCAGTTTGTGGCCTATCAACATTCTCCAAGTTCTTGGTCCTGACCATACAATCTCTAGGGCTGGCACATCCATAAGTACTACCAAGTTTTCACCTGAGTTGACAACATTGAAGCTGATCATGTATACCAACCTCTATCCGTTGACCAACACAGTATATATCAACCTTGGAAGAGCTCAATTTCTATGTGATCTCATCACAGGCACCACCATCGACATCTGTGCTCATATTTTTTATATCATAAGAAAGACAGCGACTTGAACAGTAGCACGGGGGTGCTTCCATTTTGCAGTCTCATTATGAAATTCATTCTAAGTGAAGGTGTTACTCCTCCCTTAGTTGGGAAAATAATTGCTCGTCCTCGACCAATCTCTATGTCCACTCTACAAGCTAGCAGAAGTCACTCATCTAGAACTCCAAAGAGTGCACATTTCTCTCCTGTTACTCCTTCCACTCCTGAGCCAGATTCAAATGTACATGCCACCCAAGCACAGTCTGGCCCTCAACCTGATAGGTTGGAGATGTTCCTTGAGACTCTTCTCAAGCGCCTTGAGGATTTGGAAGAGACTCTAAGTAATGGCCAGAGAGAGCAGTCAAAGAGATTGGCAGGCTTGCAGGACCAGATTGATGTTCTAGCAGCTCAAGTTGATGGCATTTTCACCAAGCTACAACAGTGACCCTTCAGCCATTCCGATCAAAAAGGGGGAGATTTTTTTAGGCAGCTCTTGAGGGGGAGTGCTTGTGTTAAGGGGGAGTCTTCATATTATGTTTAAAGCTTTGACTATTATGTTTTGTTTAACTGATGCATGTATAGTTTTTTTTGGAACTTTGATTTACTTATATATATTAATGATGTTATTCAGTTATTTCAGAATATGGTTTATCTTGCATTTGTACCCATGTTGCTTTTGTAGTTCCTCAAAAAAAAAAAAAAAATGCTGCTTTTGTAAGCTTTAAGGGTTTGTTTTCATGCACTTATGCATATTTTGTAGGCTTTTATGGTTTGTGTCATGTATTTGCAATACTTTGCTTATGCAGCCTTTATGCATTGTGCCTTAGTACTTGTTAATGCCTTGCATTATCTTAAGTACAACACTCTTGTGCCCTTGTAGGATTGTTCCTAGATGCATATATGTTTGTATGCATTGGTTGAGTGTTAGACTTGCAAATGATACTCTTTAATTGAGCTTATCACTTTGCATGTCCGGATGTTCATTCCTTGTGTGAATGAACATAGTAATCACTTTTGCTTAAGTGACTATTGGACTGATCTTGCCATGAATTATTGCTTTAATGCTTAAGTTCATTTATGCTTGATCATGCTACTTTTGCTCCATATGCATATTAAGTTTTCTACATACAATGATATTGCTATGTTATTGTGTTTCAGGAGTTACTTATGCATATGTTCAAGAGCTTTACAGAATCTAGAGTTAGGTGTGAGTGAGTTTTGTTCAACTGTTCCCAACTCACGTTTTAAGTCTAAAGTCTGTTGTAGGGTTTTACCATGGAATAGCCAAAGGGAGAGATTGTAAGATTGAATTTAATCAACCATCTTATTGGCTTCATTTCATGACCAATTTGCTTGTAATTTAGCACTTAGTAACCCTGTATTTAGATGGGAAAATTGTAAGGGTAGTGTATGAGAAGATGTGAAGAAAAGCTCAAGAGTGTGCAAGAAAAACAGAGTCTCACGACTGGATCTCGCGGGTAAGTCACGGCTTGCAAGTCGCCAAAAGTTCGCACACGTGCCAAGTATGCCAGAAGCTGAAGAGTTGCGCCAGCTATCGCACTACAGGACAAAAGTCCCAGGCTGGCCAGGCCGTTAGCTCGCGGCTTAAACTCGCGACTTAACCCAGTTGCGAGGTCAAGTTGCCAAAATGCCTTGTTTGGCAAAAACTGACGTTTTGCATTCCCTTCTCACCCTACTATATATATACCCTTATACCCACCATATTGAGAGAGCTTCCAGAGAGAATTGTGTGAGAGAAACCCTAGAAAAATACAAGATTGATTCATCCACAATCTTTACCTTAGAGACTCTACAAATTTCTCTACTCTCTTCCTTTCCATTGTCATACCCTTGAGAGGCCTTTAGCCAAATCCTTATCTCACCACACCCACGTCTGTGAGAAGGTTATTTGGTACTTTTGGGAAGCAGTTAGGAAGGAACCAATCTACATTGGTTGATGCTATGGTCTAGTAGCGGAATCCGGTAAGCTAGAAAAGAAAAAGGTTCAGCGCAACCTCGTTGGAGCAAGAAGCTAGGAGGGCTTAGGTACCTGGGTAGATTAGGCTTGGAGGGTCTATTGCTGTTCATGTATCCCAACTACATTTTCTAGTGGATTATTTGACCGCTTGGAGGGCGGCGGAGAGGTTTTACGCCGAGGGCTTCGGTTTCCTCTTCAATAACACATCGTGTGTTGTCCGAGTGTTTGCATCTTCCTTCCTTTATCTTTGCCTTATATTTATTGCTATGGATGTGTTTATATTTGGCTTAGATCGTTATCAATTCTGTTATAAGCTTGTTATCATATTCCGCACATTAACTATTTGATATAAAGCTTGAATTGGTAATTTTGTATTTGGGGTCTAAACGTTTAAGGGTGTTGTATACCCATTTTGAACTTTCAGAAAATAGAAAGAAGCTATAGCCAACGAATAAACCAACCACAATTTGTAGCACCCAACAATGCTTTCTTCTTTGTTTGGTCAAATAGTATCTTCGATGTTTGCCATGATACAAACCCAAAATTTTCTCCTTTTAGCTTTTTATTTTTAGCTCAATTCAGTTAAATAAGATGGCCAATCCCCAACCATTATTTTGATATAGACATGGAATATTTGATTTTATAAGTAAGGGGAAAGAAATAATCAATGTTTTCTTCTTGTGTGTTTGGTAGGAGGATAGAAAATGAAAATTCTCATTTAGACCCCTATGTGTTCTAGGCAGCGGATTCAACAAGTTAGTGATTTATTACACAAATTATGATATATTGAATCCAGTTCAACCACAATTACCAAGTACCAAATCTAATACAGCAAATATAATAGAAGCAGTAAAAGTAAGAACACATGATTTGGTATCGAAGTTTAAAACCAATAGAAAACCTCTTTAATGGAAAAATCACTCTAGGGTCCAACCAGGTATGGAGCTGTTCTTTGGCCTTAGAAGGCAATCCACCCCCCCCCCTCTGAATTTTGGGAATAAATTTTCTACAGGTTCATTTAAAATTTGGGCCACGAAAATTAAACTCCACCACCCCCCCCCCCCCCCCCTCCCCAAAAAAAAAAACCCTTGACCCCTTGAAGTAAAAAAGAAGAAGCATATAATAACATCAAACAATAGTCCACAACATTTCATAAGAAGCCCATTTTTAAGCCTTTCAAAAAATTTATAAAAAAAAAAACCATTTAAACAGATCTTCATGCAATGCTGTACAGGATGCCAATTGGCCGATCATTGTGTAGTGATGCCTCCTTCGCATAGTCGTTTGATCTACTTGTATCATCTCTCTTCTCGCATATTTAATATTTCTCTACTCAAATCTTGTACTCATTTTTGTTTCAATCTATTTTTTTTGTTTGGTATCATTTTCTACTTTGTCTTCCCCTTCACTTCTTTTTATGATAACCCCTAATAAATAGAGAGGGAGAGTATGTGTTCTTTGATGTGATAAGTCAGTGATAATGGAACCCACAGATTTTATTTTTTTTACGAAAATGTCACTATATTCATTTTCAAGAAAATAAAAACACCAAAAAAGTTGTATTTAGTTTTTGAATTCAAATCCTATTTTTTTTATACTAAAAATGAAAACTGAATGCAAATGTAGAGTCAAACAATTTTTTCAGTGATGAGTCCCACAAAAAACTAAAAATCAATACAAAATACACTCATTTTTTGCTCAAACCAAACATACCCTTAATGTTTGTGTATCTGACTGTATTACTCTGTAATCTATATTTTGGAATATTGGTAAAGTTAGTACTTTCAAGTTAGAGAGTGTGGTCATGTGGGTGACTAGTGAGTGGGTCTGTGACTGTGTGGGTCATTGGTTTAGCCATTTACATGTAATTTTGAATTATAATTAATAACTAGTCATAGACTCGCACGATGCATGAGAAACTTTGATATGAATATGTTTTATTGGATAATTATAGAATTAATATATTAGATTGTATATTTTTAAAAGTCAATATGTGTTATTTGAAATTATGTTTTATATTAGAAGTTTTTTTTTTTTGTGGTGTAACAACTTACAAATTAAATATATTTTGTAGTTGGGTATTATATATATAGTGAGATATGTATGAAAATACAATGCAATAATTTTTTTATAAAAAAAAAAAAAAAAAAAATTATAATGTGAGAACTATTAGACCAAGTTTTAACCATGTATACTTTGTTTATTACTATAAAGATGTATGTAATTCAACACTTATTATTATATTTTTCTCCAAAACATAAATTCACGTCTCTTTCTTCCATACAATTGAAACTAAGTGAAAATGTATATAAAGATAACTATGCAATAGATCATATTTGTTACTTTTTTAGACCCCAGTAAACACAACCGGATTAACCTAGTTAATTAGCCAAGTTATTACTTGGTCCAAATTCCAGATCTAGATTAACATAATCATATAATCATATCAATGTAAAGTGTGGAATATAAAGAACACAAAGATATGATGACCCAGGAAAACCAAACTGGTAAAAACTTTGGGATGATTTAACCTAGCTATCCTCAAGGTAAAACTGAATCCACTATGAAAGAATCGAAATTTTACAATAGCGACTTAGACCACTAACATCCTATTGCTATCTCGAGTAGAAAACTTACTACCACGACCATGTGATAGCTCCAAGACCACGAACTCCTTCTTTCTTAGATTCCCAGCAAGCACAAGCACTCCTGCTTGTGTATCTTTAAGCTTTTATTGCAGCAACTGAATTAATTATCAAGCTCTTGACATAATCTCTTTCTCGATAATCCTAAGCATGTGTGAAGGCAACCACCTCTCAGATCTCATAAAAGATTCACACACACAACAAGTAGAGCAACCACAAAAACGTGGCTAGGGTTTCCTTTTTATACCTAAGGCAAAACATAAAACCCTACACGTCATATGAGTTTAGGGTTGAGTTGGAAATTCTGCAGTAAAAACAATCTACACGACTTTCGATCGATAGAGACTAATTCTCGATCGATCAAGCCAGATAAAATTGCACACTCAATTCTGTAGTAACTCGATTCCAACTTTACATAAAAGGCCTATACTTTGAGCAAATCTAAACAAGACTAAAAACTGTTTTGATCATGGTTTGCCAACATACAAAATGAAGTTCTAATACATTAGTTCCTAATTATTTAGAACCTAACAATATTCAACAAATCATATATCATAAAGTGGAAATATAAAATAAAATGCAAAGAACAAATTTATTTCATCATATGAACATATGAACAAATCCCACAATATATAACTCTTCAAATTCATAAACCACATGATTACTTAGATTTAATAGTAAAATAAGACCAATCCATCCATCATGACATCGTAGTATAGTCTAGATATAATTATATAAAAATCACATTTCATTGATCATGTTTCATAAACCAAAAATGCCATCTATACATCTAATAAAATCTTTAAAGATTAACACATGATAATTCTTAATTTGAATATCCGATTATATATATATATATATAGAGAGAGAGAGAGAGAGAGAGAGAGAGATGTAGATAGTGGTGGAGGGGGAATGGTGGGGTTTGAACCACAAATAGGGGACACCATATAGAATGTTGCTAGGCTATCACTTGAACCCCCAAAATTAATCTAAGAGGCTAGACGTCAGGATAATAGGAATTCTAAGAAAGAATTAATCATGTTCCTTAAGTATATATACATAAAAATATTAATAGCAAAATGATGCTCTAGAGTAAATTATATTTTGTCTTATTCTCTTTTTTGGCCTTTTTCCTTAAAGAAGATCAACTAAACAAAGTAAAAGCTTACCAAGAAAGCTCAAATTAGCTAAAAATTTAATGGTGGAGATTCCTATTATTTGTAGCAGAATAAACAAAATAAAAATTACAAATAGATTTGAGAAAGACGCATACGATTTCTAAAAGAAATTTTACCAAACTCACGAGATGCCACAGTTAGGACATATGTGAATCATGTTAGGAACATATGTCATCTAGAATTGGATAATCCTTTGACAAAACACACTTTACTTGTACTTGGGTAGATCTAGGATGTGTTTAATATTTCAAGGAATAAGAGTTCAAGTCCAAGTGTTAAAGTTATGCAAATCTATCCAAGAAACAAGTGAATAAGTGTTGGACTTTAAAGCTCGATAGATAGCATCTATTGAGGTTTAAAAGGCTTGTTTAGCCTGATGCTCGACAGTTGCTCGATAGATAACCTATCTATCGAGATTTACGAAAATCAGTTTTTCAAATCTGATTTCACATATATCTATGTATACATATTTAGGCTTTTTTTTTCTCACAACCCTAAACATATATAAGAATTATCTTAAGGGTTGTCATAGCTGATGAAAGTGAATGCAACTTAATACAAAAGTTTTTGACAAGCATATTGTGACCGGAGACATATGCCCCAGTTCATCTTTCTCTTGAAGAAGCTACTACGTTTGTACGCCGTAGGGTTTTGTAACCAAGGATTTTTGTGATCTTCATCGTATTGATGAACTGAAGAATTTTGTAGCCAACATCTTTCTCAAGTTGGTGGTTAGTCACGTACTTGGATCAATGCATTGATTGGTTAGTCATGTACTGGGAGTCGTGCATTGAAAATGAGAGATTTTCACTACAGAACAGGTCCAATTGGATATTGGGGTAAGAGTTCAACTGTAGGTTGGTATAAGATACTGGGATTCCTTTACTTGTAACCGCTTGTTGTGATAATAGTGGATTCTCGGGAGTGGTAACCTTAAAATCACCCAGTGGCGTTTTTGCCTTAGAGGTTTTCCCCATTCGTAAACAAATCACCGTGTCAACTTTATTTTCTGCTGCATATTAACTTAGTTGGTGATTTTTTTTTGGTGCTACCATGCGTATTGCATGTTAATTGAATTAATTAATTAACTTGGCTAATTAATTGGTTAATTTTATCACAATGGGTCAATACATTCTTGGCCTATCAGCAACAATAACAAAATTACTATATTGAATATTTTTTTTGACTTTTTGACACTACAAATAAGCACAAAAAATGTTCATTATCAATATGTTTCATATCAACATTAGGAATTTCCACAACAATGATAGGCCAAATAAAACTGCATTAACAATTCTAAGTCAATTAAAAATAACAAAAGTCAATATCATTAAAAATTTTGGAAAGGAAAACAACAGAATCACTTCAGAAAATGCAAGAATACTAAAAAGAAAGGAAAACGGGGGGAGGGGGGGGGGGGGAAATCATTTTTTATTGTGTGTTTTGTTTACCTCAATGGTCTTCCTACTGTTGCCTTAACTTTGAAAGTTTCAGACAAATATAATTGATGTCTTCTCAAAAATGGTGAAAACAAAGGCTTGATTAAAAAATATGGAGAACAATTAGTATTGTGCTAATTTTTTTGTTGTAGATGATGGGTGATTGTATCTAAAATGTGCATTGGTATATATAACACTGTAAAACTTAATTAAATAAATAATCAATGTATGAGTGAGAGAGAGATAAGGTTGTGAAAAACCAAAATTTTGGAAGAGAAAACACTATAATGGTAGATAAACGAAGAGGCACTTAATGCTTGATGTCTTCTCAAAATGGTGAAAACTAAAACTTAATTGAAAAATATGGCAAACAATTAGTATTGTGCTAAATTTTTTGTTGTAGATGATGGGTGATTATATCTAAAATGTGTATTGGTATATATAACATTATAAAACTTAAAAATAAATAATCAATGTATGAGTGAGAGAGAGATAAGGTTGTGAAAAACTGAAATGGTGGTTGATAAGGTGGCTTAACAGGAGCATAGTAACATTAAATGCTACGTCTTAGTTTTTAGATTTATATAGACGTTAAAAGGGGTTTAGTAGCTTGCAAGTATTTCAAAGTGCAACAGATGTCTTTGTTTATGTTTTGTAATGATGAAACTACATTATTAGTCCCTGAAGTTTACTCTATGTGCACAATTGGTCCCTCAAGTTTCAAGTGAGCGCAATTGGTGCCTCAAGTTTTCAAAATAAGCAATATAAGTCCTTCGGTTAACTTTCGTAAGTTGTGTTGCTTACATGGCTAAGGGAATAATGATCTGTCATTTTTTAAATGATGTGACATTTCTTTTTATTAAAAAATTACAAATTGAATTTACACCTAAGAAAGAAACTATACCCATTCCAATTCAAATCTATATCCTAACCCAGTACCAAAAAAAACTCCATTTGCAACCTGATTTACAAACCATAAGAGAGAGAGAAGGTAATAGTAAGATTGAATAGTTCCAAGCCTAGCTGTCGATGACGCCGCTGCTTTCCACTGGAGATGATGGCCTCCTACCTCACGCATCCTTGTCCAAGCCACAACGACTGACCCACCGCCCTACTTCTCTAGCACAGCCACTGACCCACATCCCTCCATCTTATGATCTAAGAGTATAAGATGTAGTTATACTTAGGAGTAGAAATACATCAGTAGTAAAACATTTGAAGGATACTTTCATTTTCTCTTTGAGATTTAATAGCTTGAAGGACCAATTGGTTCCTGGACTTTGATTTGTAAAGAGTAAAAAATGGACCTTATTCAGTAGTAAAATAATAGCTTCCTGGAATTTGATTTTTAAAGATTAAATCTAATCTTGGAATTGTCTATACTAGTTTTTACACATGGTTTGTAAATTAGATGATTTGTGAGCAACCACATCAGTTTGTGTATTTCACACATTTATTTTTACACTAAAAACCTACTTTTTCTATTTTACACATCCATTTTTACAAAACACTCACATCAGTTTATTTACAAAACACTCACATTAGTTTATCTATTCTATCACCTCTTTTATTTAAATAATCAATTTTCTCAATTTTTTTATTATTTCTCTCAATTAACCCCTATACATACGCGCTCTCTCTCTCTCTCTCTCTCTACCCATTTTTTCTGAAATGTTGCTCTCTCTCTATACCCATCTCTCTACCTCTATACCCATTTCTGAATCAACTCTCCCTCTCGGTCTAAATCCACACCATCTCGGTCACAAGCTCCGATCCACACCATCTCGATCACAAGCACAAGCACCGATCTCGGTCACAAGCACCGATCTTCCTAGCTCCGATCAAGGTCTAATCAGGCAAGACCCATACCCATAAGCTCCGATCAGGCGAGACCCATGAGCTCCGATCAAGCGAGACCCACGATCGTTCCAATCAAGCACCGATCATTCCGATAAGCACCAATCTGTCTCTTTGTTGTTTGTCCGTTTGGGTTTGTTTGTGTGTGGGTGTGTTTGTGTATCTCTGTGTTTTTTTTTTTTTTTAGCAAGTGTATCTCTATGTTGATTTGTCTGTGTGGATGTGTTTGTGTGCATCTGAGGAAAAAGAAGAAGATGGGAAGTCACTAAGTTTGTTGAGCCCGAAGAAGAGAGAGAAAAAAAGGAGCAAACAGAAATTAGTAAAATAATAAATGGACGAGCTACAGTAACCGTGTATATTTACATGGTTACTGTAGCTCATGTAGAGATATACACATTTTTACACAATTTTAGAAGGACTGATATGGAGCATTTTTGAGGCAAATGTGTAAAAATTATGTCACATCATTTAAAAAATGACATGTCATTATTCTGTTAGCCACATAAACAACACAACTAATGAAAGTTAACTGAAGTACTTATATTGCTCATTTTGAAAACTTAAGGGACCAATTGTGCACATAAGATAAACTTCAAAGACTAATAGTATACTTCCATCTTTTGTAATCTTGGCGTTACTGTAGCTCGAAGCATGGACAATTATTAGCCACGCATGCATTGGGATCATTCTTTAACTCTCTTTTACGTACCAGTGTATTCTTATTTCATCTGAAGAAATAAAGTTAGAGCATGGGTGAGTTTCATCTTTTAGTTTAGTTGAATATTTAATTAGATAATGAAATTGTTTCTCAAAAAAAAAAAAAAAAAATTACATAATGAAATAAAAGTGTAACGCAAATTATTGCATAATAAGAACAAATAAATCTATTTCATAGTTAATAAATAATTGCATAATGTCACACAAATAATTAATTATGTAGTTAAAATTTAATTGTGTTCAATATCTGAATTCCAAAATTTGTCAATATTCCATATTTTAGAAAATGTTTGATGGAACTTTCGAATAATTCTCCAACAACATTTCAAAAAGTTGATATTAGTGGATTGCTTCACACCACCCTCCCCACCACCACCCCCCCCCCCCCCCCCCCCCCCCCCCCCCCCCCCCCCTTCCAATCAACATCTTGGCTCCGTCCCTTAGTCTATTCACAAAACTTTTGCACATCTAAACTCTCTATTATAGCCTCTGCAATAGTCATGCATGTTTGCCTCCCAACCACAGTAGAATCTTTGAAATCTTCCTAACAGAATCTCCACAACAAACAAAGCTTGTCTAAATGAACTACAACCTTTAGCACTCCTAGGATCTTCTTGAAGATTTTCTGTAGTGAACTTGTTGGAAAAGATCTATGTGGTTTCAAAATAACCTTGCAATCACTCTCTTTAGGACCACAAGATGTGTGTAGTATCCCAAATATTTCTGTTTAGCACGTGGGAGAAAGGGCCACAGATTTTCTGTTTATTACTGTGAGACAACAACGTTTGTATTATCCTCTCGTTGAAAATTCATAAAAAGTCATCCTAATTAACTCACTCAAGAAAGAAATCCACACTTGAATTGAAAGGATCAAGTGTGGATTTCTTTGAGTGAGTGAATTAGGATGATTTAAGCTGAGGTTGATAAGAATTGAAGAGAGGGTTTCAGGTATGTGTGGGATTGATAATGGTGAAGAAGTTTATGCGTGCGGAATGAATGGGTATTAAGAGAGCTGAGTAGGGACTGCTTTGAGGGAGCCAAACCTCCAAGAAAAGAGAGAGAACCCAAATTGAGAGAGAAACACTAAGAGAGAAGCACAAAATTAGCACTTAGAATTGAGATTATGTACATTGACTAACACAAATTTTTAAAAAAAAAAAATTTATACAAGATAATAATTTTAATTTAACATAATCTAAGAATATATGTATGTGATACAAGATAATAATTCTAATCTAACATAATCTAAGAATATATGTATGTGAAGCTCCCTCTTAGAAACTTGAAACCAGATCTTTGCCTCCTCACTTCACAATAACTTTTTACTTGTAAAGTAACTATTATGCTAAGAATGTGCAATTGTGCTAACATGTGTTAAATGAGGCTCCTAATCTTAACAAACCTAAATGTGTTAATTAATTCATGCATGTGTTAGAATTAACCAACTCTAACTAACCATGACAAGTGAACGCCATTACATCTAACACTTGAATTGGCCCTAATCTAAGCTATAGCCACCAATTCGGCTGCAAACACGTGTCAAGGAATCAACCAATACTAAACTCATAACAAAAAAACAAATATAACTTTCCTTTAGTTATTAGGACAACGAAAAAGATAGTTTATATTTGTTTACTATTATGCCAATTTGTATAATATTACATATAAGGAGTAATATTTTCATTATAATATAAGGAAAAATTGTAAACAATCAGTTTAGTAAAAGAGAATGACACCCACCATATAAAAGCAGAAGAATCACATATATCATATTTTTTTCATTTTCTCTATTCATTTATCAATATATATATATATATATATATATATAAAACTGAAACTTTTGAAACTCCCGCAATTTTCCATGTCAGCACAGTATTAAAAAAAAAGAAAAAAAAACATTTTCTAAAACCCGATAAAAACACCCGATAAAAACCAAAAAAAAAAAAAAAAAAAAAAGCAGATCCACGCTCTGCCGTTCCTCTCTCTTCTTTGTTTCTCTACCTTTTCCATCCCCAAAACCCAACACTAAAAATCAATCCTGCCAAGAAATCATCCCCACACGGTTAGGTCCGAGATAGAAAGAAGGCATCACCAACCATATGGTTTGGTCCTTCGGCTATACATACAACTATGGTTTCATAGTTGGAGAGTTTTTCCGGAAGCAATGGGACTGCAATAGAGCTTGAAGAGAAAATCAAATCAGACACCGCCACTGTTGGTAAATAATTTTCTATACCATTAACATATTTTATTTTTATAATTTTTCCAATAAATGTAAATGTTTAATTTTCCGATTTGGCTATTTCATAATATTTTGATTAGGAATCCATAACCCTAACCAAATTTGATTAGGAATCCATAACCCTATATTATATATAAATAATGTTTTTTTAGGGATTATTTGTTACCATGCAACTCACGGCTGAAAATTTGTATTTTACATTCCTCTCTTCTGAAATATTTTTCTCGCTTTATAATTCTGAATTTTTATTGCTCTCTTTATAATTCTTCAGTTTTTTTGGATTTAATTTTGTGAATTTTTATCTGGGTTCATGTGGCTACCCCTTAAAAACTTGATTTTAGTGTATAGTTTGGGGATTTAAATTCGAAATTCATAAGGAATTTTAATTTCTAATTCTTTGAGATTGTGTATTTGAAATTCTTTTATGATTCATATGTTAGATATTGGGATTGGTATTGATGGTGGAATAGGTTTATATTGTAGAAAACAACATTTAGATAGTTTTGGTAATAGTTGATAGTATTGTACAAATGTTTTTTTTTTTTTTTTTTTTGGCTGCACTATTGTAACAGTGATTTACGATATTGATTATTCGTCTGTGGACTAGTGTTACTTTGGAGCTTTAGGGGCCTCTGTTGGGCTGCTATTGCTGTGGACTAGAAGAGTAGCAGAGAAATTTGATGGAGCTGTGGGAAATTATTCAATTTATTTAAGTTTGGATGTGTGGATGATCAATACAAGTCGGCGTTTCAAGTGCCTATGGTCCCAATTCTAAGCATGACAGATATGTGGGTTTGGTGGAGTCTTGGATATGATTCCGTTTGAGAAATAGGTTTGATTTTTTTAATGATTTATTTCATGGTGTGTTTGTGTCTGGATGTGTTTAGTATTCCCATCTCTCTTACATGAACATAAGCTGTTTGATAAAATAACTATGTTTTTTTTTTTTTTTTTTGGTTATTCTAGGAGTTATATTACATGGAGATTGGTAAGGAAGAAGATAAGTAAAGAATGTGATGCTATATTGCTGATTTAATCAGGTTGAGATGTGTTTGGTGGCCTTCTTTTTTCAATGTCATTTTTTTGCGATGTAAAAACATGATTGGCTAGGTTGCTTATGCCTCTAGACAATTAAAGAATTTTGAACAAAAATTACCCAAACTCATGATTTGGAATTGGCTGCTGTGGTTTCTTGCTTCAAATCTGATGGTAAAGTATTGAATGTTAATAATAGGCCCTTGATTACAAAATTGTTATGATCCGATATGTAGGTATGATATATAAAAGGTCCATATATGATTTTGGATGAGGGATAGCATGAATGGTTTATATAAATAGTCTAAAGAACTCCACTCATTTTTCTTATGTTTTTTTAATTGAACCAGGATGGATTTTGTTTCTCCAACTTAAAACGAATGACTGGCTTTTATGTGCTACACCTATTCTTTGAACTTGCTTTCAAGTTTTATATGATTGTATTCTTTAATTTACCTTCTGGAATATGCTTTTACATCCTTTATGGGATTTTGTGTTACCAAGATTTGTTGTAGCTCAATTTGTTGTATAGTTTATAGTCGTGGAACAACTGAGTGTGTATTTTGGTTTCTGCAATGAAAATAGTTGGTTTAAGAATTCTAAAGATGACAAGAATTATCTACAAAGTTGTGAAGTTTCTTTAATGGTAGGAAATAGAATTCTGTGTTGGGCAGGAAGAATAGACAACCACAAAATTTCAAGGATGGTTAGAGATGATAACCAAGAATGGAAGTGGTGACCAGATGGTATGGATGATATAATGTATTAAGTAAATGCTATTTAGGAATGAAATTTTTTCTTTTCTTATCTTTGAGTTGTTTTTGTAGTGAATATTATTTTTTCACTTTGACATTAGCGAAACCGTTACATCAATTATAAAGTTTATATCTTATTTTTTATCAATATATTTTATTATATTTTCTCCTTAAAATTTTGATAGAGATGGTAGTAGCTTCAAAGCATACACACGTAATTTCTTTTTGTAGTGAATATTATTTTTTCACTTTGACATTAGCGAAACCGTTAATCAATTATAAAGTTTATATCTTATTTTTTATCAATATATTTTACTATTTTCTCCTTAAAATTTTGATAGAGATGGTAGTAACTTCAAAGCATACACACGTAATTTCTTCATATTATTTTTTTCCTATAATTTTTTTTTTTCCAAATCGTCACCATTAGCAATTCATTACTTTTTTTTTTTTTTTCTCTCAAAGTCATAATACATTTAGTGTTAATTTTGTGATTTTTCTTGGGTTTTCCTTGATAAATTTAAGTTGAATCTTTGAATTGAACAGTGGGAGCCATCCCAATTGATAAGGTTGTTATTGTATAGTCGATTTGTATTTTAGATTGAGCCAATCATTTGAGAAACACCCTAAAGCTATTTGATCTGTCAGATATGGGCTTAGATTGCAAATTTGGAAGTACTAATAGATACATGTTTTGGAATTTTTTCTGTTACATTTGTAGTTTTGTAATGATTTATGACTATTATGCTACTATTTTAAAGTTGAGTATAGACATTTTTAATAATGTTCACTTTCATTAAGTGTTGTTGCTTTTACATGTACACAAGGTGTTTGATGAAATTTCTTATGAGTTCTGGAAGCCATAATACATGGAGAGTTGTAAAGAGGAAGATAGGTAAGAAATGTGATGCACTATTGTTGATTTAATCAAGGTAAACTGTGTTTGATTCTTATTACTATTTATCAGTTAAAAATGTATTATATATAAATGTTTTTTTTTTTCTTCTAAACTTTGTCTCATTATTTTTTTTTTCTTTTTTCTCCTGTTTTATCCTATACAATTGTTCAACTCAGGTGCACTCCACCAAATTTTAGATTCCTTTTTAATTGAACTAGGACAGGCTTATAGGTATACATACTCCAACCTATAGATAGACTATCCATTTGGATTAAAAATTTGTTGTTTTTTACCTCCGGTAATATGCCATTACATCATTTATGAGATTTGTGTTACCAAGATTTTGTATAGCTCAGTTTGTTGTATTGTTTATAGTGATGGAACTATGAGTGTATTGTGGTTTCTTCAATGAAATTTGTAGGTTTAAGAATATTTGCAAAATTGAGAATATTGTTTAATTGTGGGAAACATAATTTTTTGTTGGCTGGAAGCATAGACAACCACAAAATTTTAAAAGATGATTAGAGATGATAGCCCAAAATATGGCAAAATTTTAAAGGGTGATTAGAGATGATAACCCAAAATATGGTAGGTGGATGGTATGTTGATGCAATAGTTTCAGAATTAGTCCTATTTAAATTTGATGGTTTTTCTACGCAATGACGATGAACTATTTAGTACATTGATACAATTCTTTATGATGTTCAAAATCCTAACTTTCTTGATGTGTGGCTCTAACAACCTTTCATATGAAAGCCAGGAAACTTTGAAATTTTAAATTAATAATATAGATCATGTAGTCCAAACAAGATGTTCAAATTTATGATTTATGTCCCTTCCCATTCCTCTCTCTCTCATTTTAGATAAAATTTTCTTAGGGAATGATCTTAATCTGTATAGCAGATTGCTTGCAGCCTTGCAATGTTGTTGACTACAAGTATTCTCTACATGGGCTGCCAGTGGATTCTGATGAGTACCTTCGTGTATTATATGAGGTTTCTTTTAAACCTTCTCTCTTTTTGTGCCATTGCAATTTTTTTTAATAATGATTTATGTTTGGTTACTAAGTTTGGTTGGGATTTGGGCATCTTCTTTATATAGCTGTTTGGGCTTCGTTTTTTTCTTCCTTCCTCCCCACCCTCCCCACCCCCCCCCCCCCCAAAAAAAAGAATTTTATTTGGTTGCTAAAGGAAATCAAATTCAAATTAGAATCTCAAATAAACTACATTGTCGGCGAAAGAAAGCAAAAATATTTAAATTTTTACAACATTATTAGATTGCATGCACAGGATCTCTTATGGTCATTCTCTCAAAATTTTACACTGAACTACTAACATATGTGGTGACTCTTGACAACATCATATGCATTGAGAATTGACTTTTTGAAAATATGTAACAACTTTTTGGAGAAAAAACACCATTGTTTAATCCTTTAAGCAAATATAGGCTCTAAATGGTTTAGACCCCTTAAAAAACAACCAGATTGCGTAGCCTAGATTAATTAGCCAAGTTGTTACTTAGTCAAATTAAACAATGCTAGGTTAAAACAATCACAAAATCATATCATGCATATAAAATATATAAAGCAGCGGAATAATAAAAGAACACAAGATATGATCACCCAGGAAACCACACGGAAAAACCTGGGGAGGATTTTACCCACCGATCCTCAAGGCAAAACGGAATCCACTAAGAAAGAATTGAAGTTCTTACAAAAGGACTTACAAGCTCCCCGCTTGACTTCCTAATGCTACCCACCAGTAAAACTTCCTGACACGACCACACGCAAGCTCCGAGTCCACGGACTACTTCTTTCTTTGAATCCCTTGATCAGCTACAAGCACCCACGCTTGATATTCTTTAAGCTTCAAAGGCAGCAACCAAGTTGATCATCAAGATGTTGAAGTCATCTCAATCTTGAAAACCCTAAGCTTTGTGTAAAGGAAAGCTCCTCTAGATCTCACAAGAGATTTACACAAAACCGCAATGTATGAGCAACAATACAACTTGTGCAACTCTGAAAAATGTGGCTAGGGTTTGCCTTATATACCTAGGGCAAAAACATAAAACCCTAAACATTTAAAGAGTTAGGGCTGAGTTGGAAATTCTGCAGAAAACGCATCTGGGCCGACTTTCGATCGATCAAGTCTAACCTTCGATCGATCGAGCCAGGCCGAAATGCTCCAATGCATCTGCAGTCACTCAATTCCAACTTTACAATATTTTAACAACTTTGAGCAAGCTTAAACAAGACTAAATACATTGTTTTGATCATGGTTTGCCAACATTACAAATTAGAATTCTAAATACATAAAATCCTAAGACCTTAGAACCTAACAAACTCCCCCTTTGGCAATCCGTGACAAAATACAAATCAAAAGCTCAAAGTTTACAAGTAAAAAGCCCTTTACAAAATAATGCTCATAAACTAAAATTCAACCTAACTACTATCCATCAATTGCAAGTGTAGACAGCAGCTTTGTTGAATCAACCTGTATATTCCTGAAATACTTAACAAACACATAAACGCATGTGTGGCAGGAAATAGTATATAAACAGGTATAATATTCTTGTAAGATTCACATAACACAAAATAAAGATATATATCAATGAACAACTCATAAATATAAATCAATAAGCAGTGAATCATAAGACAACAAGAATCAACTAAAAAAAAAAAATGTATATCATGAATATCAATCAATGTTACTTCCCCTAACATGAATATCCCCAAAAATGATATACAAAGTGAAGCACTTAGATATAATCTAATAAACTCCACAAACTAACAAAAATATCCCATGCTAACAAAAATATCTCTCGCTAACAAAAAAAATCTCCCCCTATCAACAAAATCTCCTCTATAAGTCAAAACTCTACTCCCCCTTTTTGTGACGGAATGCCAAAGGACATCATAGGCCATCATTAAAAGGAGGTGGTGAGGAGGAACGAAGATGCGCCAAATCCGCTCGCAGAGCACGAATCTCATTGAACAGATCCACCAAAAGCTGACCATGAGCCGCCTGAACGGTCATGACAGTCTCCAAAGTACGACGAACATCGAAGTTGGCCGAAAGAGGTGGAGGAACAGCAGCAGCATCCATAGTAGGATCAGGAACAGCCTCACCAACAGAACCTGTAGAAGAAGAAGGATGAGGAGGAGCGCTACTAGACGGCTCAGACCTAGGGTGTTTAGAACCAACTCGAAGATGAGCGGCCCTCTGTCTAAGAAAAGACGCACTTATAGGACCTATAACATGAACAGGCTCAAAAGTAGGGAAATCCTCTAAACCAAGATAAAGTAAAATCCTATGAATGAAAATAGGATGGACAAGGGCATGAGCAGTAGATGAACTCCTATAAACTTCGTTCAAAGAACGAAGAAAAAGATGGGGAAAACTAATAGGAGCATCAGTAACAAGAGCGTACAAAAATACACACCTCTCAAGAGGAATGGTGTGCAGATGAGAAATGGGCCAGAGAGAATGACAAGCTATCCTAAAGAAGAGATAGATAGTCTCAGTAAGCTCAGCGGTGGTGATCCTAGGATCAGAACCCCACTGGATAGATGATCCAGTGATGTAAGACATGACATCACTCAACTCTGGTGACTCATCATAGGGATAGACAGGATGCCGAACCAATGGTACCTCAAGAGCATCAGCCACTACATCAGGAGTAATGGAGTACTCTACACCTCGTATCCAACTCCTAACTAGAGTGTTGGAATCATAGACGTGGACAGAGAGATTCGAGAAGAACTCTCTAATCAAGGTAGCCGGAAGTGGAGGGTCAGACACAGCTAACAAAGGCAACCAACCCCTACGCTCAAAATTTGCCCTAATGGCAGGATCTAGCTCATCTAATATGACAGAACGCTCAGCCCAAACCTTTCTCTTAAGGTTTAAAGTCTCAAAGGTCTCTTGGTTCTTCTCACTGGGGAACCTCTCACTATCAAAAGAAGGTGGGGGTGGAGAATGAGAGGGAATAGTCCTACGGGCTCTAGTCTTCCTAGGCATGGTGCTAAGGAAAGGACAGAGACACAAAGAGAAAACCAAAAAGAACAAAAACAAAACCAAGGGCAGACTGCAAGTTAGCACAAAAAAAAATATTGAATAAAAATCTATATGATGCATGAACATTAACAATGTTATGATGCATGAACTAATGCAGTAACCAGGATCAAATTAAGTTCAATTTCACAAAATTGGCTTGAACATAGAGTTTCTTAACAAAAACCCCAAAAATTTGAAAACCACTTGAAAAATTTTGCATCAAATTGATGAATTAAGCATTACAAAACATAATAAAATGATTATAATGCCTAAATACATCAATACACAAAGCCAATTTCATCAATTTTAACTCAATTTCACAAAAGCCCCAATTCGGACCAAATATAAACCCTAGAATTTTCAATTGATCACAAAACTCAAAATTGATCAAATTAAACTATTAAGAACATGTTTGTAGTGTGTCCCCACCAAAACCCATTGATTAATTTCAAAAGAAAAGGCTTGAATCAACAGAAATTCCCATTTATGCAAAGTCCGAAAATCTCCTCTAAAATGCATGAAAAATGCATGAAATCATGAAAATAAAAGCAAAAGGAAGGGCAAAACAGACATACCGGCTTGAGGAAAGAGAATTCTTGCAAAAAATCCGGAGGAAAACGACAAAAAATTGACCAAATGAGCTTGCCTCGTCGGAGAGAGAAAAGGAAAAGTTTTTGAAAAAGTTTGAATAACTTTGAAAAAGTCAGATTTGTTCTTTTAAAAAGGCTTCCCCACGATCTTCGATCGATCGAAAATTACATTCGATTGATCGAATGTTCCAGTCATTTTAGAATAATCTGAGACACTTTTTCGATCGATCGAAAAACACACTGGATCGATCGAAATGAGCAGAGGCTCACTAAATTTTGAGAAAAAATACAGGTTTTGAAAATCACCAAGCACTTTTTGAAAACACTCCTCACAGCATTGAAATAGAAGAAACAAATGCATGAGTATGAGATGGAATGAAATGCTTTTTCAAAAACCCAAAATTTAAACCCAATTTTCTCAAAGACAAGTTTCAATCATCCTCCCATTTAATTTTCTCAAGCAACAAATATGTTGTGCACAAATCTCAAGATATTTTCAAACTTGGTTGGTCAGACCAAAAACATACACATTAGCATGTACAATGTTTAACAAAGAGTAACTTGTGTAGTGTGTGAAACTAGCAAAAACTTGAGATACATGTGAGGTGATATGTGAATAGCAATCAAACACAAAGTCTACACAATTCATCACATATAATTTAAAAGAAACTATCACCTAAAGAGTTATATCCTATAACTCCCACATCTCCTAGAACAAAAGATTGCAATCATGTAAGTTTCTTGCATTTTTGCCTC
Source organism: Quercus glauca (assembly GCA_023736055.1). Lineage (NCBI taxonomy): Eukaryota > Viridiplantae > Streptophyta > Magnoliopsida > Fagales > Fagaceae > Quercus > Quercus glauca. The sequence continues at coordinate 85,574,258 of CM043319.1, read as the reverse complement.
TTATTTATATATGAATTGGCATTCAGCCTAATAGTACACACCGGTTTGAATTAAGTGAATTGGCATCAAGCCTAATAGTACACACCAGTTTTTAATTTAATTGAGGCAACACCTTATGTTCTTTTTGTGAATGTGCTACACTTTCTCGAGCACAAAATCTTATGATATGCACTAAGGTGTTCATGATTGGCTAGTGAATAGTGGTGAGATGGTTATTTATGCCTTTCTCAAAAGGATCTAATCCGACATTCAAAAACACGCGACTTCATGATTAAGGCAAAGTGATTAAGAACCACACACATCTTTCCCACACAACATGCACTACAAGGTTTCAACTAGTCAAGTGCAGTAAATAAGTTCATCAAAGTTAAACAAGGTACACAAGACATGACATGTGTAAAAAGAATGACCAACCTTGTTTTTAAAAAAAATCAAGAAAAATAGTGTTCACAAAGATTTTGCTTTCTCCCTTTTTTTTTTTTATTATTATTAAAAGAGAAAACAAATAAATCCTAGAATGAAATGCATGTATGTAATGCAATGCAAGTCCTAGAACAAAAGAAAAAAAAAACACAAAAACCAAAGAACAATGGTCACAACAGAATAGAGCAATGAAACACAAGGACTATGTCAGAAAGACTCAGTTAGTTCGAGTCTTTTGCATCCAAAACTTTTTAGATGCACCCCGAGCATTGGAGTTCTTATTCACATTAGAGTGATTCCCAACTCCAGAATTGGAATAAAGGTTTAATGCCTTTACCAATTCACCAATTAGTGCCATAGGATCTTGTGCTTGAGGCACAGGCACTTTTGGTCTATTTGCTCTCTTATCAGCTTGAAGCTTGTAACAGTTAGGACGGATATGTCCAGACTTACCACAATAATGACAAACCCAAGCAGGTTTACCATGCATCTTGTCCTTAGGTTTGGTAGGCTCCTTAGGTTTGGATTCTCTTAAGTCTACCCTAATCTTCTTAGGTGGTGAAACTTCTACAGGTTTAACAACCTCACTCACAGGGGGTTTAATAGTTTCACTCACAACCTCATTCACGGAAGGTACAGAAGAAGAAGAAGGAACAAAGACAGTGGAATGGGGTCCAGAATCAAAGATGCTTTCAACATATCTAACCCAGCTTTATCAGAAGGATACTTTTGAACATTCAGCATGTGATCAAGTTTAGAACTAGCAGATCTAGCAACAGATAAATCATGTTCCAAAGTTCTAACTTTATCAAGCAAAGGCATGTTCTCAGATTTAACATTATTCAAAAGATCATTAGCATCAAACAATTTTACAAGCAAGTTCTTCTTTTCAAGCTCAAGAGCATCAATTTTCTTTAGGCCTAGATTAACTTTTATAGCATCATTTGCAGCAATTTTGCAAAGTTTGTTGTAGGCCTCTTGAAGATCTGCATCTTCAGAGAGTTCCCCATCAGCAGGGTTCTCCTCAGCAGATATGCTTTCATTGACTACAGCAGTAGCAGTGAAAGCAATGAAGTTTCCATCCTCGTCACAACCGGACTCATCATCGGAAGCCTTATTATCACTAAGGGTTACAGCCATAGCTTTACCCTTATTTCTCAAGAAAGTAGGACATTCAGATTTGACATGACCATACCCTTGACAACCAAAACACTGAGGACCCAAAGAGTTATTAGAAGATTGACCTACTTGTTCTCTAGGTTTTTCAAAATTATTAACCTTAGTGGGGTCATTCTTCCTAAAGTTTCTAGGTTCAACAGTGTTGGTATTCCTTGCCTTTCTATTAGTGTTTCTGAGAAAATTTCTAAAGTTCTTGGCAAGGTAAGCTATCTCTGTGGGAGAGAGCTCATCATCAAATCCACCAGCTTCAACATCATCAACAGACTTAAGTTCCATTGATTTGGATTTGATAGTCTTGGGTAAGTCAGACTCATAGGATTGAAGAGATCCTACAAGCTCATCCACAGGGATGGAGTCAACATCCTTACTTTCAGTAATGGCTGTCACTTTGGGTCTAAAGTCTTCAGTTAAGGATCTAAGTATCTTCCTAACAACTTTAGGTTGATCATAGACTTCACCCAAATTATAAGCAGAATTAACAATGTCATTAAGTTTAGCATAAAACTCATCAAAGGTTTCATCATCAGACATTCTAATGTTTTCAAACCTAGAAGTTAATTGCTGCAATTTGTTTATCTTAACAGCCTTTGTGCCTTCATGCACAGTTTGGAGGATTTTCCAAGCAGTATGAGCAACCTCAACATTAGAGATCCTCTCAAATTCCTCCATTGAAACAGCATTGAAGATGGCATTCATAGCTTTGCTATTGAAGTCTGCTGCTTCCTTTTCAGAAGTTTGCCACTCACTCACAGGAGTAGTGGGCTTCTCCCATCCGTATTCGACGGAATTCCAAACCCTCTCATCTATGGATTTCAGGAATGCTTTCATCCTTACTTTCCAGTATGCATAGTTGTTCCCATCAAAGTGAGGAGGAACAAACAGAGAGTTTCCATGCTCCATGATAACTGGGGTCAAGGATCAGCTCAGAGATAAAAATCTCAAACAGAAGAGCAACCCGCTCTGATACCACTTGAATGGTTTAGACCCCTTAAAAAACAACCAGATTGCGTAGCCTACATTAATTAGCCAAGTTGTTACTTAGTCAAATTAAACAATTCTAGGTTAAAACAATCACAAAATCATATCATGCATATAAAATATATAAAGCAGCGGAATAATAAAAGAACACAAGATATGATCACCTAGGAAACCACACGGAAAAACCTGGGGAGGATTTTACCCACCGATCCTCAAGGCAAAACGGAATCCACTAAGAAAGAATTGAAGTTCTTACAAAAGGACTTACAAGCTCCCCGCTTGACTTCCTAATGTTACCCACCAGTAAAACTTCTTGACACGACCACGCGCAGGCTCCGAGTCCACGGACTACTTCTTTCTTTGAATCCCTTGATCAGCTACATGCACCCACGCTTGATATTCTTTAAGCTTCAAAGGCAGCAACTAAGTTGATCATCAAGATGTTGAAGTCATCTCAATCTTGAAAACCCTAAGCTTTGTGTAAAGGAAAGCTCCTCTAGATCTCACAAGAGATTTACACAAAACCGCAATGTATGAGCAACAATACAACTTGTGCAACTCTGAAAAACGTGGCTAGGGTTTGCCTTATATACCTAGGGCAAAAACATAAAACCCTAAATGTTTAAAGAGTTAAGGCTGAGTTGGAAGTTCTGCAAAAAACACATCTGGGCCGACTTTTGATTGATCGAGTCTAACCTTCGATCGATCGAGCCAGGCCGAAATGCTCCAATGCATCTGCAGTCACTCGATTCCAACTTTATAATATTTTAACAACTTTGAGCAAGCTTAAACAAGACTAAATACATTGTTTTGATCATGGTTTGCCAACATTACAAATTAGAGTTCTAAATACATAAAATCCTAAGACCTTAGAACCTAACAGGCTCCATTTGGTACATGTGTTTAAACACATGTTTTCAGTTTTTAAACAGCATTACACATATTTCTATACACTTTTTCACCCATACGTATTTCCAAAAAAACTACAAACTATTATTTAAACACACGTACCGTACGAGCCCATAGATTCTAATTTTAAAGTGGTTTACACATTCCAATCATTTTAAAAGGGTGTTGATGATTTTGTTTTAAATTACTGGGACTGTTTTTCTAATTAAAGGGGTTGCCGATATTTCCTAGAGGTATGAAAGGTTTGATTTAGCATCGACAAAAAGTAGATAACTCAATTCAATTATGATCCTGCTTTCATGGAGGAAATGAGGACAAGAAGACAAACATCTCATGAGTTTCACATACACAGTTGCAGAACCAGTTCATAAATCATAGAGATTTGGACTATGTAAATGGACAAATGTTTATGTACAATAATAGATTTGCTTATTCAACTTGTGGTGGTGTTCATAAAAGTAACATTCAACTAGCATTGATAACACCTACTCTTCTATGCTTATAAAATTTTACATGTATTACTTTTCCGATCTTTTGAAATTATGTTGTATTAGGTTTCTACAAGTTTGTGTTTATTTTTATTTTTATGTGAACTTTTATTTTGAATAAATTGTTTTTATTTTCATATATTTTCAAGTCAATACTTTGAACAAAGTAAATATATTTAATTTCTATTTAACTATCCCGTGCATCGCACGGGTTAGCGATTAGTTTTATATAATAAGAAAAAAAAATTGACTAAAAGAATTATTTAAAATTACACCATATTAATCATTTGAGAGATATGGGACAATATCATAAATTTGTCTTGTTTTTCTTAGCAAGGGAAGTTTTCATCTCTGTGTTCTCTCCGTTTAGGAGGGAAAATATTTAGTGGGGTTGAAGGATAAAAGACTCCCTGTCCCTCTTTCTTTCTACTGAGTTTTCTTGTCTACCAAACAAAGAGAAAATGATAATCACTATATTATTTCACTTCTCAGTTTTCAGCATCTCCGTTTTTCACCCAAAGCAAATAGACCCATTGTGATTTAAATTTTGTTATTGGCTTGAGCCTAACCCACTACCAATAGTTAAAAGAATAAGAATGAGAAGTGAAAATATATATATATATATATATCAATAATGAGAAGTGAAGAATAAGATTGGACCGAGCTTGTGCTAGTCTTGAATGGAGGGAGTTGTCTCAGAACTATCGATAGCATGAGCATTGGCAGCCAGCCAGGGGAGATTTGTTGAAAATCTTTACCACGTTGCGCTTTGTTGCTGTAAAATGTTTTATACAAAATATTTTCAGCATTTTACCATGTTGTTTCATTGTAAATTTTGGTCAAACTTAAAACTGATTTTTGTTAAGCATAAAATCTTCTGTAAAATGTTGTAAAATATTTGGTGTTGAGGGAATCTATCCAAACAAACGTAGGGGTCATCAGGCCTCAAAATATCAGTGAATAGCAAGTCACTGTCATACTATGTCAAACCACCAAGGCCATGGTAATACAATGAACTGGGCATGTTCTTAGCAATTCAAAATTGAAGTACAACTTGGTCTTCTGAATATCTTTCTTATCTGTTATATCATTTATGCATATTAAATTGCAAAACTTCTTACAGATCCTGTGATACAGAACATGGTAGGAAAATAGAGATAGAAGAACAAAAGAAACAACAGTACAAACGTAGGCTTTGCCACCTAGAATCTGCAAACCCTAGACATCACCAGCTAGGGGCATTTAACATCACCACCAAACACACAACAAAATAGGAGACATTCTCAACTCATCATAAAATTCTTATTCAGAATCATCTCCATTCACCATTACAGGCGTACCAATTAAATATGTTTTAGAGATTATACTAATATGCAAAACATCTAATCAAACCCCTTAAAACCCTCAATATTAAAACCAAATTCAAATTTTAAAAACCAAATTAATTTGAATTTGAAAAATAAAATATTAGATAATTATAATGCTCCCTGCATCATCGTGAAGTCTCAGAGCTTTAAACAACGGTCTTATGCAACTCAACGTTCAAGCTTCTATGACTAATGAACAGACTAATTCAAGTGAAGCCCTTTATCGAGGGTATACTTCAGTAATGGATGCCTCATTGATAGACAATGGCATGTTTCGCTCTGTTCGGAGATATGCTGGATTTTGAGGTGATGGCGGAGTAATAGAGTAACTGTTTAGCATGAGGACTATTGAAGCCATTGAAGGCCTGTCAACTGGATTTTCTTGTGCACATAATAAGCCAATTTGAAGACATCTAATCACTTCATTTCTCGAGTAAGAATCTCCCAAAGTGGGATCCAAAAATTCTAGTAGTGTTCCGTCCTCCCAGTGTTTCCAAGCCTACGCCAATTGGTAAGGTAATGTTAGAAAGTTACACTCTTTACTCTCAATTGGATACGATGAAATTTGCGAAAACGTGAGATCTATTCATACTCACAAAGCTCAAAAGGTCTGGTGGACCATCTGATTGATAAAAATAATTGATTTTCTTGCCACTTAAAATCACTAAAACTAATATACCAAAGCTATACACATCAGATTTCGCCGAGAATTGTCCATGCATAACATATTCTGGAGACATATAACCACTGCAAAACAACACATCGATACCACATTAATATTGATAAAAAGAAAGTAATTAGATATGCTAATGCAATTATGTAAACAATGATATTCGTGTAGTACAGCTTATAACATTACTCCATGAATACATGCAAGCTGTAGCGACAGAAGTTTGGAGTAACTATGCAAAATCTAAATTATTTGATTTTTTTTCCTCAACTTCTTTGCCTTATAAGTATATTATTTGTAGGATGATCAAATGAATTCAGAACTTACAATGTACCAGCAACCCTACTAGTGTTTGCCTGCGTTTGGTCAACAGCAAAAATCTTAGCCATTCCAAAATCTGAAATCTTTGGATTCATGTTCTCATCTAATAAAACATTACTAGCTTTAAGATCACGATGTATAATTTTAAGTCGTGAATCTTCATGAAGATAAAGCATTCCTCGAGCAATCCCACCAATAATCTTGTAACGTTTTGACCAATCTAGTTTTCCATGCCTTTCAGGTTCTACACATTCATTAAAATTCCATATTCTAATTAGAATAATCGATTAAATTCAGACACACATTCAACTAAATCAATTAACTTCAGGAATTTTTTTTTTTTTTTTGAAAACTATATATAGAAAAGAAATTTAATCCTTTCATCTCTTGTATGTCACTCAAGACCATGATGAATTTTTAAATAGCTAAGTAAACTACAAGCTAGACCCTTACTGAATGGATTTGGCCCTCCCTTTGACGTTAAAACTTAATCTCACATTTCCTAAGACAATAAAAATAAAAATATGATTGCAAGGAACAGACCATATAGAAAGTAGTCAAGGCTTTTGTTGGGCACAAATTCGTAGACAAGTATCTTTTCTTCTCCTTCCAAACAAAATCCCAAAAGCCGTACAAGATTTCTGTGTTGAAGCTTGGCTACCAATACAACCTCATTTTTAAATTCTCCTGCACCTTGTCCAGAGCTTCGTGATAACCTCTTTACAGCTATCTCTTGTCCATTTGCAAGTATGCCCTGAATATATACATCAACTTAGAATTATTTACCTTTCTAATTCAATAATACAAAAGATTTAGCTTGCTCTGAATTAACTATACATAAATGAGTAGAATTATCAACGAAAAGTAACCAAATAATGAAAAACTATCATGTACCTTATAAACCTTACCAAATCCACCTTCACCTAGTTTTTTATCATCTGAGAACTTATTGGTGGCAGCTTCAATGGTAGCAAAATCGAATTGCAAGGACTCTACAATCGAAATTTCATTAGCAGCTGCAGAAGAAAACAGTAAACGTAAGTCACTACAAGTTTGACATTAGGATATATAATTTATAAAATCCGACAGTTTATTCTTTACCATTTTCTTCCTGTATAGTTTTGCTTGCTTTCCTTCTTATAAGGAAGCAGTAGGCCATAAAGAATAGCACCACTGAGACTATTATGGGAGCAACAATGGCAACAATTGTCAATGATGAGATATGACTTTTTCCTGCATAAACAATATTCTGGTTCATTGGTAAGCTACACAATAGAATGGTTTATATCTTTATAATTAGTGACGCTATTCAAAATAATATTATAAATATTATTTTTTTGATTGAATACTAACCAGTTGACACTCTTGATTAAGAGCTACCAGAACAATAACCTATATTCTAAAATTGAAAATAGAAGGAAGCTGTAGCCAACGAGTAAACCAACCACAATTTGTAGCACCCAGCAATGCTTTCTTCTTTGTTTGGTCGAATAGTATCTTCAATGTTTGCCATGATACAAACCCAAAATTTTCCCCTTTTAGCTTTTTATTTTTTGCTCAATTCAGTTAAATATGATGGGCGGTTCCCAACCATTATTTTGATATAGACATGGAATATTTGATTTTATAAGTAAGGGGAAAGAAAATATTAATTTTTTCTTCTTGTGTGTTTGGTAGGAGGATAGAAAATGAAAATTCTAGTTTAGTCCCCTATGTGATCTAGGCAGCGGATTTAACAAGTTAGTGATTTATTACACAAATTTTGATATATTGAATCCAGTTCAACCACAATTACCAGGTACCAAATCTAATACAACAAATATAATAGAAGCAGTAAAAGTAAGAGCACATGATTTGGTATCGAAGTATAAAACCAATAGAAAACCTCTTAAATGGAAAAACCACCCTAGGTTCCAATCCCATAAAAATTTCATTATAGGAAAAAAAGTTACAAATAGCCTATTCACAAAACTTTTGCACATCTGAACTCTCTGTTATAGCCTCTGCAATAGTCATGTTTGCCTCCCATCCACAGTAGAATCTTTGAAATCTTCCTAACAGAATCTCCTCCACAAACAAAGCTTGTCTAAATGAACTTGAACCTTTAGCACTCCTAGGATCTTCTTGTAGATTTTCTGTAATGAACTTGTTGGAAAAGATCTATGTGGTTTCAAAATAACCTCACATCACTCTCTTTAGGACCACAAGATGTGGGTAGTATCCCAAATATTTCTGTTTAGCACATGGAAGAAAGGGGCACGGATTTTCTGTTTATTACTGTGAGACAACAACCTTTGTATTATCCTCTCGTTGAAAATTCATCCACTAGGTGACCTATATAGGGAGGTTAAAAGATCAACTTGAATTGACAAGATCAAGTGTGGATTTCTTTCTTGAGTGAGTTAAATAGGATGACTTTCTATGCGTGTATAAGAATTCAAGATAGGGTTTCGGGTATGTGTGGGATTGATAATGGTGAAGAAGTTTATGCGTGCGGAATGATTGGGTATTAAAAGAGCTGATTAGGGACTGCTTTGAGGGAACCAAACCTCCAAGAAAAGAGAGAAAACCGAAATTGAGAGAGAGATTAAGAGAGAAAAGCACAAAATACATTACTTGTCGAGCTTTAGAATTTAGAATTGAGATTATATACATTGACTAACACAGTTTTTTTTTTTTTTTTTTTTACAAGATACAAATTCTACTCTAATATAATCTAAGAGTATATATGTATGAAACTTCCTCTTGGAGACTTGAAACCTGACCATTGCTCCTCCACTCCACAAGAACTTTGTACTTATAGAGTAACTATCATGCTAAGAATGGACAGTAGTACTAACATGTGTTAAGTGAGGTTCCCAATTGATCTTAACAAACCTAAATGTGTTAATTAAATTCATGCATGTGCTAGAATTAAGCAATTCTAACCAACCCTGACAATTGAACGCAATTACATCCAACACTTGAATTAGACCTAATCTAGTAACCGTTTGGATTCAACTGAATCCACGTTTACATTTTGCGTTTTCAGATTTTTTTTTTTTTTTCCCCTTGCGCGTGAACAGTAACATCACATGGGTTTACTGTGCAGAGACAAAAATCATTGTTCACGCACTGTTCATCACTGTTTACAGCACTGTTCACGCACTAAAAAATATTAAAATGGGCCCCACGGTACTATTCACACATTTAAAAATTATTTTGCTACAGTATTTTCAATTTTAGCAACAATAAGTTCAATCCAAACGGACCCCTAAGCTCTAGCCACCAATTCAGCTGCAAACACATGTCAAGGAATCAACCAATACTAAACTCATAACAAAAAAAAAAAAAAAAAAAAAAAAAAAAAAAAAAAAAATATAACCTTTCTTTAGTTATTAGGAGGACGAAAAAGATAGTTTATATTTGTTTACTATTATGCTATTTTGCATAATATTACATATAAGGAGAAATATTTTCATTAATTATTATGTAAGAAAAAATTGTAATCAATCAATTTAGTAAAAGGGAATGACAACATATAAAAGCAGAAGAATCACATATATTATATTGTTTCATTTTCTCTATTTCATTTATTTTATATGATAAGAAGAAAAATTGACTAGAAGAATTATTTAAATTACACCATATTAATCATTTGAGAGATATGGGACAATATCGTTAATTTGTCTTTTATTTTTCTTAGCAAGGGAAGTTTTCATCTCTGTGCTCTCTCCGTTTCTGAGGAAAAATATTATGTGGGGTCGAAGGATAAAATACTCCCTGCCCCTCTTTCTTTCTACTGAGTTTTCTTGTCTACCAAACAAAGAGAAAATGGTAATCACTACGTTATTTCACTTCTTAGTTTTCGGCATCTCCGTTTTTCACCCAAAGCAAATAGACCCATTTTGTTTTCAATTTTGTTATTGGCTTCAGCCTAACCCACTACTTATAGTTAAAAGAAGAAGAATGAGAAGTGAAAAAATAATAATAATAATATATATATATATATATATATATATATATATCAATAATGAGAAGTGAAGAATAAGATTGGACTGGGCTTGTGCTACTCTTGAATGGAGGGAGTTGTTCCCACAAGCAAAGGTTCGTCACCACCAAGCTGCCTATTCAGGCCATGACCCGATCTTGCTCTCAACCCAAGAGACCGGCCTAATTTCTAGAAGAAAGAAGATCCCAAAGCGGTTTGAGGAGAAGTGGTCCACCCATCCAGAATGTGAAAATATTATCTTGGAAGCTGAATAGAGATACTAACTCAGGAAGCCCAATGTACCGTTTGTTCAATAAGATAAGACAATGCCGTAGTCTTTAGTTGGGTGGAGTAGAACCCTCGGAAACTCAAAGTCTATGCTGGATGAGAAATATAAAGAGTTGGAGATCCTCACGGCTATGAATAATCTTGCCCAAATTCAAAAGGTGAGAGACGAAATTAATTCCATCTTATTCTAGGATGAGCTATTTTGGAGATAGCGATCTAGATCTATTTGGCTACATGCGGGGATAAAAATACAAGATACTTTTATCAATGGGCTAGCCAAAGGCATCAAAAGAATTGTATTGTAGGATTTGAGGATGATGATGGAAGATGTGCACTTCTGAAGAGCATAAAGAGATGGTGGCTAAGACATATTTACAAAAACTTTTCTCCATTGCAAATCCAAATGTCATGGGGCTAGTTTTGGATTTGGTGGAGAGGGTAGTTACACCAGATATGTATAACACACTCCTCCAACCTTATACTCCAAATGAGGTAAAGTGAGCACTATTTCAAATGCATCCTTCAAAATCTCCAAGGCAAATGGTATATCACCTTTCTTTTTCCAAAAATATTGGCATATAGTTGGTAATGATGTTACTAAAACGGTTTTAGTAACACATCCTTCAGAAGGGGGATTTATGAGACCTATGAAGTCTAGCCCCCAACTATGGAAAGGAGATGGAGTCATAGTTGGATGGAGGCTTTGGTGGCTGATATGTATCTCATCTCCTTGCCTTTAACATTCCTAACACTTCTTGGTGAAATCCTGGGCATCTATTTGTATGGTGGGCTAGTGGTATCCCTGGTGCAAAGCCATTTGCCATAACTTTCTGCCACTAGGGTGTCTTGCTGGCTCTCCCTCATGCAAATCTGAGAGAATTCCCTTCACCTTTTTGTTGTTAGGAATGCATACCAGTCATTTCCCTTGGATGCATCTTTTGAACAACTTCACATCCACCATCTTGAATCTTGTTGCATACTTCTTTAGCTTCTTCCCTTTTAACCGATCAACGAGTAGTACACCCTCTAAAAGGTATCTCAAGTACGGATCCTGCCAATCTTTTTCTTGTACTTCACTATTTAGCACTTTTGCTTGATCTGGGGGTATGATAGAACAGGTTTTGTAGTCTTTCTGCTCTCCCTTGGCATCATTGTCCATTTCTGGCCAAAAGACCCTTAGCCTCTACAGTTTTCTATACAGAAGACTGTATAGGCTATCATCAAGGCTGACACCATAAACATTATGGCGTAACCTATGCAGCTGTGTCAGCCCTTCTTGCCTTAAGACACACTTCATTAGCAACCCTTCTGCTTCTCTGGAAAAAAAAAATCCCCATTGATCTTGAGGAAGTCTTTCATAGTCAATGGCAAATTTGTCCCAATGTCCCTACCTTGGATCATTGCTTTTAATAAAGGTTCTCGCCAATCTTCGGGGAGGCATAACCCGCCTTTGATCAGGCCTGGCTGTTTCTCTACCTGAAGTGTCATCTTCTCTTTCTTCAATACAATGGCTAGGGAGGCCAGTGAATCAGCCAACTTGTTCTCATTCTGGTTAATCATTTTACATTCTATGGAGGTGAAGTGTCTCATGAACTCCTGTACTATGGCCTTGTAAATAGCCAAGCTAGGATTTTTCACCCCATAGGTTCCCTAAACCTGCTTAATGACTAAGTTGGAATCCCAAAATACTTTTAACCTTCTTATTCCAAGTCTACTAGCAGACTTCAGTCATACTACTAGGGCTTCATATTCTGCTTCGTTGTTTGAATAGGGAAAATGTAGCTTATAAATAAACGTGTGTTCTTCCCTAGGTGACTTCAACACTATTCCTATTCCCCCTCCCTAAGATGTAGACGAGTCATTAAAGTGCATAGACCATTCTTGCTCTTCTGTCACCAAGACATCCTCTTAGGGAAGAGAGAAATCACTAATCCCTGGGAAGTTGGCTAGCAAGTCAGCCACTGCTTGCCCTTTAATGGTGGATGATCTTATGCACTTGATATTATGGCACGATGTCAAGATGGCCCATTGAGCCATTCTTCCTGACAATAGTGGGCAGGTTAGAAGATACTTCACAAGGCTACTCTTGGTCACCAATTGTATACAATGCTTTAAAAAGTAATGATTAAATTTTGACACAGAAAATGCCAAGGATAGACACGCCTTTTCAACAGTGGAGTACCTTAGCTCTGGTCTCTTCATAAGTTTGCTAATATAGTATACTTGCTTCTCCATACCTCCCTGCTGCTGGGCTAGCAAAGCCCCAAGTGACTGCTCTGTATTGGCTATGTATAACAAGAAACGCTTACCAAGTGATGGAGCAACCATGATATAAGGATCTGCCAAATTGACCTTTACTTATCTTAACCATCCTTTCTCTTCATTCCTCGCTGAGATTGACCTCAATGAGCTCTTCTTAGATGTTTTTCACAACATCATTCATGCATTCAGGGGCTTCCTTCACAGTTTCTTTAACTATGTGCTCCCCTCTTGTCTTTTGAGTAAGGCTAAAAGGGTTAGGCCCTCCATTCTCCCGACCCCCTTCCCTTGACCATCAGAACTCATAGACCACCTTGCCATCTGCCCTGGTGGTCTTCTTGATTTTAGGAGGTCTCTCAGGTTCTACAACCTCTCCATTATCTTATTCCTCTCTTTCTAAAACAATGACATTGAAAAGAAGGATCCTATTCTCTCCCTTAGGTTCAAATTCCTGATACAAAGTTGCCTGTCCATAGTGGAGCTTTGCCCTATCATAAGGCATTCTAGTGGCCTCAAAATATTTATAGGCCTACCTCTCCAAACAACTTCACGCATTGAAGATACGTGGAAGCAATTCCTTTGTGCGTTTTAAGCCAAGGGCGGCCCAAAATAACATGGTATGAAGTATCACCATCCATTACATGCATGAGAGTACGTGCCCTGATGGTTCCTACCCTTAAACTCAAAGATACATGCCCCAAAGTGCACTATTGCAACGATTATATCCTTGCCATTTAAAGTGGCTCTCGAATGATTCTTTCTTGTGGAATGCCCATGGCATCCAATATCGAGAGGGGTAAAATGTTGGAAGAGACATTGGTGTCCACTAAAGCCCTCTTGATTTGGGAAGCTCACAAGAAAGCAATGACATACAAGGGTCTCTCGCCATCCACAACTCAGTTGGCCAAATCCCTGGCAGAGAAGGTCATTGACTCCCGGGTTTCTTGATATGCCACCTACAATAAGCTTCCCTTGGAAGTAGCTATTTCCTGGCTTCTTTCCACCACTCGAATCAGGGCCTGAGCTGCCTCTCTTTTAGCTAATGGCTTGAGACCTATTCCTTCAAGAAAAATGTGAACTTTATCATCTTGCTGGATTCTCAATGTCATCTCTTCATTTAGCAATGGTGCGGGTATAGCACTATTGCTAGCTACATTCCCAGCCTCTTCTTCCATAAGGTCCTCACAACCAATGAAAAGGTCATTGCTATCTTGGGTTTGTGCATCCATTGGTTTGTACGCTTCCTATTCTTGATGACCAAATCACCATTGGCCACCTTTTCATGGAATATGTTTCTCAGAGCGTAGCAGTCTATGGTGTGCTGGTCACTCCTTCTATGATACCTACAGTAAAGCGCACCTTGTTTTTCCTCCTTTATTGGATCATGTTTGCACTCTGGTAGTACCACCATGCCATCCTTCACCCAGGCTTCTAGGATGCTGTATAGCTCTTCCGCCGAGACAGAAAAAGGGGGGAGTAATGCCACTTCCCTCTCTCTTTCTGCCCTTGGTGGCTTTCTTTGGCTCTTTTACCACATCTATTTCCACCTTTTTGCTCTCCTGCTTTCAAGGTTTTCTAGGAGCACTTGGGGTTTGTGAAGTCAAGCCTTTGGCAGGCTTTCTAACTGACATGATTGTCCTCCTGGATGCTTCCACCATTCTTGTGAAATATGGGATCTGTAGGTTCTCTAGATAAGGGCAGTACTCGTACAGCATACCAGCAATGCAAATATCCACCAATCTTGCTTCCTCTACAAGATTATAGCATATCAAGGAGAGGTCTCTGAACCTATGGATGTAATCCAGTAACCCTTCGGATACCCTCTACTTCTCTTGCTATAGATCTAACAAAGTAAGCTTCTCATCCAGAGCAAAAAACTTCTTCATGAACTTGTTAGCCATATCATTCCAACTCAAAACCGACCCTGGCAAAAGGCTGGTGTACCACGTGAAGGCTCGACCCTCTAGTGATTTGGAGAACTCCTTGAGTCTCAACTCATGGTCATGAGAGTGAGCCATCAAGGTATCCATATACCTCCTGATATGCTCTTTAGCATTCCCCATCATGCCATCGTACTTAGGGAAGATAAGAGGCGTGTAGTTGGCAGAATAAGGCTTCGTAGCCATCTTTTCAGGGTAATGAGGCCTCGTGTTGATATAAGCAAAACTCTCTACTTTCCTAGCCTCAGGCAAGATGGGTGCGATGTCCTCCCTAGTTAAGTAAGGGGATGCCTAAGGTCCCTCGGGCTGCAAAGTTGCCCTTTAGTTGAGAGGTGGATCTTGGTTCTGAGGTAGAACAAGATTTGAACTTTTGGTCTCTCCTTAAGGTCCTTAACCTCCCTGTGGGGTTTGAGGGGTAGTTGTCATTTGGCATAAGGACTAGAACTCTTCCTACATGGTGGCCTGAGAATGTTGAAGGTCTTCAATGGCTGCCACGAGGTCCCTATTATCGAGCTGTCTACACTTGCTTCTACTTGTTAGTTTTCTCATGAACCAGCCTGAGCACCTGCATTTTTCTTTCTCAAAGGCATTGGATGGCTAAAGAGAAAGATAACTGAATATAGGGCCGAAAAAAGGACAAATAGGGCATGACTAAAAGAGAATCTCCCTTACTTTCTTTTGTTTTCTATTATGTAAAGAAAATGAAGGTCTTTGTACAATGGTGGTATTCTTTCCCAAAGAATGCCTTTTTTCTCTACCTCACTTTCCTACCCAAACTTTCAGGTTTTTCTCTTGGTTTCTCTGGGTTTTTGCCCTAATGGTTCAGCAACATGTCCCTCTTATAGTATAAGGAATGTTGCTAAATAGACAAGGACAAGTGTCAAACCATGATTCCTCCATTTGAACCCTAATACAGCTATTGTACTATGCAATGGTTAGAGGAGAGAGAAAGCACACCAATGTTAGGGTAATGGAACTGAGGGCGGCTCTACTACTACATGGGAAGCATGCCTTAGACAAGGGAAGTTACATCAAGGATGCTAAGAGTGACACACGTGTCTCCGATAGTGGTCCAACACAAGCTCAATCAATAAAGGGTGTTCTATATCATCTGACCAGAGGAGGTCGCTATCTCCGTTTTGTGCAAGTGCTAGATGTCCATGTTAGTTGCAAATCTCATTCTTCCCCAAGATGGTCACGCCGTTGGCATGGACTAAAGATCCCTTCTTTCAGCCATCATTCTTTTTCCTTTGCTCACAGCTGCTCCACGTGTATGGTTTGGATCCAGCCAAGGACGGAGCCAGAGTCGAAGGTTTAGGGGGCAAAGTTTGGACTTTAAAATATATATATATATATATATATATATATATATAAAATAATAATAATAATAATAATAATAATAATAATAATAATTGCAATATTTAAGTCATTAAGAGAGAATTCAGGCTAATTTTGATATTGAGAACCCAAAAAGTGCAATACTAGAACTTGATTTGTGTTAAAATTAAAAAGCTTGTTTTTAATTGTTTTTATTTTGTTTCATTCAAGTGCTTTGTTCCTTGTATATATAAGTAGAGCTGTAATTTCCTTACTCATCCAATGAGAAATAATTTTCTCTCATCTTCATCTCTAAGTTTATCTTCTCATATGAGATAGCAAACAACATATATATGGGGTGTTGTGAAGGCCCTAGTCATAACATTGCTCCGAGATTTTTTTTTTTTTTTTTGGGGTAATTGAACAGTAACATTAAACATACCTATACCTATAGAAATTTTTTTTCCCCAAAATCCAGCGGGGGCCATGCCCCCCCTGCCCCCCCCCCCCCCCCTCGGGCGGTCAAAGAATAGCTCCGTCCCTGGATCCAGCCATATCAACACTCTCATGTGCCTTGGCTGGTGTAATATACAACTCTAGACCAATTAGTCTTTCTTATGTGTCTCCAAGTTTGTTTCTAAGGTTTTAGCAAATCCACTAAAACTCATCTTGCCTAATGTCACATTTGATTCATACAGTACTTTTTCCTAATCGCCTAATTACTAATAATACTACTGTTGCTTTTAAGGTTTTACACAAGATAAGGAACAAGAGGACAAGAAGGAAAGGCCAAATGACTATCAAACTTGATATCAACAAGGTTTATGACCATGTGGAATGGGAGTTTCTAAGGTAGATTATGCTTAAATTAGGCATTGTTGACGGTGGATCCAACTAGCCATGGAAACAGTGTGTACTTCTTCATACTTTATGCTTATTAATGGTGAACCTAGAGGGTTTATCAATACATCGTGTGGGATAAATCAAGGGGATCCATTATCTCCATAACTTTTCCTCCTTTGTGCAGAGGGCATTTCATCTTTGCTTAGAAAAGCAGTGGAATCACAACACTTACATGGTATCTTGTCATGCACAAATGGAGTCTGTATTTCTCACATTCTATTTGCTGACGATAGCTTTATTTTCTGTTGAGCTACTATGGTGGAATGTCAGCACCTTCTTCAACTATTGGGTTGTTATGAGGAGGCTTCAAGTCAAGCAATAAATAGACAGAAAATTTCCATTTTCTTTAGTCAAAACACAAGATCAGAGGTCAAAGCAGATATCCAAACATTGATGGGGTGAGATATATGGAGAATTGTGAGAAATACCTTAGCATCCCTATGGTGGGAGGAAAATCAAAGGTGAATACCTTTAAAGACCTGCAAGAGAAAATTACCAAGCCAGTGATAGGATGGAAAGAAAAATTCATCTCCAAAGCAAGAAGGGAGATCCTTATTAAAACAATTGCTTAAGCCATTCCTACTTACTCTATGTAGATTTTTCGAATACCAAAGGCTTTATGTTAGACAATGAATTCTACTTTGTCTAAGTATTGGTGGGGGCAGACAAAGGACGAGAAAAAAATCCACTGGATTAATTGAAAGAAATTATGTATGTTAGGTTCTAAGGTCTTAGGATTTTATGTATTTAGAACTCTAATATGTAATGTTGGCAAACCATGATCAAAACAATGTATTTAGTCTTGTTTAAGTTTGCTCAAAGTTGGTTTAATATTGTAAAGTTGGAATCGAGTGACTGCAGAAGCATTGGGGCTTCTCGGCCTGGCTCGATCGATCGAAGGTTAGACTCGATCGATCGAAAGTCGGCCCAGATGCGTTTTTCTGCAGAATTCCAACTCAGCCCTAACTCTTTAAACGTCTAGGTTTTTATGTTTTTGCCCTAGGTATATAAGGCAAACCTTAGCTACGTTTTTCAAAGTTGCACAAGTTGTATTGTTGCTCATACATTGCGGTTTTGTGTAAATCTCTTGTGAGATCTAGAGGAGCTTTCCTTTACACAAAGCTTAGGGTTTTCAAGATTGAGATCACATCAACATCTTGATGATCAACTAGGTTGCAGCCATTAAAGCTTAAAGAGAAAAACAAGTGAGGAGCTTGTACCTGATCAAGGGATTCAAAGAAAGAAGTAGTCCGTGGATTCGGAGCCTGCGCGTGGTCGTGTCAGGAAGTTACTACTGGTGTGTAGCATTAGGAAGTCAAGCGGGGAGCTTGTAAGTCCTTTTGTAAGAACTTCAATTCTTTCTTAGTGGATTCCGTTTTGCCTTGAGGATCGGTGGGTAAAATCCTCCCCAGGTTTTTCCGGTGTGGTTTCCTGGGTGATCATATCATGTGTTATTTATTTTCCGCTGCTTTATATGTTTTATATGCTTGATATGATATTGTGATTGTTTTAACCTAGAATTGCTTAATTTGACTAAGTAACAACTTGGCTAATTAATCTAGGCTACGCAATCTGGTTATAGTTTTAGGGGTCTAAACCGCTCAATGTACTTCAAAGAGGAGTGGTGGGATGGGTTTTTTGGATATTCAAGATTTTAATTTAGCACTACTAGCTAAACAAGCATGGAGGTTGATTCACAATACACACTCTTTATTCTATAGGGTCTACAAATCAAGGTATTTCCCCAATCTCTCTTTTATGGGTGCAGAGCTTGGTAATAACCCATCTAATGTGTGGAGAAGTCTAATGGCAGCAAGAGATATCATCACTGAAGGGTCAGTGTTGAGGGTGGGTGATGGTTGGTATATTGAAGTATCAACCCATAAGTGCCTGCCACATAAACCTGTTTTCTTGGGGGAGAATCGGCCTAGCCTACATGTGAGTGATTTGATTGATGCTACTACAATGCAGTGGGATAGAGAAAATGTTTTTGACTGGAAATATTGGCAATTCCACTATACGTCCAATACTAATTCACGAGACACTCTAGTATGGAAGGAAAATTCTACAAACATGTTTATAGTAAAGACTACATACCAGGTGGCTTTACGCTTAAAGGAGAGGTCCCAAATCGAGCACTTAAGAGCAAACTCTAATTGGGCCATCCGGAAAAAGATTTAGGCACTAAATGTTCCACCCAAGGTTCGTATGTTTGTGTGGCGTGATTGCTCCAATATCTGCGAATGAGAGAAAATTTGCATCGGAGGAAGGTTATGGTTGACCCATCGTGTGAGAATTGCTGTCAAAAACCAGAGTCCGTTGGGCATCTTCAATGGGAATGTCCTTTAGCAAGAAACGTACGAGCGCTTTGCCTAAGTAAAAGTCATAAATGTCCCAATGATGTTAGGGATTTTTTTGCACTGTTCCAGATGCGTGTTGATTGGCTTCCATAGATGGAGTTGGAAAGATGGGCAACGATATCATGGGCGTGATGGAATGCTAGAAATAAATATAACTTTGAGAGGTTCAACAACATCCTAAAGTAATTCTGGAAGGGGCTCCCAGTTTCCTGGCAGAGTATCAGAAGTTGATTGTAGCATTGAAAAATTCTTAGTCTCTGTTTTTCTGTTTCTCTTGGTATTTGTTTTTCCTTCGCACGGCTTTCTTTCCCTGGTGCAGTTGTTTAGCCTAAGTGCTGTACTGTTTCTTATACTTTTTGAAGTAATAAAATATCTATCTTTCATCTAATAATAATAATAATAATAATAATAATAATAATGGTTCCATATACAAATAATTATTCACCACTTACATATTATGGGCTCATGTATCAAGAAAGAAGCCTAGGAATGCAACTAATTCTATAACTTTCTTCACAACTTTTAAAATAATGAATAGAAAACAAATAAAAATGATATTAATAAGAGAAATTCTTCTTTTACTTTGTAGGGTAAAATGTAAATTTACATTGTAAACATATAAATGTCCTATCAATAATTGCTCTTTATACAAATGATTATTCACTAGAATCACTCATATGTTAGATATTACAAGCTCACATTTAGCGTGATAATCACTCTACAAGTATAAATGCTTGTAGAGTGCAGGTCGGAAAATGGTTAAAGTTCAAGTCTCCAACAAAAAGTTTCACACACATACATTTAGAATTAGTAGTGTTAAATTTTATCTATATCTATATATATATATATATATATATTAAATGCTCACATATTACCGCTTATTGTGAAAAGAACATATTATATCCATTTTGTCTATTTTTACCAGGGTTTTTTTCCTTTTTTTAGAAATTTTCAATATTTAATTCTAAAATTTGGGCTTATGCTAACTACATCTAAGACTTTTCAAAACTAATCAATTTGATTCCTAAAACCAACTTAATTCCTAAGACAATTGAGAAAAAACGATTAATTGGCGTAATAATGTTTATGTACTAAGTTAGCTTTAACTACAAAATAAATCAATTTTAAATATTTTTGGATCCAGTTGGCTCAAAACTCATGTATATATTAAAGGAATTTAAAACACTTTTTTTTTCTTTTCGAAAGTGAATACTGGGTTTAGAGCATCCAAATTTTACCTCTTCACACCTAACATCAATGGATCTATATTTTTAGCTATTTGATTAAAATAATACAAATAACTCATTAGAATAATAATAAAAACATCCACAGCAAAAAAAAAAAAAAAAAAAAAAAAAAAAAAAAAAAAAACCACCAACCCGAATCCTCAATCTTTTTCCTCAACCCAGATCAAACAAATCATCAATCACAAACATAATAAAAAATCACCAATCACAAACAAAATTAAAAATCACTAACATAGCACAAACACAGCGTGGGTCAGCGGAAACCCAGCACAAACACAAACACACACCCAACATAAACCGGAGACAAACCCATCATAAACTAGAGACAAACCCAAAAATCAAGCTCCAACAGAATATATGAAGATGAAGATCCAACAGAACAGATTGGCGATAGGGCTTGGGGAGATGGATCTCGGCAAGATGGGTTTGGGGAGATGGGGTCTCAGCGGTAGGCGAGCTGAGGGATGAGGGAGACGAGGGAGGCACTAGGCAGCTAGAGAGAAAAAAAAATGAAAAGGAAAAAAGAAGAAAGAAGAGAAGCCGAAAAGAGAGAAAAAAGTAAGAAAAAAGAAAATATTTTTATAATGAGAGAAGAGAGAGAAGTTTAATAATTTTTTTTTTTTTTTAGCTTCTTGCTACAGTGCACAACCATAAATGGTTATACACTATAGTAAGAAGCTAAAAATTTTTACCTATGGCACCACTACTGCAGCATACATTTTAAGTATTAGTAGTACTAAAAATAATAATACATCTATTTAGCACCTATATTATGTATGCTCTTATAAGTACACATTACTCATCATGACTTTCATGTCTGCGCCTTGCCAGTGATTGTATTTGCACCTAATTTTTCAATCTTTTGAAACGAACAATAAATAAATAAGTTAACGCAGTCAAAGGGTAAAATATTTGGTGAAACTGAAAAGTGCGAAACCACGACAACTTTTGATCTTCTGCAGTGAAATTAAAAAATTTTAAAAAGAAAAAGAAAACTTTACCTTTCGGTGTTGGAGGAGGGGGAACAGGCATTGGCAGCGGCATCGATATGTTACCCGTGAGATAAAACGGGTAAACTTCAAACCTAGCAATACAACTGGGAAACAAAACTCTTCCCCCTTTATTTCCACTCGGCAGCTTCTTTATTGCTAACCGAAGACAGCGGGTGCAATCATAACCCGACAGGTCCGGCGTGCACTGTACAAGTGTGTACACATGTTTCGGCGCTGTGAAATTCACTTGTTTCGTCCCAAACTTCTTTGCCCCGGTACTAAGATTTATAATCCCACTTGCCAAACCGCTCATTTTTGGTCTCACTAGCTGATCAAACCGGGTTTGGTTCGAAATATTTTGTGGCCTACACAAGATTCTGTAAGGGTCGGTGACCATGCTGCCAAAGAAATATTGGTCAGAGTAGTGCAACATGCATTCGTCGTACCAACCCACGGCTAATCTTTCCGTGGGACAGCGCTGGACTATGTCTTTTGTTGCGTCGGCGATGCAGCTATGGCAGGTGTCGGCTGGGAGGTCGCCGCGGCAGAGGAAGAGGCCGTACACTGTGTCGACGGAATTCCCTGCAGTGGCGTTGTAGAATTCAATGTTGCGTGTGGCGTTGGATGAGAGGTAAGTGAGGAGGTTATTGAGATTGGATTGGTAGGTACTGTTGGTGGTGAAAGTGGTGGTGTTTGGACATTTATGATGGACGTAAGTTGCAACGGCCTCAGTTCTGGTATGGCTGAGGAAGCTGATCAGAAAATAAAGGACCAAAAGTGTCATGCACAGGTTGAATCTCCAAGGTTGAGGCAAACCCATTATCACGATCAACTCAACCTCTTGTGCTTTCTGCAACGTTCTACAATGTTTTCTATAGTAAGAAACATTTACACAAGGGGGTGAATTAACATTTAACAATACCTAGTCAACAAAATAATAAGTCAAGCCACCTTGATCTTTTTATTAATTTTACCCAGGTTCAATCTCTCACGTGTTCAAAAAATAAAAAAATTCCACTAGTCAACAATTCACTATGGTAGATCTTTACTTATTTGATATTTAAAGTCTATTTGACATGATTAATTTTGACAATTTATTTTACTATTCAGCTTATTTTTGCTACAATTCATAGGTTCCACTGTACTATTTCAACTAACTTTTATCTTTATCTACAATACTTTTAGCAAAATGTTTTCAATTTCAGTAAAATAAGCAGATTCCAAACAAACTTTTAATGTAAAAAAAAAAAAAACTAACGGTAGACTCTCCAATTTATACCTACCAATATCCAAAGTCTTAGGGTTGCTTGGTACTTGATTTTAAACAATAATTTTCAGTTTTTAAATACTAAAATAAATATTTTCACAAAATATTTTGATTCACACATATTTTCAAAACACTTAAACAACGATACTAAAAATCTCTAACCAAAGAGCCCTAAATCCCTACCAAAACTAATATAGCTTAATGTTAGGCCCAACAACCCACTTCCCAAGGTTCAAGCCCATTTTAGACATGTTTTCTAAGTTCTTGTGACAAAAAGTTTGAGGCTAGAATGAAGAGATAAGGTGAGACTCACTTGCCTCAAGTCTTTTTTGGGATTTGGGTTCAAAGGATTTAGTGGTTTAGTAGTTGCCCCATTTATCAACACTATATAAGTGATTGTAGTGAAACACAATCTTAGCAAGTGTATCCTGATTGCTAAACCCTACTAATGTGAGCTCTACAGTGATGAAACTTATGATAAGCAAGCTAGCTCAAAAACTGACTCAAATATGGCCCATATCTTAGCTCAAACTTTTGTTTTGTTTTGTTGAGAAAGAGAGAGATTTCAGCTTCTAGTCACAAAAAGAATTAACCATTTCTATTTTTATTTTTAAAATATTTTGGGAATAATTTATTACTCTTACATTGGGCCTTCTTTCCTTTTTTTTTTCTTTGACTCTCTCTCTCTCTCTCTCTCTCTCTCTCTCTCTCTCTCTCTCTAATTTTGGGTTTAATTTATTTATTTTACAAAATTAATTTGTTTAACTTTTTTAAACTAAAGAACTAACTAAATTGGTTAAAATTTGGGAAACTTCCTCAATTTGAGGGCCTTAAGTGGTTGCCTAACTAGACTAAAGCAAGAGCCGCCCTAGATATGGGCTAAGCTATTAAAAGGTCAAAGGTGAGGTGGGTATTCTTGTCTTAAGCCTCTTTTGGTATGAAGTGATTGCCCCTATTAATTAATTAACATTTCATTAGTGACTGTAGTGAAACACTGTGATAGTAGGTGTATCCCGTGATGGCTAAAACCCTACTGACTTGATTGCAACAATGATTTAATTCCATCTCATCTTGTCTCATGCTTTTGACATGTCAATCTTAGGGTTGCAGACCCTTGTTTTCTTTCTTTTCCTTTGAATGTAGCTGTAAATTTCGCATTTCAACCATTCGTTATCAGCAATATCTCTATCTAGGAAAAGTCATTTTGGAAAGCTGTGATTAATTAGAGTTTTCATCCAATGTTTTAGAGTCTGTTTGGTTATTGTGTTTACATCACCTATAACTCAAAATATGTGGGTCCCACGATTGAGAAGTCAGTTTGGCATTGTTTCTAGTTTTTGTTTTCATCACTCAATTCTCTGATTTTTGAGTAATGAGTTATATAAACTGAAAACACATTTTAGGTGTTTTCAGTTTCCAAAACTCAGTTTCCAGTGGGGTTTTCGTAATTAAACACACATTGAGGGACCCACGGTCAGAGCAACAGCCGCAACTTTTCACCTTTTTTTTTTCACTGGGTTCGGTGAGTTTGGTTGGTATTCTTCTTCTTATTTTCTTTTTCCTTTCACACTGGTCTTCTTCTTCTCTTTTTTTCTTTTCCCTTTCACGTTGGGTCTGGTCTGGTATGGTCTTCTTCATCTTCTTCTTTTCTTCTTTTTTTTCACATTGGGTTTTTGGGTTTGGTTGCATTTTTTTTCTTTTTTTTTTTTCCATTCATTTTCACTGGGTTTCTAGGTTCTCTTCTTTTCTTTTTTCTTTTTCTTTTTCTTTCTTTCTTCACTTCTCATGATCTTTTCTCTAACACACAAATCACAAACATGTTCATCCATACCAAAAAAAAAAAAAAAAAAAAAACGAACCAATTTCAAAGACTCCATACTAATCCAAATCCACACAAACCCATTTGGTCTTCGCTGTAGTTCTTTCTTTCTTTCTTTTCTTTTTTTTTTTTTTTTTTTTTTTTTGGCTCTTTACCACATAACACATTTGGTCTTCACTACCGTTCTTTCTTTCTTCTTTTTGATTATTATTATTTCTTTTGTTCTTCATCATATAATATTTTTGGTCTTCACTGCACTCCATGACCAGGTAAGGATGTCTCAAACCCATTAAAAAAATCAAGAAACAAACTTTTCAAGCTACAAGATACAAACATGAATAGGTTTCAAAATTCTGAAATTTTTATTGGTTCGGGTTTGTGTTTTGGGAGAGTAATAGGGGTGAAAGGGAAATGAGAAAAGAGAAAATGGTGGGGAATGGGTTCCATGGGTAGGCTTAATAGAAGGGTTTGACCAATTTACAGGTATGGGTCCCACAAAAAAGTATAGAAATTTGAGTGAAGTGTACCAAATGAGTGGGTATAAGAAATTGGGTTTTTTTAAGTGATAAGCGACGAGTGATGAGTGACGAAAATTGAGTGAGGAGTGATGAGTGATGAACCAAAAAAAAAAACCAAACAATCCCTTTGTATCTTGACTAGCACCAATGGAAGAGCCAAAAAATCTTTCCAGGGGGGCTAAGATGACTATAACAAAAATCTTATGTACAAAGAAAAAAAAAATACTTGATTTATAAGTTAACTTTAACTGATTAAAGTTGTGTCATTAGTTTCTTCATGGTACTAAATTTTCTAAAAAATACACTTTTTTATGTACACATTTAAATAATCACTAAAAAAAAAAAAAAAAACTTATGTCTATCTTGTTACAAAATTTCGTTTTGACAAGTTTCATGGCTGAAAATACACATTCTATAGAAATGGTTGCAACTACAAGAGTAATAATAAACTTTTAAGCCCTTCTAGAGAGTTCAATATCTAAAGATTTAACAATTGAAACAAAGGATTGAACACTAGTTTCTAAATATTGAACATTTTTCTTGCTTTGCGTCAATTATAGGAAAGTTACTTAAATTTGTGATCAGCAAAGTATAAACTACGTTTAAGGGTCCATTTGGGAATAATTTATTTAGCTGAAACTGAAAATTTTTTGCTGAAATAATACAGTATGACCCATAAATAGTACCAAAAAGTGTAATAAGGCACATAAATAGTAGAAAAATAAATCAAGGGCTTGTTTAGAATACGCTTATTTTGCTGGAACTGAAAACTTTTTGCTAAAAGTATTATAGATAAAGATAAAAGTTAGCTGAAATAGCACAGTGTGACACATGAATAGTACCAAAAAGTGCAGTGGGGCTCATGAATAGTAGCAAAAATAAGCTGAATAGTAAAATAAGCTATTTTTTTAATCTAGAGCCAAACACACACTAAATAGTAAAAGAAACTGCTCAATATAAGCTTATCTCAAACGGAACATTGGTGAAGTAAGAGAAAACTTTATCTTAGTACCTTCAACTATTAAGCAAATAATAACTCCATATAAAAATTTATAAAAACAAAAAAAACAAAACAAAAAAGCATTATTATAAAATATAAGTTTTTTTTTTTAAGAAGATTGTAATATATAAGTTATATTTCAACAATTAACACTTTTATATTTTTATAATCAAAATATCATATCAACAGTGACGAATACAATCCACTAATGCAATGGTAAATAAAAAGTAAAAGTCACTCATTCGTTCATATCAGCCATATATTATATATTATATAAAAGCAACACAAATACAATCAACATTATTGTAGTGAACTGAGAGAGAAAGGGAGAAGTACTTAGGATAAATTTAAAAATTGCAAGGTTTAGGCAGGGTTGGATCAGTTACCCAATCCTTGTGTTCAGTTTCAATTTATTTATTTATTATTTATTTATTATTTTTTTTTTGGTTCGGATATTATATTGCTCAACGGGATAAAGGTACGATGAGGACATGGGGTGGTGCATACGGGGCCTCTAGATGCAGGACAACAAAAGCGACTCGACTATTCTATTTCTGCCAAACTCACTACAAACTGGAGAGAGATGCCAAGAAAATCCTATTTATTTCCAACCTAATCCAGGTGAATTTATTTTCTTCAATATTTTTATTGAGATATAAGATAATAATAAAGCAAATCTTACTTAATTCGTGAAGAATTACGAATTAGGATAGAGGTAAATGGATGTACACGCTGTTATTAGAACCTTTAAACTAGAGTTATCCATAACACTACTAAATGAAAGTGAGTGTAGGCCTTATGTCTCAAAATCATGGTTTTCAGACCCGGACCGTTCATTGAACCGTAAAAGAGAGAGGTTCAAGGGTTTTGAGGTCGAACCAAGGCCGAACCGAGGTCAAACCGTGATGACATCATAATTACTTTAATAATTATTTTAAATATATATAAAACATTAAATTAATAAAAAATAGAAAAATTAACTAAAATAATCCAAAAAAATATAGATAGTATTTTTTATAACATAACTTTCATAATACAAATAAAAATTATAAAATTCTAAAAAGCAATAGCTATTGAGTTTCAAAATTATTTTTAAGTCATGATAAAGCATAGTTTAGTACACAATAATTTTTATTTTTTATGCAACCCAATAAAATAGTTAAGAGACAAATGAGTTTATTTGCACATGGCCAGGCCCATTTGATTGCCCATCATTTTTTTTCCTAAGCCTATTTGAATAGTCATTGTTCACCATTTATTATGAATTTATAAAATAAAAAAAAAAAAAATCAAAACTCAAGAAGGAAGTGCTTGACAGCAAGCAAGCACTACATGTTAGTAGTTGACAGTGACATTAAAGCACGCAGCAACAAAGAAGTCTCCGAAAGCAGTGAAGAAGTCTACAATATTTTTAGCAATATTTTCACAACAAAATTTATGTGAAAATTTGTTACTAGTTTTAATTTGAATCCACTATTAAAATTATTTTTTTACTCACTAATATTAACTAATAACAATTTGTTACTTAAAATTTATTGTGAAATATTGTAAAAATATTGTAGTAACATTTAATTGTGACTCTATTCTTTTTATTCTTTTTCCTTCCGTTTCTTGCATCCATACGTTTCTTATCCTTTTATTTTCTTTTTTCTTTTTCTTGCTTTTTCTCCTCCACACACATATCCCCATCCCACTAGTCTAATCTTGGTTTTATTTTTCTAGAGTCTTCCTCCAGAGAGCGTGTCTTGCTTTTTCTAATCTCTGTTTTTATTTTTCTTTCAGCTCTGTCTTTCTCATTCTCTTTCTCTCATACTCTCACCTGGTCACACACACATTACCAGCGGAGAACAAAGCCAAAATTTAAAGCTTGCTTCACCCAAGAGATTACTTCACAGTTATCACTTATCCTTCTCACATATTCACATCAAGCTTTCTCAAAAAAAAAAAAGAACATATTCACATCAGAGAAAAGAGAGAGAGAGAGAGAGAGAGAGAGAGAGAAGAATCTGAAGCGGTGCTGGTGGAGATCGTGGAGATCGAAGGCCTCGTCCGCCGCCCCGCAGCCATTCGTCCTCTTCCCCACCACCAGATTGGGTCAGATCGGATTGTTCTTCCTTTTTCTTTCTTTTTTTTCATTTTTTTTTCATATTTGCTTGTTCTGATTCAACTTTATTGTAAGAATTGGATTTTGTTTTGTGTTTTGTGTTTGGATTATGTGAGACGTTTTTTTTGAAAGTGAAGCAAAGAGACTGAAACAAAGATGAGATGTTTTTTGGGTCAGATCAGACGTTTTCTTTTTCTTTTGCTTTTTTGTTTTTTTTTTTTTTTTTTTTTTTTTTAAGGTTCAGATTCAAAGGGAACCGTGAAAAGCAGTCTGAATCCGGTTCTCAGAACCGTGCGATTCAATCGCGGTTTGCACGGTTTCCTGTTTTTTTGGCATAGGCCGGTTCTTATGCCTAAAAGAACCGTGATTCTGAGAGGTTCACGGTTTTCCCGGTCGGACCGTACGATCCAGTCCAAGTTTCAAAACCATGCTCAAAATCCTTGTCGGACTATAGTTATGTCTCAAGATCTTTATGTCTTGTAACAAATAACTCAAAGTGTATTTCTCCTCCAAAAACAAAAGAAAAAAGAAAAAAAAAGAAAAAAAAAAGAAAAGAAAAAGAAAACAACAACAACAGAGGTTAGATGCATAAATTGCAATTCCTCTAAAGAAAAAATATATCTTTTAATACTTAGGATAAACTTTTATTAGTTCTCATCTAAATTTATTTTGTATATTAAATTATTGATCATAAATCTTTCAATATATAGCAGCTTTTATTGTTTTCATTTCAATATAGTACTCAAATTACTTTTTAATTACATATTGTAATTTATTTGTAAAAATGCTAAACATAAAAATTTCGTTCCACCTTTCGAAAAAGAGAGTTAAAAAAAATAAAAAATAAAAAGTCTTTTCATTAGTGTGTCAATAATCAGTGACATTCACATTCCAAATGTCCATGATTTATGAGTAAGAATCACATTCTCATTCTTTTTTTTTTTTTTTTTAAAAGGTTTCACACATTCTCATCACTCACATGATTATCTTGTTCGTTCTACATACAAAGCTTTTTAATCATCAACACTCCCATAAATTGCACTTCTTTTTTCCCTGCCCTAGAAAAATCAAGCCTAGGGAGTTCTTTTGATAGGTCGTTTAAGCTTAGCCAGAGTGTGCAAGCTCATTGAATACCATGATCAAAACATGGTATTGTTAGCTTCTAAGTACTTAGGAAATAATGTATTAGAGCTCTAATTTGTATTGTTGGCAAACCATGATCAAAACAGGTTTTTAGTCTTGTTTTAGACTTGCTCAAAGTATGTGTTTTATGTAAAGTTGGAATCGAGCTGCTGCAGAATTCATTGTGCAATTCGGTCTAGCTCAATCAATTGAGAATTAGACTCGACCAATTGAAAGTTGGGCAGAATGTTTTATCTACAGAATTTCCAACTCAGCCCTAAGCCCATATGACGTGTAGGGTTTTATGTTTTGACCTAGGTATAAAAGGGAAACCCTAGCCACGTTTTTGAGGTTGCTCTTTTGCTGTGTGTGTGAATCTCTTGTGAGATCTAAGAGATGGTTGCCTTCACACATGCTTAGAATTATCAAGAAGGAGAATTCATTGAGAACTTGATGATCATTCAGTTGCTGCACTAAAGAACTTAAAGATACACAAGCGGGAGTGTTTATACTTGCTAAAGAATCCAAGAAAGAAAGAGTCCGTGGTCTCGAAGCTTGCACGTGGTCATATCAGTAAGTTTTCTACATGAGGTAGCAATAAGATGTTAGTGGTCTAAGTCACTAATGTAAAACTTCGATTCTTTCATAGTGGATTCAGTTTTACCTTGAGGATAACTAGGTTAAATCCTTTCCAGGTTTTTTACTAGTTTGGTTTTCCTGGATGATCATATCTTTGTGTTCTTTATATTTCACACTTTACATTGATATGATTATATGATTGTGTTAACCTAGATCTAGAATTTGGACTAAGTAATAACTTGACTTGTTAACTAGGTTAATCTAATTGTGTTTTAAGGGGTCTAAAAGCAAACAGCCCTTACAAGTGACATGTTTTTCCTTTATAATTGAGTTTTTGGCCGAAAGGGCAAAGAAAAGAGGAGATTCGAACATGTATGTACTTATTCTCGAACTAAAGGACTTGTAACTCAGACATTTTGTCCTAAATTCAACACTATACATTCCTTAAACCAACCAAAGCCATGTGTAGCTAAAAGTTCTAGTTTCATCACATGGTAAAAAAAAAAAGTAATTAAAGTTGGATAACAGCTTGCTTCCTTACACTATCGAGGATACTAGTAAAGTCGTCTGTTTTTCAAGCTATCAATCACCTTAAAAAGTACAAATCTTTCCTTTTTCGATAATTCTAACATACAACAAAAGACAATAAGTGATTTTTTTTTTTTTTTTTTTTGATTAACAATGATTTTGTTGATTTAGATTATGTTGGATATTTTTATAAAAAATATTATATTTATTTTAATACTCATTTATGTGTATCAATTATCCCTTAATGTCAGATACGTCGATTGTTAAATTTTGAAATTCAAATATAATTCAAAATTTGAATAGCTTTTGTCAATGGTTTTAATCAAGAAATTTATGAACATTAACGTAATATTAATACCATAATTGCCATTATATTTGGTTTTATTATCTTATTTGAATATGACATAATAACGTCATATATGGAAGAATTTCAGCACCTAAATATACGGTTATTGCTGAATTATTTTACGTTACCATATATACACAAATGTTTACTATTTGGTTTAATAGACAGTGGTCAAACTGTTAGCAATTTTTTGTAACATATATTTAGAAAGAAAACTTTTGAAAAAGTATTGTAATAATAGGCCATTAAATGCTTGGCATTATGACCCTTTCTTTTCTTGTTCAGCAACGTAATTTGTGGGGCATTAATTTCAAAGATTATGATCTTTTTTTGTTCTCAACATACAAAAGCTTTTGTTGACTCAACAGTGAAAGTAAATGAGAATAGCAAAGTTAGAACAATAATAAGACGGTAGAACCAGCCAAGCAGTATATATCAAAATAATTGAAAGTAAATAAGAGCAATTAATGAAAGCAATTTAAAACCGTCCAGTATGGCGGTAATCTGTCCAAGGTGGCGGTAGCAACAAGCAGAATAATGAACATTAACTGAAAATAATTCTTTATTGAAAGTAGGTAAACACTTACAGTAGTAATAGTCAATACAAGATCTCAACAGTGGAGGTTAACAGTTACAAAGCTTGAACTAGTCCTAGTTACAAGGTTTGTATGAACAAGGTTATGGTGAACAAGGTTGTAGTCAACAAGGTTATAGTCAACAAGATAATAGGAGAACTCTCTCAAAGAAGGTAAACTCTCTCTAGAGGAAGTTCTAACAAGAAGTAGAATAAGTTGTGAGAATAAGTTCTGAGTTTAACATAAGGGACATCCCCCCTTAAATAGGCAAATATCTGGATAAACAGTAACACATGAATAGTAAAAGCAAATAGTGTTCAAAATATTCTTTGACCAAAGCATAGTAAAAGTGGTCTTGGAATAATTGAAAGCAGTCTTGGAAACATAAGGAATCTTCTTTTCAGTAGCATGAGCACTTTAGCATGGTAAGGAACAGTAGCATCTTGGCCTTTTGTGCTGGCCTAGCAAATAGGGTGAATCAATCAATCATCAACAGTAGCATCTTGGCCGTTTGTCAATCATCAACAGTAGCATCTTGGCCGTTTGTGCTGGCCTGGCAAATAGGGTGAATCAGTCAATCTTTTGCTAAATCATCAGCTTCATCTTCATCATGACCAAACCACTCCTCATTGTAGGGGTAGTAAGGATCTTTTGCAACAGAAGCTTCAGAGGATCGTTCATCATCTAGATCAGCCTTTTCCTTTTTTAACATTTCAATAAGAGCATTCAGTGCTTCAGGGTCCTTACGGATATCATCCAAAGGAGAACTCACATTTTTAGGTTTAACAGATGGCTTAGCAGATTTGGAAGAGGAAGCAGATGCATCAGTAGTGACAGGGGATCGACTAAGTGAACAATTAGCAACGGGGAGAGTAGCAACGGAAGAGGACTCCTTGGAAACACTAGCAATAATCCTCGGAGTATGAGGGAATTTACCTCACCATTTTACATACCAATGTCTTTGGAGCACATCACCTTCTTTTTCATACTGCCATTTTAAAATCCAGGATATTTTGTATCGTTTAACAAAGTGGAGTAAAGGAGGGAACTTGGCACCATAAGCATCAACTTTATAGAACTTCTTGAAACATTCAAAAGCCTCAATCAAAGGTTCAGGAAGTATGTCAATAATAAGGCCAAATTGAGCCCACCAACGGTTGAACCAAAGAGGTAGGGGGCCATGGAAATTACTATCAAAGTTAACAAACCAAGAATGAGACATGTCTTCATTTTGGTGAAGCATAAATCTTGTCCAAGCAGTGATGTAATCATAGTAAGAATAGGGGATGGGGGATCCAGGCATTGTTTTGGTAAAACTAGGAGAAGGACCCCAGTTTTCTTCAGTAATAACATTGACTATGTAAACACCATGGTAGATGATTTTGGAGGTATCAACTCTGTCATTAATAGTCTTAATAATAATAGATTTTTCATGACTCAGGAGACCAGAATAATATTGTAACTTCTTATCTCTATGCTCAGGAATCCAATGAAATAGTGGAGGAAAATAGCTTCTAGCAAGTGTGAGAGGATCAGAAATGGAGGCTCTGTTGGGTTCAATATGAAACAGGTATTGGAAATATTGTTTTTTGGCATACTGAGGCACACTAGGGTTTTTGGGATAAACAGTTTTGATTGGTCGGTTAATAGGGGTTATAGCATAGGGATCATAGGATGAGGCAAGAACAGAAGAATAGTTAGGTTTGGGAATAGTACCTAATGGGGTAAAACGGTTAACAATGTCCATAGAGGAAGCAGGTTTAATAACTGGGTTCATAGAGGAAACAGGTTTAACAACTGGGTTAACAGTGGCAGGTATCTTGTCTTTCGACCCTCTACTTGCCATTGGAACACTGCAGAAATTCACGGGTAAGGAAATCAGGGATGGAGTTTTGAGATCCTTTAATATATTCAATATCAAAATCAAAAACACTTAAAATAGCTTGCCATCTGGCAAAAATGTGTTTTGAAGCAATATTTTCAACATCTTTTTCAATAACATATTTAGCACTTTTGCAATCAATACTTAATAAAAACTTTTGGTTTAATAAATCACTTTGGAATTTTGAAATACATAATACTATAGATAAAATCTCCTTTTTAATAGTACTATATTTTAACTGTGCATTATTCCAAATTCCAGAATAGAAACGGACAATTTGTTCAGAAGACTCAAGAGAAACTCTTTGTTTTAGAATACCACCATAACCAATGTCAGAGGCATCAGTTTCAACAATTTTGAACGCATCAACAGTGGGAATACCAAGGCAAGGCAATGTCTTAACATGAGATTTGATTTGTTTGACAAGGGATGTATGAACATCGGACCAGGATGGAGGATTACTCTTTAACCGATCAAAAAGAGGTTTGCATTGTTTTCTCATATCTTTGTAGAAATCAGCAACATAATTCAATGACCCAAGAAATCTTTGGAGCTGAGTTTTATCAGTGATAACATCAGGAAATTTATCAGCAAATTGGATGGCTCTATCAATAGGACGAATTTGTCCTTCAGAGATGTCATAGCCAAGGAAACGGACTTTTGTTTGAAACAGTTTAATTTTCTTAGCAAAGACAACAAGACCATTTCTTTTGATAGTTTCTAGAAACGAATACAAATGTTTCCAGTGTTCTTCAATAGAGCTGGAGTAAACAAGAACATCATCAATATAAACAATGGTGAAGTGACTGAAGCAGTTGAAAATATCATTCATGATGTTTTGGAATTCACTAGGAGCATTTTTAAGACCAAAAGGCATCACATTCCATTCGTAATGACCAAAAGGAGTGGTAAAAGCAGTTTTGTACCTATCTTTCTCATTAATTTGGATTTGCCAGAACCCAGATTTCATATCAAACTTGGAAAACACAACAGCCTCACTCAACCTATGGACCAGGTCATTCTTATTGGGAATAGGGTACCTAATCCATTCTAAAACCTTATTCAAAGGTTTATAGTTGATAACCAGGCGAGGGGTTCCTCTCTCAATTTCAGCATTCTTTTGAACATAGAAAGCAGAGCAAGACCAAGGGGACTTACTATTCCTAATCAGTTTTTTCTCAAGCAAATCATGGATTTCTTTTTTGCAGAATTCAACAGTTTCAGCATTCATTTGAATAGGACGAGCTTTAGTGGGAATGTTTTTCTCATCAAAATCTTTAACATAAGGCAAGTCAACAATATGTTTCTTCCTATGCCAAAAAGCATTAGGAACATCAGAGCAAACATCATCAATTAACATTTTTTGAAAACTGTCAATCTTTGATAGTAACAATTTATTAGAAAGCTGTTCAGCAATTTTCTTATATCTGACTTCTTGCTGAAGAAAGCTAAGATGTTTAATTTTTGCATGGATCAGGTTGGAAGCATTATCAATATCAATCTCAAGATTTGAAACAAATTTGAACTTTACCTTTTGACCAAAAGGATCAGTAGTAATACCATCATGTTCAACAAGAAAAGGATACAAAGCATTTATGAAAGGCAAACCAAGAATCACTTTATCAGTCATATTTTTGACCAAAACAGAAGGAATCTTGAAACATATGTTATCATGACAAACATGAGCATTATTCAATTCATATTTAATCTTCATTTGGGAACCATTAGCAGAAACTAGTCTTTCAGTTGATTTTTCAAAGTATTTTGAAGGAATCAATCCCTCTTGAATACAATTCATATCCGCACCAGAATCAATCATAGCAATCACAGTGAAATGGTAATCATGAGAAACAACAATTTTAACTTTTGTAAACCATTTTGGAGGAAGTATTTTGTTAACAAGAGCAAGTTGAGAATTAATAATACCTTTATCAGAAAGAAGAGCTTGTTGACAAGATTCTCCATCATCTTTGACCTCATCTTGTCCATCATTAGTTTTGTCAAGTTTTTTATCAATTTTAAACATTAACATTTTTTGATTAGGATTATGATTATCACCTTTAATATTTTTAAATTCATGTTTTAATTCACTTATCTCTTGTTTAACAATATTTATTTCACATTGGAGATCATTAACAGTTAAATCTTTGGATTTCTTCTTATTAAATCTTTTCA
Source organism: Quercus glauca (assembly GCA_023736055.1). Lineage (NCBI taxonomy): Eukaryota > Viridiplantae > Streptophyta > Magnoliopsida > Fagales > Fagaceae > Quercus > Quercus glauca. The sequence goes on along the minus strand of CM043319.1, from coordinate 85,538,732 downwards.
AAGTTTCTTCAAAACTTATTGTTGATTTGAGTTTTTTACCAATTTCATCTTTCAACAAGTTTTCATTTTCTTCACTTTTAGTAATAACATTACAACATGAATTCCTACGACTAATTTTAATTTCAGATGAATCATCAGCAGAATGATAACATGAATTAGTTGAAGAAGAAAAATCATTTTCCAAAGAACCAGACAAATTGTTTGATTCAAGGATTCTGAATAATTCTTCTTGATCATTATCATCAATTTTTAACATGTTAAACTTGTTTTTTAACTCACCAGGTTTTTGTTTACAATCTTTACTAAAATGACCAGGTTTTCCACAATTAAAACATTTACCTTTCCCTGAGCGCTGGTTAACATGTTTTTTAGAAACATTTTTCTTTTTAACATAAAATTCATTAAAATTGGTTTTATGTCTTTTATGGTTATAATTTTTGTGGCTTTTGTCATGTTTTTTACCTTTTTGCTTAGAAGGAGCAATAGAGGGTAAACCATATTGTTCACAAAAATTACCCATTTCATATTTAGCTTTTTTCTTATTTTTTAATTGGTGTTTTAACAGCTTTTCATTATTGCACATATTAATTCCAAGTTTTTTAATAGTGCTTAAAATATCACCATAAGTTAAATTATCGTAGTCAATAGAATCATTTTTACCAATTAATTCTTGTTGTACCTTATGAGCAAAGATAGGAGGCAGACCGTCAATAAACTTTTCTTTCCAATAAGGCTTGAAACAGTCCTTTCGCTGCATCACTCTGGAAAGGAAAACATCTTGATACCATCTATAATCAAACATAGTAGGGCATCTCAAATTATTCAACAAATCAGAAATTCAAGATGAAACATTAGATGGAGTACCAACAAAATGTTTGATAATAGTATAAATCAAGGTATTAACACCATCAGGAACACCTCGACCAATACGATCATCAAAAATAGGCAAGCCTTCATCATTCTTTTTAACAGCATGTTTAATAGAATCTCTGGATTCTTCTGTGAGATATGAATCCCACCATCCATGAAGAGTACCAGAAAAGCCAGTAGTAAGCAAGTCAACAATTTCAGATTGTTCAAAATCATGATTGTTTTGATAAGCAGTGGCAACCATGGACAGATGTCCCATTTTGTTAATAATTTCTTGTTCAGAAAAACCATCAATATTCCATTCATAAATCTTATCAGCAGAAACAGAAAACTGAGTTTGAAAAGCTCTTTCTTCAAACTGCATATCAGGAGGAGTAGGTTTTGAATACCAATTCTTAGTAAGAAGCATGGGTTTGGAATTTCCAACAAATCTTTTAATTTCAGGTAAACAATCATCAAAAACCTTTTTGGCAGGAACAGAAGAAACAGAGGAAGCAGTATCAGAGTTTGTATTTTCATTATCAGAAACAATTTCATTTTTTGAAATAGTTCGAGCAACAGGAGTACTTGTAGAAGTACCTTCAGTTTTAACTTTTAAATCAGCAAGCATTTTTTCAACAGAAACAGGGTTTTGAATAGAAGCAGGTTTTTCAACAATTCTTTCTTCAATATAGTCAAGTTGTTGACCAATAACATGCAAAGATTCATTAGCAACATTGTTCTGTTCAACAGGAGTTTGATCATTAGTAATTTTAAAAGGAATAGCTTTAACATCAATTTTGTCATTTTTAACAAGATTAAATTTCTTTATTTCATTCAAATGATTTTTTGAAATTTCATCTTTTGAAACATAATAATTTTCAAGAAAATCAAAGAACAAAATATGTCTTTTCAATTGATTCATCTTTTCCAACCATTTTCTTTTAACACGATTTTTCTCAGGCTGAGCAAATTTATTTTGGTAAATTTTTCTTTTTGTCCTATTTTTAGGAAGCATAAATTCATCAAACAAAGGAGCCATGTCAACTTTAAAATCTTCATTTAAAACATTCAACATTCTCAATTGATTTTGGTGAACAGATTTTTTAACAAGAGGAGAATCAGTTAGATAAACAAATTTGGTGTCATCTTTTTTATCATTAAAATTTTTAAAAAACAAACAAGAATAAACTGTAGAAAATGTTTGTTCAACAGTGTGATCTTCTCTATTCACAATATCAGGAGGACAACCAGTCCTGGAGCTGACAGAGGAGTTGGATCTCCACAACCTATCCATATTATCCTAGTTTTAACACTCAATTATCATGTTTTTCTCACAACCGTTGCATTTCGTAACACATACCCTAAGCAACCCTATACCACACACATGCCCTACACGCCCTCCTGGCTCAAACGGGCCTTACAGTCAGGTTCTGGGAATTCACTTTACACCTAGGGTGGCGCCAACGACGGTAAGAAGGGAACACAACAACTAAGCACCAAAGGTTCGGACAGATACGGACAAGGCACAGAGAAACACAACACACACTATCACCGGCCAGAAAAGAATGGCTCTGATACCATAAAGGGGAAGGGGACGCACGGATGAAGAGGGAGAGGCGGAAGCACAGTAATAATATAGTGAAAGTAAATGAGAATAGCAAAGTTAGAACAATAATAAGGCGGTAGAACCAGCCAAGCAGTATATATCAAAATAATTGAAAGTAAATAAGAGCAATTAATGAAAGCAATTTAAAACCGTCCAGTATGGCGGTAATCCGTCCAAGGTGGCAGTAGCAACAAGCAGAATAATGAACATTAACTGAAAATAATTCTTTATTGAAAGTAGGTAAACACTTACAGTAGTAATAGTCAATACAAGATCTCAACAGTGGAGGTTAACAGTTACAAAGCTTGAACTAGTCCTAGTTACAAGGTTTGTATGAACAAGGTTATGGTGAACAAGGTTGTAGTCAACAAGGTTATAGTCAACAAGATAATATGAGAACTCTCTCAAAGAAGGTAAACTCTCTCTAGAGGAAGTTCTAACAAGAAGTAGAATAAGTTGTGAGAATAAGTTCTGAGTTTAACATAAGGGACAACCCCCCTTAAATAGGCAAAATTCGGAGTGAACAGTGTCATGAATAGTAACGGATGAATAGTGACAGGTGAATAGTGACAGGTGAATAGTGTCAGATGAATAGTGAAAAAGTGAGTCTTTTTCTTTTTTGACTCCAAGTCTTGGAGGGAACATGAAGTGATCAGGAGCATCTTACGGAAAGGTCTAGGCCTTCATTTTTAGGACTAGGCCACATCATTTCTGCCTTTAAAAGAAGCCATCAAAAGAAGCCAAATTTGCATTGTGATGGGAATCTTCAGGAGCATGCAATACTTTCAACATGTGAGGCATAAAATCAGCAAAATCTCTGACAAAGGTCAATAGGAATATTTCTTCACTAGGCATAAGATCAGCAAAATCTCTGACAAAGGTCAATAGGAATATCATCATGTACGCATGTAGTTGAACAGGAATATTTCTTTGAACATCACCATGTACGCATGTGGTTGAACAGTGGCCATTATGCTGGCTAGACAAATAGAGAACAGTAGTAGCAATAGTAGCAACAATAACAGTAGCAACAATAATCTGAGGACCACACAATCAATCAGTAGAAGGAGCATCGGATGGATAACCATCAAATGGATCAAAAGGACCTTGTGGAGAATCACATTCGTGCTCATGGTAAATAGCATATCGGTTGCAAAATCCACAATATAAAATTGGCTCATCCATTGGTCTTCTTCCTGGGATGAGAAGGCTCTTTGGATTACAATGATCTGCAATACGCAAATGAGCAATAGCGTCAACATGTGGCCTGGGGCCAAAAACAGCAATTCTATCAGTGCTTCCCATGAAATGATAATCCTTCCACAGGTTCTGAGCAACTTCAATAATTTGATTATTAAAATAGTTTCCCCAACATTTTGCAAGAGCATAAGGATTATTGAAGGACAAATGAGGATTTCCTTCAAGCCATTGTCCCTGATGAGTATGACCATTGATGAGAATAAGATGTTTCGAAGGCTGGACATTCATCCAGTTATGTCTTTCCCATCTAGGCAAAGTACTCCAACATCTGATGGAAATAGTGGGACCAGTAGATTTTTTAATGGCATCTTGAATAATTTGAGGAAGTTGACTGGCTTGGTAATGGCTTGTTAATTTTAGAAATCGGACAAAGCCATATTCAAACATATGGGAAAGCCAGTTAGGATCCCTATCATCATCATCATCAGCAGCAAAGTAACCATCATCATAATTAATTAGGAGACCAGGAAATCGGTGTGGTTTTTCATACACTCTGAGAGTACTCCCAAAGTGTTCTTCCCAGTCACACTGGATAAACACATTATCACCTTCATCAAGTTCATCAGGATCAGGAATAGTGGCTGTGACAAGTTTCTTGAAACATTTGAACCATAGGTCAAAAGACCTAAACATAGCCTTGCAATTCAGTATACGTGATTGTATATCTGAAGGCAAGTTGGCAAAAGCACTTCTTAACATAGATTGGGACTTAAGGCTCAATCTAGAATAATCAGTGCCCATTAAAGTCATTTTATCCTTTGAATGGATATCCTCTTTGCCAAAGAGTTGACTAGTGTAAGGATCATTTGTAATATCTGGATGGTTAACAAGTTGGCTTCTAAAAGCCCCAATTTCTGAAACAAGGTTTGAAACAAAGTCATTATTTGAAGCAAGAGGGTTTTCTGAGATAAGGTTAACATAATGGCTTAGGTAAGCTTCATTCTGAACAGAAAGGTTAACAAGGTGGATTTCAAGGGCTTGGAGGGTTTTTTCAAACAATTTGTGATGGTTTTGGGTAAAAGCAGAATAGAGGTTATCAAGAATAAATTTAACGGAATCTGGCAGCTCACTATAGACTCCATTATGAAATTGCAAATTTCTAGATAAAACTTCTTGCAAAGCAATAACCATATCTCCACTGGAATATGACACCATTGCCGGTGCATACCCTTGAAGGGATGTTGATCCACTAGGTTTTACCCCAGAAGATGCGCCTTCATGCATTTCATTTTGGAAAAAGTCCTGTACAGGAGCTTTTCCCTTGTTTTTCCTCTCAGTTTAGAACCTCTCATTGTCAACAGTTTAGAACCTCTCATTGTCATTGTTGACTTTGATTAATTTACCCATTCATGATAACAAATTCAAGTTTAGAACCTCTCAGTCTAAACTTCTTGAAACTGTTGACAAAATGCTTTCTGATTTAAAAGTTAAAACTGAAAGTACTTCTACAAGTACTCCTGTTGCTCGAACTATTTCAAAAAATGAAATTGTTTCTGATGATACAAATTCTGATACTGCTTCTTCTGTTTCTTCTGTTCCTGCCAAAAAGGTTTTTGATGATTGTTTACCTGAAATTAAAAGATTTGTTGGAAAACCCATGTTTCTTACAAAAAATTGGTATTCAAAACCTACTCCTCCTGATATGCAGTTTGAAGAAAGACCTTTTCATACTCAGTTTTCTGTTTCTGCTGATAAGATTTATGAATGGAATATTGATGGTTTTTCTGAACAAGAAATTATTAACAAAATGGGACATATGTCCATGGTTGCCACTGCTTACCAAAATAATCATGATTTTGAACAATCTGAAATTGTTGACTTGCTTACTACTGGCTTTTCTGGTACTCTTCGTGGATGGTGGGATTCATATCTCACAGAAGATTCCAGAGATTCTATTAAACATGCTGTTAAAAAGAATGATGAAGGCTTGCCTATTTTTGATGATCGTATTGGTCGAGGTGTTCCTGATGGTGTTAATACCTTGATTTATACTATTATCAAACATTTTGTTGGTACTCCATCTAATGTTTCATCTCGAATTTCTGATTTGTTGAATAATTTGAGATGCCCTACTATGTCTGATTATAGATGGTACCAAGATGTTTTCCTTTCCAGAGTGATGCAGCGAAAGGACTGTTTCAAGCCTTATTGGAAAGAAAAGTTTATTGACGGTCTGCCTCCTATCTTTGCTCATAAGGTAAAACAAGAATTAATTGGTAAAAATGATTCTATTGACTATGATAATTTAACATATGGTGATATTTTAAGCACTATTAAAAAACTTGGAATTAATATGTGCAATGATGAAAAACTGTTAAAACATCAATTAAAAAACAAAAGAAAAGCTAAATATGAAATGGGTAATTTTTGTGAACAATATGGTTTGCCCTCTATTGCTCCTTCTAAGCAAAAGAGTAAAAAACATGATAAAAGTTACAAAAATTATAACCATAAAAAACATAAAACTAATTTTAATGATTTCTATGCTAAGAAGAAAAATGTTGCTAAAAAACATGTTAACCAGCGATCAGGTAAAGGTAAATGTTTCAATTGTAGAAAACCTGGTCATTTCAGTAAAGATTGTAAACAAAAACCTGGTAAGTTGAAAAACAAGTTTAACATGTTGAAAATTGATGATAATGATCAAGAAGAATTATTCAGAATCCTTGAATCAAACAATTCGTCTGATTCTTTGGAAGATGATTTTTCTTCTTCTGATTCTTGTTACCATTCTGTTGATGATTCATCTGATTCTCCTAATATTAAACTTGGTTGTAGAGATTCCTGTTGCAATGTTGTTAAATCTGTTAATGTTCTCACTAAAGGTGAAGAAAATGAAAACTTGTTGATTAAATTGATTGGTCAAATTGAGAACCCTGAATTGCAAAAAGAATATTTGGATAAATTTAAGAAAAATTTGTTAAAAGATGAAACTAGTAAAAAACTTAAATCAACAATAAGTTTTGAAGAAACTTTGGAAAGATTCAACAAGAAGAAATCCAAAGACTTAACTGTTAATGATCTTCAATGTGAAATTAATACTGTTAAACAAAAGATAAGTGAATTAAAAATTGAATTTAAAAATATTAAAAGTGATAATCATAATCTCAAACAAGAATTGTTAATGTTAAAAATTGATCAAAATAATTCTGATAATGAACAAGATGAGCACAAGGATGGAGATGAATCCAGTCAACAGGCTCTTCTTTCTGATAAAGGTATTGCTAATGCTCAACCTAGTCTCATTAGTATTAACCAAATGCTTCCTCCAAAATGGTTCACAAAAGTGAAGATTTTTGTTTCCCATGATTATTATTTCACTGTTATTGCTATGATTGATTCTGGTGCGGATAAGAATTGTATTCAGGAAGGATTGATTCCTTCGAAATATTTTGAAAAATCAACTGAAAAATTGGTTTCTGCTACTGGTTCTCAAATGAAAATCAAATATGAATTGAATAATTCTCATATTTGCCATGATGATGTCTGTTTCAAGATTCCTTCTGTTCTTGTTAAAAATATGACTGATAAAGTGATTCTTGGTTTACCATTTATAAATGCTTTGTATCCTTTCCTTGTTGACAATGATGGTATTACTACTGACCCTTTTGGACAGAAAGTAAAATTTAAATTTGTTTCAAAACTTGAAATTGATATTAATGATGCTTTAGGCCTGTCTTATGATTCTCCTACTACATGCTTCACAGAAAATTTTGAAGGTAATCCTAGTAATGCCAAATTATCTACTGTTACCAGTGACTCTAATATTTCTAATGATTGTTTGCAGGAATCAAGCACTGATGCGAGGATAAATACCACTACTAAGTGGGATAATATTAATATCTATACCACTAATAAGTGGATTATTATGGCTCCCTCTTCTGAGAGGAAAAACAAGGGAAAAGCTCCTGTACAGGACTTTTTCCAAAATGAAATGCATGAAGGCGCATCTTCTGGGGTAAAACCTAGTGGATCAACATCCCTTCAAGGGTATGCACCGGCAATGGTGTCATATTCCAGTGGAGATATGGTTATTGCTTTGCAAGAAGTTTTATCTAGAAATTTGCAATTTCATAATGGAGTCTATAGTGAGCTGCCAGATTCCGTTAAATTTATTCTTGATAACCTCTATTCTGCTTTTACCTAAAACCATCACAAATTGTTTGAAAAAACCCTCCAAGCCCTTGAAATCCACCTTGTTAACCTTTCTGTTCAGAATGAAGCTTACCTAAGCCATTATGTTAACCTTATCTCAGAAAACCCTCTTGCTTCAAATAATGACTTTGTTTCAAACCTTGTTTCAGAAATTGGGGCTTTTAGAAGCCAACTTGTTAACCATCCAGATATTACAAATGATCCTTACACTAGTCAACTCTTTGGCAAAGAGGATATCCATTCAAAGGATAAAATGACTTTAATGGGCACTGATTATTCTAGATTGAGCCTTAAGTCCCAATCTATGTTAAGAAGTGCTTTTGCCAACTTGCCTTCAGATATACAATCACGTATACTGAATTGCAAGGCTATGTTTAGGTCTTTTGACCTATGGTTCAAATGTTTCAAGAAACTTGTCACAGCCACTATTCCTGATCCTGATGAACTTGATGAAGGTGATAATGTGTTTATCCAGTGTGACTGGGAAGAACACTTTGGGAGTACTCTCAGAGTGTATGAAAAACCACACTGATTTCCTGGTCTCCTAATTAATTATGATGATGGTTACTTTGCTGCTGATGATGATGATGATAGGGATCCTAACTGGCTTTCCCATATGTTTGAATATGGCTTTGTCCGATTTCTAAAATTAACAAGCCATTACCAAGCCAGTCAACTTCCTCAAATTATTCAAGATGCCATTAAAAAATCTACTGGTCCCACTATTTCCATCAGATGTTGGAGTACTTTGCCTAGATGGGAAAGACATAACTGGATGAATGTCCAGCCTTCGAAACATCTTATTCTCATCAATGGTCATACTCATCAGGGACAATGGCTTGAAGGAAATCCTCATTTGTCCTTCAATAATCCTTATGCTCTTGCAAAATGTTGGGGAAACTATTTTAATAATCAAATTATTAAAGTTGCTCAGAACCTGTGGAAGGATTATCATTTCATGGGAAGCACTGATAGAATTGCTGTTTTTGGCCCCAGGCCACATGTTGACGCTATTGCTCATTTGCGTATTGCAGATCATTGTAATCCAAAGAGCCTTCTCATCCTAGGAAGAAGACCAATGGATGAGCCAATTTTATATTGTGGATTTTGCAACCGATATGCTATTTACCATGAGCACGAATGTGATTCTCCACAAGGTCCTTTTGATCCATTTGATGGTTATCCATCTGATGCTCCTTCTACTGATTGATTGTGTGGTCCTCAGATTATTGTTGCTACTGTTATTGTTGCTACTATTGCTACTACTGTTCTCTATTTGTCTAGCCAGCATAATGGCCACTGTTCAACCACATGCGTACATGGTGATGTTCAAAGAAATATTCCTGTTCAACTACATGCGTACATGATGATATTCCTATTGACCTTTGTCAGAGATTTTGCTGATCTTATGCCTAGTGAAGAAATATTCCTATTGACCTTTGTCAGAGATTTTGCTGATTTTATGCCTCACATGTTGAAAGTATTGCATGCTCCTGAAGATTCCCATCACAATGCAAATTTGGCTTCTTTTGATGGCTTCTTTTAAAGGCATAAATGATGTGGCCTAGTCCTAAAAATGAAGGCCTAGACCTTTCCGTAAGATGCTCCTGATCACTTCATGTTCCCTCCAAGACTTGGAGTCAAAAAAGAAAAAGACTCACTTTTTCACTATTCATCTGACACTATTCACCTGTCACTATTCACCTGTCACTATTCATCCGTTACTATTCATGACACTGTTCACTCCGAATTTTGCCTATTTAAGGGGGGTTGTCCCTTATGTTAAACTCAGAACTTATTCTCACAACTTATTCTACTTCTTGTTAGAACTTCCTCTAGAAAGAGTTTACCTTCTTTGAGAGAGTTCTCCTATTATCTTGTTGACTATAACCTTGTTGACTACAACCTTGTTCACCATAACCTTGTTCATACAAACCTTGTAACTAGGACTAGTTCAAGCTTTGTAACTGTTAACCTCCACTGTTGAGATCTTGTATTGACTATTACTACTGTAAGTGTTTACCTACTTTCAATAAAGAATTATTTTCAGTTAATGTTCATTATTCTGCTTGTTGCTACCGCCACCTTGGACGGATTACCGCCATACTGGACGGTTTTAAATTGCTTTCATTAATTGCTCTTATTTACTTTCAATTATTTTGATATATACTGCTTGGCTGGTTCTACCGCCTTATTATTGTTCTAACTTTGCTATTCTCATTTACTTTCACTATATTATTACTGTATATATATATATATATATATATATAAAGGAAGCTATTGATTATATATATTAATTTCAATAACTTTATGACTATTTAATTGATATCAAACATTTTATTTTTAGCTAAGGACAAGCAACGTGTCTGGTTCTATATATATGGAAAGAAATAAAAGATTTAGACACACACATTTTTATTTCTGAATTAGAAAGCTGCAGACTTTTCAAAAAGTAATTTTTTATTGTCCTAAATACATACCATCTATTGCTTCTTACTACTCACAAAAATAATCTATTTTTTACTAAATTTTCTAGGAAAAAGAAAGTACTATAGAGAGCTTATATCCTACGAGCAGTGTAGGCTCACAAGGATAATCAGCAAAAGGTGGCTGAGCTGTTGTATCCTGGGGCAACGTGCAGAAACTATTTGTCTAACTACATCAGATATACCATAGACGGCACAACTTATCTCAAGACAGTGACTTGGTCCACACCTCATCTCTGCAACCTTTTTTGGTAAAATCAAATTGTATAATTTCCAAGAAAAATTCAGGTATTATCTCTCCTTTATTTCCAACAATTTGAGACAAATCGATATGGAGAACACAAAATCATCCTTGGAAAATGGTAATGTTATGTCTAATTCCTCTAGAGCAGGTGATCTCAATAAGCCATTCCACTTCCGTGGTGTTAACTTTAAGAGGTGGAGACAAAAGACTTTATTTTATCTTACTCTCTTGAATGTGGCTTATGTGTTAACTGAGAAAAAACCAAAGAAAAAGAAATCTGAACAATTGACTGAAAAATAACTTTCTCAACATGAAAAAGATGTTAAGAAATGAGATAAGGATCATCTATACTGTAGAAATTATTTACTTAATTGTCTTTTTGATGATTTGTATGATTATTATGATCAAGATTACAAATCAACCAAAAAGATATGGAAGGCATTGAATAAAAAATATGATACAGAAGAAGCTGGATCCAAGAAATATGCATGTAGCCGATTTTTTAGGTTTCGGATGGTTGAAGGCAAGTCTGGTGGAACAATCCTATGAACTCCAAATGATTTCACAAGTTGTTTGATCTAAAGGCATTCGAGTAGATGAACAAATGCAAGTTTCAGCCATCATTGACAAGCTGCCTGAATCTTGGAAGGAGTTTGCCAAAATTCTGAGACACAAGTAAAAGGATCTCTCCATTGAATCCTTTATCACCCGTTTGAGAGTGGAGGAAGAGGCAAGGAACCAAGACAAAGCTGTTGAACTCCATGGAGCAAATGGTCCTAAGGTAAATCTTATCTCTTTAAATGAAAACTTGTCGAAAGCCAATGCAAAAAATAATGACTATGTAAGGCCTAAGAAAAGAAACTTCAAACATAGGCCAAATGGAAATCAGCCTCAACATAAGACCCACTCTAATCAAAGAAAGAACCAAGCACACCATCCTAAACATGCTTCAAATAATGGCAGCCACACTAATAATAGCAATTATGCATGTTTTGTATGTGGAAAGCTTGGACATTCAGCTAGAAATTGTCATTTTTGAAAACATGGGCCTATGGCTCAAGCCAATGTCATTGAAGAGCCTCTTGTGGCTATGATTACCGAGATTAATATTCTCGAAGGCTTAGAAGGGTGGTGGATTGATTCTGGGGCAACCAGACATGTTTGTCATGATAAAACTTGGTTTAAGACCTATACCATCTTGGATGAGAAAAGAAAAATTATGCTTGGTGATTCTCATACCATTGAAGTTGTGGGTATTGGAGAGGTGCTTCTCAAATTTACTTCTGGGAGAGAAGTCACTCTCAAAGATGTCCTTCATGTTACTAACATTAGAAAGAATCTAGTTTATAGTTTTTTGTTGAATAACGTTGGTTTCAAACAAGTCTTTGAGGCTGATCAATATGTACTCTCTAAAAATGGCATTTTTGTTGGCAAAGGCTATACTTGTGATGACATGTTTAAACTTAATGTTGAGATTAATGAAAATTCAAGTTTTGCTTATATTGTTTCTTGTGTGAATGTTTGGCATGGTAGATTATGTCATATTAATAATAAATATATGAAAAATATGAGTGGTTTAGGTTTAATTCCTAAACTTGAAAATGAACTTGAAAAATGTGAAATTTGTAGCATGACTAAAATTACTCAAAATCCTCATAAATCAATTGAAAGAAATACTGAATTACTAGAGTTTATCTGTAGTGATATTTGTGAATTTGAAGGACATTTGACACGTGGAGGTAATCAGTATTTTATAACCTTTATAGATGATTTTTCAAAATATTCATATGTCTATCTTATGAAAAATAAAAGTGATGCTTTTGAAAAATTATCAATTTTCTTAAAAGAAGTTGAAAATACTTTTGATAAAAAGGTTAAAAGGTTTAGAACTGATAGAGGAAAAGAATATGATACTCTTAGTCTTAATAATTATATTCAATCTCTTGGTGTTGTTCATGAGACTACTGCCCCTTATTCTCCATCTTCAAATGGAATAGCTGAACGTAAAATAGGACTCTTATAAATTTAACTAATGCTATGCTTGTTAGTTTTAGGGCTCCTAAATATTTTTGGGGTGAAGCTGTTTTAACTACAAATTTTGTTTTGAATAGAGTACCTCATAAAAAGATTTTTTTAACTCCTTTTGAATTATGGAAAAAATATAAACAAAATCTGAATTTTTTCAAAGTTTGGGGTTGTTTAGCATATGTGAGGCTACCTAATCCCAAAAGACCTAAACTTGGGGTAAAGGCTTCTACATGTGTATTTTTGGGTTATTCTTTATATAGTACAACTTATAGACTTTATGATATTGATAATAATACAATAATTGAATCTAGAGATGCAAATTTTCATGAAAATAAATTTCCGTTTAAATATAAAAATAGTGGGGGTTTGAACAACAAGAGAAATTTGAATGTTTAACATCTAAGTCAAGAGATGTTAATGAATATGAGATTGAACCTAGGAGGAGTAAAAGACCTAGAATTGAAAAGGATTTTGGTCCTGCATATTATGTGTATAATTTACAAGGTGACCCTACTTCTTTAGAAGAAGCTTTATCTTCTCCTGATTCAAGTTTTTGGAAAGAAGCCATCAAGGATGAGATGGATTCTATTATATCTAATAATACTTGGAAACTTGTAGATTTACCTCCAGGTTGTAAAACAATTGGATGTAAATGGGTACTTAGAAGAAAATTAAAATCTGATGGATCTATTGAAAAATTCAAAGCAATGCTTGTAGCTAAAGGTTTTAAACAAAAAGAAGATATTGATTTTTTTTTTGATACTTTTTCTCTTGTTTTTAAAGTTACGTCTATTAGATTATTGATTGCTATAGCAGCTATTCATAATTTGATGATACATCAAATGGATGTAAAGACGGCATTTCTAAATGGAGATTTAGAAGAAGAAATCTACATGAACCAACTAGAAGGTTTTACAATGCCAGGTAATGAACACAAGGTATGTAAATTATTAAAATCTTTATATGGTCTAAAACAAGCACCTAGACAGTGGCATGAGAAATTTGATCAATGTTTGCTTTCTAATGGTTTTAAAACAAATGAAAGTGACAAATGTATATATTATAAAATATTTGATGTTGCTCATGTCATAATTTGTTTATATGTTGATGAACTTCTAATTTTTGGTCCTAATATGGATATTATAAATGCTGCCAAAATGCTTCTTAAAAATAAATTTGATATGAAAGATTTAGGAGAAGCTAATGTGATTCTTGGCATGAAAATTTCTAGAACTTCAAATGGCATATTTGTAGATCAATCTCATTATATAGAGAAAATTTTGAAAAAATATAATTACTTTGATTGTAAACCTGCAAGTATTCCTTTTGACTCTAGTGTGTATCTTTTTCCTACTAAAGATGAAAATGATATTTACAATCAAAAGGAATATGCTAATATTATTGGTAGTCTTAGATATGCTACTAATTGTACTAGACCTAATATTGCTTATGCCGTAGGAGTTCTAGCAAGATTTACTAGCAAACCTAATTTCGAGCATTGGAATGCCATGACTCAATTAATGAGATATTTAAAAAAAAAAAAAAAACTGCGCACTATGGTTTGCTATATCAAAGATATCCTGCTGTTCTTGAAGGATATAGTGATGCTAGTTGGAACACCTTATCAGGTGATTCTTTGTCTACCACTGGCTATGTATTTACAATAGGTGGTGGAGCAATAAGTTGGAAATCTAAAAAACAACAGATTATTGCTAAATCCACCATGGAGGCAGAATTAATTGCCTTATCTTCAGCTAGTGAAGAAGCAGGTTGGTTACGAGATTTATTATTTGAAATTCCCATGTGGGAGAAACCTATTTCACCCGTCTTAATTCATTGTGATAGTACTGCCACTATTGGTAGAGTGCGCAATAAATACTATAATGGTAAATCCAAATCTATTAGAAGAAAACACAGTACTGTGAGATCATACATAAACAATGGTACCATAAGTGTTGATTATATTTGTACAAATGATAATATTGCGGATCCATTAACTAAAACTCTAGCTAGAGAAAAGATCTGGATAGCATCGAGGGGGATGGGACTTAAGCCCAAAGAAGAATAAACTACCTTTGAGGATACCCTACCTAGGGACTGGAGATCCCAAGAACTAGGTTCAAAGGGAATAACTAATCATAGAGTATTTTGATTAACATGCACTAAATATATGTATGAGCAATAATACTCATGTCCCTCCCTATGGTGTGCGTGCATGTATCTTGTAACATTATATAGGATGAGTTTTTATAAAAACTCTTAATGTGGACTATAGCTCTTATGAGTGGGATGTTAGAATTACAAGAACATCCTTGATAGCCACACCTAAGTGAGCATGGAAGTGAGGCCACTTCCTTTGAGAATGGGGCTAGTTCTCTAAATAGCTCATGGATGCTAGGATAAAGCACAAGGCCGTAATGTGCTAGCTTAGAAGCTCGTAGCAGAGTACTGGAATATTATGTGTGTGATGTAGCGTTTTGTATCCATAGAAAAAGTTATAGTTTAAGACTTAGATTACTATTAACTTTGGAACAATGTTGCTGAAACACTAAATGAGGGTTCAAGCCATTGGCACTCCCATTATGCATAATAATCTACTTAATCCAGCAAATTTTCTTATATATATATTTACCTATTTATTTTCTATAAAAATAAGTGGGGGATTGTTGGATATTTTTACAAAAAATACTATATTTATTTTAATACTCATTTATGTGTATCAATTATCCTTTAATGTCAGATACGTTGATTGCTAAACTTGGAAATTCAAATATTATTCAAAATTTGAATAGTTTTTGTTAATGGTTTTAATCAGGAAATTTATGAACATTAATGTAATATTAATACCACAATTGCCAGCATATTTGGTTTTATTATCTTATTTGAATATTGACGTCATATATGGAAGAATTTCAACACTTAAATGTACAGTTATCGCTGAATTATTTTATGTTACCATATATACACAAATGTTTACTATTTAGTTTAATAGACAGTGGTCAAACCGTTAGCAATTTTTTGTAACGTATATTCAGAAAGAAACTTTTGAAAAAGTATTGTAATAATAGACCATTAAATGCTTGGCATTATGACCCTTTCTTTTCTTGTTCAGCAACGTAATCTATGGTGCATTAATTTCAAAGATTATGATTTTTTTTTTTGTTCTCAACGTACTGAAGCCTTTGTTGACCGATTTATAATATATATATATATACACACACATATAAAGGAAGCTATTGATTATATATATATATATATATATATATATATATTAATTTCAATAACTTTATGACTATTTAATTGATATCAAACATTTTATTTTTTGGCTAAGGACAAGCAACGTGTCTGGTTCTATATATATGGAAAGAAATAAAAGATTCAGACACACACATTTTTATTTTTGAATTAGAAAGCTGCAAACTTTTCAAAAAGAAATTTTTTATTGTCCTAAATAAATACCATCTCCTGCTTCGTACTACTCACAAAAATATTCTAGTTTTTACTAAATTTTCTGGGAAAAATAAAGTACTATAGAGAGCTTATATCCTACGAGCAATGTAAGCTCATAAGGATAATCAACAAAAGGTGGCTAAGCTGTTGTATCCTAGGGGCAACGTGCAGAAACTATTTGTCTAACTACATTGGATATACCGTAGACGGCACAATTTCTCTCAAGACAATGACTTGGTCTACGCCTCATCTTTGCCACCTCTTTTGGTAAAATCAAATTGTATAATTTCCAAGAAAAATTCAGGTATTATCTCTCCTTTATTTCCAACAGATTAAGTATGGTCGAATAAAGCAATTAAAAACTTACTATGTTCCAATGATTCTACTTGTATTTCCTTGAGCTTGATCTGCTACAAATATTCTTGCCATGCCAAAATCTGAAATCTTTGGATTCATATTGGCATCTAACAAAACATTGCTAGCTTTAAGATCACGATGTATAATTCTAAGCCGAGATTCTTCATGAAGATAGAAAATCCCTCAAGCGATCCCTCCTACAATTTTGTAACGACCTGACCAATCCAGTTGCCCTTGCCTCTCTAATTTTTTTTAATTTTTTTTAAATTAAATATTCAACTCAAAAATGAATGAGACTCAATAGGATGATAAAATTTTTTGATTAACTTCAAAAGATCAACTTTATATATTCTCATTATTTTGTACATTTTTAGCTTGTGGAAAGTTCATGACAAGCAAATCATTGAAACATTTGTGCCTTAAGATGTCAAGCGATTTTAAAGTGATGTATCATGTATGTCATTGTATAAACTTTTAGGCTACCATGCATGTCCTTAGACACAAAATTAAAAATAAATCAAGAACGAGTTCAGATTGGCCAAACCAAATAAAAAGTAATCAAGGCTTCTGTTAGGCACATATTCATAAATAAGTATCTTTTCTTCTCCTTCAAAGCAAAATCCTAAGAGTCTCACTAGATTCTTGTGTTGAAGCTTAGCAACCAGCACAATCTCATTCTTAAATTCTATTGCACCCTGCACAGAGCTTTTGGATAATCTCTTCACTGCTATTTCTTGTCCATTGGGAAAAGTACCCTAGAAATACATAGGGTTAGGAGTAACATATACTTTGTGTAACTTTAAGCACTATAATGTCATCTAATTAAAAACTATTTATTGAAATATATATATATATATATATATGTATGTATGTATGTATTTATGTATAACTATATTCCTACCTTGTAAACCGTACCAAAACCACCTTTACCAATCTTATTATCATCCGAGAACTTGTTTGTGGCAGTTTCAATTGTAACCAACTCAAATTGCAAGGACTCTATGGCTGTTATTTCAATTCCAGCTACACAACCAAACATTAAATATATTGAATTCTCGAAATGACAAAAATTTTACGGACAAATGTTTAAGGATAATGACATATATATGATGATCAGACAACTATTTTTTACCATTTGGTTCTAGAAATTTATTGTATTTCTTGCTTGTTCTACTCAGGAAGCAAACTCCAATGGCAAAAAGCACCATATCAACAGAAATTGGGACAGCAATGGCAATAATTGTTGCAGATGACTTACTTTTTCCTGTAAAAACAATTAACCACATCATTGACTTGGCAAAAACTTTGATGGTCCTTTATGGGAATTAAAGGTCCATGTTGGTAAGAGAGTAGTACAAGGCCTATTTTCTGTAAGGTTATGTTACATAAGTGGTTAGCAATTGGCTAATCAGATCAATAAAAAAGTGAGCCACAAGTAGCTATATGTAGTGTGCGTTTGGCATAGTGAAATCTGCTAGTTTATTTTACAATTTAGTTTATTTTTATTACTATTTATGAGCTCTACTACACTTTTTGGTACTATTCATGGGTCTCATTGTACTATTTCAGCTAACTTTTACCTTTATCTACAGTGCTTTCAGCAAAAAAATTTTAGTTTCAGCAAAAATAAGCGGATCCCAAACACACCCATATATGGGTATGTACTGAAAACTTAATTGGTAAAAAGTTTATTCTTTTCCTACACTACAATTCTTGAAAAAATAGGCCATATACCGTGGAGACACAACAACTAATTAAGTAATCAATATGAATCTTATTTTTTATTTTTTTTTATAGTCACATTCTAAAATAAATAACAACTTTCAAAATCATTAAAAAATATATATCTTAACAAATATTCCCAACGAGTCTAACAAAGGCACATGTCAAACACGAATACATCTAAGAAATTTCGAGTGTTTGTGCTTCTTAGTTATTAGGTATCAATATTTTACCCCCTGTTAATACAAAGACACATGTCAAAGATTCCCAACGAGTCTAACAAGGACACATGTCAAACACGAATACATCAGAGAAATTTTGAGTGTTTGTGCTTCTTAGATATTAGGTATCAATATTTTACCCCCTGTTACAATCCTCCTTTCCAAGAAGCTAGGGAGGACTTGCTTCTTTTTGGGGCCTTACTTTGTGATTTGATTTGGAGACTAAGGAATAAGACTCTATTTGAGGGAAGAGTAGCCAGCTATGAAGATTTAAGAGCCAAAATTGTTAGATTGTTTGCGGAGCATCGTAAAGTCAGACCCTCTTCTCAGATTCAAGGCAATAGTGTTTAAGCTAAATGGTTGAAACCTGGGATTGGCTCTTTTAAATTAAATGTTGATGCTGCTGCTGACGCCCACCATTCTGCTGTTGCAGTCATAGCAAGGGACTGGAGAGGGGAGTTGGTATTCATTTACTCCAAAGAAGTGAACACCACCCTCCCTCTCTAGGCAGAAGTAGAGGCTCTTTTATGGGCTTTGCAACTTGCTGAGCCTTTAATTTCAGCTTCAATAATGGTTGAAGGCGACTCTCAAATTTGCTACAAATCAATCACAGTGCATGGCATGGCCATCCCATGGTCTATTGAGAATGTCATTCAAAGTGTAAAGTATCTGGCCTCCAATCTTCCTTTTTTTGACTTTTAGGTGGGTCCCTAGAGAAGCCAATGAGGCCACCCACTCTCTTGCTAAATGGAGTTTAATGTATAGTGTGTTTAGTTCTTTTGACTTTTGTAACAGCCCTTCTTGTTTTGTTAAGGTTATCAGGGAGGAGGCTGGGTGCCTTGTTGGTTTATAGCTCTTTTTCTTTGAATAAAATTATACATTCATCAAAAAAAAAAAAAAAAAAAAAAATACTCAAAGTAATTGCCATTGCTTTTGTGATGTCTTCCACTTTATTACTACATATACGAGCCTACCACAAAGTTGGTATACTAGTTTTAAGTTTGGTTTATTTTCAAAAATTTTAATTTAATTTATTATTATTATTATTATTTTTATTTGATATTTAGAGAGAGAGAGAGAGAGAGAGAGAGAGAGAGAGAGAGAGAGATTTGAAATGAAGGTCTCTCTTTTAAAAATATTAAGAAGTGATAATTTGATCTAAGATGAGAGATAGAAAAGAAATTTAAGCAAAAGGCAATATTTACTGACCATAAATACCTTAAATAAAAAGGACAAGAAATATTCATGCATAATAACAATTATGTGGGTCATTACCTTCTTTCTTTTTTAATTTCCTTTATTCGAATATTAACTATACATTTGTAACTCTCATGAATTGGACAATTAATGGTATATCTGGTGGACTATGTCATTCAGCAATTTTAAACAGAGATGATAGTAAAATAGTTTTCAAGTGGCGCAGTCCAAAGTATCACTACAAAAAAATTTTCCTGTCCCAACGTTTTTTCATACTAGCGCTTTTTGAAAGCGTTGGTATAGGAAACCTTATTACAGCAACTCAAAACTGATGCTTTACAAATCGCTGTAATAGGAGGCCTATAGTGGCGGTTTTCAAAAATGTTGGTATAGGAAGCCTTCTTGCGTTGGAATAGGGTTACTAATTTCCCTTCTGCGAAAGACCTATCTCGACACTTTTAAAAGCGCTGGAATTGGGTCCACCTATTCCAGTGCTTCAAAAAGCGCTGGGATATGTCTCTCTCCATAAGCGCTGGGATAGGATCACTCCATTCCCTTATGGAGAGAGACCTATCCAAGCACTTTTTGAAGCGCTGGAATAGGTGGACCCTATTCTAGCTTTTCGAAAAGCACTAGGATAGGATCACTCCATAAGGGAATGGAGAGAGACTTGTCTCAGCACTTTTGGAAGCACTAGAATAAGGTTCACCTATTCCAGCACTTCTAAAAGTGTTGGGATAGGATCACTCCATTCCCTTATGGAGAGAGACCTATCCTAGCGCTTTTGGAAGCGTTGGAATAAGGTCCACCTATTCTAGTGCTCCAAAAGCGTTGGGCTAGGTCACCTATAGGGATTTGTTAATTATCAAATGACCAATACTTCCCTAAACCTAGAAAAAAACCAAAGTACCCCCGAAAATATCAAAAATGACCAAAGCACCCCTTGTGCCTAAAACTAGCCAAAATACCCTCGATTACTTAAATAAGACCAAGATACTCATATAAGACAAAAAATGATTGAAATACCCTCAAAACATCGAAATGACCAAAATACATCCTAAAAGCTAGAAAATGACAAAAGTACCCCCCATGCCTAAAAAAGGTGGAAAACCCCTCGATTATTTGAAGAATACCTAAATAGCCCTATAAATCGAGAAAATGACCACAATGTCCTTGTAACCACAAAAAAAAAGTCCAAAATACACCCGATACCGAGAAAAAGACTAATGCACCACAAAATCAAAAAAATAATAATAATAAAAAAGACCAAATTACCTCTAAAACCTAAATAATGACTAAAACACTCTTGAAACTTTAAAAAATGACTAAACCCCCCCCCCCCCCCCCCAAAAGTGCATAGAATTACCAAAATACCACCCGAAACATGGAAACCGACCATAAATATCCCCTTATGTTTGAAAAAGACCAAATACTCCCCGATGAGTAAAATAAGACCAATATACCACTATAAATAAAAAAAATGACCACAATGTCCCCGTAATCATTGGAGTTGTTTGAAATACACTTGGAACCTAAAAAATAACCGATACACCCTTAAAGCATATAAAATGATCGAAGAACCTGTGAAGGCAGCGTTATAATGACTAAAAAATTAGAGAAATGTTATAGCATGACCGAAATAGCCCCCAAAACATAAGAAATGATCTCATACCCTTTAAACATTTTAATAACTTTTTAAGTTACAAGGGCATTTATGTCATTTTTTAGGCTTAGGATGTATGTGTATAAAATATTTTAATGCATAAGGGGTATTTGGTCTTTTTTTTTTTTTTTTTTTTTTTTTTTTTTTTGCATTTATGGGGGTATTTGGGTAATTATTTTAGTCTTAGAGTGTATTTTTGGTCATTTTTAGGGTTTAGGGATACTTTGGTCCTTTTCAAAGTTTCCAGGGTATTTTGGTCACCTTTTGGCTTAGGGTGCATAATGGACATTTTTAATGCCTATGGGGTATTTGGTTCATTTTCAACTGTCAGGGGTATTTTGGTGTCTCAGCCATTTTTTGAGTTTGTGGGGTAGGTTGGCATTCTTTTAGTCTTAAGGGTATTTCAATCGTTTTCAAATGAATATTACATTATATTTCTTCCAATTTTGTTTTTTTGTTTTTTTTTTTCTTATGATTCAAGGGTATCGTGGTCTTTTTTTATGCTTCAATGGTATTTAAGTTATTTTTCTTACTTCAAAGGTATTTTAGATATTTTTTAGGTGGTAGGGGTGTCTCAGCCATTTTTTAGGCATGTGGGTAGGTTGGCCTTCTTTTAGTCATAGGGGTATTTCAGTCATTTTCAATGAATATTAAATTATATTTCCTCCAATTCTGATTTTTTCTTATGATCCAAGGGTATTGTGGTCTTTTTATATGCTTCAATGGTATTTCAATTATTTTTCTTGCTTCAGGGTTATTTCAGTCATTTTTTGGGTGCTAGGGGTGTCTTAGCCATTTTTTGAGTTTGTGGGATAGGTTGGCCTTCTTTTAGTCTTAGGGGTATTTCAGTCATTTTCATTGAATAATAAATTATATTTCCTCCAATTTTGGTGTTTTCTTAGGATTCAAGGGTATTGTGGTCTTTTTCTAGGCTTCAAAGGTATTTCAATTATTTTTCTTGCTTCGGGGGTGTTTCAACCATTTTTTGGGTGGTAGGGGTGTTTCGGTCATTTTTTACATTTATAGACGTAAGTTGGCATTTTTTTAGTTTTAGGGGTATTTTAGTCATTCCAAAGTAATATTAAATTATATTTTAATATTTTTGGTCCTCGAGCCTCATCTTACATTTTTTTTAGTTATTACATTATATTTGAGTAATTTGTAGTGAGAAATTATATTTTATTAGTTTGAAGTATTAAATTAAATTAAATTTTGTTAAATTAAATTATTAAAAAATATTTCTATTAGTTAATATATTTTATTTTATTAATTTGTAGTGTTAAATTATATTTTATTAATTTGAAGTATTATATTAAATCTTATTAATTATTAAATTATACTCAATTAATTTGTAGTATAAAAAGATATTTACATAATGGCATAAATACACTTTTAGTCCCGACATTTTGTTCCGATTCACATTTTTCTTCCAAAATTGATTTCGTTCCTATTGTTGTCCCTAAAAAAAAAAAGTCGATTCTATTCTCGTTCTTATCGTCAACCCACTAACGAAAAATCCTACGTGGCTATTGGAGTGCCATGTTTGCACTGATGTGGCACCTATGTATCAACAACGTGGCATTAAAATATCATTAAAAATTCTATTTGGCATTTTTTTTAGTGCCATGTTAGCATTTTAATTACTTTTTCAAAAACCACATCAGAAAATATAATTTTGATTTAAACTGAAAATACAAATTTGATTTAAATTAAAATTTTAATTTCTCAAGTCTCACATTTTCATGCATTTTATGTTTTCTTAACCAAACACAAATATACAAAAGATTTAGGTTTTAAGCTGGAAATAAGATCAACTTGTCTAGTTCTCTTCTCCTCTCTCCCTATCAGAGCTATTCCACGGCTACCATGAGCCACAACCGGCGGTGATTTTTCTCTAAACCTCTATCCTCACGATCTCACTCTCTCTAATCCTTCGATACTCACAAATCGGCAAAGCCTCTATGACCGTCACAGTAGCTCTAGTCGTTTGTGGCGTACTACAACGACGGGTTGATGGAGCACCGCAATATGTATGTTTTATTGTCGTTATACCTAGCTATAGTGGCACCCCATAAACCCGCCGCTATAGCTAAGATTTATTGGCGTTTGTTTCGGTCTATAGCAGCAGTTTGTGACCGCCGTAATAGACCTTTGAATTTCCCATAATTAGTCCAATTTTTTTCCCTTCCCCCCCCCCTCCCACCCTAAATCTATCAATTTAGATCCTAACCTTTTCATTTCTCATCGGATTGTATCCCTCTAAAAAAAGACACACACACACACACACACACACACACACTCTCTCTCTCTCTCTCTCTCTCTCTCTCGCTCTCTCTCTCAAATTAAAATCTCACATCGTTGATCTTAATACCCAAAGATCGATCTTCCCACCACCACCATGCATTCTCACTCTCAAACCCTAGATTGGACCTCTCTCTATTAGCACTCACTGCTGTCGCTAGCCAATTGAAGCCCCTAATGATCAATATTTGAATATTAATTTCACCAAGTCTAGTGGTATTGGGACTATTTATTAAGTTTGACCAACTTAAACTAAACTTTGACCGCGTTTTTCTCTAAATCTAACCATTTGATTGTGACCATAATTTACCAAAATTAACTTTTCATTACACTCTTCAGATCCAATGGTTAGATTTCAAATCTAAGTTTGGCGTGTGATAGACATGTGTTGTGTACCTGTATGGTTATGTTTTCTCAATCTGACCATTCAATTGGTCTCAAATTTCACCAACGCAAATATGTCACCATACTTTTCAATCCCAATGATCAAGATTTGAATATGAATTTCACCAAGTCCAGTGGTCTCGAGACCATTTATTAAGTTTGATCGGATTTGACCAACTTTGACTAAATTTTGATCGCACCTTTCTCTAAGTCCAACCGTTTAATTGTGATCATAATTTACCAGAATGAACATTTCAATACACTCTTCAAGACACTTATTAGATTTCAAATCTAAGAATGACACATGATGGATATGTGTTGTGTACTTATATGGCTATATATATATTCTCTCAATCTAACCATCCAATTGGTCTCAAATTTCACCAACATCAATATGTCACCATACTCTTCAATCCTAATGATCAAGATTTGAATATGAATTTCACCAAGTCCAGTTGTATCGGGATCATCTATTAAGTTTGACCGGGTTTGACCAACTTTGACCGTGTTTTTCTCTAAATTCAACCGTTTAACTGTGACCATAATTTACCAGAATGAACCTTTCATTACATTCTTGAAATCCAACGGTTAGATTTCAAATCTAAGAATGGCACATGATGAACATGTGTTGTGTACTTACTTGACTATATATATTCTCTTAATCTGACCATCCAATTAGTCATACTATTGTTTTTAAAAGTAAACTTAGAATGATTGAATGAAAGAATTTTCATTCTTCAGGTACTTTGTTTTCTTGCATTTCTTTGGGTTATTGGGTTTTCTTTATTGTTAGATTTCAAACAATGGGTGATAAATAATTGGCATGGTTTTAGTTTTATTGTCCAACTTTTACTTTATGGTGATCTTTAGTTTCAGCTTTTATAAATAATAATTGGCATGTTTCAGAAATAAAGCTGATTTGATGCTTAATACAGTCTAGAAATAGTAAGTCATTACTTTTGGAGATTTGGATTTTGAGTTATCGCTTAATTATATAAAAGAATTTGCTTTGATTTTGTATTGGGTTGCAACTTGCTTGAATGTACAATAGGGAACATAAATTGATTACTTACAAATTCTGTTAGGTTTCCAATTCTTCCTCTGTTTTATATCAGTGCTTGGTTGAAGAAGACAATTGAGAGGCTCCAAGTTTTCTTTTTGAGTCAGTGGAGCCACATCCTGTTGTTTCTAGAATTGTAAGTGTGCTTCAAGATCCTTGCCATTTATAAAGTTTCCATTTTATTGTGTCATACAACTCTTTAACAAACTTGGGTTTAGAAGTAGCAAGGGATGTTGAAAATTCCCCTAACTACTTTAATAGTTCTGCTTCACTCTATCTCATGTGAGTTTTCCCTACTTTAATTAGGAGACAGGATAAGAACAGGTTTTGCTAATTCCACCTTACCTCAGATGTGTGTGTGCATATATTTACACATACTTTTATTTAATACATATTTATATTTTATTTTCTCTATTTTATATTGATCTAATATATAATTTATTTATTGTAAGTATTTTATTATCATCCTCTAAGCATGAGTTTTTTCTTTCTTTTAGTATTCTCTCAACTAACAATCCCCTTTTGTATTCAAATAACAAAATACCTGTAACTTGCCATGTCCCATCTTGCATGATCTTCCTTGTCTTGAAGAGAAGACGAAAAAGGGACAAGGCACTCCTATCCAACCCCATTTCACCACCATCCCTGCATAGGAGTTATTAGTGTTAACAATCAGTTGAGGTTGTTTTAAGTCAACAGTTTGAGTGGCGAATATTTGCTGATCCATTTGAAGTGTATAGGGCACTGAGAATAGTCAATCCAAGTCCCTATATGACATACTTGTAGGTTTGTATCTTATAAGGCTTTTCTAATTACAATTTTTGGTTTTAATGCTGGTTGTGTGATGCTACAGATTTGCAACATAACTTTAACAACTAGCGTCTCAATTTTTGAATACAAAACCAAAAAAAAAAAAAAAAAAAAAAAGGTAATTTAGAAATTTATTTATTATGTTATTGAAGTATAGTTTGTAAATTTAGCATTTTTTGTATTAGTTTGCTAAGTTGTTCTAAACTTGCTTTTAATCAAATTGTTCTCAATTAGGCTAGAGGGTGTATCCTAGTTGCTTCAAGTCCGGAAATTCTTACATGTTCAAAGAAGGTAAATTGTATAAACTAATTCCAAGTCCTTAAACAAAAAATATATATTGATGACTCTATGTTGCTGACACTAAAATATATTTGGAACTAAGGTTTATTTGTTGTAAACCAAAAATAAGTTCCTTGGTTAGCCTAATATGATTTTTCTAGCTATAAATTTAAGCTAGTTTATGGATACATGTGAATTTTTGTGCATGAAGAATTTATGTCTCTTATTCTCTGAATATCTACAGACAAATATCTCCATCCTTACAATGTTATGAACAGAATAAGATAGAGAGAAGTGAAATGTATGAATATCAAGAATGAAATGATATATTGGATGGAAAGAAAGAAAGAAGATAGACTTTTGAATGAATGCATGAATGGGCAATGCATGTGATTTTCTTCTTTTAATATGGAGATAATCTCGTTTTTTTTACTAGGCCCAAAAGCCAAAAATTCTTGTACTTTCCTTCTCTTTATTATTTATTTATTTTTTTGGCTGATTTATTCTTGTACCTCTCTCTAGTTAGTTTCTTCTCCTTAAAATTATATCTCAATGTTTGTGTGTTTTTTCTTAAAGAATTCATTATGCTGGATCATGCAACTTATATATATGTATGTAAGCATTTGTGTACCAAAAAAATTAAATTAAAAATAAAGGAAATTATAGTTAATAAATTATTTTGTTAATCTTATTTCAAGTCTGGTAATGTCATTGATTGAATCTTTGCTCACAATGCTTGTAGTAAGTTTTCTTTTTTTGCAAACTTGTGTCTACTCCTTCTAGTGGTAATTATGTTGCATTTGGTTCAAGGATATATAATTCTGAAGCTTGTCTATTTTATTATATTAACACTTATTTCTATGGTAAACATTAATACTTCGTTGTGCTTGTTTCTTGAGAGTTGTGAGAGGGAAAATAACTTGATTGCAGGTATGTCATCTACATATTATTATTATGGATTTACAACTATAGTTATGTATGTCCTTTGTAAATCATGGTTTTCCAGCTCTACCCATTTTGGAATTTGTTTGAAGCCAATAGCCAACAACCCCCTTTATACCATTGTGATATTAAATCACTCTGTTTGAATTTGAACACCTCCTTGCATTGGGGGTTGCAAGGTAATAGGATTTATTAATTCATGCAAATGGTTTATGGAGATTAAATTAGAAGTTCAATCATTACATTGATGTTGTGGCCTTGTGGGAAATATTGACAGCTTGATTATCATATTTTCTTCTCACTTCCATTATTTATATGGTTCCTTTTTTAAGGGAGCACTTTGTATTATAATTATTTCAATAGGTGCTGTATCATGTTCCTTTGGGACATATTCAACCCTCTCCAAAATTGTTGAGAGTTTGAAGCATTGAAATTTTTGGGAAATTCCAACAGCAAGAGAAACTCGAATCATGGACTCTGTATTTGTATGATATTTATTCATTTTCCTTTCCAATTTCGGATTTTGCATCACTCTTCTGTTTGGTGTTTATGTATTTTCCAATAAGAGAACCTTTTGTTACTACTAAAAAATCTACTAAAAATACAATTATATTTCTATGTCAATATAATGTTTGTTTGAAGACATTAGTGGTTTTGTTAATCAATTACATTTGTGGTATTGTTTTAGTAGAACTAAATTATTACAGGTTGTTTGTAATGGGACTGGTTTAAAAAAAAAAAAAAATTAACCTATAGTGGCGGGTAAAAAGCACTGCTAAATGTCTAAAATTATATTATAATTAAGGCCCTATAGCAGGCTTAATCACTGCTAAGGTTGTCAATTGACTCGAAATGTAACCACGTGGTAGCGGTTTTCTGCCCACCACAATAGACCAAAATTGCAGCTAAATGATAGATCTATTGCGGCATTTTTTATTACTGCCGCAATAGAGCTATTACAGCAGTGCAACACTAGTGGGTTGAACCGCCGCAATAGCCCTTGCCTCAATAGGCCAAATGGATCTTTAGTGGTGGTTTTCTGGGCTTTTGCAGTGGTTTTGGCCCATTGCAATAGTTAAATTTTTTTTGTAGTGTTGCTCTCTGGTAAAACAGGGACATTGCATACTTAACAATACAACTAAGAAACAGAATTAAGCCCATTTTCTTTCCATCACAACAACCCAACAAAGTATTTATAGCTATTTCAAGACATTTATTGCAATCAGCACCGGTAATGTCCGGCATGCACTGGGCAAGGGCGTACAACGTTTGTAATGCTGTGAAAGTCGCTTCTTTTGTCCCAAACTTCTTGGCTCCAGCCCTAACGTTTGAAAGCAAAATACCATTTTGGTTACTATATTTTAAGTTTATAGTCAATTTAGTCCATATACTTTGATAGCAGTTAATTTAGTCTTTGTTAATTTGTGACACTCATCTAACCTACTAGCTCAAACAGATTTCATCGTTCACCCATACAGACCTATTACTATGTAACCAAACATTCCAAAGTCTTCATCGCCAATAAGATTTAGCAGTTGCTGTTTGGAGCATTTTAATATTAATCAATTAAAATGAATAAATATTACAGCAAAAATGTAAAAAGATGTGGGAGTGAATATGAAAGATGAGGAGTTAGTGAAGTTGTTTAATTTCACATTGAAAATGAGAGAGACTATTTTATTCTCTTTAATTGCGGTGATTGATAGGCTAATATGAATTGACTCAGATATTAGGCTAGATACGTGTGCAAGGAGAAGGTGAAGAGTGGAGGTGTAACCTCCAATCCACGAGGGTTCTTTGAATCCACAAGGAAAAAGGGTTTTGGAATCCACCAGAAAAACAATAACCAAAAGTCCAAATTTTTATTAATACTTAAAAATGTTTACAGACTTAGGAACTTGACAAAACAAGAAAATATATTATAAAGTAACTCCTAATTAATACCTAACTTTAACAAGAACCAAATTGACCTAAAAAGCATTAAAAGGCACCTAAAAGTAAGGAAATAATAACCCTAAATCTAAAATAATGAAATTACAAATTAAATACCAAAATTAATAAAGTACAATAATTAAATAGTAAATTGTGTCCTACATCAACAATGATGGGGTCAACTTTGCTGCCTACTCCGTAAGGTGTTGGCTAGGCTGCTATAGTAGAAGTGGGAGCTTTTCCTTTTCTTTCTTTAACCGGAAGTTCATTTGATTGCTAGGAGAGTCTTGAATTATGTAATTGTGTGTGTGTGTGTGTGTGTGTTTTTTTTTTTTTTCTTTTTTTTTTTTCAAATTTTTGGTACTTTGATTTTGGGATATATCAACCAGCAACTAGTGGAACCTGCTATCTGATTTTGGGCTTTTTTTTCTTCAATTTGTTGGTGCCATTTGTATTTGATGTTATTTTACAAATTAAAAAAGATAAAAGAGAAAACTTCTAGCTTCCCAAATCCCTCTTAATCTCATCAAGCCAAACCCCCTTTCATGAACAAAACTTTAAATGAAACTCAAGATTTGATCGAAAATGCCCAAACTACTCATGGCACAACTGAGGTCTAAGATTTGGGAAGGACAGCAAGGTTGAAGTCATGCCCAAACCAGTCATGGCACTCTCAGCAAAATTGGAGACATATTCTCAATTCATCATAAAAATTTTATTCAAAATCATCTAATTTCACCATTACATGAGTACCACTTAAATATATTTTAGACATTTAGGGATTATACTAATATGGAGAATATCTAATCAAATCCCATGAAACTCTCAACATTAAAATCAAATTAAAAATAAAAAAAAATTAAGAAATAAAATATTAGATGATTCTAATGCTCCCTGCATCATCGTGAAGTCTCAGAGCTTTAAACAATGGTCTTATGTAACTCATCGTTCAAGTTTCCATGACTGATGAACGGATACTAATTCTAGTGAAGCCCTTTATCGAGGGTATACTTCAGTAATGGGTGCCTCAATGACAGACAACGGAATCGATTCGCTTTTTGATTTATCTGACTCCAATTCCACCGAAGGCATGTTTCGCTCTGTTCGGAAATATGCTGGATTTTGAGGTGATGCCAGAGTAATAGAGTAACTGTTTAGCATGAGGACTATTGAAGCCATTGTGGGCCTGTCAACTGGATTTTCTTGTACACATAATAAGCCAATTTGAAGACATCTAATCACTTCATTTCTCGAGTAAGAATCTGCCAAAGTGGGATCCAAAAATTCCAGTAGTGTTCCGTCCTTCCAATGTTTCCAAGCCTACAGCAATTGGTAAGGTAATGTTAGAAAGTTACACCCTTTACTCTCAATTGATATGATGGAATTTGCAAAAACATAAGATCTATTCATACTCACAAAGCTCAAAAGGTTAGCTGGACCATCTGATTGATAAAAAGAAGTGTTTTTCTTGCCACTTAGAATCTCTAAAATTAATACACCAAAACTATACACATCAGATTTCACTGAGAATTGTCCATGTGTAACATATTCTGGAGACATATAACCACTGCAAAACAACACATTGATACCACATTAATATTGATAATAAGAAAGTAGTAACATATGCTAATGCGATTACATAAACAATGCTATGTATGTACTACATCTTATACCATTACTCCATGTGTACATTCAAGTTGTAGTGATAGAAGATTGGAGTAACTATGCATCTCCAAATTATTTGATTTTTTTCCCCAACTTCTTTGCCTTAGAAGTAGTTTAATTGTAAGATGATCAAATGAATTTAAAACTTACAATGTACCGACAACCCTACTAGTGTTTCCTTGCGTTTGGTCAACTCCAAAAATCTTAGCCATTCCAAAATTTGAAATCTTTGGATTCATGTCCTCATCTAATAAAACATTACTAGCTTTAAGATCACGATGAATAATTCTAAGCCGTGAATCTTCATGAAGATAAAGCATTCCTCGAGCAATCCCTCCAATAATCTTATAACGTCTTGACCAATCTAGTTGTCCACGCCTTTATGGTTCTACGCATTCATCAAAATTCCATAATCTAGTCAAAATAATCAACTATGTGTGTGTGTGTGTGTGTGTGTGTATATATATATATATATATAGAGAGAGAGAGAGAGAGAGAGAGAGAGAGAAACATTCTAATTATGTTAAAACTATGGTTAAATAATTAAATTCATGACTTCTTAACTTATGCTTATAAAAAAATTAGTAATTTATCAAAAATCCATTTATCTCTTGTAAGTTACACAAGACCATGATGAATTTCTAAATAGTTAAGAAAATTGCAAACTAGACCCTTATTTTCCCTTTGAAGTTAATATTTAATCTCACATTTCTGCAGACACAAGAAAAGCAAACATATGATTGCAAGGAACAGACCATATAGGGAGTAGTCAAGGCTTTTGTTGGGAACAAACTCGTAGACAAGTATATTTTCATCTCCTTCCAAACAAAATCCAAAAATCTGTACAAGATTTCTGTGTTGAAGCTTGGCTGCCAATACAATCTCATTTTTAAATTCTCTTGCACCTTGTCCACAGCTTCTTGATAATCTCTTTACAGCTATTTCTTGTCCATTAGGAAGTATGCCCTGAAAATATTCTTCAACTTAGAATAATTTGTCCCTTACTATTTGAATAATATCAACATCCAAGGCTTCAGCATTATCAGATTTTTACTTGCTCTGAATTAGCAATACATAAACAAGAAGATGATCGCACAGCCAAAGAGTAAGCAAATAATGAATTTTTATCACGTACCTTGTAAACTTGACCAAATCCTCCTTCACCTAGTTTGTTATAATCTGAGAACTTATTGGCGGCAGCTTCAATTGTAGCAAAATCAAATTGCAATGACTCTACAGTCGATATTTCATTAGTAGCTGCACAAGAAACAGTAAATGTAAGTCACCACTAGTAAAGCATTGGGAAATTTAAGAATTTATAAAGTTAAACAATTTATTCTTTACCATTTTCTTCTTGTACAGCATCGTACTTTTTTCTTGCTTTCCCTCTCATAAGGAAGCAGAAGCCCATAAACAATAGGACCACAGAGATAGAAATGGGAACAACAATGGCAACACTAGTCTGCGATGAGATATGACTTTTGCCTGCGTAAAAATTTCTTTGGTTCAGTGCTAAGCTACAGATAGAATGGTTTATACATAAAATATATATATGATAAATTTTTTTACAAATTGACATAATAATAAATGTGATTAGTGTCACTTCAACAACTAATAAATATGTAAATTAACATTTTGTAATTTGTGACACATTAGTTTGTAAGTTTTATATATAAAAAAGATTGTAATATCAATCATAACATCATGCATTTTATAGTTAGAGGTGCTTTGCAATTAATATATATATATATATATATATATTAAACTATTGAAAATGTTAAAAAAAAAATTCATATATTTGATATGTGTATTAATAGCGTAAAAAATATACAATTTAACGGTTATATTTTCAAAATATGTAGTAATGTTTACTTTATTACGTAAGATTGTAAAGCCTTATGCTACAATTAATTTTGTAGTTAAATTTTGTCATCTTTAAACTTCTAGAAATTTTGCAACTATAGAAGATGTAGGATGAAAATGTAATCCAATAGTAGATTTGTCAAAATTTATATTCAATAAAAATATATCAAGTGAAGTTGTAACCTTAGATTACAACCATGTTTATTGGAAAACTTTGTCCATTGATTTATTTTGTTATTAAAATTACATATTATATTTGAAATTGATTAAATTCAAGATTTATATTAAGTATCTGTTTGGCATGATTAATTTTGCTAACTTATTTTGTCATTCAGCTTATTTTTGCTACTATTCATGAGTCTTATTGTACTATTTCAGCTATCTTTTATCTTTATTTACAGTATTTTCAATAAAAAATTTTCAATTTCAGCAAAATAAGCGGATCTTAAACAAATCCTAAATATTATAAATTGTTTTCTCAAAAAATATTTAAATATTATAAATCTAAAATCTATCCATTAATATTATATATAAAAAAGTCTATTTGGTAGCATTTTATGGTCCACTAACTTATTTATAGATCACTCATAACATCCTGTCACATGTGTATTCATTTTATTTATTTATTTACATATAATAATAACTATTTTTTAAAATAAAATAAAATAAAATAAACACGTAGCTTATTGCAAGTGAAATGATCTTTTGGTAAAAGTATAAAAAAAGTGAGAAAGTAACTGTTGTGAAATAATATTTTTTGACAAAAATATATATATTTGTCTTTAAAGTTTAAAGTTATTTTTATTTTGTCCTTTTAAGCTTCAAAATTTTTATTTTAGTTGTTCATATTTGATTCTGAATTTAGCCATATATTTCTATTAGTAATCTGATCGTCCATGATTTGTTTTGATGTTTACAATAATGAACTTCCTACAATATTGCACAATAATTTAGAATTAGTATTTTATAAAATATTTAAACAGTGACATTTTATACTCAAATCACTCAAGAAAAATGACAGCAGAATCAGTGTTTGTTTTTCATATACTTTTACCTTCTAGCTCCAATTTTTTCTAAAATTTTACAAACCTAGTCTATTTATTATAAAAATATATATATTAGTTCGCTTTTAGCTTTTTATGACAATTTTTGCATTAAACTGTCAAGAGCTATATCTTTTTAATAAATATCTTGCAGAGTTTCTAATAAATAAATGAATATCATGTAAATAAGTTATGGAAAACTACAAAATACAAAAATTATATCAATTATGAAAACCGAATCAAATTAACAAAAAAAATATATATATATATATATATATATATAAATAAAACTTTAAAACGAGAAATATCAAAAATGAAAACAAACCCCAACCTTAATTAAGTGTTAAAAATTAAAGGCATTAAAAATTAAAATTATAAAAATAAATTAGGAAAAAAATGAGCATCACCTTTCTGCACTGTTTCAAACTCTATGTTAAATTATAATGCTCATACAAGCGTTTCAATACACTTTCCACACGGTCAATAATATCCTTAGCAACATTCTCCCCATACAAATTTGATAAACAATAATTCAAATAATCTAATTTCTTTCGAGGATCAAGCACCACAGCAACATACAAAAGCACATTTCCCTTCTTTGATGAATCCTCCCCGCTCCCCCAATACTTGTCAAACTTCTCTTTCATTGTTTTTGCCATTAAGTACAAAAAATGGTCCTCACTCCTAGAAAAGAAATCTATCTTTCTTTTAATCATATATATCTCATCAAAGAAAGCATTTGATGTCACATACAAGGAACCCGAAAACCTCTTTGTGGCATTATAAAAAAGTTTTAAAAACTTAACAAATTTTCTACAAGTCTCCCAATCATCCTCATTTGGAGGTCTCCTATCATAGTCCCCATCCCGAAAGTTTAGAATATAATCAAGATCTTCATATTCCATCCGCTTGAATGCATGTTCAAACTTTTCAGCATTTTCCAACATTTTATAGGTAGAGTTCCATCTAGTGGCCACATCCAAACATAGAATAGCCTTTGACTCTATTTTCATTTTCTCCACACACCTCTTGAAAGTTTGTAACATATTTGGAGAAGCTTTCACATATCTAACCGCATGACGCACCCTATCAATTGACTTATTATGATGTTTTAAGCCATCGGTCACAATAAGATTTAGAATGTGAGCACAACACCTCACGTGAATAAATTCATTTCCTAAAACAGTACCTTTCCACATATTAGTAGCTTCTTTCAAATAACTAATGGCTACGTCATTTGAGGAAGCATTATCCACCGTCAAGGTGAAAATTCCCTCAATATTCCACTCTTCTAAACAAGATTCAACCATTTTGCCAATGGTTTTTCCCTTATGGTTATCAACAATACAAAAATTCAAAATTCTTTTATGTAACTTCCAATCATCATCTATAAAATGACAAGTAAGACACATATAATTAAAATTTTGTATTGAAGTCCATGTGTCAGTGGTAAGGCAAAGCCTACGGCCTCTCAAGGCATTTCTCAACTTATCCTTCTCTTCAAAATAAATTCGACTCACATCTTTAGCTACCGTAAAGCGAGATGGGATATTAAAATTAGGTTGGAAGACATTACAAAACCTTCTAAATCCTTGATTCTCTACAAACCTAAATGGAAGCTCATCCAATATGATCATCTCAGCAAGAACTTTTCTACCCACAATATTTGTAAAAGTCCTAGGCACTAGATTTCCCTCCTCTACATTCTTGGACAATGGGTCTTGTCCATCTTGCAGTTCATTAAAAAGATATTCAGGACAAATGGGTGTATGGTTTTTTAAATTAGATGTCCCATAAATTTTGCTATCAGCCATGTACTCCTTACTACAATATATACATCTTGCCTTAGTTCTACCTTCCTCATCTATAAACTTTTCAAAGTGGTCCCAAGCAGTTGATGGTGATTTTCTCTTATTAGGATTAGAAGAAGATATCACCTGTGGTGGACGAGGAGGTCTCATAGTTGGTCTTGCAGTGGCAAGATCAGGTTGTGTAGGCTCCATTGAATCGATGACCTATTACCACACAAAACAAATCAATCATTAAAAATTATTACTGTTCAAGAATTCAAGATTCTCCATTTCCTGAAATGTAATTCACATAACTTGAGAACCAATTACCATTAGATACACAGACAAGACAAGTAATGAGATCCATTGTAGCTAAAACACAAGCTAAGAAAGATGAGCAACAGAGACATTAGTAATCTATTAGTCTATGCAACTTAATATTTTGTAGCTACAACACTACTGTTACATTAGTAAGTGTATCATCATCTATACTAAAAGAACCAAAACCACTAGTATAAAAAGGCAAACCACTAGTATTTTGTCACACTATGAAATGGAGGATGCATATATCTGTTGCATAAGTAATTATTGCTATTGTTAAAGCTCTAGAGTCCTTATTCATGCTTTGGCCGAAGATTGACCAAGTACTAACAATCAATTTGTTAAATTACACAGAACTACATGTTCACCCAAATTTTACCACTCCTTGCCATGTTATCAGAGATAGAGATACCAATATGTGAATCCATTAGGCATTCCACAATCCACATGGCACCAACCCTTCTAGCATGTACTTGGTAAAAGCAAGACATAGTTTCTAACAACACAGTTGAAACTTGAAACCAAACAACAATACTACTAAGTACTAACTACCAACCTTACCTGTGTTATTAGCGCAAAATTTCGAGTATGAATTGTATAAACATGTGAAGCACGCAAAATGTACAACCATATAAACAAGAAAAACTAAACCTTTTGTTGGTTTTTTCATA
The DNA here is from genome assembly GCA_023736055.1 of Quercus glauca. Lineage (NCBI taxonomy): Eukaryota > Viridiplantae > Streptophyta > Magnoliopsida > Fagales > Fagaceae > Quercus > Quercus glauca. The sequence continues at coordinate 85,502,430 of CM043319.1, read as the reverse complement.
AACAAGCAAGAGTAAAAGAAACTAATCAGATGGTACAACAATACAAGAAAATAAGGTAGTACAAGAAGACAGGAACATTACACAGAATCAACAACCCCTTTGGCTTCCATAAGCCTCCACATATACCAAGACTACTGTTATTATTTTTAATAGAAAAAAATCCATGGAACTTAATATTGAAACCACAGGAAAATATTCAAACACTACTGTTACATTAGCAAGTGGGTCATCTATCCAACCTTTAGATTTATTTTTTCATCTGCACACTTCTTCTTCTTTTTCTCACTAACCAAACAACATACAAAAACCCCCATTGATTATAAACATATATACACCGAAAATTAGACAATGATTCCTATATATAAAAGAGGTACAATCTAAAAATTGAACACAAAGTAAAGCTTTCAAATATTTTGTGGCAGAGATGACTTACACTGAGACACACGTAGAGAGAACTCAGTGAGAGAGGTAGAGGAGCACAGCTCTTTAGTTAAAAACCTGAAAAAAAATCGAAATGGGTCCTTAAAAAAACGATTCAAACCAAACCCACATCACAAAACGCCAGAAAATCAAACCTAAACAGGGTATTCACATAAAAAAAAAAGTTTTACAAGACTAATCCTACGTTTGGTTGCCGAGAAAATGTGGGGAACGAACCAAAAAAGTTTAAATTTTGAGTTCAACCCACGAAAACCTGAGTTCAACCCATTTTTTCTTCCACGGTTTTCTAAGAAACCAATCAAAGAGCAAACAAACAGAGATGATAAATCTAACTGGACTGATTCTGATAATCAATTCAAAAACCCACAAAGAATTCAAGCTCTGTTTACAGTTTGTACACAAAGCAGTATATTCGACTTACACAGAGACGGAGAGCTGAGGGAGGCGGAGAGCTGAAGGAGGTGGAGAGAGTAGGGTTTTTTTCAGGAAAAAAAAAATCGGGTTCAGATAAGTGAATTTATATGACCCGATGCCCGACCCGACACCGACCCGAACCCGTAAATAACCCGAAAATTAGACCCGAAACCCGACCCGAATATCCTCAGACCCACCCAAAACCCCTCGGGTCGGTTCGGGTCGGTTCGGGTTTCGGGTGGGCCGGGTCACTTGCTCACTCCTACAAGCGATGGCGGCGACCCCGACGTGTTTCCACCCTGGTAAAACGGGTAGACTTCAAACCTAGCAAAACAACAAGGATACAGAACTCTTCCCCCTAGCTTTCCACCACAACAACCCGGCAGAGTCTCTATTGCTATCTGAATACACCTATTGCAATCGTATCCCGACAGGTCTGGCGTGCACTGAGCAAGGGTGTACAACGTTTGCAACGCCGTGAAATTCGCTGCTCTCGTTCCAAACATTTTAGCCCCAGTCCTAACATTTGAAATCCCACTAGCTAATTCGTTCATTGTTGCTCTTACTAGCTGGTCAAACCGGGCTGGGTCCGAAATATTCTGTGTGTTAACTAAGCGCGCGCCAGGGTCGGTGACCATGCTGCCAAAGAAATACTGGTAAGAATAGCGTAACATGCACTCATTGTACCAAGCCACCACCTCTTTCTGTGTTGGGCAGCGTTGGACTATGTCTTTTGTTGCGCTAGTAACGCAGTCTCGGCAGGTGTTTGCATTGAGGTCGCCGCGACAGAGGAAGAGGCCGTAGACCATGTCGACAGAGTTCCCACTGGAGGCAGTGGCGTTATAGAATTCAATATTGTTGGCTGTGGCGTTGGAGGAGAGGTAAGTGAGGAGGTGATTGAGATTGGTTTGGTAGGTACTGTTGGTGATGAAAGTGGTTGTGTTTAGGCAGACATGATAGAGGTAGGTTGCAACAGCTTCGGTTCTGGTTTGGCTATGAATGCTGATCAGAAAGTAGAAGACCAAAAGGGTCATGCACAGCTTAGGCAAGCCCATTATCATGACCAACCTCTTGCTTTCTGCAACTACAATTTTTGGTGGAGGATACAAACATTAATAAGGGGCTGATTAACAACATGTAACGCTCAGTAGTCAATAAAGTAATTAGTCAAGCCACCTCAATTTGTTTGTTGGCTAAAGAAAAGCCAAAAAATTAACGAAGATGAGAATAAGCTGTCTGATTCATCAAGGCGAAAAAAAAGTTTGAACTTTCAAGTTTCAAAATTCCAAATCCTACGTTCTTCTCAAAATAAATTTAATAATAATCCTACGTTGAACATGTATCTTAGATGACATTAATTTCCATATGGTTTTGTTATTGAACAGCCCAATGGATAGGGACAGAAGTGAACCTTTCAACAATTGCGCTTCTGTGGGCTGAATAATCTTCTTTTAGTTGGTTGGAGAAAGTCCAGTCATGCAAGTTACGTGAGTAATACAGTCTTGCACCTAACTACGTGAAAAAAAATTATTTTATGAAACCGACTCATACTCTCTCATCAATTTCTTTAACTAGTATGTAATTTAAGTTTACGATCAGAAATGATGAATTATAATGATGCTACTAATATTAGTTAAGGTTATTAAGTATATAGGATATTAGTTCAACCAAGATATTTGGAGGTACTAAAATAATTTTCTCCTGCAATTTTAAGGATATTGTTTATGCAAAGTTTCTCATTACACTACTATTATGTATATAATTTTGAAAATCACTATTGAATTAATTCACCGTCACTATTTGTGAAATTCTACTAAATACAACAAAATAAAAGAATAAATTGGTTCAATAGTATCTCTTAAATTGAATGAAGATGTCCGCATGGGATTGTTTAGCTCAATTACAATTTGTTACATTCAAATTCTTCACATACAAAATAGCTAAATAGAAACAGTATAAAAATCTAAACAATTTAATTTGTATGAAAAACTAACAAGGGAAAAATCTAATTTTGATTCTAAATATATATATATATATATATATATAATATGGAGAATATCTAATCAAATCACTTGAAACTCTCAACATTAAAATTAAATTAAAAATTAAAAAAAAAATTACATTAAGAAATAAAATATTAGATGATTCTAATGCTACCTGCATCATCGTGAAGTCTCAAAGCTTTAAACAATGGTCTTATGTAACTCATCGTTCAAGTTTCCATGACTGATGAACAAATACTAATTCTAGTGAAGCCCTTTATCGAGGGTATACTTCTGTAATGGATGCCTCATTAACAGACCATGGCATCGATTTTCTTTTAGATTTATTTGACTCCAATTCCACCAAAGGCATGCTTTGCTCTGTTCGGAAATATGCTGGATTTTGAGGTGATGGCAGAGTAATAGAGTAACTGTTAAGCATAAGGACTATTGAAGCCATTGTTGGCCTGTCAACTGGATTTTCTTGTACACATAATAAGCCAATTTGAAGACATCTAATCACTTCATTTCTCAAGTAAGAATCTCCCAAATTGGGATCCAAAAATTCCAGTAGTGTTCCGTCCTTCCAATGTTTCCAAGCCTACACCAATTGGTAAGGTAATGTTAGAAAGTTACACTCTTTCCTCTCAATTGGACGTGATGAAATTTGCAAAAACATAAGATCTATTCATACTCACAAAGCTCAAGAGGTCTACTGGGCCATCTGATTGATAGAAAGAAGTGTTTTTCTTGCCACTTAGAATCACTAAAATTAATACACCAAAGCTATACACATCAGATTTCGTCGAGAATTGTACATTCATAACATATTCTGGAGACATATAACTACTGCAAAACAATACATTGATACCACATTAATGTTGATAAAAAGAAAGTAATTAGATATGCTAATGCAATTATGTAAACAATGTTATGCATGCAGTATAGCTTATAACATTACTCCATGAATACATGCAACCTGTAGTGACAGAAGTTTGGAGTAACTATGCAAATTCTAAATTATTTGATTTCTTTTCCCCAATTTCTTTGCCTTTAAAGTATTTTATTTGTAGGATGATGAAATGAATTCAGAACTTACAATGTACCGACAACCCTACTAGTGTTTCCTTGAGTTTGGTCAACTCCAAAAATCTTTGCCATTCCAAAATCTGAAATCTTTGGACTCATATCCTCATCTAATAAAACATTACTAGCTTTAAGATCACGATGTATAATTCTAAGCCGCGAATCTTCATGAAGATAAAGCATTCCTCGAGCAATCCCACCAATAATCTTGTAACGTTTAGACCAATCTAGTTTTCCATGCCTTTCAGGTTCTACAAGTTCATCAAAATTCCATAGTCTAATTACAATAATAAAATAAATTCACATACACATTCAACTAATTCAATTAACTTCAGAAATTTATTTTTTTGAAAACTATATATAGATAAGTAATTTAATCCTTTCATCTCTTGTATGTTACACAAGACCATGATGAATTTCTAAATAGCTAAGTAAACTGAAAGCTAGTCCCTTTTTGAATAGATTTGGCCTTCCCTTTGAGGTTAAAACTTAATCTCACATTTCCTAAGACAAAATAAAATAGAATATGATTGCAATGAACATACCATATAGAAAGTAGTCAAGGCTTTTGTTGGGCACAAATTCGTAGACAAGTATCTTTTCTTCTCCTTCCAAACAAAATCCCAAAAGCCGTACAAGATTTCTATGTTGAAGCTTGGCTACCAATACAACCTCATTTTTAAATTCTCCTGCACCTTGTCCAGAGCTTCGTGATAACCTCTTTACAGCTATCTCTTGTTCATTTGGAAGTATGCCCTAAAAATATACCTCAACTTAGGATTATTCACCTCTTTCTATTTCAATAATACAAAAGATTTAGCTTGCTCTGAATTAACTATTCATAAATGAATAGAATTATCAACAAAAAGTAAGTAAATAATGAAAAAACTAGGGTAAATTGCAAAGTATACTCCTAAAGTTTAGGGTTACTTGGATTTTACACCCTAAATTTTGAGAAGTTGGATTTTACGCTCTGAAGTTTTGTTCCGTTAGCAAAATCCAACCCTCTGTTGGTGATTCACCTATGTGGCTATTAAGTGCCATGTTGGTAGTCGACATGTCAAAAAAAAAAAAAAAAACAAAAGCCCTACTGGCTGCTTCCAAAATGGTGATGTTTTGGATGAAGACAAACCACAATATCATCAAGCAACGACCTTGTTTCAACAAAACTAAATTCCCAAATCATCACCGTCGATCTAAAGCAGATCTCTTGCAGCCACGGGCGAGCTGGAACAAAAAAGATGGAGATGTTTTGTGGGTGACGAGGGTTCTTGGGGTTCATGGGGAGCATTTGCAATAACTATTGGTAATATAAATTTCTAATTCTTCGAAGTAGACAAAACGGAACCTTAGATACTAAAAGAGAGCTCGTTTTGTATTTTGAGCCAAAACAACGTAGATCAGTAACCCAGGTGTTTTTGAATTCAAAAACATGTGAAATGAACTCATTTTGGGGGTGTGATTTGGCAAAAAAAAATTTACACATCAGCCCCAGCATTTCTTTTAACAGCCACATAGGTGAGTCACTAACGAAGGGTTGGGTTTTTCTAACAAAATGAAACTTCAAGGTGTAAAATCCAATTTCTCAAATTTTAGGGTATAAAATTCAAGTAACTCCAAACTTCAAGAGTGTACTTTACAATTTACTCAAAAAAATATCATGTACCTTGTAAACCTGGCCAAATCCGCCTTCACCTAGTTTGTTATCATTTGAGAACTTATTGGTGGCAGCTTCAATGGTAGCAAAATCAAATTGCAAGGACTCTACAATCGAAATTTCATTAGCAGCTGCACATGAAAACAGTAAACGTAAGTCACTACAAGTTTAACATTAGGGAATATAAGAATTTATAAAATCCAACAGTTTATTCTTTACCATTTTCTCTCTGTACAGTTTTGCTTGCTTTCCTTCTTATAAGGAAGCAATAGCCCATAAAGAAAAGCACCACCGAGACTATTATGGGAGCAATAATGGCAACAATTGTCAGCGATGAGATATGACTTTTTCCTGCATAAACAATATTCTGGTTCATTGGTAAGCTACACAATAGAATGGTTTATATTTTTATAATTAGGCTATTAGCGACGCTATTCAAATAATATTATAAATAATATTTTTTTTGATTGAATACTAACCAGTTGACACTCCTGATTAAGAGCTACTAGAATAATAGCCTATATTCTAATTAAAGTTGAAAATAGAAGGAAGCTGTAGCCAACGAATAAACCAACCGCAATTTGTAGTACCCAATAATGCTTTTGTTAGTTTGTTTAGAACTCTGTATACTCAATTTTTTTAACCTAATTAATTAACCAAGTTGATACTTAAGTTTATTATTCGAATCTAGGTTAAACACAAACAATCATATAACTAAATGTGGAAAAGTAAACAAGACAAATGATATGATGACTCAGAAAAATCAATGAAGCAGTCCAGTATAAGGTAAATAATCTGGAAAGAATTTAACCCAAACTATCCTCAAGGCAACAAATTCACTATGATAGATTGGAAGTTTTACAATAGACTTTCTCCCTTAAATCTAAATCTATCTCTTGTAGTACTTACTCACGTGACTACACGCAACTCCAAACCCATGGACTCTTCTATTTGAATTTGTTAAATACAAATACTCACGCTTATGACTCTGAGATCCCACACAAAACTTTAGATCATTAACAGTTTTTGATCTTGTTGCAGCAACTTCTATAGCATCGGATCTTGAGTTTCTTCAAAGAATATTGTGGGTGATAGGCCACAAATTGAATGACCCCTTTTGATTTAAACTAATTAATTAATTTAGCCAAGTTATTAATTAATCAATTTATCATGCAAAAGCGTAGCAGTACAAACAAATCACCAAAACTAAATATGCAGCGGAAAAATAAATAACTCGGTGATTTGTTCACGAATGGGGAAAACCCTAACGGCAAAAACCCCACCGGGTGATTTTCAGGTCATCACTCCCGAAACTCCACTATTATCAAATCAAGCAGTTACAAGTAAAGGAATCCCAAGTACCTTACCAACCTACAGTTGAACCCTTACCCCAATACCTAATTGGACTTGATCTGTAGTGATAATTCCCCCTTTTGATGCACGGCTCCCAAGTACGTGACTAACCAGATGCGCGGATCCCAGTACGCGACTTCAAACACCAACTTTAGAAAGAGAGGTTGGTTGCAAAGTTCTTCAGATCATCCTATGTAATGAAGATCAGGAAGATGCTTGGTCACAAAACCCTATGGTGCAAATACACAGCAACTTCTTGAAGAAAGATGAACTAGGTCAAGAACTTCGTCTAAGATCACAATTTGCTTGAACAAGGATTGCTCAATGCTTTTGCAACTTGTGTCTATGTTGACGGCTCTTAAAACACTCCTTAAATATGTTTAGGGTTAGAAGAAAAGAAGGCCCAAAAACACATTCACGGATCCCAAGAAAATCAGATTGGAATTCTGAATTTTTAATTCTCGACAGATAGCAAGTGTCGAGGTAGCTATCGAGAAGGTGTCGAGCATTAAAAACTGTGTAGTTCAGCTTGCTTTTTCTTGGACAGACTTGATGACTTCAACACTTGATCTTGAAACCTTATTTCTTGAAGTATTAAAAACACCTAGAACTACCCAATTACAAGTAGAGTGCGTTTTGTCAAAGGATTAGCCAATTTACATAAAGTATGACATATGTTCCTAACATGTGAACACATATGTCCTAACAATCTCCCCCTTTGGCAATCCGTGACAAAACCACAACAAACAAATGAACATATGAGAGAAGTCATAAATCACTCAACTCATATTTACTTGTTGAATACAATAAAATTTATCCTAACACAAACTCTTGAAAAACTTTGTAAGAAGAGAGTTTATGGCAAGCAGACTTTGACAACCTGTATTTCTGAAACACTTTAAACAAAACTCATCAAGGCGTCTTGTGTGAAACAGAAATAATTAGATTGCATACAAGTATAAAGAACATGTGTCTAAAGATAGAAAAGAAACAACACATGAAGAGATAGGTGAAAAAGAAAAACATACATCCACATATATAGAAAGATAAGTACAATGTATGTAAACTGGTCACAAGACCTCATATACAAGATCAATGTATCTAACAAGAATGGAAAAGAAAAGATACATCAAAACCTCACTACATCCTTCAAAAATATGAACACTTTCCCTATCAAAAATGTCATATACTAACTCTTCCCCTAAGATGACTACTCTCATAGTCCAAAACTATTTCCCCTTTTTGTCACGAATGACAAAGGGTAGAGTGTCATGTAGACATCTCATCAGTAGAGCTAGCATCTCCATCATCATCATCCGAAGCATCATCGTCATCACCATGTTTAAGAACCTAGGGCCTTTAGCAAAAGGTCTACATGATGTATACTGATACTCACCCCACTCAACAAGGCGCTCACAAAAAGCAGAAATGAGCTCATCCTTGGACACAGTCCTCAGTCGCTCACAAGTAGGATAGTCAGGAAACTCTATCCTAGGGACTCTAAGCACATCCGCAACCAGCTGCGGTGTGACAGCAATGCGCGTACCTCGAACGCGAGTATGAAAAAGAGGTACTGAACGATCAATCCCGTACATGTTGGAGTAAAACTCCTAAATCAGTACGAGAGGACAGGTGACCGGGATGTCACACAGTGACTCCCATCCCCTACTGTGAATGACAGAGGGAAGGTCAGTGTCAGCGAAGTCTGCCAGAATGACTTGGCGTTCCGAATGAACACCTCGTCTAGAAAAGTTCTCAGTAAATGCCTTGTGGGCATCTCCATCACGGAACCGAAGGTTAAGAGGAGTAGTATCAGAAGAAGAGGAAGCTCCAGAACGCAGAGGGTTCCAAGCAGGAGTGGATTTACGTTTGGGTGCCATAGACACTACTAACGTAAAAGAATGAGAAAGAGATAGAGAGGGAGACAATCAGAAAAGTCCCAAACAGTTCAAATATGATAATATGTTGAACAAAAATTACGTATGCATGGGAATGCATGGACATGTGACATGCAAACTTAAAAAGCATCATGGGCTCAGCCCAATCCAAACGTAGCAGCACATATACAAGAAACACACATCTAAATGCATGGAAATATCATTCTAATGCATATGGAATGCAATGTATGACATTTTAAACATCTTTTATTGAACATTTAACCCAAAATTTCAACAAAAATTCATTGATTTTGAAAAACCCCAAAAATTTCCAAAAATCCCAAAACCTAGGTTTTAAAATATGCAATGCATGAAAAAGAAAGGAAAAAGAACATACCAGGTGAAGGAAATCAAGGGAAGATCAAAAAGGATGAAGATCTGAAGCTTTGAGTGAGAAAAGCTTGATTGGGAGGTGAAAAGACTTCAGACAGATCAAGAGAGATCGAGTGCGAATGAGAAGAATCGCGACAGCTCCTTAAATAGGCACCTCAATAATTCTCGACAGCTGAGGTGTCGAGAGGTATCGAGGAAGCTGTCGAGGAAGGTATCGAGAAATTGGCCTTCGACAGCCGAAGGTGTCGAGGAGGTATCGAGGTAAGAACAGCTAAAACAATACCAGAAGCTCGATCGATCGACTAGGTGTCGAGAAGGTATCGAGGAGACAGAAGAAATCTCGATCGATCCACATGGTGTCGAGACAGGTGTCGAGAAAGAAGCATCAGACACATTCAAAGGAATCTCGATCGATCCATCAGGTGTCGAGGATGTGTCGAGGAGACAGAAACTTTCTCGATCGATCCACCAGGTGTCGAGGATGTGTCGAGATTGCGATAAGAAAAGGCTTAGAAGCTCGACAGATGATCGGGTATCGAGGAGGTGTCGAGACAGCAGTGAAAATCAGTTTTTCGAGAAGTGAAAAACACAGATATGAATGCAATCAAGACAAACACCTCAACCATGATCCAATCAACATAAAATGCTCTCACATATCATCTCTCAAAGAAAATATAAGCACATGGATCTCCCAAAAACTCACACACACACTAAACAAGTCTAACCAATTTTATATTTCAAAAATTAAGTCATGACAGTTTAGTGAGCATACAAAAGCACATGTAAAACCTTTGTGATGGCCAAATCACATTGTACCTGCACATGTATCAAAAGTAGCAAAGAATATTGTGTGTTGTGTGTGTAAAACATCGCAAGATTGCATATGTGCATACATGTTATGACGATCTGAGATATGAGAAAATAATTTTAACTCACACACAATCATAACTGTTTGATGGGGACTATCACCTTCGAGGTACATCCTATAACTCCCACATTTCCTAGAATATACGCTTGCAACCATTTTTTAAAGCATTTTTAATCTTTTTGCTTTTTATTTCTTTGCATATTTTCTTTTTAAACATATCATACATGGGCTTATGAGAAAGAAAAGAAATACCCATTGATATTTGACATTTCAATTTTGCTATGCCTAAGCATAAAAATGTCATTGACATCACGCTTTTGCTATGCCGAAGCATACATATGTCATTAATGATTGGCGGGCAACAGTGGTGAGATAATTATTTATGCCTTTCTCTTAGGATTTTCTAGTCCTACCCATCAAAAAGAGTGATATGAGTGTTAAGTTTAAAGAAATAACCTAATCTTACTCATCACAAACAAGAGCCACAAAGCTCACTTACTTAGTTGTGCATAGGGATGCTCATCTAAGCTACAAGAAATACAAAGTTTAGAAAACTTTGTTTCATTGGCCATCCAAGGTACACAAGTACCAAAGTACACAAAACACACACTGTTTTTGTATTTTTCAATTTTTCAAAAATTTTTTTTTTTTTATATCAAAAACAAAATAAACAAAACTGAAAATAAACACACAAAGACATGTTACCAAAGCAAAAATAATGCATAAAACTAGACTGACTCAAAAAAAATGCAAAACAAACAAGCAATGCAACACACAAGAAAAACAAGAAGGAGAAGAAAGTGATGAAATCACTTTGAGTCCTTTTTCTTCCACACCTTGGAAGAGCCTTTCCTTTGATTGAATCCTTGAACCGGCGGTGAGGGGGAAGAATTGAAGCCGTTCAAGTTCGAAAGGAACATGATGGCTTTAAGAAGATCTCCAAGAGGAACAAGAGAGGATTGAAGCTAATTTTGGCTTCCAGATGCTGTCATACTGTTGCTCTGTTGGGTGGCTAGCCACTTGTAGCAATTTGGTCGAGTGTGACCGGCAGCTCTACAATGATGACAGAGATGCTGCTTCTTTTGTTTAGGCTTTTGAGAGTTAGCCTTCTTAGTCCTAGGGTTTTTAGCATCTTTCTTATCTAACTTAGGGGGTGCTCCTAAGATGGATTTACCCTTGTCTATGTTCTCACTAGCTAATTCAGTTTTAACATCAATGTTCTTAATTTTAACAGTATTAGCAGGAGGAACAAAAACAACAGAACTAGTAGAAGCAGAATTAGAGAAAGAAAGACCATACCCTAAACCAGTTCGATTTGAAGCAGATTTCTGGTTGCTAAGCATCTCATCAAGTTTTGCACTTGAAGTCCTCTCCAGTTGAGCTCTGACTTGAAACAGCTCTGCTTCAAGCTTCTTGGTCTTCTAAGCCAGAAAGTTGTTTTCAAACTTCAGCGCTCCAATAGTTTGATTTGCCTCATCAAACTTTGTAGACAACTCTTCTCGATTAAGTTCCACATCACTGAGCTTCTTGGTGGCCAGCCTGTATAACTTCTCATGCTTTTCAGAGAGCTTGTAAAGCTTCTCATAGGCTGAATGGATATCATCTTTGTCATCCATCTTTTCACATTCAGTATCCACCAATTCTTCTTCTTGTTCCACTTCTTCAGTAATCCCTTCAGTAGGATTGACTGTGGCAGTGAAGGTATTTAAGATTCCGTCATCCTCATTGTCGGAATCATCTTCAGGCTTAGTGTCACTCAGGGTTGCAGCGAGAGCCTTGCTCTTCCCAATGCTCTTCAGATATGTAGGACACTCATTCTTCATGTGTCCAAACCCATGACACCCAAAACATTTGGGTCCTGCCGGAACAGTGTACTGACTGCCTTCTTTAGTATCCTTCCTTCCTTTGTCTTAGCTCTTGAACTGTGAAGAACTGGATTGCCTGCGGTCCTTGTCGAAGCTCCTCCCATTAGCATTCTTCATAAACTTCTTGAACTGCCTTGTAATGTAAGACTTCATTTTGGAATCTTCATCATCGGAAGACTCATCTGTATCACTGCTCTTTGCCTTCAGGGCCATGCTCTTGCCCTTGCTTGACTTGCCTATTCTTGATAACCCTAGCTCGTAGGTCTGCAAGTTCCCAACCAACTCAGTCAAAGGAATTTTATCAATGTCCTTTGATTCTTCTATTGCCGTAATCTTGGCATGAAATCTCTCAGGTAGAGATCTGAGCACCTTCCTTACAACCTTGGGTTCAGGGATGGTTGCCCCAAGATTGAAGACTGAGTTTACTATGTCCTTAAGTTTGGCATAGAACTCATCAAACGACTCATCCTCCTCCATCTTAATTTCTTCAAAGCTAATAGTGAGCCTCTGTAGCTTTGAATCCTTGACAGCCTTTGTTCCTTCCTAGGTTGTTTGGAGGATGGTCTACGCCTCCTTAGCAGTTTCTGTTGAGGATATCTGCTTGAACTCTTCATTGGTGACTGCGCTAAATAAGGCATTCAACGCTCTGTTGTTGAAGTTTGCCGCCTTGATCTTGGCTATCCCAATCGGCCGGCGCTTCTATTGGCTTAGTTCAGCCAATCTCAACAGCTTACCACACCTTCTCATTTAAGGACTGCAAAAAAACTCTCATGCGTACTTTCCAGTAGGCATAGTTAGTCCCATCAAATAAAGGAGGTATGATTAGAGATTGTCCTCTATCCATGACAAACAAGGGTCAATGGATCAATCACAGCAAAGATTAAACCTAATCAGAGTGTGCCTGCTCTGATACTACTTGATAGGCCACAAATTGAATGACCCCTTGTGATTTAAACTAATTAATTAATTTAGCCAAGTTATTAATTAATCAATTTATCATGCAAAAGCGTGGCAGCACAAACAAATCACCAAAACTAAATATGCAGCGGAAAAATAAATAACTCGGTGATTTGTTCACGAATGGGGAAAACCCTAACGGCAAAAACCCCACCGGGTGATTTTCAGGTCACCACTCCCGAAACTCCACTATTATCAAATCAAGCGGTTACAAGTAAAGGAATCCCAAGTACCTTACCAACCTACAGTTGAACCCTTACCTCAATACCTAATTGGACTTGATCTGTAGTGACAGTTCCCCCTTTTGATACACGACTCCCAAACTAACCAAATGCGCGGGTCCCAGTACGTGACTTCAAACACCAACTTTAGAAAGAGAGGTTGGTTGCAAAGTTCTTTAGATCATCCTATGTAATGAAGATCAGGAAGATGCTTGGTCACAAAACCCTATGGTGCAAATACACAACAACTTCTTGAAGAAAGATGAACTAGGTCAAGAACTTCGTCTAAGATCATAATTTGATTGAACAAGGGTTGCTCAATGCTTTTACAATTTGTGTCTATGTTGACGGCTCTTAAAACACTCCTTAAATATGTTTAGGGTTAGAAGAAAAGAAGGCCCAAAAACACATTCACGGATCCCAAGAAAATCAGATTGGAATTCTGACTTTTTAATTCTCGACAGATAGCAGGTGTCAAGGTAGCTATCGAGCAGGTGTCGAGCATTAAAAACTGTGCACTTCAGCTTGCTTTTTCTTGGACAGACTTGATGACTTCAACACTTGATCTTGAAACCTTATTTCTTGAAGCATTAAAAACACCTAGAACTACCCAATTACAAGTAGAGTGCGTTTTGTCAAAGGATTAGCCAATTTACATAAAGTATGACATATGTTCCTAACATGTGAACACATATGTCCTAACAGCGGGTAGAAGATTTTAGAGAGTTCTGGATACAAAAACCTTAGATATACAGTTGGAGGCACAAGACACACTCTTCTCTCTCTAAAAACCCCAACCTAGGGTTAGCTTATAATGTCCTTTAAATACTACAAAAAATGGATCACAATTTGGGCTTGAAACGGTCTAGTTATTGGCTTTTTACATTTGCTGATTTGCGATTTTGATCGATTGAACAGCTATCAAGAGCAATCAAACAGTAATCAAGAGAACCATATTGCATCTCACTTTTTTCATCCTAAACTTGAGTTTTTTTGTCTTAGACTTGAAAGTACATTCTTCTAACTCAATGAGACTTACTTTTCGTCATGGTTTACCAACACTACAAACTCAATGAGACTTACATTTTTAATCTCTGTGTTCTCTCCGTATAGGAGGGAAATATTTTGTGGGGTCAAAGGATAAAATACTCCCCGCCCCTCTTTCTTTCTACTGAGTTTCCTTGTCTACCAAACAAAGAGAAAATGGTAATCACTACATTATTTCACTTCTCAGTGTTTAGCATCTCCGTTTTTCACCCAAAGCAAATAGACCCATTGTGATTTAAATATTGTTATTGGCTTAAGCCTAACTCACTACCTATAGTTAAAAGATGAAGAATGAGAAGTGAAAATAATGAATAGGAAGCCAAGGAACGCAACTAATTCTATAACTTTCATCACAACTATTAAAATAATGAATAAGAAATAAATAAAAATGATATTAATAAGGGAAATTTGTCTTTTACATTGTACGGTAAAATGTAAATTTATTCATCTGAACCACTACAATATAAATATATAATGTCCTATCAATAATTGCTTTTTGTACAAATGATTATTCACTTGCATATTAGATGTTATAGGCTCACCTCTGATGTGGTGGTCATTTCACAAGTATAAGTACTTATGAAGTGTAAGGCGAGTAAAGGTTGAGGTCCAAGTCTCTCAAAAAGAGTTTTACACACATACACTTAGATTAGGTTAGTATATAATTTTATCTCATATATATATATATATATATATATATATATATAATGCTCACATATTTCTACTTATTGTGAAAAGAATCATATCATACCCATTTTGTCTATTTTTACCGGGTCTTTTATTTGTTGGCAAATTCCATTAATATGCTCTAAGATTTTGGCTCATGCTAACTAGGTCTAAGACTTTTCAAAATTAACTATTATTTTCCCTAAAACCAACTTAATTCATATGACAGTTGAGAAAAAAAATGATTAATTAGCCTAATAGTATTTGTGGATTAAGTTAGCTTTAACTACCAAATTAATCAGTTTTAAAAAAATTTGGACTCAAAACTCATATAAATTAATGGAATTTAAACTTTTTTTTTTATTGGTCTGGGTCTATAAGTATTAAGTACACAGTACTCATCTTGACTTTCATGTGTGCGCTTTGCCGGTGATTGTATCTGCACCGAATTTTTCAATCTTTTGAAACGATCAATAAATAAATAATTTGAGGCAGTCAAAAGCTAAATACTTGGTGAAACTGAAAAGTACGAAACCACGACAACGACTTTTGATCTGCTGAAGTGAAATTAAATAAAATTTAAAATATAAAAATAAAAAGAAAGCTTTACCTTTCGGTGTTGGGGGCGGAGGAACAAGCATTGGCGGCGGCGCCGATGTGTTACCCGAGAGATAAAACGGGGAAACTTCAAACCTAGCAATACAACTGGGAAATAAAACTCTTCCCCCTTGCTTTCCACTCGGCAGATTCTGTATTGCTAGCTGAAGACAGCTGTTGCAATCGTAACCCGACAGGTCCGGCGTGCACTGGGCAAGTGTGTACACATTTTGCAGCGCTGTAAAATTCGCTTCTTTCGTCCCAAACTTCTTTGCCCCAGTACTGAGATTTATAATCACACTTGCCAAATCGTTCATTGTTGCTCTCACTAGCTGATCAAACCGGGCTTGGTCCGAAATATTCTGTGTGTTAACCAATATCGCGTTAGGGTCGGTGACCATGCTGCCAAAGAAATACTGGTCAGAGTAGCGTAACATGCATTCGTCGTACCAACCCACGGCTACTCTCTCCGTGGGACAGCGCTGGACTATGTCTTTTGTTGCGTCGGCGATGCAGCTTTGGCAGGTGTCGGCGGGGAGGTCGCCGCGGCAGAGGAAGAGGCCGTAGACTGTGTCAACGGAATTCCCAGCGGTGGCGTTGTAGAATTCGACGTCTTGTGTGGCGTTGGATGAGAGGTATATGAGGAGGTGATTGAGATTGGATTGGTAGGTACTGTTGGTGGTGAAAGTGGTGGTGTTTGGACAGTTATGATAGAGATAAGTTACAACGGCCTCAGTTCTGGTATGGCTGAGGAAGCTGATCAGAAAGTAAAGGACCAAAAGGGTCAGGCGCAGGTTGAATCTGCAAGGCTGAGGCAACTCCATTGTCATGATTAACTCAGACTCTTGTGCTTTCCTCAACGTCCTGCAATGTTTTCTATAGTAAGAAACACATACACAAGGGGCTGAATTAACATTTAACAATAGCTAGTCAACAAAATAATAAGTCAAGCCACCTTGATTTTTTATTAATTTTTTCCTACGAATTTGTTGTCATTAGGGATGTGCATGCAAACCAAACACCCGCCGGAACCGACCAACCCGACCAGAACCGACCCGTCACCGTTGGGTTGACACCTCCGATGGGTCGATGACTGGTCTCAATCCGTCAGAACTCGACTTCGGAGGGTCAAGTGGAGGGTTTCGTTCTCAAAAACTCGAGCCACCTGACCCACTCGACAAAAACTCAAAGAGCGACGAAAATCACCTAGATCTGGCGATGATCTGGCGCTTCTCAGCTCCGATCTGGCCATCTTTAGGCTTTCTTCACACAGATCAGCTCAAATCCAACCAAGATCTAGTCTCTTCCATACTCAGATATGCTTAATTCCGGCAAATCCAACCTAGATCTACTCAAACTCGGCCAAAACTCCGGTAAGCCCCACTCCAACTCGACCAAATTTTCATAGATCCAAAGGAATCTTGCCCAACACTCGTTAGATCCGGCTAGATCTGACAAGATCCAGCCAAATTTTGACCAAAAACCAACGAATTGGAAAACTCGAAACTGACCGATTCACGCCCGAAAATCGATATGACCCAACCCGATTGATTTGATACTTCTGGCGGGTGGGTTGCGAGTCGAAATCTTCTCCACCCGATAATGTCGGGTTGAGTCTAGGTTGGGCACAAACCCGATCGGCCCGACCCGTTAACACCCCTAGTTGTCATTGACGAAAAGTGCAGAGAGTAACGAAGATGACAATAGTATCACAAATCTTACACTACGGTGGATGGGGACAGAAGTGAACCTTTCAGCAGGGATGCTTCGATGGGTGGAATAGTCTCTGTTAGTTGGTTAAAGAGAGTCGCGTATACAAGCTTACGTGTAGTAGCAATTGCATAGAACAATTTATTTCATGAGACCATCTCAAAAACATGGTAAATGGCGGGGTCGGGTCAAGGTGGGTTGGAGTGGATAAAAACAGGTCATTTTAAACATGTTAAAAAAGAGTTTAGGTCAATCGGGTTGCGGTTGGATTGGGTCGAGTCGGGTTGCCTGTATTTTTCACATGATTTTTTTTTTTTAATAAAGAAAATAACATGTATTTGCCATTTGGAAAGTCATGCAATAAATTACTTGATGTAAAATGCATTATTTTGAATTCACCACTTATATCAAGAATGAACTCAATTAAACTTATTAATACTTACTCAATAATTTTAAAATTATACAAATCCCAACATTGCTAACTAAAACAAAATAACATAAAAATAATAAAACAAATACACAAGTTTTATTTCTACACAATATCAACATTCCAAAATATAAAACAAAATTACAAATGACTTATTGGATAACTCATTTGGCAAAGAATAAAAACATATAAGAAATTTACAACCTTGAAAATTAATTTAATAATCTATTATCAATTGTGATCGGCACTTTATTTTAATTTGAGAATATACATTAAAGTTTGATTATTTACTTATTTATATATGATCTTTTTATGAATATCATATCATTATTAAGTAACACACACTTTAGAAAATATTATAATTTATTTTGAAAAGCTGTTTATTTTGGACATAAATTGTTAAAAAATAGGTCTAAGCATTCGTAATTTATACTAATTTGATACTTTGGTTTCACTATTTTCACACTCATAAATGTTTCTCACACACGTTTACAATTTTAAATCTATGATTTTAACTCTACTGTAGCCAGATTATCTTGACAGACATGTACTTTGCTATTTGATATCTAAAAATCTTTACTTATTATAGAATGCTCAACCATTTTTTTTTAATTAATTTGCATGCAGTTATATCATTGTTTTAATTGTTTCTTTAAAGCTCACAACAAAAAATTAAACCAATATTATCTTAATTATATATATATATATATATATATATATATATATATATATTTTACCAAAAAAAAAAAGTTTTAAAAAATGGTTTGGGTCACAGGTTGGGTCGTAGGTTGATTTGCAAAAAATACGGGTTGGGTTATGGGTCAACCTATTTTTGCTTTGGATCAAAAAAATCAGATTCGAGTCGGGTATTTTTCGGGTCGGGTAAGAAAATTTTGACTTGTTTTGCCATGTCTACCATCTCATATCATCTCACAAGTTACATAAGTTATATTTGCATCTAAACACATGACCCACCAAGTCATAAATTAAAAAATTTCCTATAATTTTTTATTCGATTTGATTTTTCAAAAAATTAGATTTAAAATTTTTTTATATTTATTTTTAGGTTTTTCATGTAATTAAAATTATTTTTTAGTAAGATACTACTTGTTTAAAAGAATTTTTACCATTTTTTTTTTCTTCCTTAATTGGCATAGAAGTGATAGAATAGACAATATAGGCTTCTTATGCACTGAAAAGCTGCAAAAATTTACACAAGAAATTCAAGAAGTATAAAAGTGTTGGTAAAAAATGATCAATGCCTGTAACGAAATTAAGTGAAAATTGGCAACATGAAGGGAAATAGCATTAGGAACAAACCTCGTGTCCAAAATCCCAGCTGCCTTTCACACAAACTCCTTCGCGAATGCCCCAAAATCTTCATTTTTTTTTCTTTTTTCAATGATTTTTGTTTCCATTATAACTTTTAATTTAAAAATTAGTATATTTTCATAACACTTTCACAACAAATCTTACATGGCAAGTTGTTATTTGCTGTTAATGGTAGGTAAAAAAAGTAATTTCAATAGGAGGTTCAAATTAAAATCAATAACAAACTATCACCTAAGATTTGTTGTGAAAATGTTGTAAATGTAGAACTTCTCAAAAATAAAATACCTAATAGATGGACAATTACTCAGCCTATGGTCTACCAAATACACTAAAAATATCCAGATTCTTGTTAATCACATTCCAAATCAATAGAGAAATAAAGATCAACATTAAAAACAAAATAAAACAAAGTAACATAAAATAAATATGTCTTTCTTACTATATGTGCGTTATGCTCTTGTCCCTTGCTCCGTTAGTCACCTTGTTGTTAGCTCGTGGTTGTCAGCTCACTATTCCAGTGGCAAGCCAAAACTGTTAGAATTCAGACCCTGAAAACATAGATTGTTTAACCTAATTTAGAGCGAAGTTGTTACTTAGTTCAATTAAACAGATCTAGGTTAAACAAGTATCAATCATATCAAAACAATTGAAAAGTAAAGAACACAATAATATGATGACTTCGGAAAACCAATGAAATAGTCCAGTTTCAAGGTAAAAACCTGGGGAGGATTTAACATAAACAATCAACAAGGCGACAATTCACTAAGATAGGCTCTTTTGTTATTGATATTTTGTGTTTTTTTTTTAAATAAATAAAAATAAAAAATAAAAATAAAATAAAGAATTGTAGATTCTCCAATTTATACCTAGCACTATCCAGAGTCTTAGGGGATATTTGGTACTAGATTTTAAACAAAATTTTTAGTGTTTAAACACTAAAACACGTATTTTCACAACACGTTTTAACCCATTAATATTTCCACAACACTTAAATAATGATATTAGAAATCTCTAACCAAACGGGCCCTTAATCCATACCAAAACTAATATAGCTTAATGTTAGGTCCAACAACCCACTTCCTAAGGTTCCAGCCTATTTTAGACATGTTTTCTAAGTTCCTGTGACAAAAGGTTAGAGGCTAGAATGAAGAGATAAGGTGAGACTCACTTGCCTCAAGTATCTATTGGGATTTAGGTTCAAAGGATTTAGTGGTTCGGTGGTTGCCCCATTAATCAACACCATATAAGTGACTATGGTGAAATACTGTGTTAGCAAGTGTATGTTGATGGCCAAACCCTACTTATTTGTGCACAACAGTGATGAAACTTATGATAAGCAAGCTAACTCAAAAACTAACTCAAATATGGCCCATATCTTAGCTCAAACTTTTGTTTTGTTTTGTTGAGAGAGAGAGAGAGAGAGATTTCAGCTTCTAGTCACAAAAAGAATTAACCATTTTTGTTTTTTTTTTTTTAAATATTTTGGATATAATTTATTACTCTTACATTGGGGCCTTCTTTCCTTTCTTTTTTTTCTTTTTTTTCTTTGACTCTTTTTCTCCTTTTTTTTTCTTTTTTTTTTTTTTTTGCTATAATTTTGGGTTTAATTTATTCATTTTACAAATTTCACTTGTTTAATTTTTTTAAACTAAAGAACTAACTAAATTGGTTAAAATTTGGGAAACTTCCTCCATTTGAGGGCCTTAAGCGGTCGCCTAACTAGACTAAAGCAAGAGCCGCCCTGGATATGAGCTAAGTTGTTGAAAAGCCAGAGGTGAGGTGGGTTTTCATGTCATAAACCTCTTTTAGGATGAAGTGATTGCCCCCATTAATTAATTAACATTTCATTAGTGACTGTAGTGAAACACTGTGCTAGTAGGTGTATCCCGTGACGGCTAAAACCCTACTAATTTGATCATAACAGTGATTTAATTCCATCTTGTAAACTTTTTATTTACAACTATTTTGTGTTGACTCTAATTCCGTGTCAAATTTGATTGTAATTCTATTCAATCATTTTTCCCTATATTTATGTGGGATTTTTATTGTAAGGGTTGTGTGTGAGAGAGAGTGTGAAGACTCAAGGTTATATTAAAGATTAAGTGGATTTTGCGAGAAGCTCGCGAGAAGCTAACCCGCGAAGCAGCCCCGTGTTGAGCACATGACTGGAATGCCAAGAGTCATGACAACCTTGAGTTTTCGCGAGTGTCTCGCGAGTAAGACCTTCCTGCGAAATACTTGCAAAATATTCTGTTTTGCTATTTTGTCATTGTGCTCCACCAAGTCTTTACCCACACTATATATACCCTCATTACCCATATATTGTAAGGAGTGCTTTTTAGAGAGAAAATCCTAGCATACACACTTGAGAGTTAGAGATTGTTATAGCCACAATCATCTACATATTTCCTTGTGGTTTTCCTCTACTTCTACCTCTCCATCTCTAAATCCTTGGGAAGTTGATAGCCCAAATACTTATCACACCCAATCTGAGTGTCAAGTGAGGTTTTGGTACTGCTAGGAAGCATTGGAAGAAGCTAATCGTTGGCGGATGCAATTGGGCTGAATTGTGGGATCTGGGAAAGCTAGAAAAGATAAGATTCCAAGAAGCCAGTTGGTAGTAGGAGCTTGAAGGGCTCAAGTACGTGGGGGTAGACTAGGCTTGGAAGGTCTTTAGTTATTCATATACTCCAACTTATTCTCTAGTGGATCAATTTACCGCTTGGAGAGTGGCGGAGAGGTTTTTCGCTAAGTTCTTTGGTTTCCTTTTCGATAACACTGTTAGGTTCTAAGGTCTTAGGATTTTATGTATTTAGAACTCTAATTTGTAATGTTGGCAAACCATGATCAAAACAATGTATTTAGTCTTGTTTAAGTTTGCTCAAAGTTGGTTAAATATTGTAAAGTTGGAATCGAGTGACTGCAGAAGCATTGGAGCTTCTCGGCCTGGCTCGATCGATCGAAGGTTAGACTCGATCGATCGAAAGTCGGCCCAGATGCGTTTTTCTGCAGAATTCCAACTCAGCCCTAACTCTTTAAACGTTTAGGGTTTTATGTTTTAGCCCTAGGTATATAAGGCAAACCCTAGCTACGTTTTTCAGAGTTGCACAAGTTGTATTGTTGCTCATACATTGCGGTTTTGTGTAATTCTCTTGTGAAATCTAGAGGAGCTTTCCTTTACACAAAGCTTAGGGTTTTCAAGATTGAGATCACTTCAACATCTTGATGATCAACTTGGTTGCTGCCTTTGAAGCTTAAAGATAAACAAGTGAGGAGCTTGTAGCTGATTGAAGGGATTCAAAGAAAGAAGTAGTCCGTGGATTCGGAGCCTGCGCGTGGTCGTGTCAGGAAGTTACTACTGGTGTGTAGCATTAGGAAGTCAAGCGGGGAGCTTGTAAGTCCTTTTGTAAGAACTTCAATTCTTTCTTAGTGGATTCCGTTTTTCCTTGAGGATCGGTGGGTAAAATCCTCCCCAGGTTTTTCCGGTGTGGTTTCCTGGGTGATCATATCATGTGTTATTTATTTTCCGCTGCTTTATATGTTTTATATGCTTGATATGATTTTGTGATTGTTTTAACCTAGAATTGCATAATTTGACTAAGTAACAACTTGGCTAATTAATCTAGGCTACGCAATCTGGTTATAGTTTAAGGGGTCTAAACCGTTCAAGTGGTATCAGAGCGGGTAGCTCTTCTTGTTTGAGATCTTTATCTCAGAGCTGATCCTTGACCCCAGTTGTCATGGAGCATGGACACTCTCTGTTTGTTCCTCCTCACTTTGATGGGAACAATTATGCTTACTGGAAAGTAAGGATGAAAGCATTCCTGAAATCCATTGATGAGAGGGTGTGGAATTCCGTTGAATACGGATGGGTGAAGCCCACTACTCCTGTGAGTGAGTGGCAAACTTCTGAGAAAGAAGCAGCAGGCTTCAATAGCAAAGCTATGAACGCCATCTTCAATGCTGTTTCAATGGAGGAATTTAAGAGGATCTCTAATGTTGAGGTTGCTCATACTACCTGGAAAATCCTCCAAACTGTGCATGAAGGCACAAAGGCTGTTAAAGTTAACAAACTGCAGCAATTAACTTCTAGGTTTGAAAACATTAGAATGTCTGATGATGAAACCTTTGATGAGTTTTATGCAAAACTAAATGATATTGTTGATTCTGCTTATAATTTGGGTGAAGTCTATGATCAACCTAAAGTTGTTAGGAAGATTCTTAGATCTTTGACTGAAGACTTTAGACCCAAAGTAACAGCCATTACTGAAAGTAAGGATGTTGATTCCATCCCTATGGATGAACTTGTAGGATCTCTTCAGTCCTATGAGTCTGACTTACCCAAGACTGTCAAATCCAAATCAATGGCACTGAAGTCTGTTGATGATATTGAAGCTGGTGGATTTGATGATGAAGAGAGCTCACCTTGCCAAGAACTTTAGAAATTTTCTCAGAAACACTAATAGAAAGGCAAGGAACACCAACACTGCTGAACCTAGAAACTTTAGGAAGAATGATCCCACTAAAGTTAACAATTTTGAAAAACCTAGAGAACAAGTAGGTCAATCTTCTAATAACTCTTTGGGTCCTCAGTGTTATGGTTGTCAAGGGTATGGTCATGTCAAATCTGAATGTCCTACTTTCTTGAGAAATAAGGGTAAAGCTATGGCTGTAACCCTTAGTGATAATGAGGTTTCTGATGATGAGTCCGGTTGTGACGAGGATGGAAACTTCATTACTTTCACTGCTACTGGTACAGTAGATGAAAGCATATCTGCTGAGGAGAACCCTGCTGATGGGGAACTCTCTGAAGACGCAGATCTTCAAGAGGCCTATAACAAACTTTGCAAAATTGCTGCAAAGGATGCTATGAAAGTTGATTTAGGCCTGAAGAAAATTGATGCTCTTGAGCTTGAGAAGAAAAATTTGCTTGTGAAATTATTTGATGCTAATGATCTTTTGAATAATGTTAAATCTGAAACATGCTTTTGCTTGATAAAGTTAGAACTTTGGAACATGATTTATCTGCTGCTAGATCTGCTAGTTCTAAACTTGATCACATGTTGAATATTCAAAAGTATCCTTCTGATAAAGCTGGGTTAGGGTATGTTGAAAGCATCTTTAATTCTGGACCCCATTCCACTGTCTTTGTTCCTTCTTCTTCTTCTTCTGGACCTCTTGTGAGTAAGGTTGTGAGTGAAACCGTTAAACCCCCTGTGAGTGAGGTTGTTAAACCTGTAGAAGTTTCACCACCTAAGAAGATTAGGGTAGACTTAAAAGAATCCAAACCTAAGGAGCCTACCAAACCGAAGGACAAGATGCATGGTAAACCTGCTTGGGTTTGTCATTATTGTGGTAAGTCTGGACATATTCGTCCTAACTGTTACAAGCTTCAAGCTGATAAGAGAGCAAAAAGACCAAAAGTGCCTGTGCCTCAAGCACAAGATCCTATGGCACTAATTGGTGAATTGGTAAAGGCGTTAAACCTTTATTCCAATTCTGGAGTTGGGAATCGCTCTAATGTGAATAAGAACTCCAATGCTCGGGGTGCATCTAAAAAGTTTTGGATGCAAAAGACTCGAACTAATTGAGTCTTTCTGACATGGTCCTTGTGCTTCATTGCTCTATTCTATTGTGACCATTGTTATTTGGTTTTTGTGTTTTTCTTTTGTTCTAGGACTTGCATTGCATTACATACATGCATTTCATTCTAGGATTTATTTGTTTTCTCTTTTGATTATAAAAAAAATTAAAAAAAAAAAAAAAAAAAAAAGGAGAAAGCAAAATCTGTGTTGAACACTATTTTTCTTGATTTTTGAAAACAAGGTTGGTCATTCTTTTTACACATGTCATGTCTTGTGTACCTTGTTTAACTTTGATGAGCTTATTTGTTGCACTTAACTAGTTGAAACTTTGTAGTGCATGTTGTGTGGGAAAGATGTGTGTGGTTCTTAATCACTTTGCCTTAATCATGAAGTCACATGTTGTTGACTGACGGACTTGATCCTTTTGAGAAAGGCATAAATAACCATCTCACCACTGTTCACTAGCCAATCATGAACACCTTAGTGCATATCATAAGATTTAGTGCTCGAGAAAGTGTAGCACATGCACAAAAAGAACATAAGGTATAGCCTCAAATTAAATTAAAACTGGTGTGTACTATTAGGCTTGATGCCATTTCACTTAATTCAAACCGGTGTGTACTATTAGGCTAAATGCCATTTCATATATAAATAAGAGGCAAAATTAAAAGAAACTTACATGATTGCAAGCTTTTGATCTAGGAGATGTGGGAGTTATAGGATGTAACTCTTTAGGTGATAGTCTCTTTTAATTCTATGTGATGAATTGTGTAGACTTTGTGCTTGATTGCCATTCACATATCACCTCACATGTATCTCAAGTCTTTGCTAGTTTCACACACTACACAAGTTACTCTTTGTTAAACACTGTACATGCTAGTGTGTGTGTTCTTGGTCTGACCAACCAAGTTTGAAAATATCTTGAGATTTATGTACAACATTTTTGTTGCTTGAGAAAATTAATTTGGAAGACAATTGAAACTTGTGTTTGAGAGAATTGGGTTTAAAATTTTGGGTTTTTGAAAAAGCATTCCATCTCATACTCATGCATTTTGTATTCATTGTTCAAATGCTTTGAGGAGTTGTTTCAAAATTGGGTTTGCAATTTTTCAAAACTGTGTTTTTCCCAAAATTTCAGTGTGCCTCTGCCCATTTCAATCGATCCAACCTGATTTTCGATCGATCGAAAAAGTGCCTCAGAAAGTGCTAAAACGACTGTCACTTTCGATCGATCGAATGTAATTCTCGATCGATCGAACATCGTGAATAAGCTTTTTTTAAAAGAGAAATCTGACTTTTTCAAAGATTCAAACTTTTTCAAAAACTTTTCTTTTTCTCTCTCCGACGAGGCAAGACCAAATCTTCAAGGTTTTGTCGTTTTCTTCCGAAATTTTTGCATAATCTCTCTCTCCTTAAGCCGGTATGTCTCTTTTACCCTTGCTTTTCAGTTTATTTACTTGATTTCATGCATTTTTCATGCATTGAAGAGGAGATTTTCGGAACTTTTCAAATTGGGATTTTTGTTGATTCGGACCAAATTGTTTGCAATTGATCAATGGGTTTTGATGGGGACACTCTATAAACATGTTCTTGAGTGATTAATTTGATCAATTTTGAGTATTTTGAAAAATTGAAATTTCTAGGGTTTATGTTTGATCCGAATTGGGGCTTTTTGTGCAATTGGGTTTAATTGATGAAATTGGCTTGTGTAATTGATGCAATTGGTTATTATAACTGTTTCCAATAGTGTGTAATGATTAATTCACCAATTTGATGCAAAAATTTTCAAGTGATTCTCAAATTTTTAGGGCTTTTGTTAAGAAACCCTATTTTCAAGCCAATTTGGTGAAATTAATCTTAATTTGATCCTGGTTACTGCATTAGTTCATGCATCATAACATTGTTAATGTTCATGCATCATATAGATTTTTATTCTATATTTTTTTGTGCTAACTTGCAGTCTGCCCTTGGTTTTATTTTATGTTCTTTTTGGTTTTCTCTTTGTGTCTCTGTCCTGTTCCTTAGCACCATGCCTAGGAAGACTAGAGCACGTAGGACCATCCCCATTCCTACTCCTTCCCCTCCGTCCTTTGATAGTGAGCGGTTCCCCAGTGAGAAAAACCAAGAGATCTTTGAGACTTTAAACCTTAATAGAAAGATTTGGGCTGAGCGTTCTGTTCTTTTAGATGAGGTTGATCCTGCCATTAGGGCAAATTTTGGGCGTAGGGGTTGGTTACCTTTGTTAGCTGTGTCTGACCCTCCACCTCCGGCTACCTTGATTAGAGAGTTCTTCTCGAACCTCTCTGTCTGCATCTATGATTCCAACACTCTAGTTAGGAGTTGGATACGAGGTGTAGAGTACTCCATTACTCCTCAGGTAGTGGCTGATGCTCTAGAGGTACCGTTGGTTAGGGATCCTGTCTATCCCTATGATGAGTCACCTGAGCTGAGTGATGTCATGTCTTACATCACTGGATCTTCTATCCAGTGGGGTTCTGATCCTCGGATCACCACCGCTGAGCTTCCTGAGACTACCTATCTATTCTTTAGGATAGCCTGTCATTCACTCTGGCCCATTTCTCATCTGCACACCATTCCTCTTGAGAGGTGTGTTTTTCTGTACGCTCTTGTTACTGATGCTCCTATTAGTTTTCCCCATCTTTTTCTTCGTTCTTTGAACGAAGTTTATAGGAGTTCATCTACTGCCCATGCCCTTGTCCATCCTATTTTCATTCATAGGATTTTACTTTATTTAGGTTTAGAGGATTTCCCTGCCTCTGAGCCTGTTCATGTTATTGGTCCTATAGGTGCGTCTTTTCTTAGACAGAGGGCCGCTCATCTTCGAGCTGGTTCTAAACACCCTAGGTCTGATCCCTTTAGTAGCGCTCCTCCTCCTTCTTCTTCTACAGGTCCTGCTGGTGAGGCTGTTCCAGATTTTGTAGGTGCTGCTGCTGTTCCTCCACCTCCTGCGGCTGACTTCGATGTTCGTCGTACGTTGGAGACTATTATGACCGTTCAGGCGGCTCATGGTCAGCTTTTGGTGGATCTGTTTGACGAGATTCGTGCTCTGCGAGCGGATTTGGCGCATCTTCGTTCTTCCTCACCACCTCCTTTTGATGATGGTCTATGATGCCCTTTGACATTCCGTCACAAAAAGGGGGAGTAGAGTTTTTGACTTGTAGAGGCGATTTTGTTGATAGGGGGAGATATTTTTGTTAGCATGGGATATTTTTGTGGAGTTTATTTAGATTGTATCTAGGTGCTTCACTTTGTATATCATTTTTGGGTTGTTCATGTTAGGGGGAGTAACATTGATTGATATTGATATACATGTTTCTTTTGATTTTTGTTGTCTTTATGATTCACTGCTTATTGATTTATATTTATGAGTTGCTTCATTGATATATTTCTTTATTTTGTGTTGTGTGAATCTTACAAGAATATTATACCTGTTTATATACTATTTCTTGCCACACATGCGTTTATGTGTTTGTTGAGTATTTCAGGAATATACAGGTTGATTCAACAAAGCTGCTGTCTACACTTGCAACCGATGGATAGTAGTTAGGTTGAAATTTTGTTTATGAGCATTATTATGTAAAGGGCTATTTACTTGTAAACTTTGAGCTTTTATTGTGTGTTTTGTCACGGATTGCCAAAGGGGGAGTTTGTTAGGTTCTAAGGTCTTAGGATTTTATGTATTTAGAACTCTAATTTGTAATGTTAGCAAACCATGATCAAAACAATGTATTTAGTCTTGTTTAAGTTTGCTCGAAGTTGGTTAAATATTGTAAAGTTGGAATCGAGTGACTGCAGAAGCATTGGAGCTTCTCGGCCTGGCTCGATCGATCGAAGGTTAGACTCGATCGATCGAAAGTCGGCCCAGATGCGTTTTTCTGCAGAATTCCAACTCAGCCCTAACTCTTTAAACGTTTAGGGTTTTATGTTTTAGCCCTAGGTATATAAGGCAAACCCTAGCTACGTTTTTCAGAGTTGCACAAGTTGTATTGTTGCTCATACATTGCGGTTTTGTGTAAATCTCTTGTGAGATCTAAAGGAGCTTTCCTTTACACAAAGCTTAGGGTTTTCAAGATTGAGATCACTTCAACATCTTGATGATCAACTTGGTTGCTGCCTTTAAAGCTTAAAGATAAACAAGTGAGGAGCTTGTAGCTGATTGAAGGGATTCAAAGAAAGAAGTAATCCGTGGATTCGGAGCCTGCGCGTGGTCGTGTCAGGAAGTTACTACTGGTGTGTAGCATTAGGAAGTCAAGCGGGGAGCTTGTAAGTCCTTTTGTAAGAACTTCAATTCTTTCTTAGTGGATTCCGTTTTGCCTTGAGGATCGGTGGGTAAAATCCTCCCCAGGTTTTTCCGGTGTGGTTTCCTGGGTGATCATATCATGTGTTATTTATTTTCCGCTACTTTATATGTTTTATATGCTTGATATGATTTTGTGATTGTTTTAACTTAGAATTGCATAATTTGACTAAGTAACAACTTGGCTAATTAATCTAGGCTACGCAATCTGGTTATAGTTTAAGGGGTCTAAACCGTTCAAACACGTCTCAATGTTATCTTGTGTTTGAATCCTTCTTCCCTACTCTTTAAACTTTTCTTTTATTGTTGATGTTAAATGAATATGGCTTAGAGTAGTTTATCGGTTGTTCGCATGCACTTACTCTTATTCTGTACTTAGTTTAAGTTAGGATAAAAGTAGCTGAGCCATAACTTTTGATTGAGGGTTTAAACAAGCTCTTGTGTTTATACACAAATTCGAGCTTTCACATCTCATTTTGTCACATGCTTTTGACATGTCAATCTCTAGGGTTGTAGACCCTTGTTTTCTTTCTTTTCCTTTGAATGTAGCTTTAAATTTATCATTTCAACCATTCATTATCAACGATGTCTCTATCGACGAAAAGTCATTTTGGAAAGCTGTGATTAATTAGAGTTTTCAACCAATGTTTTAGTATCTTGTCTAGCACTAGTGGCGGAGCCAAAAATCTTTCCAGGGTGGCTAAGATTAGGGGTGTCCAACAGACCCGGAGACCCGCCCAACCCACCCGTGTCCGACCCGCTGCCACCCGATCCGACGACTCCGGCGGTCGGACGCGGGTTCCGAACTTGTTAACCCAAGCCCACGCGGGTCAGATGTCGGTTTTTCCTTTCGAAACTCGACAACACCCGACCTGAACCGTGGCGTTTCTCTTTTCGACGAGTTGTTACGATTTTCCGACCATTTTCGGCGAACTCAGGTCCAGATCCTTCGAGATCCAGCGAGATATCGCCGTTATCCGACGAAATCTAGGCCAGATCTCGACGGATCCGGCCAGATTTAGGCCAGATCTCGACGGATCCGACCAGATTTAGGCCAAATCTCAACGGATCCGGCTAGATTTCGGCCTGATCTGGCCGAATCCGGCCTGATTTTGGCGCCGGAGATGAAACCCGATACCGACCCGAATCAACCCAAAACCGATGAGACCCGAACCGAAAAAACTGACCAGATCTTCGGGTCGGTTTCGGGTCAATTTTTTATCTACCCGCCTCAGTCGGGTCGAGTCCGGGTTGGGCACAAACCCGACCCGGCCCGACCCGTGGACACCCCTAGCTAAGATGACTATAACAAAAATCTTATGTACAAAGAAAAAAAAAATACTTGATTTATAAGTTAACTTTACTGATTAAAGTTGTGTCATTAGTTCCTTCATGGTACCAAATTTTCTATAAAAGAAAACACTTTTTTTTTTATGTACCCATTTAAATAATCACTAAAAAAACAAAACTCATTTCTATCTTGTTACAAAATTTCATTTTGACAAGTTTCATGGTTGAAAATACACATTCTATATAAATGGTTGCAACTACAAGAGTAATAATAAACTTTTTAGTCCTTCTAGAGAGTTTTATATCTAAAGATTTAACAATTGAGACAAAGGATTGAACACTAGTTTCTAAATATTGAACATTTTTCCTGCTTTGCGTCAATTATAGACAAGTTACTTACAATTTTTGATTAGCAAAGTATAAACTACATTTAAGGGTCCATTTGGGAACAACTTATTTAGCCAAAACTGAAAACTTTTTGTTAAAAGTACTGTAAATAAAGTTAAAAGTTAATTAAAATAGTACAGTGAGACCCATGAAAAGTACCAAAAAGTGTATTGAGACACATAAAGAGTAGAAAAATAAGTTAAATAGTAAAAGAAAATGTCCTACATGAGCTTATCTCAAACGCAACCTAGGTATAGTAATAGAAAATTTTATCTTAGTAACTTCAACTATTAAGCAAATAATAACTCCATAAAAAAAATAAAATAAAAAAATAAAAAAACCAAAAGGCATTATTATAAATTTCTTTTTTGAAAAGATTATAAAATATGTTATATTTCAACAGTCAACACTTTTATATTTTAATAATCAAAATATCATATCAACGGTGGCGAATTCAATCCACTCATTCAATTTTAAATAGAAAATAAAAGTCACTCATTCATTCATACCTGCCATACATTATATATTATATAAAAGCTACACAAACACAACCAACATTATTGTAGTGAGCGGAGAGAGAAAGGGAGAAGTACTCAGGATAAATTTAAAAACTGCAAGGTTTAGGCAGGGTTCGATCAGTTACCCAATCCTTGTTCAGTTTTATGTCTGTTTTTTCTTTTCTTTTTTTGTTCGGATAATATATTGATCAACGGGATAAAGGTCTGATGAGGACATGGGTGGTGCATGTGGGACCTCTTGATGCAGGACAACAAATGCGACTCGACTATTCTATTTCTGTCACTATAATGGAGAGAGATGCCAAGAAAATCCTATTTATTTCCAACCTAATCCGAGTGAATTTATTTTCTTTAATACTTTCTTGAATGGTGTCGAATTACGAATTAGGATAGAGGTAAATGGATGTACACGCCGTTATTAGAACCTTTAAACTAGAGTTATCCATGACACTCCCACTAAATGAAAGTGAGTGTAGGCCTTATGTCTCAAAACCCTTGTCGGACTATAATTATGTCTCAAGATCTTTATCTTCTTGCAACAAATAACTCAAAGGTCATTTCTCCACCCAAAAAAAAAAAAAAAAAAGAAAAAAAAAAAAGAAAAGAAAACAGAAAACAGAAAACAACAACAACAGAGGTTAGATGCATAAATTGCAATTCCTTTGAAGAAGAAATATATCTTTTAATACTTAGGATAAATTTTTATTAGTTCTCATCTAAATTTATCTTGTCTATCCTATTATTGATCATAAATCTTTCAATATATAGCAGCTTTTATTGTTTTCATTTCAATAAAGTATACAAATTACTTTTTAATTACATATTGTAATTTATTTGTAAATATGCTAAACATAAAAACTTCATTTCACCTTTCGAAAAAGAGAGGGAAAAAAAAAGTCTTTCATTAGTGTGTCAATAATCACATTCCAAATGTCCATGATTTATGAGTTACGTACAATCGCATTCTCAATCTGTTTTTTCTTTCTTTAAGGTTTCACACATTCTCATCACTCACATGATTATCTGGTTCATTCTACATCCAAAGCTTTTTAATCATCAACACTCCCATAAATTGTATTTCTTTTTTCCCTGCCCTTGAAAACTCAAGCCTAGAGAGTTCTTTTGATAGGTGATTCAAGCTTAGCCAGAGTGTGCAAGCTCATTGAATACTAAATCTACTGTATGTCATTTATGCCAGTCCTCTACTCTTGGTTTTGTATTAGCCCAGGAAATAGCCCAATTAGCATTCACATATGTGACGACCACAATATGTGCACTTACAAGTTACACGTTTTTCCTTTATAATTGAGATTTTGGCCGAAAGGGCAGAGAAAAGAGGAGATTTCAACATGAATGTACTTATTCTCGAACTAAAGGACTTGTAACTCACACTATACATTCCTTAAACCAACGAAGCCATGTGTAGCTATAAGTTCTAGTTTCATCACATGGTAAAAAAAAAAAGGTAATTAAAGTTGGAAAACAACTTGCTTCCTTACACTATCGAGGATACAGTTCAGTGATCGGTTCTCCATCAACTGACCATGGCACCGACTGGCTTGAAAAACCCTCATGTTGCGGCTCCTTTTTTGGCATATTCCTGTTTGCTTTATTCCGAAACAAAAATGCTGGCTGCTGAGGTAACTGCAGGCTAACAGAATAACTGTCAAGCATGAGAACTACCGTTGCCATTGTAGGTCGGTTGGCTGGGTTTTCTTGAACACACAATAACCCAATATGGATGCATCTAATGACTTCATTTCTTGAATGGGAACCTCTTATAGTTGGATCCAGCAATTCAATGGGTGTCCCATTTTTCCATTGTTTCCAAGTCTGCAAAGATAATATTCAAAATCATTACAATTTTCTATTTACTGGACCCTGGCCAGCCAGAACCAACCCAATTATTTTTTCTCTTGAGCACTTGGAACTGATAATATTGGCATTCATAAAGTTTAACACAAAATTGAGATAATTTGATCCACTCACATAGCTTAAGAGGTCCTCATCATGTTCTGACTGATAGAAACAGTTGTTCTTCTGGCCACTTATAATCTCTAGAATTAGGACGCCAAAACTAAACACATCGGACTTTACTGAGAATCGTCCTTGCATTGCATACTCTGGAGACATGTAACCACTACCAACAATAGGACAATATCAACAAGATTGATTTTGGAAACCAATTATAGTAGCATAATTGTAAAGTCTTTTGTTTTTCGAGCTATCGATCACCTTAAAAGGTATACATCTTTCCTTTCTCGATAATTCTAACATACTACAAAAGACAATAAGTGATTTTTTTTTATTTAGATTAAGTAAGGTTGAATAAAGCAATTAAAAACTTACTATGTTCCAACGATTCTATTTGTATTTCCTTGAGCTTGATCCGCTACAAATATTCTTGCCATGCCAAAATCTGAAATCTTTGGATTCATATTGGCATCTAACAAAACATTGCTAGCTTTAAGATCACGATGTATAATTCTAAGCCGAGAATCTTCATGAAGATAGAGAATCCCTCGAGCAATCCCTCCTATAATCTTGTAACGACTTGACCAATCCAGTTGCCCTTGCCTCTCTGAGTCTATTAATTTTTTTAAAATTAAATATTCAACTCAGAAATGAATGAGACTCAAAAGGATGATAAAATTATATGATTCAATTCAAAAGATCAACTTTATATATTCTCATTATTTTGTAAATTTTCAGCTTGTTAATTAGCAGTATGCAGCTTGTGGAAAGTTCATGACAAGCAGATCATTGAAACATTTGTGCCTTAAGATGTCAAGCGATTTTAAAATGATGTATCATGTATGTCATTGTATAAACTTATAGGCTACCATGCATTTCCTTGGACACGAAATTGAAAATAAATCAAGGGCGGGTTAAGATTGGCCAAACCGAATAAAAAGTAATCAAGGCTTCTGTTAGGCACGTATTCATAAATAAGTATCTTTTCTTCTCCTTCAAAGCAAAATCCCAAGAGTCTCACTAGATTCCTGTGTTGAAGCTTGGCAACCAGCACAATCTCATTCTTAAATTCTATTGCACCTTGCACAGAGCTTTTGGATAGTCTCTTCACTGCTATTTCTTGTCCATTGGGAAAAGTACCCTGGAAATATATAAGGTTAGGAATAACTTACACTTCGTGTAACTTTAAGTACTATAATGCCATCTAATTAAAAACTATTTATTGATATATATATATATATATATATATAACTATATTCCTACCTTGTAAACCGTACCAAAACCACCTTTACCAATCTTATTATCATCCGAGAAATTGTTCGTGGCAGTTTCAATTGTAACCAAGTCGAATTGCAAGGACTCTATGGCTGTTATTTCAATTCCAGCTACACAACAAAACATTAAATATATTGAATTCTCGAAATGACAAAAAATTTACGGACAAATGTTTTAAGGATAATGACATATATATGATGATCAGACAACTATTTTTTTACCATCTGGTTCCAGAAATTTATTGTATTTCTTGCTTGTTCTACGCAGGAAGCAAACTCCAATGGCAAAAAGCACAAAAGCAACAGAAATTGGGACAGCAATGGCGATAATTGTTGTAGATGACTTACTTTTTCCTGTAAAAACAATTAACCACATCATTGACTTGGCAAAAACTTTGATGGTCCATTATGGGAATTAAAGGTCCATGTAGCTAAGAGAGTAGTACAAGGCCTGTTTTCTGTAAGGTTATGTTACATAAGTGGTCAGCAATTGGCCAATCAGATCAATAAAGAAAGTGAGCCATAGGAAGCCATATGTATATGGGTATGTACTGAAAACTTAATTGGTAAAAAGTTTATGAGATATCGAAAACTAAAACCCATTTCCGATGTATTTACCATACTATACACTAAAGATTATATGACACGAGACAGGGCAGGAAGAGGAGTCTCTTGATCATCTATTCTTTTCCTACACTACAAATCTTGACAAATTAGGCCATATACGATGGAGATACAACAACTAATTAAGTAATCAATACGAATCTTTAGGTATATATTATATTTTTTTATAGTCACATTTTAAAAATAAATAACAACTATCAAAATCATTAAAAAAACTATCTTAACAACTATTCCCAACGAGTGTAACAAAGACACATGTCAAACATGAATACATCAGAGAAATTTTGAGTGTTTGTGCTTCTTAGATATTAGGGCTTGTTTGGAATTCACTTATTTTACTGAAACTGAAAATTTTTTGTTGAAAGTACTATAGATAATGGTAAAAGTTAGCTGAAATAGTATAGTGAGACTTATAAATAGTACTAAAAATTATAATGAGATTCATAAATAGTAACAAAAATAAGCTGAATAGTAAAATAAATTAGCAAAATTAATCATTCCAAATGATTACTAGAAATATCAATATTTAACCCCCTGTTGTGCTTCTTAGATATTAGGGCTTGTTTGGAATCCACTTATTTTGCTGAAATTAAAAACTTTTTGTTGAAAGTACTGTAGATAATGGTAAAAGTTAGCTGAAATAGTATAATGAGACTTATAAATAGTACTAAAAATTATAATGAGATTCATAAATAGTAACAAAAATAAGCTAAATAGTAAAATAAATTAACAAAATTAATCATTCCAAATGAATACTAGAAGTATCAATATTTAACCCCCTGTTAGTACAGAGAACTCAAAGCAATTGCCATTGCTTTTGTGATGTCTTCCACTTTATTACTACGAGCCTATGACAAAGTCTGTATTCTAGTTTTTCTAGTAGCTTATTTAATAAAAATGTGAGATAGAAAGAAAGAAGTTAGTTTATTTTCCAAAAATTTAATTTAATTTATTATTATTATAATTCGATATTTAGAGAGAGAGATTTGAACTGAAGGTCTCTTTTTAAAAATATTAAGAAAGTGATAGTTTGATCTAAGATGGGAGACAAAAAGGGGATTTAAGGAAAAGGTAATATTCTTTCTCAAAAAAGAAAAAAGAAGAAGCAAAAGGCAATATTTACTGACCATAAATACCTTCAGCAAAAAGGACAAGAAATATTCATGCATAATAACAATTTTGAGTTCTCTGTAAACCAAATATTAACTATACATCCATAACTCTCATGAATTGGACAAATTGATGGTATTTATGATGGACTGTATCACTCAGCAATTTTAAACAAAAACGAGTCTTTTAAGTAAAATAGTTAACAATTGGCGTGGTCCACAGTATAATTTCTCCTTGAATTGAAGCCAGAAACATTAAAAATTTTAGAGAAAATTAATGACGCTATTGAGGTAAAAAAAAAAATTATATATAGCGTACCTCGAGGCAGAGGAGGAAGTGGAGTAGATGATGCCGTGTAATTAAAAAATGGATAAAGTTCATATCTAATATTAGAGCTAGGAAGCACAACTGTTCCACCTTGTTTTCCAGTGCAGCACATGGGAAGAGAACCGATGGCACTTTCCAAAACTGTCAAGCATAAACTGACAGAAAGATCCGGTGTGCACTGCACCAAACAGTAGAGTGTCACCGAGCTCGTAAACTTTACAGCCGCCGTTGCAAATTTCTTGTCCGATTGGGAATTGGCAGCTTGTTGCTTCAATGAATTCATGGTGCTTGCTAATAACCCGTTGAACCGGTCTGGCTCGATGACATTCTGGGCTGTAGTGTTAAAGTTCTCAAAGGGAACTAAGTTGTTGAGGTCTGATTCGTTGGTGTAACGCAACGTGCACACATCGTACCAGATTAGGATGATTTTGTCGGAAGGACAGCGGTTTCGTATGTCTTTTGTTGCAGCAGAGATGCAGTCTTTACAAGCCGCTGGGGTGAGATCACCACGGCAGAAAAGAAGACCCCTGGCCACGTCTGGAGGGTTTTGACCCACACTGGTTTTGTAGAACCCATCTAGGCGTGTGGAGTTGGAAGATAGATCAGAGAGGAGGAGGTTGAGATTGGCTTGGTAGGTACTGTTGGGAGTGAAAAAGCTTGAATTGGAGCAGTAATGAGTGGCGTAAGTTGGTGCTCCTTCACTTCTGCTGAACAGGTTAAGCAAGCTTAATAAGAGCAACAGGGATATAGGAATTTTAAAGTCGGCCATTTTTGCCTGCAATTTGCTAGTATCTCTGTAGATCCACTTTCCCATTTTTGCCTGCAATTTTGTAGTCTTGGTTTATGCATTAGGTAAAGATATTATAAGTGAGATGGAGAACAGATGAGTTGGCAATTACCAAACGAAACGAAAAAGATGAAGTAGGAGGGTCCCCCCTAACGCACGACGGCTTTGACTATTCAGCACGTGATGAGGACAAAACAAACCAGAAAGAGGAAGATAATGAATGAAGGTTCTAATTTTTTTTTTCTTCGTCCAAAACTAGTTGTAATGAAATTCTGACTTTGTTCGCGGTCATAAAATGAAGTTATTGATGGTTATGTTGAAAAAATTAGTTTTCTGCTCGATTGAAAAATTAGTCCATATGTTGGAAATAATATTCATTTGTTTCCAACAATCACATTATTTTGTTACGTGTAATGACCCGAAAGGCCACGTATGTTGTATGCCTAACTAGAATTAACCTAATCTCTATACATATATCTTGCTTAAGGTTCTTTATAACTCACCGTTCATTACAATAAAGATCTACCTGCTAAATTCTTCCTCTATGGACATAAGTACACAAAACTAAACTACATAATCCTTTGTATTCTCTCTTTCTCACTTCTGCCTTCCTATATCAGTTTTCTATTATCTACATTTTCTTATAATATAAGGTGGTATCAAAGCCACTTTTCTATAGCCTTCAATTGCTTAAGACAACCTAGTCGAGCTTCCCAATCAATATATAAATTTTTTGTTTTTATGGTCTTGATTTTAACTCAAACTTCTCGAGCCACCACTACAAACATCATAGATCGAAAGTGAAAGAACTCTTGTCACACACCACACTTGGATATTCCTTGGCCTTTAAAAACCAAAGCAACAACAAAAAAAAAAAATCAACCTAAAACAAGGACCCAAGTGCTCTCACAATTGTCCCAAGTCTCCTACCATGCGTTGATAATTCAACAACGCCATTAGGATCACTCACACGGCACAGGTGCTTGCTAAAGCTTCTTACGCAATATGTGCCACATCATTAGACACTTGAACACTATGCTAGTGCCACATCACTCATCATGGTAGCACCACCATGTCATTGCCACACCATCGCCATGTTAGTGACACATAATTACCACAATAGCAGAATCTAGGTCCTACCCAACCCAACCATGATTGAAATTAAAAGCTGGCCTAATTTGGTTCAAACAATGAACCTGATCTTTGGTCGAATCACTGATTCAAACTGGACCAAATGTTGGGGAGATAAACACCTTGGAGAACTTCCTTAAATAATTAATATAACATATAGAGAAACACTTTAACCCAAAAGGCCTAAGTCGAATGAGTATGTGCTCAATTATGTTATATTAACTACTCATTCTTCTCATCTTTATTTAATGTGGGACTTCACTCACACGTGTAACCCAACACCAAACTGCTAGGCTAAATTTGAAACATGGACTTTTGATCAAGTTGACCAAATGTCTTTAACAGAGTTGACCTTTTCAAATCAGGCATATCTTATTTTATGGTTATGTTTTTTTCATGTATATAGATTCTGATTTTGGGGTCTATTTACCCATATGAGGCACCAAAGTCACTCAAATTGGCACATTTATCAATCGTTTTTTAGTTAACATGCACAAAATTCACCGACTCACTCATGTATTCATAATCAATAATATTCAGTTTCTATTTAGAGAGAGAGAGTCCTGAATTTTACAAGTTGCGTGACATACTAGGTTGATATAGGAAAGACGTTCGGCTATAGCTTCAGTTAACAATGTAGGCTAGAAAGAGTAGCACTTTGTGATAAAGTAATGAAGTTTAATTGTTTCCTGTAATCTGTGATTCCTGTACATGCTTTGATTATGTTGTATATGCTAGATTCACTCAAACTAATTAGTTATTGACTTATTTCCTTTGAGTAATGTTACAGGTACAAACTATTTTACAATATTTTTACAAACTATTAACGTGGCAAATTCTTATTAGTTCTAATATATGGGTCCACCACTAATATCACATTTATGTTTATTAATGATTATTTACAAATTACTAAAGCCACATCAGCAGTTTGTAAAAATATGGTAAAATAATTTATGTCTATAACTTTACTTATTTCCTTTGTAGGTGGGTTTTGTTATTAATTTTGAGTAATCCCATGCATTAGCAAGGGTACAATTAACAGTGTGCGCAAATTACTTATTCTTGATTGTCCTATCTATATATATCTAAAAGATGAAACGTAACATTTATTATTGCTACACTCCAGTTGAACCACATCATCGACTATGTCACCTTTTTTTCCCCCCCTTCATTTTTTTAAACAATATTAATATATAAATAAATAGTGCAACTTTACACATTCTATAACTCATTAAATCCAACTCATTATGAACAACCTTACACATTCTTTAATTCATTAAATCCAACTCACCATTAATTTTGCCATCTTCCAAATCTCAACTCTTCATTTTCCCCTTCAAAACCGCTTCGCTCTTTTGAAGTTCAAACCCTTCAACTGACACTCCTATGATTAAGTATGTTATTTTTAACACTATAAATTTCCAATTGCTTTCTCTACCTCCACCTCTGCAAAAGTTGCTATAGTGGCATTATATTTGAAAAGTCCCTTTGAGGTGTGTTCTTTCCCTTCTTATTTTTTCTTTTCCCCCAACTTCAGTTTTTCCATTGGATTTCTAAAATTTGTGGATGATATGCTCTTTTGTGGGTTGCTGACAATGTGATCACTTTGGGGCTATGAGTGGTTAGGATTGATTTGTTGGTTATTAGAAGGGTATTCAACAATTAGAAATCACTACAACAACTTCTTACTTTATATTCATGTTGTACAATTTTTATTTTATATATATATATATATATATATTTTTTTTACCCATTCAATTTGTTTATCTTTGACATTTTAGTTTTCTTACATTTGAAATTTGTTTAACTCTATGTAAAAATAATAATAAT
Organism: Quercus glauca; assembly: GCA_023736055.1. Lineage (NCBI taxonomy): Eukaryota > Viridiplantae > Streptophyta > Magnoliopsida > Fagales > Fagaceae > Quercus > Quercus glauca. The sequence goes on along the minus strand of CM043319.1, from coordinate 85,462,382 downwards.
AATAATAAATAAATAAATAAATAAAACAAAAACAAAGTTTAATGTATTTATCTCTATTAGTTTTGAAACAATAATAGAGTATACATTGTAATTACACTCCAGTTATTGCTTTCATATTTTTTAACTCAATGGTACTTTTTGTTGTGGGACCTTTCTAAATTTCTATTTGGTTTCGACAAATATTATGTTTAGCACACTTTTTCTTATTATGTGTAACACATAATAATTTGATCTTGCAGTTGAATAGGCAATAAAAAAATTTACCTCAAAAGTTTGGTCATGAGGAAGTAGAAAATCTCAAATCATGATTGGGGGTTAATTTTTATCTGAATTTGATAATCCTAGATGTGGAATTTGGTTCTCGCAAGGTTTAGGATCATTGACATATATACATGAGAGTTTGACAATGAAAGTTTTTCAAGTAGTCAGAGACATTTCTAGGGAACTTTAAGGGAAGAAAGATTTTTTTTTTTTTTCAATACTTCCATTATTATATATAGTATAGATATGTATAGACATTGTTTTTGGTTTTTGATTCTTCATTGATTTCATAATTTAGTAATTAAAAAAAAAAAACCAAAATAATAAAACGAAAATGGATAATACTTTTAAAAATAGTTCAATTTTCAATAATTTTTAGAAAATAATATATATTACCGCGCATCGCTTTGGTCTGTAACTAGTTTTAATTAAGTGGAAAATAGAGGTAGTCTATTGAACTATTTACATAGATTTTGAAGTTTTTTTTTTTTTTTTTTTTTTTTTTTTTTTTTTTTTGAGATACAATGAATTTTGTTAATTTGAACTTCTACTTTAATTTATTACTATAGATAGATGAGAACCCAAAAAAAGAATCTTAAATCATGGAGGCCCACCGCCAACCCCATTTATTCATGTTCAGAGCTTAAATATAATAATATACACAAAACATAGAAAGGGCTAGGACTAATCTTCAAACTGCACGACTGGGAACTCTTAAAACATATTTGAGTTTCGATTTCAAAAGCAAAGGTAACATGCAATTGTAATTTATAGTTTTCTCACTTCGTAAAACAGAGACTAATAAAGCAGGAACTATAATTATCGAGGATGTAGTTCAGTAATGGATGCTTCATTAACAGACAGTGGCATTGACTTTCTTGTAGATTGATCAGACTCCAAGCCCTTTCTTGGCATGTATGTGTCTGTTTTAAGAAAAAATGCTGGCTGTTGAGGTGATGGCAACGTAACAGAGCCGCTATTAAGTGTGAGAACTATTGTCTCCACGGTGGGTCTTTCGGCTGGATCTTCCTGAACACATAATAAACCCATATGGATGCATCTCATGACTTCATCTCTCGAAAAGGAATCTCCCAAAATTGGATCCAACAATTCCAAGGGCCTACCATCCCTCCACTGTATCCAAGCCTGCATCAATTTAACATCTAGTGTTCAGAATGTCACAAAGTTCTCTTCTATGCACTTGGAGTAGAAGATATAGACATTAAACCAGGAAAAAAAATACAATATCTATTTCACACTTACATAGCTTAAGAGGTCCTCAGCACCTTCTGATTCATAGAAATCACTGTTCTTCTTGCCACTGATAATCTCTAGAACCAAGACACCAAAGCTATACACATCTGATTTCACAGAGAATTCTCCATGCATTGCGTACTCTGGAGACATATAGCCACTACAAGCCATCACCAAGAACATAACAATGTTAGTAAGGAGTCTCTAACCAAATTCTCATAATTCTAATTATTTAAGTTTGAGTTCATAGGCCAAAGCCGACTCTTGACTGGTTTTAAAAATGACGTCGTATAACTAGCATTTCTAATCACATTGCTAAAAGCATATATTTGCTACCTATGTGTTTGATTTCAGTGATATATAAGATGGGATGAGCTTGAATTCATTCATCAATTTTGGTAAGTAAAGCAAAAAAAATTCAGAACTTACTATGTTCCCACAATTCTACTTGTGTTTCCTTGAGTTTGATCAACTCCAAATATCCTTGCCATGCCAAAATCTGAAATTTTTGGGTTCATATCTACATCTAATAATATATTACTAGCTTTGAGATCACGATGTATAATTCGAAGTCGAGAATCTTGGTGAAGATATTGAATTCCTCGAGCAATCCCGTCAATTATCTTGTAACGTCTTGACCAATCAAGTAGTCCTTTTTTTTTAGGGTCTACAAGTTCAACAATTACTTCATGTTAGCAACAAAAGATTATAAGAATGAATCTTGATTAGAAATGACAATTTCGTTATCATACTGACATATCACTACTAGAAAAATGTTCAAGTGGGCATACCGTATAGAATATAGTCAAGACTCTTGTTAGGCACAAATTCATAAACGAGTATCTTTTCTTCTTCTTCCAAGCAAAATCCCAATAGCCTTGCTAAATTTCTGTGTTGAAGTTGGGCTACCACTACAACCTCATTCTTAAATTGTTCTGCACCCTGTCCAGAGCTTTTTGATAGCCTCTTCACAGCTATCTCTTGTCTATTAGGAAGTGTTCCCTAAAAATATATATTAACCAATATTTAAAACAATTTTACTTTGTATAACTTATATATTCCAACGTCAAGAGCTTTCGATCTTAAAATTATTCATATTTCTATGTGTTTAATTTGTTATTATACCTAACTAGTGTTGTCCTGAAATAAAATAAAATAAATTGGCTATTATAATTTTATACCTTGTAAACCTGACCAAATCCACCTTCACCAAGCTTGTTATCCTCTGAGAATTTGTTTGTGGCATTTTCGATTGTAAGAAAATCAAATTGCAAGGACTCTGCAGTTGTAATATCATTTGCAGCTACAAATCAAACAATTAAAGTAAGTTATTACACTACAAAGAGCATTGTGTTCAGACATAATGACATACATGACTCTTGTATATATCCAAATTACTTATTATTTACCATCTGCTTCTTCTGCAACAATGTTGTTCTTCTTTCCTCTCCTTGTTATGAAACAGCAGCCCACAATGAACAGAACCAAGGCAACAGAAATTGGAGCAACTATGGCGACTATCGTTGCTGTTGACAGTTTGCTTTTTCCTGCACAAATGCCATCATATGATTACTTTGTTATTGCCGAAATCCATTGTGCTTTACCAAATGGGCTAGTAATATGCTTAGAGACTAAATTTACTATTTCCCATTAACTCAAAATTTTGAGGCATGTAGTAATTTATCATAGTATTAGAGGCACTGTCATGAGTTCGAACCATTAAATAATTTCACCATTTTCCATCTGCTTAAACATTTGAGATAAGTCATATAGTTTATTGCAAGTATATTTCTTTCTTCTTTTTTCCGCGGTAAAATCAAGTTATGCACTACGGAACACAGGAGATATTATTTGGTCTAAATACCAATAACCACAAATAATCACACACACACATAAATGTAATGTAACTTTAAGGAAAAATAAAAAATAAAAAATAAAAACCAGCGCATTGACTTAACACTTCTCAGCATCCAAAAACGTCAATTTTAATATTATTTTGGTAATAAAGTTTGTATATATGAATACAGAACATTTCAATTCTTGAAATCATGAATACTTTCCTAGTTGTGTTACAGTCTTCGTACAATCTATCTACAATATGGAACACGTATATTGGCGAGTCCAGAACCTATGATGACCTTTTAATCTAATGTCGACATATAGAAATTAATGAGTAATTAAATGAATGCTAATTGCCACTTGCTTATGTTAAAGGTTCTGTTGTTTATGTTATTAGCCTACCAGTCAACATTGCAACTCAGTTGGCCATTTTACCTAAATTTTTAATTCACACCAAGATCTAACCGATAGAGAATACATATTATTATAGACTAGTACTAATTTCATAAAACTCTTCAAAAAGCATGACGTGAATATAAGTTAATTACTTAATTAATAGTTAAGAACGAAAAAGCTGTCACTTTACCTTCTTGTCCACTTATAAAAGCTGGTGGTGGTGGAGGTTGAAGCCCAGGTGTAGGCGATGGCGCCTCTGGTGTACTGTAAAACCTGTACAATTCGTACCTAACATTACAACTAGGAAACAGTACTCTTCCCCCTTGTTTTCCACCACAACATATTGGAAGACGGTTTATAGCTGTTTGGAGACACGAGTTGCATTCAGTGCTTGACAGGTCCGGTGTGCACTGTACAAGGTTGTACAGCGTTTGAAAAGCAGTGATATTCACTTCGTCGGTCCCAAATTTCTTAACACCGACTGGAACATCCGAGGCCTGACTTGCCAAGCTGGTCATTGAGGTGTTCACTAGCTTATTAAACTGTTCCTGGTTGGTAATATTTTGCGTGTTCAACAAGGACACTCTTGGACTTACAATCACAGTAGAGAAAATGGACTCATTTGAGTAACGTATCATGCATTCATCGTACCAAATCACAGCAATCTTTTCTCTGGAGCACCTTGTGGTGAGATCTTTGGTTGCTTCGGCCACGCATCCTCGGCAGACTTCAGAAGTTACATCACCACGGCAGAGGTAGAGGCCGTAGACAGGGTTGGAGGTGTTTTGGTTTGTGGTGGTGTTGTAGAATTCTAAGTTGCGTGTGGCATTGGAGGAGAGTGAAGAGAGGAGGGAGTTTATACCAGTTTGGTAGAGGCTGTTGGCGCTGAAAGTGGAGTTCGCACAGAAATGGTATAGGTAGTTTGCGCCAGTTGCGGGAGTCGTCAGGTTGAGGAAGCTAAGTATGGAAAGGAAAACGATGGAAAGAGAGAAGGGATTGAAGGAAGTGATCATTTTGATGAATCAATCAGGGCTTATTTGGTTTAACCAAGACTCAATTTTCATAATTTAACCTCAAAACTCATAACTTATATCCCAAAACTCATTTCTTCTCATAAACTTAAAAACACTTTTTACTAAAATGGTGGAGCCTATCCACTGACACCACACTGTTTGCTTATGGTTGCTGCCCGCGTGTGCCTTTCACAGTTTCCATTTCTTCTCACAAGCGTGCCTCTCTTCCAGACCAGAAGCAAACCCAAACCCCATAAGCCAAAAGCACTCCCAGAACTTCCACTCCAACGCCGGCTCAGATCGGGAAAAAGGTTCAGGTCTTCTCTACCCCTCTTTCTTTTCTATTTCTTTTTCATCAATACCCATTAATACCTCTCTATTTCTTGTTCTATTTTTTCCCAGAAATCTATTAACACCTCTCCCTCATCTGACCTTAGATCGCTCTGTCTCTCTTGCTCTGTTTTAGGATCAATTTAAGAAAAAGTTTGGGCTTGCTTCACCTCTGAAAAAACAATGAGATTTTGGGTCCATCCTGTTTAACCCCATATCCGAGTATTGTGACCTTTTAAGTAATCAATGGTTTTTGTTGAGCTTGGGCTGGGTGTGTTTGAATTAATTTCTGTGATTAGGTGTGTTTGAATTAAATTTCTGTGATTGGGTGTGTTTGAGTTGATTCTGTAATTGGGTTGAGTTGAAAATGGGAAAGGGAGAGAGAGATATATGTTTGAACCTGAGAGAAGACGAAATGGAGTGTAGACGAAATGAGAGGGAGGCTGAGAGAGGAACGGGAAAAAGAGGGATTCTGAAATATTTGGGGAATAAAAATGAACAGAAGAGAAGCTTTCCAACAGAAATATTAATGTGGTTTGTGTGTTTTTGACGTATTCGTTGGTAAAACCCTGTGTAAATGTATTTAAAATGTGAAAAATGTTGCTCAACAAGGGTTACCAAACGGGCTCTTAGGGCTCATAAAACTGATTTGACAATTCACCTCAATCGAGTCTTACAAAGTCACAATATTTATCATTACGCCGCTGAAACTCAATTTTCAACTTTTGAAAACACCATTTTTCTGTTTTCAATTTCCATCACTCTCACTCAAAATTTTTGAGTGAGAGCGATGGAAACAACATTAAAAAATTAAGCCAAACACAAATTTTTTTGTGGGTCTCATAAAATTTGGATGATAGATGATGAAAATTGAGTGATATGACTCAATTTTTATGTAATCCAAACAAGCTCTCAATCTCTTGCTCTCTGCACCTATTCAAGATATTCATTAGTTTTTTATTTATGAACATTGTTTTGGTGAGTATGAATGAGATTTTGACAACCAATAGGAGAGTGGCTCTGTTTTTTAGACAATATATTAATGGGAGAAATGGTAGTATAAAAGATGTTCTCACAGACTCCATAAACTGTTCCAAAGTCACCTTACCTGAGCCTCTACTAGTCTTAGCTGGACTAGTAGATTATTAAAATAAATTATCATACTAAACACTTTTTTTATTTATAATAATTATCAAATAATAAACTTAAGGATTTATATATTTATCAAATTTTATCTTTGACTGATTTTTGGATTTTGTTCTTGCATTAAGAAAGATGAAAAAAGAGGTTAGAAAATTTTTAAAAGTTTTTTTTATAGTAAAATACAAGTCATTTTGGATTGACCTGACCCATCAAAATCCAGATTAGGTTCATAAAAATAGTGACTTATTTTAGTTCGACCAGTTTTTTTGCCTCAATCTAACTCAAACTCAACCAAATTGAATTTTGAAAATCAATCTGGCACGTTTGCCAGGCCTAGAAGAGAGCAAGCAATAAAAGCAAGTTTTTTACACGCAAGACCTAGTGTTAGCGGGAGGGCTGTTGGGTTTGTGGCGCAATTAAAGTCACCCAAGCAAGTAAGTTCAACCTTTTTTACTTTTCGAATATGTTGCAAAAGTTTCTCTCTTCTTAGGGAAACCAAAAATATATATTACAAGTGTTAGTGATTTCCTGTGGTGTCAGAATTTATGATTCGAACCTCACCTCATCATCTCTCATTTTCCCTTCTCTCACTTTGGGGCAGAATCATGTTTAAACACACCCCCCCCACCCCCAAAAAAAATGATAATTAGTAGTAAGCAAATATAAGACTCACCAAATTTTTTATATAGACTTGTCCCCTAAGAAAATAATTGTTTCCCAGCCATATATGACATTTTTATGTAGTGAATTAGAAAACTTTTGTGTACTTATTAGTTATTAGTGTTTAGAAAGATATAAAACTTTCATATAAAATAATTTTGTAAAAATATAACTTTTGTGTGCAATATATATGAGTTTTGATTCACTTTGGAATTAAAAATGCAAGACTTGTGTGTGTGGTACTTTAAGTTTTTCTTGAATTGTAAACTAATGTAATAGTTTAGTCTTGGCCCCAAAGTAAGAATCCTAGTTCTACCCTAGCTCTCATTATGGATTATATATATAGAGTTTTACTAATATGTGCCTTTAGGGCATATATTAGTAAACTATTGTAAGAAATTTTTTATGAAAAAATAAAAAAGTAATTTATTGTTTTAACAGTTTTTCAAATTTTTATTAAAAAAATAAAAAATTCTAAATGAATGATTAATGTACCAGAACACACACGCATATATATATATATATATATATATAAACGAAAAAGGCGAATTGGGGAAGATTAGGTGGTGACGAAATATGAGGATATAAACCAAAGGCCATTGATGAATGGAGACTGAAATGGGAAGTGACGGAAGCAGAAAGTTTTTGTCTGCAGGGATAGATAGAAACGCCCTCAGTCAAATACCAATGGCGATTTCTAACCCAGTCTTCTAAAACAATGTAATCTTTTGTCATTTTTTGGCTCGGAATTCTTTGTCCAGTATTTTTACTTTTCTTCAAAGCAAGAAGACATGACCCTAGCAATTGCAAGTCTTGTTGGATTTATTTTCAAATCCAAGATATCTTCCAGATATTTTGGTTTTGACTAACACAATTCTAGAGCTCCTCCTTCCCAATTTTCTCTGGCGTTGACGAATGATGTTTGATGAGGCAAATAACCAAACTAAAACTCTGAACTAACCACAAGTCTACAGCTAATCCATTTCCTGTAATTGAAGGAGTTTAATTTTCTTCGGGTCATAATCATCTAGTGGTTGGGTTCATAATTTCATTCAGTCATGGTTTTGTGGGGTCTGGAAAAGCACGTGTATATTATCATGTCCCAGCCTAGGCACCAATTAGGACCGAATCATCCTACGCTTGAGTCAACTGGCAGTCCTACGGTTATCTCTCCCATATGAATGCTATCCACACACAAAAACTGGCTCCATATAGCTCAATAATATTTTCATGCGATTTAAGTATTGGGAGAGGTACAAGAATTATGTTGGATATAAGTATAATTATTATAGGAAAAAGTTAACAAATATGCTAAGGGCATTGATTTAAAAACTTTTTTTTTTGAAACTTTTTTCGAGGGAAAAAGAATAATTAACTTTTTTAACAACATTTTTATATTTCTCATAAATATGGTATTAAAACGTTTTATAAAATAGTTCATTAACAAATATCTTAAGGACATTCGTTATATTGGGAGAGAGAAACGAAAACATATCTTATGTATTGGAAGAGGTACGTTACATACGAAAAATACATAGAAATTATGTAAAATACATCTTAAGAGAGAGAGAAAGGAAGACTGAAGTGGAAAAATATATATAATGCTTCCTATTCATGCATATAACTTTACACTCTTAATATGTAGATTCCAATTAACTACAAGTCTCACACAGTGTGTGTGAATAATTACATATACCATAAATCTCCTTGGTGGAGGCCATGTTGAGAGAAAATAATTTGTAGTTTTGGATTGAAAATCAGCCAGACAATATTGCCGACATTAGACTAAGGAATCAGGAATGTAACATGATGAAACAATGTTATGTAAGACTAAAGAATGCAACATGCTTTGTTCCTTGCTTAAGAGACAAACAAATATAATAGTGTTCATGTGTTCATTGGTGGATTTGACATTTTTCCTCCCTAGTAATTATTAAGTACTCGAGAAGTATGGTGACGTAGTGTTCCTTTCTCTTATATTCATGATGGACCGCACTAATCAAATTCATGGTGGGATTAATCATGAATATAGAGAGAGCACCATATCACCATACTTTAGAAGTACTTAATAATTTTTCCTCCTTATCCTTAGCATTTGCACATTTCTTTCAACTAGCTAGCCACAATTGAGAGAGAGAGAGAGAGAGAGAGAGAGAGAGAGAGAGAGAGAGATGGTACTAATTTTGGGTTAAAGACCTGGTTATGTGTTGCCTACTTAGAGAGAAAGAGAGGGGGGGGGGGGGGGAGAAAGGGTATTAAATCATTAATTGTGGATTAAAGAGAGAGAGAGGGAACAAAGGGATTTGTTGATGAAAAATCGGATTTATGTAATTTCAATTGCAATTTGGTTGTTCAACCACAGGATTTGTTAGAATTTCACTACAAAACGCGGGCCCATTAGGTCGCGTTTTTTTGGGCCGCGTTTATTAAAACGCGGCCCTAGACGGGCTAAAGCCCTGTTTTGAAAACAGGGCCATAGAATGGGTCTAAAGCCGTGTTTTTAAACGCGGCCCAAGCCCCTTAGCTATGGCCCCGTTTAAAAGCGCGGCCTAAGGACCTGCGTTTTTTTTTTTAAAGCTTCATTAATACTAAAAGTTAAACACACAGCCGGCCCTAGCCAACACAGCTCCTAGCCAACACACACAGCCATCACACACAGCTCCTAGCCATCGATCACAACACACAGCCCCTCCATGATTTGAAGCCCGATACATCGATCGCAACCCATCACACTCAGCCAATCTTCCTTCGATTCCGTCGTCCCCGGAGATTACGTCTACTTCAAGTCTCAGGTCCCTCTCCACAAGATCCCCGTACGTTTCTCTCTCTAAATTCTCGATTTTCATTTTCATTTTGAGTTTGTTTTTGTTTTTCTCATTTTTCATCTGGTTTCTGATCATGGGCTTGTCTCATTAGCCTCATTTTGGTTGTGGGTATGTCTTTGTTTTAGCCAGTGTCTCCTTTTTCTTAGTCATTTATGGAGATTAGTGGATGAGCTTAGGTTTGTAAATCTTTCTGACCATTCTATGAATTGGGTTTGAGCTTAAATACTGTAATTGAGAGGCCTTTTGATGTGGGTGTGGTTTAGTTTCTTTGTTTGTTTGTTTTTGGGTTTTTCTTGTTAGTCTACACTTATCACTGGGTATGCCTTTGTTTTAGCTATAACTTTTTCACACACACACAGCCTCCAGGATCTGAAGCCGGCCGATACATCGTAACCCTTCGCTTCCCTCCTCTCCTCCACCACCATCTCCACCGACCTCCACCAGATCCCTCCCTCCGCCCCTCTCTTCCAAACCACCGGCGTCGTTTCGATGCTATAGATCCCTTCGCTATCATCGAACGCCGCCATCAACCTCCATCGATCTGAAGCCCGATATATGTTGGTGAGTCTCATTTCTCTATCTTGGTGAATTCTCTACAAGTTTTGCCTAATGTGTCTTCCGGTTTCTTTTTTTCTTTTTCCAAATTAATTGGGTATTTGCTTCCTGAAAAAAATGAGCTGTCTTATAACTGTTGAATGTGATTATACACACTATCTAGATGAAAAAATTTGACCAATTCTTGTTTGTAAATGTTGAGAAATATGGATAGGAAACATAAACCAGAAAAACAATACCACCTTATTAAACATACCCTTTGGCCATTGGTGTCTTGGGTTGGCTTGACTTTAGGCTTTCATTAAAGATGTGAGGATTGCATTTGGTCCTCTTCAATTTGACCCCAACAGTAATCTCCTTTATTATAGAAAGATTAGAAATTTAGAATTCCTTTGTATAGTAAGTCCTCAATCCTCATCTGGTAAATCAAATACTACATGAAACAATTACAAAATTATTTTCTTTGAATTTACAAAATCAAGTACAACTGCATATATTTTTAAAACTCCATCAAGTATTGTTGGGCATAGAATGGATATAGGTATTTGAAGATGAGAAGTACTTCAAATTTTCATGAATGCATGTACCAACTTTTTTCTGTTGATTAAATTCATGAATGGATTTTAAGGTTTATTAATATACGTATTTGAAACTTTTTTTTTTTTTTTAGGTGTGAAATATTGTTTTAAATTCATAATATTATTGATTTTGTTGAAGTAAAATACTCAAATCTTCAATCAATCATGAATATATTCCTTCACTGTGATCTATTATTTTCTTAAGGTTAAAAGGACAAAGCATTCAGAGTTTGCTTTTCCCTTATATTGGCATTTGGGCAGTATATATATATATATATATATATATTTATGTTTATATTTATATTTATCTCTCTCTCTCTCTCTCTTCAAGGAGTTTGATTTGAAATTGTGAGTAAAAAAGTGGCCTTGCTTGTTTTGTGGAGTGTAATTTGTTAATGGGTATGCTTGAGTTTCTCATCTATATGATGGATGAGGATCACAAATTCACAATCTTATAGCCCTTGATGGCAATGCAATGGCTTTAGTATCATGATTGTTTACTGTTTCATTGTTTAAGATCTGTCTTACATTTTTCTCATTCATTGCACTAAGAACAATGTCACATGTTTGTTGCTTTCCTCTTTATAGAAATTCTAATAGGCAAATTTTGAGCTACTGCATATCAAAGTTTTCTATGATTACTATGGTGTTAATTATAATGGCTCTTTCATTTATGTCAAGGTCCTAGCTTAACTTAGAAATAACTCTATGTATTACCTGTGAAATTTTGTTCTTGCAGCAGAGAGTTGATGATGGTTTTTATTGAGTTTGTTGCGGCAGCAGAGACGTCCATGGTTTTGAGTAAATTGTAGAGATATTTTCACGAACAGAGAGAGGGAGTTTGAGTTTTGTTGTGGCGAGATATTTTATAATGGGTCGGTGTTGTGGTTAGGTTTTTTTTTTTGTTTTTTTTTTTTGGCTCCGGTGGCTACCTATTTTGCTATTTTGCAATAATGGTCTATGATTGTGACTTTCAGTTTCTGTTTTTTCTGTGCTGAGTGTGCACCTTTTTGGTCTCCGTTTATTATTTTTAGATTCCTTATCTGTCTCTAGTTCTAGTCATTTGTTTTTTTTTTTTTTTCCTTGATAATCCTTATCTTTAGAAATTTACTCAAAATATTGTGGATTGTTGGGTTTGGAATGCTACTCCCTTTTGTGTGTTGTGGATTGTTTCGTGAGAGACGAATGGTAAAAATTTTGATGGTGTTGAAAGGCCTATTTGTGTAATTAAGTAATTTTTTCCCAGTCTTGATATGAGTGGTTGACTGTTTTAGGCAGCATCCTTGAAATCATGTGTTTCTCAAGTAAAATCATGTGTTTTTTAGTACTTCCTGGGCTTAATTATAAATTAAATAAATTTGAATGTTAATGCATTATGATGGTACTTTCAGTTTCTACAGTTATTCATGTCTTTTTATTTATAACTTCTTGTTGTTCTGGTATGCTTCTTATGTGCACATATTCATTTTAGGGTTGCTGACAGACCTTCAGACAGCAGAACTTCAGCTCAGAGAGCCAATAGTCAAGTTGGTTCTCGACAAGGTCAGCTCCGGTGCTTCTTTTATTGGGTCATCTATGTATGGTGGATTTGCATATGTGATGAAGAGGAGCATCTTTTTAACCTTGCCTTATTGGAAGGATCACAAGTTGCGACATAATCCTGATGTGATGCATATAGAGAAGAATGTGATGGATAATATACTCGGCACAGTGCTGAACTTGAAGGACCAAACAAAGGATAATTACAATGCGCGCCTTGACTTGGCGGACATAGGGATCAGGAGTGAACTCCACCTATAACGAAAAAGTGATGATAAGTATACCATTCCGCCCGCTTGTTTTCATATGACTTCATCGGAGAAAGATGGTTTCTTGCAAGTTTTGAAGGACGTAACAGTGCCTGATGGGTACGCTTCCAATATCTCACGCCGTGTGAACATGAAAGAACGCAAGATTTCTGGTTTGAAGAGTCATGATAATCACATCTTGATGCAGCAACTTTTTCCCATTGCCTTACGTGGGTCTTTGCCCTCTCATGTTACCAGGCCTTTGATAAAGTTAGCTTGCTTCTTTAGAGAAATCTGTTCCAAAACCCTTACGGTTTCAGATATTGCGACTGTTGAGGCAGACATTGTAGTTACATTGTGTGAATTGGAAGGCAGGATGGTTTTAAGGTATTTATGTGTAATATTTATAGGAAGTTAGAAACAGTCATGTCTGTAATATTTGTAGTTAAGGTATAAATATGTGTGAAATGGACCCTAAACTTGACGCCTATTTTGTTGCTGTATAACTACATATATATGTGATTGATAATTTTTCGTATTTCTTAAAGATTGATTGAAATTGTAACAGGTTTGAGAAAATTTCAGAATTTTGCTAGAAACACAAGTTGGAATTGTGTGTGACAGGTTTTTATAGTAGCGTTTGACAAACTTATAGCAGCATTTTGTATTTGCATTCGTCATTTAGCTTAGGAAAAAAAAAAAAAAAAAAAAGGGGCATGTAGCCGCGTTTTAAAATGCGGCTAAAATTTGGCATGTTGGACAGGCCCTTAGGCCGCGTTTTAAACGCGGCCTAAGGTCCAGTACTTAGGCCGCGTTTTAAACGCGGCCCAAGGACAAGGACTTAGGCCGCATTCTAAACGCGGCCCAATGCCCAGGACTTAGGCCGCGTTTAAAACGCGGCCTAATGACCAGTACTTAGGCCGCATTCAAAACGCAACCCAAGGACCAGGACTTGGGCCGCATTTAGAAAGCGCGGCCATACCTCAATCTGGGCTATAGTCTCGGGTTTTGGGCCGCATTTCAAAACACGGCCCAAAAAACCGTGGCTACAGCCCGATTTGGCCTATAGCCGCAGTTTTGTGCCCTATGGCCGCGTTTTTAAAACGCAGCCACAGGCCATTTTTTTTGTAGTGTTTGAAATTTGAAATTACATTGAGATCAATTTATAAATCCATCATTTCAACAAGAACAAATACTTAAAAAAAAAAAAAAAAATTTAATATTCTTCTAACCAGAAACTGTTAAATGCCCGAGTTCATCCATCTTTTTAAAAAAAAAATAAAAAGGTGAGATCTTGAAGTTAGTGACTTCGCACCAGTCAGATAATGTGATAAATCCTTTCATACACGGTCTGCATCCTGGGTGTAAAGGGTGGACGAACGAAGGTCAACCACTTGACTCCTCACGGGGTTTGAGTTCATTCATCATTATGCTATTGAGTATTAACTACCAAAGATTGCAGTTCCAAAACATCATCTTGAATTCCCAAGCCACAAATATTTAAATTCTGGCAGCTAGTGCGCTTACTTTATTACGCTAAAATTCATACCATCTATATAGTAATGTTAAGCGCACAATTCTTTTTCACTAACTTTTTCACCACTTGTCTCTCTGAAAATTGTTGCGAAAAACTTTGTATCCTGTACTTATTATACAATCTAATGTCCTAACTACGAACATTCTTCCCTCCTCCATTTGCACCTTGCTTTTGTAGACTATCGAGGATCGAGTTCAGTAACGGATGCTTCCTTGACAGTAGATTGATCAGTCTCCACAGGCATGATCGGGTCTGCATTACTGTGAAGGAAAAATGCTGGCTGCTGAGGTGATGGTAGGGTGACGGAGTGGCCATTAAGCATGAGAATTATTGATGCCATAGTGGGTCTGGCAGTTGGATCCTTTTGAACACATAGTAAACTAATTTGGATGCATCTAAGTACTTCCTCTACCGAATTTGAATCTCGCAAAGTCGAGTCCATCAATTCGAGGGGCCGCCCATCCCTCCAATGTATCCAAGCCTTCACATTTTATGATTAAGTAGCGTTAGAATGTCTCGTTACATGACTTGTAGGACATGATATTGTCATTAAGAAAGGGAAGCAAATTACACCATTTGGTACTACATATATGAAAAATAAATTTCACTATTTGGTTCGTACTCACATAACTCAAGAGGTCCTCTGCACCTTCTGATTCGAAGCTACTATTCTTCTTGCCACTAATAATCTCTAGGACTAAGACACCGAAACTATACACATCAGATTTCTCAGAGAATTCTCCGTACATGGCATATTCTGGAGACATGTAACCACTATAAACCAGCACCACAAACATAACAGTGTCACTAAAAGGCAATAAGAAACTTTATGGCTTATGCTGTTTAGATCAAAGTATCAAGATGACATTTTATTTTATTTTATTAAATTTCACTGATTTATTCGTTGGTGATGCTTAAATGAATTCATTAATACTAGTGATGTAATGGAGGAACTTACTAAGTCCCCACAATTCTGCTTGCATTCTCTTGAGTTTGCTCAACTCCAAGAATCTTAGCCATGCCAAAATCTGAAATTTTTGGATTCATTTCTGCATCTAACAATATGCTACTTGCTTTCAAATCACGATGTATAATGTTAAGTTGAGAATCTTTGTGAAGATATTGAATTCCTCGAGCAATCCCTCCTATTATCTTGTATCGCTTTGACCAATCTAGTTGTCCTTGTTTTTTGGGTTCTACAAGTTCATCAAAAGAAAATTTTTAATCATAAAAAGATAATAACAAATTCAAATCAATTAAGAGTGACCTATTACGCAATTCTATTCACATAAGAACACTGGATGTATGTTTAGATGGACAAACCATGTATAAAATAGTCGAGACTTTTATTGGGCATAAATTCAAAGATGAGTATCTTTTCTTCTCCTTGGAAGCAGAATCCCAATAACCCTGCTAAATTTTTGTGTTGAAGCTTGGCTACTAGTTCAACCTCATTCTTAAATTGTTCCACTCCTTGTCCACAGCTTTTCCATAACCTCTTTACAGCTATTTCTTGTCCATTAGAAAGTGTACCCTGATAATATATATATGTACTTTATAAAATCTTAACTTGAAAAGAATTAAGTACCTATTCATAGTTTGTACGCTGTAAATTTGCTATATATACTTATTTTGATTTCTACAATTAAAAATGGAAAATTAGAAGAATATCAAGAAATGACTTTTGATTTTGTACCTTGTAAACTTCACCAAATCCACCTTTACCAAGCTTATTGTTATCCGAGAATTTGTTTGTGGCAGCTTCAATTGTTCGAAAATCAAATTGCAAGGTATCGATAGGTGTTATTTCACTTTTATCTATACATCCAAGAAAAAAATAAAACATAAGAGATTGCTTTATGGGGAGCAATGTGTGAAGATATGATGATACGTAATTTTTTTTAATTAACAAATAAAAGATCATGTAAGGATGATGACTCGTGACAACCCTACTTATACATGACTATAATAACTCTTTTATTTTGAAAATTCAGTGAATGAGAGGCCTAAATAATATTGGAACCCTCACTCAAGAGGTGAGATTTTTTATATTATCAATTTATTCTTTATTGTTTTTCTAATAAATTACCAAAGATCCTAAAAGTTTAACAAACTAAATAGAGAAAAATACAATAATTTATTTCATATTTTAACACTCCCTCACACATATATTAAAATTTAACTATAAATGCTAGTGTATATTGATTGTTGCACACAACCATATATACACTTTCATTTTGCACTAAAATTATGACTTAAAAGTTACTATTTCAGTTTAAAAAGTGCAACAACCATTGTAAAACAAACTTTGCTAAAAAAATTAAAAGGGAAAAAAGAAAACCCTCATGTGCAGATGCAGCTGAAGACACCACCTTAATAATGGATTTCATCACGTGGACTTTCGAATTTAAATGAGAGTGAGATAAGAACACTTGCATATATACCATGATAAATTAGGACATCATCGGATTTCTTAAGACTCTCTTCATTTACAGCATCGAACTTCTTTCTTGCTCTCATCCTTAGGAAACAGTAGGACAGAATGAGTAGCACCACAGAGGCAGCAATTGGAACAATAATGGCGATTATTGTTACCGTTGAGATTTTTCTTTTTCCTGCATAAAAAATATCATGTCTCATGGACATGCTATACAAATACTAAAATAGCCAAGAGGAAGTTAATCAATTCCTTCTTATTTTTAAATTATGAATTGATTAATTAGGAACTGAACAATTTAAATATTAACAAAGTTTTTTCCCCATCTTTATTGGGAAAGGATAAAAAAAATTCTCTTACAACTTTGTCATAGCCATTTATACATGAAATTAGTCTTTATCTTTCTTAAGGGATATTCCAATAATTCAATAAAATAAGGAATTCTCCGATAGTTCTACAAGATCAAATACACTTGATGGCCAATCCAAAACCTACTATTCAACCTAGCCATAAGTAACAGAAAACGGGGACAATTGGCAAATTGTTGTTATTAGCCAAATAAATTATGCACTTGGGGTTAGGATAGAACAAAGAAAAGTAAAATAATAATAATAAAACTAAATTTGTTAAATTCCTCCATAAACAATTGCTTATTTTCTGGTCTATTGTGTATATAATATCTATATCACTATGGATAGGGCTACCACCCTAAAGTTTTCCTTCATCACTCATAGCATCACTCATAGTTGTAACCCACTAGCTTGACTTTGTCCCTAGCTAACTTTCCCAATCCTAAAAAGAGATCATTTACTCCAAAATCATACGGAACATAAAATATACATATAGGACATAAGCAATAACTAGATTAAAATACACAACAATGAATTTCATAATTGTTTTTTTTTTCCTGACAGTTTGTTATTTAATGAACAAATTATGATTAGAATAATAATATTTTTATATAAACCCAACCAAACACTACTTTTGTTATACATAATTACAAACGGTCAATTTCACAATTATAAAAGAAAAGGTTGTAAAATTGATTAGGTAAGTAGACATTTCGGCTAAAAGAAAATGAATGACCACAATTTATGGATGTGCTGTTAGTGATACAAAAACAAATAGATCTATATATATATATATATATATATGAAAATTATAAACAATTACACATAGATTGTCATGTCAAAGTTATGACAAAAAATTATGATTTTACAATAATTCAAAAATTAAGAAGAGAAAATTTATAGACAAATAGAAATTAACAAAAAATGTTTACATCTGAAACTAATGTTAGTGTGGTGATGTGTTCAAATAAGAACTAAGAAAAACTTGCAAACTCAATTATTTTGAAAAATATTGTGAAATATTGTTTATGTTTAGCATTACTTAATTAAAAATATAAGCTCTATGACTCATTAATTTACGAGAAAAGTATAAGGAACCTGGAATTGGAGGTGGAAGAGCCGGTGTAAGTGGGTTAGGTGTCGCATTTACTGTCCGGTAAAAAAGGTACAGTTCGTACCTAACATTACAACTAGGAAACATTACTCTTCCCCCTTGCTTTCCACCACAACATATTGGAAGACGATTTATCGCTGCTTGAAGACAACTATTGCAATCGGTGTTGGACAAGTCCGCTGTACACTGTACAAGGTTGTACAGTGTTTGAAACGCAGACATAGTCACTTCTTTGGTCCCAAACTTCTTAACACCGATTGGAAAATCCGAGGCCTGAGCTGCCAACTCAGTCATCGTGGAGTTCACTAGCCTATTAAGCTGGTCCTGGTTAGAAATATTCTGAGTGTTCAACAAGGCCACTCTAGGCTTTACGTCCACAGTAGAGAAAATAGACTCGTTTGAGTAACGTATCATGCACTCGTCGTACCAAATCACAGCGACCTTTTCTCTGGAGCATTTGTTGGCAACATCTTTGGTTGCTGCAGCCACACATCCTCGGCAGATTTCCGGCGTGTCATCGCCGCGGCAGAGGAAGAGGCCGTAGAGAGGGTTGGAGGTGTTTTGGCCAGTTGTGGTGTTGTAGAATTCGAGGTTGTGAGTGGCGTTGGAAGAGAGTGAAGAGAGGAGAGAGTTGAGACTTGATTTGTAGAGGCTATTGGCGCTGAAAGTGGTGTTTGCACAGAAGTGGAAGAGGTAGTTTGCACCGGGTGCGGCTGTCATGGGGTTGAGGAAGCTTAGTATGGAAAAGAATAAAAGGGAAATGGCGGAATTCAAGGTCAAGGAAGTCATTTTGATAAATCAAGTCTCTTCCTCTTTGGTTCTTTGTTACTCTTACCAAATTTTGTGTTTATATTGATGTGATGACTGGTGAGTATTGATAAGATCGATTTAGTTAGCGTCCACATGTTGAAGTTTAAAGTCAGTTTGTTTGGTTATTGATAAGATATTTAAATATCGGGTAAATTTCACAAACCTACCCTGAGGTTTGTGATAATGCCAACCAGGTCCATAACATTCTAAAACCCACCAATTTAGTCCAAAAGGACAATTTTGTCCTTGAAAGCCAATCACTGTTACTTTCATTTTCTTTTCTGTCTTCCTTTCCCCTTATTCTCCCTCTGCTCTCTGAGTTCTCTTTCTCAAAAACTCTCTCTAACTGAAACTTAGCTCCGGTGAAACTCATGGCTTGGTCACCGGCATCAGAAAAACCACCATGCAAGGATCTTCCCGATTTTCCACTACAATCAAAGCCGTCGACGGACTCTATCTCTCAGATAGGAACCTACGCGATAGTGGCTGTGGTGCTTCGATCTAGATCTCGCCTTCGACAGACTCTAGCGGCGGCGTCATGGATCGCGGCATGGTCGATCTTGTGATATGGTGTGTTTTTTTTTTCTGGTTTCTCTTATGAAGATAGTTGGGATATGCTGGTTTTCTGTGATGTTTGGCTGGGATTTTTGTTGGTTTTTTTGGGCTTTTGTTGGGATTTTTAGGAGATTTCATTAGGAATTTACAAAGGTATTTGTGTGTTGTTTGGCCTGGGTTTTTGCTGGTTTCCTTGGGTTTCTATTGGTTTTGAAAGATATATTTTTTTTGTGCTTTTTTTGTGGAGATTTTTGATACTGTTTTTTATGGATTCAGAGATTTTGGTATTGTTACTGTACTGATTTTTCTGGTACTTTGGGATTACTTGTAAAGGGCATTATGAAAGTAATGGTGTTTAGCTATTAGGGATTATAACCACTCAAATAAAATTGATTTCTGGCAAGATTTGCTAAACAATTAGCCTGAGGTTAGAGAGAGTTTTTTAGAAAGAGAACTCAGAGAACAGAGGGAGAATAAGGGGAAACCGGGAAAGGAAGACAAAAAAAGATGAAAGTAACGGTGTTTGGCTATTAAGGACAAAATTGTCTTTTAAGGACCAAATAGGTGGGTTTTAGAATGTTATGGACCTAGTTGGTATTATCGCAAACCTCAGGGTAGGTTTGTGAAATTTACCCTTAAATATTTTACTGCGGCCAAAAGCTTTGTAATTCAAGGCATCTTTTATTGTTTTTAACTTTATTTAATTTAGTCTACAACTATCAAGGTCATGTTTTTTTTAGTTATACTCTATTTATGTAATGTATTATAAATTTGGTTTAAAATATTATTATTATTTTTATATGTGTTTTAATAAGTATTACTATTTACTTAAAAAAATAATAGGGATGTTTGTTCTACATTGGTTGTATGTGTCTAGTGTCTGCTGTTTATAACTCCAGTCTACAACTACAAAGATTAAACCATTTTGTAGTTGTACTCTAGTTATGTAATGTATTATAAACTCGGTTTAAAATATTATTATTATTTTCGTATGTGTTCTAATAAGTATTACTGTTTACTAAAAAAAAAAATAAGTACTACTATCTATAACTACAAAGGTTAGGCATTTTTGTAGTTATATTCTGGTTATTTAATGTAATATAAAAATTAGGTGACACCAAATACCTTATAACTCAATGGCAGTATCTTCCTCTTCTTTCTATTTTTTTATTTTTTCCTTTTTTCCTTTTTTTTTTTTAAGAGAAAAATCTTGGTTCAACTTCAATTCCTTAATATCCATATTGTTGTGACTATTAAATTATTAAAAATATAAATAATAAACATATGAAGGCCAAGACAAAAATATTATTTTAGACCAAACGGAGTGGAGTAGGGAAAAAGAAGAAGAATGGAATGATTAAAAAAAATACGCATCTTCAATCCTGATATACAACTTGAAAAAGACCGTAGTGGTGCAGATTAGATGCAAACTTTTGTCTCAGGAATCAGGATACTGGTATGCGCGCATTCCGAGTCAAGAAACTTTAATTAATTTCTATATGCTTTCTAGAAGGGAAAGAACAAATGATAAAGTGAAAAATGTAAGATTCTGGTCAGAATTGTTGTGCTGCTTGAGCGGTAAAGTCATCGATGGGTGTCGACTGGAGTAGGACTATTACCGAAGCATGGAGTTTTTCGCCAATTTCCAATGGGCTGTGTTTGTCTTGCACAAATGGTGTAACAGGATTTCCTATATGGTGAAAGTCCGGAGCTTGAGCGGTGGGTTTATTAGTCTTGAGCGTAACGTAAACGCCTAAATTGCACGTTTGATAGTGTTTTATGAGTACTTAAAATTGTTTCACTAAAAGTTAGTACACCGCTTCCATACATTAACAAAAATAAAAATGCAATCTATAATCTGGTTCAAGAAAAACAGTGTGGTCTATAATTAATAGCGCTTTTGTTTGTGTTCCTTGCCCTATGCACGAGTCATTTCCCCCTTGTTATGATATTGCTCGGCATAAAATTCTATATAGTTCTTTTTGGACTAAGATTTGGTGCAAGGATTGAAATTAAAAATTAAAAAATTAACTTTCTCCCTTAACCATTAGATTAGATGATTATTATTATTATTATTATTATTTTATAACTTTTTAACTTTTCCAATCTAATAGCTAAGTCAAATAGTTCAAAAATTAACTCTTAATCTCAGCTCTTAAATGTTACAATACGATCCCAATCGGTTCTTTCTAGGGATGGCAATGGGACAGGGCAGGGCCGAAGGATGGGGTTTTCAGTCCTGCCCAGCATGGTTTTGTCTTACCTATCCCCGCTTCGCACAGCGGGAAAAATTTTCTTGCCTCATTCCCGCCTCTTGGGACTCTGCGGAGCCCCATCCCATCTTGTAAAACTCTACATATCTCCAACAAAGATAATATAAATAATGGGAAAGAAAGAAAAAAATTACATGAATAAAATGAAACAATGAGTTTTAAACTTCCAAGCCTAATAAAATCTATGATAATGGAATAAATAATTACATGAGTAAAATGTTCAATATAGGTTACATGTCTATCAGTAGATTATGAAAATGTCTATCAGTGTAGGTTAATATAGAATAACAAAAGTTTGCCCATTAGATTACGAAGATGAAATCTGGAAAGAATCACAATTTGTATTTCAAAAGACAATAATCGGTTGCATAGCCGCACAGCCACAAAGAACTACAAATAGAAAACATATTATTATGTTCATGATAAAATCTATGTTGAGAAAGACGTTGAATGGAATCAATGATTCAATAGTATATAATTTGTTTCTTAGAAAGATGAAAGAAAACTTTAAAATTGGTACCTTATTTTCAGTCTTGCTAGAGAGAAAAAAGAGGTAGAGAAAATAAGTTGATGATATATTTGTTTAAATAGTAGGGTTTTAAGGTATAAAAAATTTACAATTTAACCCTTATTAATGCGGGGCAGAGTAGGGAGGTTCAAAAAAGTCTAAACCCATTCCCATCCCACCTCGTGGTGCAGGGCTAAAATCTCACCCCACCCCACCCCACCCCACCCCACCAATGCAAACATCCACATATAAGCATTTTTGTTTTTTTGTTTTTTGTTTTTTTCTTTACTCAGTTTTAAGAAATTAAGGCCAATCTTAAATTTTTTTATTTTATATAATTCTAATATTTGAGAGATTGCAACCATATTTCGAGTGAGGTTTACTGTTGCAAAATATATATGGAGGTTCCTTGAAGTGCTAGAGATTATGGTTTATGTGAGTGAGGAGTTCATGGAGCAAATCACTATAAAATTGATAGGCCAAAAACGTATTGACCCCTTGTGATGAAATTAATTGATTAATTAGTCAAGTTTATTAATTAATCAAATTATCATGCAAACACGTGATAGCACAAACAAATCACCAAGTAAACTAAGTATGCAGTGGAAAATAAATTGACACAGTGATTTGTTTACGAATGAGGAAAACCTACATGGCAAAAACCCTTCTGGGTGATTTTAAGGTCGCTACTCCCGAGAATCTACTATTATCACAACAAGTGGTTACAAGTAAAGGAATCCCAGTACCTTCTACCAACCTACAGTTGAATCATTACCCCAATACCCAATTAGACTTGTTCTGTAGTGACAATCTCTCCTTGTAATGCACGGCTCCCAGTCCTTGACAAACCAAATGCACAAATCCCAGTACGCGACTTCAATCACCAACTAGAGAAGGTTGTTGACTGCAAAGTTCTTCAATTCATCCAGACGATGAAGATCAATAAGATGCTTGGTTACAAAACCTTACGGTGCACAAACACAGCAACTTCTTCACATAAATGATGAACTAGGCAAAACTCTGTCTCCGGTCACAATTTACTTAAACAAACTTTGCTCAACACTTGTGCAACTTGTGTCCTCTTTGACAGCTCTTAAAATAATCATTTTATATGTCTAGAGTTGTGAGAAAAGAAAGCTCAAATACATAATCACAATTAGAGTCAAAACAGAACTGAAAATCTGTTTTTCATAAACCTCGATAGATGCCTAGCTGTCGAGATGCTGTCGAGCTGCGTCGAGCCACAGGGCTAAACAACTCTTAAAACATCGACAGATGGCTAGTTATTGAGCTAACTGTTGAGCTTTAATAAAAGGCACTTTCTTGGCTTGAAACTTGAATAGACTTGCATGACTTCAACACTTGATCTTGAAACAAAGTTTCTTGAAATATTAAACACATCCTAGATCTACCCAAATACAAGTAAAGTGTGTTTTGTCAAAGGATTAGCTAATTACATAAAATAATGACATATGTTCCTAACAAGTGAATCACATATGTCCTAACAATCTCCCCTTTTGGCAATCCGTGACAAAACCACAACAAACAAATGAACATATGAGAGAAGTCATAAATCACTTAACTCATATTTACTTGTTGAATACAATAAAATCTATCCTAACATAAACTCTTGAAAAACGTTGTAAGAAGAGAGTTTATGGCAAGTAGACTTTGACAACTTGTATTTCTGAAACACTTTAAACAAAATTCATCAAGGCATTTTTGTGTGAAACAGAAATAATAGATTGCATACATATAATAAGAAACATGTGCATAAAGAGAGAAAAGAAACAACACATGTAAGGGTAGGTGAAAGAAACATATATCAACATATAAAGAAAATAAGTACAATGTATGTCAATAATGGTCACAAGACCTAAGGTACAAGAATAAATGTATCTAAGATACAAATAATCCTCACTACATCTCCCAGATATCAACACTCCCCTTATCAAAATGGTCATATACTAACTTTTCCCCTAAGTATGACTACTCTCATATACAAAAACTACTCCCCATTTTTGTCACGAGTGACAAAGGGTAAGAGTGTCAAGTAGACATCTCATCTGTACCAGAAGAGCTAGCATCTCCATCACCATCATCCTCAAAAGCAGTGGCATCATCATCATCATCATCATCCTCAGCATCAGAAGCCTCTGGAGTACGTGGAGGGGAATCAACGAAGCCACCCATGATAGCCTGCCATCGAGCAATACAGCCAACACGAATGTTCACTTGATACAACTCTGTAGAAAGTGTATCAAGACGAGCATCCATGCGCTAAATCTGCGCCATGATGTCTCCAATAGTCACATCGCTCATAGAAGAGGAGGGAGCAGATGTGGATGGAATAGATCAGGATAGAGCCGAACGGGAAGGAGGAGCTGCTGACCCAGACAGCCTCAACCTAAACTGCACCTCGCTGTGTTTAACGTTAGCGGCGTCTATGGCACAAATATGGGTAAAGTGGTCGGACGCTGGAAAGGGAACAGAAAAATGGCGTAAGATCCTCATGATAGCGGAAGGAAAAATGAGCTTATCACGAGACCCCGTATCCCTATAGACATCTAAGATAGACAGAATAAAATGAGAAGGAAAATCTATGGTAAGATGCTCAAGAAGGGGCAAAAACAATCGAGCACGAGGCTCTGTGATAGAGTTACAGTAAGAGAGAGGGTGAAGAACAAAAGTCATAACCATGTTCAAGAATCGAGGATCTTTTGCAAAGTTCGAACAGTAAGTGAACTGACGCTCACCCCAATTAGAAGGGCGCTCATAGAAAGCAGATTTGAGCTCATCTTTGGACACAGTCCTTAGACGCTTACAACTAGGGAAGTCAGGAAACTGTACCCTTGGAACATGGAGCACATTTGCAATAAGCTACGGTTTGACAGCAATGCGCATACCTCGAACGCGAGTATAAAAGAGAGGTACTGAAGAATCAAATCCATGCATGTTGGAGTAAAACTCCTAGATCAGCACGGATGGACAAGTGACCGGGACGTCACACAATGACTCCCAACCCCGACTGTGAATGACAGTGGGTAGAGTTGTGAGAAAAGAAAACCTTATATATGTCTAGAGTTGTGAGAAAAGAAAACCTACACATACATGTCAGCTAAAGCTAAAAATCAGATCTGAAAATTTTGATTTTGTAGAAAAGAAACCCTACACATACATGTTGAGCTTCTGTCGAGCTTCGTTCTTAAATCTCGATAGATACTGTTTTTGTCAAGGTATCTGTCGAGTTTTAATGAACAGCTTTTCTTCACTTATTTCTTGGACCAATTATTATTGGTTTAATACTTGACTTGAACTCCTGTGTTCTTGAAGTACTAAACCCATCCTAGATCTACTCAATTACAAGTAAAGTGCATTTTGTCAAAGGATTAGCCAATTACATAAAATATGTCCTTAACAATCTCCCCCTTTGGCAATCTGTGATAAAACCATAACAAAACAACTACTCATGAGAGAAGTCTTAAATTACTTAACTCATAACCACTTGTTGTATTACAAACTAAATCTATCCCTACTACAAACTCTTGAAAAACTTTGCAAGAAAATGGTTGACGACATGATAGACTTTCACAACCTATCTTTCTGAAACACTTAAACAAAACTCATCAAGGTATCATGTGTGAAACAGAAATAAAGATTGTGTACATAAAGAAACATGTGTATAAAGATAGAGAAGAAACAACACATGTAAAGATAGGAGAAGAAGACATACATCACCATATATATATATATATGTACGGCACCCAACTCCCAGGCCTGCTTGTTTGGGCCCCTGTGTCTGGGAGCAACATTTGGGCCTTGGCCCATATAGTCCGAAGGGTCCGGCCCATGATCGTACGTAACGTTAGTCCAGGTATCCCAATGAGGGTTATGCCGAGCATTTGTCCCGTGCATTATGAAATTTGGAATGAGCGGAGGCTATGGGTTTCACTTGCTCGGCGATTCCCTGAGGATCGAAGCCGCTGTGTCGTTTGTTCAGGGAGGAACCAAGTTCCAAGGCCACCATCACCAAACCACCCACTTACCTTTGATCACATTGGACCTCTCACCGCACTTACCACAATGTGATGATGACCACCCCATTATGGAGAAGCTATAAATATGAGAACAACAGAAGGAAAGGGGGTTGGAAGATTGGGAGAAAAGAGAGAGAAAAGAAAGAAAAGAGTGATAGAGAGCACAAACAGTTTCAGGACTTTGAACTACCCATAGTAGGAGAACTTCAAACCCATAATACAAATAGATTGTAAGCCCAACAGTAGTCCAGCCCGCAGGCCACATCTTGGGTGTGTACAATTGGCGCCATCTGTGGGAATTCCCTGCATAGCTGTAGTTCAACTGGGACTCACGTGCTGCGTAATGTTGAGGAGGAGTCAGGAGAGTGAAGCCGAAAGTCGCTCGGCAGGGCAATCTCGGGGGTCATCCTGGAAGGAGAGGAGCAGAAGAGACATGAAGATAGGAACGATGAGCGGGAAGAGAGATCAGGCCTCGGGGAGGGGTTGTACCAGACGCAGCAACAAGTATCAAGCGAATCAGGATGTAGACGGCATAACGGCAGAGACGAGGAATTGGAGCGGTTACGCAGGCAAGTGAGGGAATTGGAGTTAGAGGCGGAGGTTAGGCGCCGAAATAGGAGGGCGGATCTGGGGGAAGATCGCCACGATACAGGGTCCAACCAACCCGGGCCCCGCCAGCGCAGGGGGCATTCCCATTCTCAGGAGCACCATGATAACCGAGACCGTTCGCATTCGCGGGAAGCATACCATCGAAGAGATCGTTCGCGGTCATGGGGATACGCGGACCGAGGGTCTGATTCGCCTGACAGGCAAAAACCTTACAATGCTACAATGGATGCGATGAGCCGCGCATTGCGAAGGGCAGCACGGTCACCGTTCTCGGATAACATCGAAAGAGCAGCAATGCCGAGCAGGTTCACCCGCCCGCCGTTTAATACTTACGATGGAAGATCGGATCCGGTAGAACACGTCAGTCACTACATCCACATGATGTCCCTTCATTCACACAACGACGCGCTCATGTGCAGGGTATTCCCCTCCAGCCTGGGGCCGACCGCTCTTCGGTGGTTCAACGGATTGCGGAAGGGTTCCATTCATAGTTTCGCCGAGCTAATCCAAGAATTTGGTGTACGGTTCGTGACGTGCAGCCGAGTACCACAACCCGTGGACGCCTTACTATCTATGAAAATGAAAGTAGGGGAAACCCTCCGTAGTTATGCCAGCCGGTATTGGGAACTTTATAATGAAATAGGTGGGGGAAATGAGAAAAATGCGGCAAGCACCTTCAGGATGGGGCTCCCCGAGGACTCCGAGCTGCGTGAGTCACTGATGAAGAAACCTCCCGAGGACATGAGACAGCTCATGAGACGCATTGAGGAGTATAAGCGCCTGGAGGATGATCGGTTACAGAGCAAAGGAAAGGCCCCGGCGGTGAACCGTTCTCGACAGGGGGGATTCCAACCGAGATCTCGGAAGGATTTAAAGATTCATGAGCCGTTTTGGCAGACTGGGGAAGTTAGTTTGACATTTAAAGAGCCAGTACACCGAATTCTGGAGCGAATCAAGAATGAGCCCTATTTCAGATGGCCGAACAAGATGGGGGGTGATCCCGCTCGGAGAAACCAGAATCTGTACTGCACCAATCACAAAGACAAGGGTTACACAACTGAATAGTGCCGGGTGTTAAAAGACCATCTGGCGCAGTTAGCAAGGGCAGGGCACCTGAAGGAGTTTGTGGTCGACAATGATGTCTGGGGAACCAACGCGACCGCTCAACAGAGGGGGAACCCCCTTCCGCCACCGATTGGAGTGATTGAGATGATCCTTGTCCCTACGCGGGGGTCCTTGGTGACAAAAACGGGGGTGTTGACCGTGGTGCCAATAACGAGTCAACCAGAGACAAAGCCCCCAAGGAAGAAGGCCAAGCATGCCCGGGAAGTGCTTGCCTTTGACGAGCGAGACTTAGAGGGGACAGTACAACCACACGACGATGCACTGGTGGTCACGGCGCGGATAGGCGGTTTTCTGGTTAAACGAATTATGATAGACCAAGGTAGCGGGGCCGACGTAATGTATCCAGACTTGTTTAAGGGGCTCGGATTAAAAAACCAGGATCTAACAGAGTACACTACGCCGCTTGTATCATTTGATGGAAGAATTGTGGTCCCCAAAGGACAGATATCCCTACCTGTGTGTATGGAAGGTAAAGAGGTCCCAGTATCGTTTATAGTAGTCAACTCCTTCTCCCCGTACACGGCGATACTGGGAAGGCCATGGATTCACGCCATGGGGGCCGTCCCCTCCACTTTGCACGTAAAGATCAAGTTCCACACGGAGCAGGCCGTCACCGTGGTTCGGGGATGTCAAAGGACGGCAAGACAATGCCTTATCGTGACAACGGATCTTCAAGCCCGGTGCGCCGAACATGAGGAGGCCGCCGAGGAACCTCTGTCATAGCAATTACAGAAGCCCCGAGAGGAAGCGGGGGCTGAGGGGGCCGAGGAACTTGTAACAGTGAAGATCTTACCGGATGACGATAAACGTTTTCAAATAGGGGCTAGTATGTCACTCAAAGAGAGGGTGGAAGTACTGTTATGTCTGATTCAGAACATGGACGTTTTTGCATGGAGTCCATATGACGTGCCCGGGGTTGACCCCGAGTTTATCACCCACAAACTTAACGTAGATCCGTCGATCACTCCCAAGAAACAAAGACCGAGAAGGATTGCTAAGGAGCATGCAGAAGCCGTGGAAGTAGAAGTCCAGAGGCTTAAGGAGGCAGGGGCGGTGAAAGAGATCTTCTTTCCGAAATGGCTGGCGAATACGGTGGTGGTAAAAAAGAAGAACGGCAAGTGGAGAGTATGCGTGGATTTCACAGATTTAAACCGGGCATGTCCTAAAGACTCGTTCCCCATGCTGAAGATCGATCAACTAGTAGATGCCACTTGCGGGCACCCGAGGATGAGCTTCCTGGACGCCTTTCAAGGGTACCACCAGATAGCCTTGTCCGCCGAGGATCAAGAGAAGACAGCATTTATAGCTCTCAACGCCAATTACCACTACACCATGATGCCATTCGGGCTGAAGAACGCTGGAGCAACATACCAACGGATGATGATGAGAATGTTCCGAGACAAGATTGGCCGAACGGTTGAGGTCTATATCGATGACATGGTGGTTAAGAGCAAGGAGAAATTGCAACATGTTGAGGACCTCGGGGAAGTATTTGAGCGGCTGCGGCAGTATAAGTTACGCTTGAATGCAGAGAAATGTGCTTTTGGTGTGGGAGCGGGGAAGTTTCTGGGGTATCTGATCTCCTGCCGAGGAATTGAGGTTAACCCGGACCAGATAGAGGCCGTGAAACGGCTCAAATCTCCGAGCAATCCAAAAGAGGTGCAAGTCCTGACAGGAATGCTGGCCGCCCTCAATCGTTTCATCTCCAAGTTCTCGGATAGGTGCCGGCCATTCTACCATCTTTTAAAGAAGTGGAAAGGGTTCCAATGGACTAGCGAGTGCGAGGAAGCTTTCCAGGGACTGAAAGAATATTTATCGCAGGCACCGGGATTGGCGGCACCAGAACCCGGGGAAGAGCTTTATATGTACCTCTCGGTTTCCGAACATGCAGTGAGTGCCGTGTTGCTAACTGACAGGGGTACGCAAAGGCCTGTGTATTACGTCAGCAAAACTTTAGCAGAACCGGAGACTAGATACTTACCCTTGGAGAAATTGGTATTGTCACTTGTGCACGCTACAAGGAAATTGCCCCAGTATTTCCAAGCACATACCATATATGTGCTAACACAGTACCCACTACAGTCATTGCTGAAAAGGTCCGACTTCACGGGGCGAATAGCTAAGTGGGGAACCCGGCTGGGGGCTTTCGATATATGGTACTGGCGGACTTTGTCGCTGAGTTCTCACCCCAAGCCCCGCAAGAAATGATCTACCAGCTGAATTGTCGTCCGTGGAGGGTATATGTGGACGGCGCTTCCAACTCCTCGGGGTCAGGCGTAGGTGTGGTCATGATCAGCCCCGAGGGAATAAAATTGGAGCATTCATTTAGACTCGGATTTAAAGCCTCAAACAATGAAGCCGAATATGAGGCCTTATTAGCCGGACTGAGGGTAGCCTCGGCAGTCGGTGCCCGGAATGTAGAAATGTACTCAGACTCACGGCTGGTAGTTAATCAGGTCCAAGGCAAGTTCGAGGCACGAGATCCCCGTATGAAGGCATATTTGGAACGGGGAAAGCAGGCTATGTCAGAGATTGGCACCGTAAGGTTGACACAAGTGGCTCGGACCCAGAATAAGCATGCCGATTCCCTCGCCACCCTAGCCTCGTCCATGACGGAAGGTATACCTCAGCTGGTAAGAGTGGAACTGGTTCCAGAACCGAGCATCTCGGCCAACAAAAACTCATGTAGCTCGGGGATTGTTGTTACATCGGTTACGATGCTCGGGCATAGTTGGATGGACCCTATCATGGAATACCTAGCCGAGGATAAACTCCCGCCCGATGAAAAAGAGGCGGCTAAGATTCGTAGAATAGCCTCGAGATATTGGCTGTCGCCAGAAAAAAAGCTATACAGAAGATCATATGGGGGGCCGTATCTTTTATGCCTACACCCGGCAAAGGTAGAAGAACTGTTAGCCCAGCTTCACGATGGGGTGTGCGGCAACCACGTTGGCGGGAGATCTTTGGCACACCAAGCAATGACTCAGGGGTTTTGGTGGCCCAAGATGCAGAGGGACGCCGCCGAGTACGCCCATAAATGCGTGCGATGTCAGAAGCACGCGCCTCTGATTCACCAACCAGCCGGCTACCTCAACCCGGTCAGTAGCCCATGGCCGTTCGCACAGTGGGGCTGGACATACTCGGGCCGGACATACTCGGGCCTTTCCCCCGAGCAACCGAAAATCGGCGATTTGTCGTGGTAGCCGTGGACTATTTCACCAAATGGGCGGAAGCTGAGGCATCGGCTAATATTCGAGACGTGGACATAAAGAAATTTGTGTGGAAGAATATAATTACAAGATTCGGTGTACCAAACACCCTCATCTCTGATAATGGTCTGCAGTTTTGCAGCAGGGTTTTCCATGACTTCTGCAGAGACCTCGGCATCATGAATCGGTATTCCACTCCTGCGTACCCTCAAAGCAACGGCCAAGCCGAAGCGGTGAATAAGGTAATCGTTAATGGTCTAACAAAAAGATTGGAAGGAGCGAAGGGGAATTGGGCCGAGGAGCTGCCGAGCGTTCTGTGGGCTTACCGAACGACGCCCAGAAGATCAACAGGGGAAACACCATTCTCCCTCACTTACGGGGCCGAAGCAGTAATACCAACTGAGATAAGTCTGTGTAGCGGACGAGTGCTCGGGTTCAATCCTTATGTGAACGACGGCCTACTGATCGAGCGTTTGGACAAGTTAGAAGAATACCGTGAAGCTTCAGCTATACGGCTCGCCGAATATCAGCAAAAACTTACCCGAAGGTATAATTGCGGCGTAAGAGCGAGAGAATTTAGTGCCGGGGATTTGGTATTAAAAAAGGCAGTGGGAAGCATGCGAGATACAAATTCCGGGAAGTTAGCACAGACCTGGGAAGGACCGTACAGAGTTACAGCTATTGCTGGCTCGGGGGCCTATTACTTGGAAGAACTGGACGAGAGGCCGCTGCCCCGACCATGGAATGCCAACAACTTGAAGAAGTTTTACTACTAACTGGTCGTTTGCCAGGCTTTAAAGCAATGCGAACTGTTGTACTTGTTCGGATGATGTAAATAATAATACATATATATATGTATAGCAATGACCGAATTTTCAAACTAGAATTATCCTTGTCGACCGAAACAATTTTACCGAGCAGGTGAAAACCTTAAATTCCTTCTAAGGACAGAAGCCTGCTGCCAGGTTAATACATTACTACCGAGCAGGTGAAAACCTTAAATTCCTTCTAAGGACAGAATCCTGCTGCCAGGTTAATACATTACTACCGAGCAGGTGAAAACCTTAAATTCCTTCTAAGGACAGAAGCCTGCTGCCGGGTTAATACGTTACTACCGAGCAGGTGAAAACCTTAAATTCCTTCTAAAGACAGAAGCCTGCTGCCAGGTTAATACATTACTACCGAGCAGGTGAAAACCTTAAATTCCTTCTAAGGACAGAAGCCTGCTGCCGGGTTAATACATTACTACCGAGCAGGTGAAAACCTTAAATTCCTTCTAAGGACAGAAGCCTGCTGCCGGGTTAATACGTTACTACCGAGTAGGTTTTCCTGCTGCCGGGTTAATACGTTACTACCGAGCAGGTGAAAACCTTAAATTCTTTCTAAGGGCAGAAGCCTGCCGCCAGGTTAATACGTTATTACCGAGCAGGTCGAAGCCTTAAAATCTATCTAAAGGCGGGCCCGTTGCCAGGTTTGATTTATATTACTTATCAGGGGGAAACCTCAAAATTTTTCCTAAAGGACAAAGGCTTGTTGACTCCAAGTAAATGGAAATCCTAAAACTAACCAGGGAAGAAACCCAAATCGAAATTCAACCGACCAATGCACTTTAGCCACACGGCAAGCGTTGTACAAAAGCAAAAATTCCCCGTCCGTAAAGTGCTATGCCAATTCACAACTTCAAGAAAATAATAACAAGTAAAATAAAACAAAGTGAAACATTGTTCAGTCACCACAACCCGGTGACATAGGCAAACCATTCAAATAATAATAATAATAAATACTTAAGTAGCTGAGAAATTAACAAAGGAAACATATACTTTTTGTTGCTCAGGCGGAAGAATCAGCAGGTTGCACGGAGGCTTCGGTCTGCACGGGGTCCTGGACGAGCTGATCACCAGTACGAAGTTGGCTGGCCACCTCGGTTTCTTCCAGTTCCACATGAGCGTCAATCTGCTCCACCAGTTCCCTCAGACTGGTCGTCTCCTCCTCGTCAAGGGGTCCTAGGGTAGCTTCTCGTGTTGGGGTAGAAACTGGAAACGGGATTTGCGTAACGTTCCTCAAGGGGGAGTCCTCGGGAACTCCCATGGCCTGTAAGGCAGCCATCCAGCCCTCCTGGAAGCCGAGCTTCTGAGCTTCCCTTATGACCGGTTCCGCCAAGTTCTCAGCATCGGCGAAACCCTCATTATACCATTTGCTCTCACTCGCCTCAAGGGATGCTCAGACTTCAGCCAGTTCCTTCTCCCGAATAGTCCCTAGGCTCTCGGCTTCCGCTAGCCTCAGCTCGATGTCCCCCATGCTCGTCTGCAGCTCCACATATTTATTCTCGGCTTCCGCCTTCGCTTTTTCAGCAGCTGCTGCCCTCTTCTCCGCCGTCGCAGCAGCTATGGCCTTCTCCTTAGCATTGGCATCGGCCACATCCTTCAGAGCCCTTTCTCGGCCGGCATCCTCGGCGAGATCGCTGACGCGTCTGTCCAAAATACACGCCAATTGCGCGGCCTGTAATGAAACATGAACGGGAAGCCCAATCCCAGTTAAAAAAAAAAAAAATTTAAGGAAGAGAAAAACGAAGCGCAGATTGAATTCACTGACCGCAATAGTATGCCACTGCAGTCTCCGCGCCATGGACTCGTCCGTGCCCTCCTCGAAAGCCCGCACATCCTCTGGAAGTAGCAAGCCCCGTGCCAAAGACTGAGCGACGTGACCGCCTGCCCCCTTCGCCCAAACGTGAACGCTGGCGTCCGAAGGAAGAAGCTTGCCGTCCAGCATGTACGAGGGCTGCCAGGCGGGCGCAACACGGAAAGAGGTTGCAACATTCGCCCCCGTCTGGGTCGCGGGCTCTCGGATCACTATGCCACTGGATGGCCGGGGAGGAGTCTTCGCTGGCGCCGCGGGTGGAATGATTATGGTCTGCTCGGTTGTTTTCTGCCTTTTTCTTTGCCGTGCTACCGGCGGAGGGGGAGGGGTTCGTCCGCTCCCTTGGGGCTGTTGCTGCTCTGTTGCCTGCCCGGCCCCGGGGATGAACCGGTTGATGGTCATTGTCCTTCGAGTCACCATCTCCCCAACTTGAACTTGCTCGGGCTCTGCAACTACTTCTTCAGCGTCTTGTTGAGGAGCCCCTTGATCAATCTGATCTTCTGGTTGAGCGGGCGCCTCTTGTTCGATTTGCTCGTGTGCACGTTCTCAGCGTGCCCGGGACACACGCTCGGCAGACTCGTCACGTAACGGTTGGCGCTCGTCAGAGCAGATGTAACGTGGGCCGAGTTCACGGGCTTCTCCCACCGAAAATTTTGCAGGAAGAAAACTTGGATGCCGAACGTCGATGTAGGGCAAGAGGGGGCTATCTACTAATAAAGCCTGGCCGAAGGCTTGCCAGGTGGAATACACTGGGTGTACTCCGAGGATCAAATGGGACGCTCGGAGTTGCCCGTCAGTGTACACAAAAATCTCGGACCTTAGCACGAAGTTTAAATCGCGCACGTGCACGACCCTGAGGTCTGGGACGAACACTCTATCGTCTGCACGTATCAACACGAATAAGTGTTAGAATCAATAAGAGGGTTTTACAAACAGAAACAATTGTACGGTCAGCATAGCGAAAGCATAATGAAAACAAGTCAAATGAGCGGAACGAACCAACTTCACGCCTGGTGAGGGGGCAAGGGAAGCCGCCGGCAAACCAGTTGCCGCGCACCCTGACAAATTCCCCGGCAGAATTTCTGTTCGAGTCGGGTAGGCAGGAGATTAGCCGTACCCTCATGTCCCTTACTTTTAAATAATAGTTGGTTTTCTTTGCCCCACATAAACTATACATGTGGTTTATATCGTGGTGGTCTAACTGCAAATCAAAAAGTTGGTTCAAACGCCTCACACAACTCACCACCCGATAAAAGTTGGGAGGAAGCTGGTCGGGGCATAGCCCGTAGTACCTAAGTGTGTTGACTAAAAGAGGGTCAATGGGAAACCTCACCCCACCCTCTAAAATGGCCATTAAGGGGAAGAAGACAGTGTTTCCCCCTCTGTGAAGAGCCATTTCGCTCTCATGGCAATAGGCTATCTCGACGTCCTCAGGAATATCAAAGGCCTGCCTGAAAGTGGCCAGGGCCGCCTCAGTGTCTAGGAGATACGAGTACCCCATCCTAAAAACTCTAGGAGGATAACAAATGAAAATTTGAAGGAAAAAAGGGGGGGTTGTGAAGAACTTACTTGGGCTCTAAAGGTAAAGGTAGATTCTGGTCTGGAATATGAATGCGCGGAAGAATGCTTGGCAGAGAAGGAATCACAGGAAAACGAGAGCAAAAAGTAACAAAATGGTGCAGAACAAACCTTATATAGGCTATCACTGGGAAGAATGCAGCAATTAATTAGCCGTTGTGAGGATTAATTAGCAACCGTTCCGGTTCCCGCGCCTGCTAAAGCCTGTGCCGCCTCGGTTCATGAAGCGTCAGGTAATAATGACGGTTTATCCAGACGGCCAGCGTTGACGCACCTTTTTAGGCAACAGAATTAATGACGCTCTGAGAGATCCCAGGCGTCAAATCCCCGAGCATCCGCGGTCTACAACCTCGAGAAGTTCCTTGATTCACGCTGAGCGTCGGACATGAATCAAGGGGGGGCTATTGTACGGCACCCAACTCCCAGGCCTGCTTGTTTGGGCCCCTGTGTCTGGGAGCAACATTTGGGCCTTGGCCCAAATAGTCCGAAGGGTCCGGCCCATGATCGTACATAACGTTAGTCCAGGTATCCCAATGAGGGTTATGCCGAGCATTTGTCCCGTGCATTATGAAATTTGGAATGAACGGAGGCTATGGGTTTCACTTGCTCGGCGATTCCCCGAGGATCGAAGCCGCTGTGTCGTTCGTTCAGGGAGGAACCAAGTTCCAAGGCCACCATCACCAAACCACCCACTTACCTTTGATCACATTGAACCTCTCACCGCACTTACCACAATGTGATGATGACCACCCCATTATGAAGAAGCTATAAATATGAGAACAACAGAAGGAAAGGGGGTTGGAAGATTGGGAGAAAAGAGAGAGAAAAGAAAGAAAAGAGTGATAGAGAGCACAAACAGTTTCAGGACTTTGAACTACCCATAGTAGGAGAACTTCAAACCCATAATACAAATAGATTGTAAGCCCAACAGTAGTCCAGCCCGCAGGCCACATCTTGGGTGTGTACAATATATATATCAAAGATAAGCACAATATATGTAAAAATGGTCACAAGACCGGTGTACAAGAAGTTAAAAGAAGCTCCTAAAACAACAAGGAGGTAAACACTCCCCCTAACAAGATGAAACACAACCCCCCCTTACAAAGGCTTGTATTTCTCCCCCTAACATGTAGAATCTTAAAAACAAACCACATTTTCTCTCCCTTTTTGTCATGATTGACAAAGGGTACAAGAAGCTATAAAACTTGACCCGAGAAACATAAAGATGATCAAGGGGGCACAAGGAATCCATATAAATGCATGAATGTAATGAAACAAGATGATATGGATGACAAGATAATAGAAAGATGCAAAACATGTGAAAAACAATGCATGCAAGAGGGTATCTCGATCGATTGAGGAGGTATAAAAAATCTATTGAGAAGAAGCCAACCTCGATGGATCCAGAATCTGTCGAGGATGTATCGAGCAGATAGACAGCACAAGATTTTGGCTCGATGGATCGACCTATCTGTCGAGAAGCTGTCAAGGTCAAACCCATAAATCTCGATAGAAGAGGTATCTGTCGAGATTCTGTCAAGAAGCTATCGAGGATGCAGAAAAGAGGTTTTTCAAGGGGAAAAAACACATAAGATGAGATAACAACAAGATGGCTACTCAAACAAGCATCCAAGAAACATGTTAAGCACTCAAACCACACCTCAACTCTAGATGCAAAGCATTCCTAGATCCACAAACACACTAAACAAGTCTAACCAATTTTATATTTCAAAAGCAAGTTAAAACAGTTTAGCAAGTATATATTAACACATGTATCTCTTGTGATGGCCAAAACACATTGTACTTGCACATATATCAAGAGTAGCAAAGAGTATGCGTGCTATGTGTGAAAACATAACAAGTGTGCACAAGTTTCTCATATTATGACGATTTGAGATATGAGAACATCTAATACACTCACAAATAATCATAATTATTTGATGGGGACTATCACATTTGAGGTACATCATATAACTCCCACATCTCCTAAAAACATGCTTACAATCATTTTAAAAGCATTTTGATTCTTTTTGCTTTTATATTCTTTGCATATTTTCTTTATGAACATATCATGCATGGACATATAAAAGAGAAAAGAAATACCCAATTACGTAAGCCAAAACATCACAATTTTGCTATGCCAAAGCACACCGATGTTATACATGATTGGCGAGCTTTAGTGGTGAGATAATTATTTATGCATTTCTCTTAAGATTTTCTAATCCTTCCTGTCAAAAAGAGTGATATTAGTATTAAGTATAAAAGATTACTTAATTGTACTCATCACCAACACAAGCCACAAATCTCACTTGCTTAGTTGTGCATTAAAATGCTCATTTAAGCTACAAGAGATACAAAGTTTAGAAACTTTGTTTCAATGGCCATCCAAGGTACACAAGGACCAATATACACAAACATACATTGTTTTTGTATTTTTTTTCTTCTGATTTTTCTCTTTTTATTTTGAAAAACAAATAAAATAAAGACTAAACAACCAAATGAAAATAGACAAATAACATGAAAGCATGAAAGAAAGATATAGAAGCATGAAAGCATGATTCTAAAAGCAAATAAGAAATTAAGCAAGAAAGTCCAACTTTAGATAGAATGAATTAAAGCAGAGGACAAAAAATTAAGTCTTAGGAACCTTCATCACTCACACAACATGAGTTTTTGGCTGTGAAGATAAAAAGGCATGTGTCTTAGTATGTCTGCTAAAGGACATAGAAGAATTAGAATTCTCTTGAAATTTAGTTAAAAAGCTCAAAAATTTTAATAACTCTCTAAACAAAGGTGTTAAACCTTGAGTAGTTTTTGAACTACTAGACTTTCTAGAGTGAGGTCTAACAAAGGATTTAAAATTAGCCAAATCAATTTTGGATTTCATACCTTTATCACCTTTCTCAGGATTGGGGCATAAAGTCAGTCTTTGATCCATAAGCCGTGGAAGAAGAAGGGTTGGAGGAAACAGCATATCCTAAGCCAATCTTGTCAAAACCAGGCTTTTGAGCACTCAATACCTCATCAAGATTTGCACTAGACATCCTCATTATTTGAGTTCTAATTTGACTAAACTCAACCTCAAGATTCTTGACATTCTCTTCTAATGAGGTGTTCTCCACAACAAGAGTCTCAAATAACCTTGTAATCTCATCTAGTTTGACTAACAGTTCAGCTTTTTTCAGTTTTTACCTCATTAAGCTCTTTTCTACTACGATGAGAAGTCTTTTTAGATTTTATAAATACAGAGCATAGCTTATCATAGGCTTCCTAAAAGGTCAACTTCTTCAGTACTTCATCATCAAAAGAATCCTCACTATCACTAGCACTCTCCATAATCACCTTATCAGTTGTGGCAACAAAAGCCATATAATGATCACATTCATCCTCATACTCATTAGAAAGATCACTCTCAGAATCACTCAAGGTAGCAACCAACACTTTACCTTTTGAATTCTTGGTATTTTCCTTCATAAGATAGTTTAGGCACTCTATCCTCATATGACCAAAACTTTTACACTCATAGCACTAGATGAGGGGTTTCTCATTCTTGTCCTTCCTAGAGGATTCGAATTTCCTAGGGGCTTTGTTCTTATCCTTTTTCCTATATTGGAGAAACTTGATAATCTCATTAACTATGAAGGTTTCACCTTATCGGTTGTGGCAGAAAAAACCATATAATGACCACATTCATCCTCATATGCATCAGAAAGATCATTCTTAGAATCACTCAAGGTAGCAACCAACATTTTACCTTTTGAATTCTTTGTCTTTTCCTTTATAAGATAGTTTGGGCACTCTATCCTTATATGACCAAAACCTTTATACTTATGGCACTGGATGAAGGGTTTCTCTTTCTTGCCCTTTCTAGAGGATTCAGATTTCCTAGGGACTTTGTTCTTATCCTTTTTTCCTATATTGGAGAAGCTTGATAATCTCATTAACTATGAAGGTTAAGTCCTCATCCTCATCCTCATCCTCATCCTTATCTTCATCTTCATCTTCATCTTCAGAGTCATCACTCTCTTCCTCTATACCCTTAAGAGCCATGTTCCTACTTTTTCCACCTTTTCCCATTTTACCTAATCCCATCTCATAGGTTTGAAGGTTCCCTACAAGCTCAGTTAAAGGATTTGATCAATGTCCTTCACTTCTTTAATGGCAGTGATCTTGGCATGGAATCTTTCAGGTAGGGACTCAAGGATTTTCCTAACAATTTTGGGTTCCGTAATAGATTCTCCAAGATTGAAGGCTAAATTCATAATATCCTTGAGTTTAGCTTAGAAATTATCAAAGGTCTCATCCTCCTCCATCCTTATTTCTTCAAAACTGCTGGTGAGTCTTTGAAGCTTAACGGTCTTCATTGCCTTGGTACCTTCATAAGTGGTCTTATGAATAGTCCATGCTTCCTTAGCAATTTTTGTGGATGATATTTTCTTGAATTCCTCATTGGTCACACCACTAAACAAAGCATTCAAAGCTCTACTATTGAAATTTGCCGCTTTGATCTTTTCTTCATCCCAATCCACCGGCGCTTTCTTTGACTTAACCCAGTCGACTTCAACAACTTGCCATACTTTTTCATCAAGAGCTTGCAAAAAAATTTTCATACGAACTTTCCAGTACGCGTAATTAGTACTATCAAACAAAGGAGGAATCAAAAGAAAAATTCCATGATCCATGACAACGGGGGTCAAGGATCACACTCAAGAAATTAATCCAATCAGAGTATACCCGCTCTGATACCACTTGTTGGGAAATTTAGACCCCGTTGATAGAATTATCAAGTTTTAAACCCAAGTTGT
The DNA here is from genome assembly GCA_023736055.1 of Quercus glauca. NCBI lineage: Eukaryota > Viridiplantae > Streptophyta > Magnoliopsida > Fagales > Fagaceae > Quercus > Quercus glauca. The sequence goes on along the minus strand of CM043319.1, from coordinate 85,422,157 downwards.
TAATTAGATTTATTATGAATAAACCTTGTTAAAACAAACAAATATCAATATCATGTCAAAATCATGCACATAATAGTAAATAAGACAAGATATGATGACCTAGGAAAATTAATGAAACAAACTAGTTTCACAGTAAAAAACTTGGGGAGAAACCTTCCGAAAAAGTAATTCACTATAGTAATGAGAAGTTTTAGATCTAGTACAAAACATTTGTCTCTAGGCTCTACAATCCCCGTAGATGAACTTACAGTAGAAACCTTCTATCACTTCAGAATCTCTGAACTCTTCAATATATGAACACCACCCTTTGGCATGGATCCCAATACGTGACTAACCAATGATGCACAGATCCTAATACATGACTAACTCCAGCAACTTGAAGATGTTGTTGACTGCAAAGTTCTCCACTTCATCAACAATGAAGATCAAAAAGTACTTAGTTACAAAATCCTAAAGCGCAAAAGACATTGTAACTTCTTGCAAAGAGAATAAGACTCTAGACCACTTTCTACATTTGTTCTCCATGTATAATGGCCTTTAAAATAAGCCTTATACATGTCTAGAGTTGTGAGAAAAGAAACCCTACACATACATGTCAGCTAGGGCCAAAAATCAGATATGAAAATTCTGATTTTGTAGATCTTGACAAATTGAGCTTCTGTCAAGCTTCCTTCTTATATCTTGACAGATACTGTTTTTGTCGAGGTATCTGTCGAGCTTTAATGAACAGCTTTTCTTCACTTGTTTCTCGGTCCAATTTTCATGGTTTTAATACTTGACTTGAATTATTGTTTCTTGAAGTACTAAACCCATCCTATATCTACCCAATTATAAGTAAAGTGCATTTAGTCAAAAGATTAGCCAATTACATAAAATATGTCATTAACACAATCCACTGGCAATTTTATGAGTTTTTTTGTGTTTGTTACATGAGAAAATTTCTAGATTTGGGTTTGGTGGAGATTAGTTTGTTTACTGAGTTTATGAGCTTGATTTTGTGGAGAATTCGGTCTTGATTGTGTTATAATTTGTTGAGTTTGATAATCCAAATGGGTTGGCCGATTGGATATGTTGGGGAAGAACATGAAGAACATGTTCTTATGTTCTTCCAAAAAACTAATGAAATGTAATAAATAAAATTTAATTATTTAATTTAATTAGATTTAAGGTTTTACTTTTTATTTTTAAATTTTCTGACATGGTTTTTTTAATTTATTAAAATGCTGACGTGTCATGTTCTAAAAGCCAAACAAAATACTGTGCAAACAGTGCATTCGATTTGTCATGTATGAAATTTTTGTTAGTGAGTTGAGGGCAGGGACTAAAATGGATATAATTTTTTATTTTCATAGACGCAAAATCTAATTAGAAACCAAAACAAAAATAGGCCCAAAATGTAAGGGTTAAAATTGCATTTTCACCAAAAATATACGCATTTCGAGTCAAGAATACTTTAATTAATTTTTATATGCTTTCTAGAAGGAAAAGAACAAATGATAAAGTGAAAAATGTAAGATTCTGGTCAGAATTGTTGTGCTACTAGAGCGGTAAAGTCATCGATGGGCAAAGACCAGAGTAGGACTGTGACCGAAGTATGGAGTTTTTCGGCCGATTTCCAATGGGCCGTGTTTGTCTCACACAAACGGTGTAACAAGAAGTCCGGTATTCGAGTTGTGGGTTCATTAGCCTTGAGTTTAACGTAAACGCCTAAATTGCAGGTTTGATATACTACCCTATTAGTTCATAAGATTTTTAAGATGCGTTATGAGTACGGAGTAAAATTGTCTCACTAAAAGTTGGTAAACCGTTTCTATACATTAACAAAAAAATAAAAATAAAAATCTAAAATTTGGTTCAAAAAAACAGTGTGATCCATAATTAACAACACTTTTGTTTGTGTTCCTTGCCCTATGCATGAGTCTTTTCCCCAAGAACATAATTAACAACGCTTTTGTTATTTTATTAAAAAAATAATAATAATAACGCTTTTGTTATGATATTGCTCGGCATAAAATTCTGTAGTTCTTTTTGGACTAAGATTTGGTGCATACAATCCAAGAATTGATATTAAAAATTAAAAAGTTAACTTTCTCCCTTAACCATTAGATTCAATTATTATTATTATCTATATATATATATATATATATATATATATATAAAACCGAAACTTTTGAAGCTCTCACAATTTTCCACATCATCACTATTTTCTTTTTCTTTTTATTTTTGATTCTTTTTATTTTAGGTTTTATATCTTATAACAATAATATTGAAAAACGTATACAAACTTGGAAGCCTATTTAAGGGCTCCATAAAACTTGATGGACAAGAAAATATATTCTAAAATAAGCCCTAATTAATACCTAACCATAATAGGAACCAAATTTGACCTAAAAAAACATTAAAAGAGCCTAAAAACAAGGAAATAAATCACCTAGACCTAAAATAACGTTTTTTGCATAAAAATACCAAAATCTCTTCTCTCCTTAAAACCCTAGCAATTACCATCTCAAAACCCTAAACTCAACTTCACTTTAAGATTAAAAAAAATAAGAAGGAGAGAGACTCACGTAAAAAAAAAAAAAAAAAACGTAGGTTTTATCTTTTTTTATTTGCTTTCATATGTGCCTGAAATTTTCATTCTATCTTATTGTTTTATTATGTTTAGAATTGATTTTCTTATAAGTATTTGGGTTAATCTCTATATTTTGAAAGTGTTTTTATGGGTTTGGTTTTTGGGTTGAAATTCTAATAATTATTTTATATTGTATATGGCAGATGAAGCATCTCTATTTTTTGGAGAAAAATCAAAACTGCAACCTATGTCTTTCAGCCCAAGGTGTGGTAAATTTTTATATGTTCTTGCTTTATTGAGAATTTTTATTTGGGTTCATGTGATTTTTTGTTTTTTTATTAAAACTTTGATTTTTGGTTGATTAATTATTTGTTTGGATTAATTTCAATTAATTATTTGTTTGGATTCAACGTAAAAGATAATGAAATTAGGTGTTATAAATTTGATAATGTTTCATGTTTTGAATTGTTTATATTATTTAGACTCCTAGTATGACTCTCTCTTCTCTCCTTAAAACCCTAGCAATTACCATCTCAAAACCCTAAACTTAACTTCACTTTAAAATTAAAAAAATAAGAAAGAGAGAGACTCAACTAAAAAAAAAAAAAAAAAACGTAGGTTTTGTCTTTTTTATTTGCTTTCATATGTGCCTGAAATTTTTATTCTATCTTATTGTTTTGTTATGTTTAGAATTTATTTTCTTATAAGTATTTGGGTTAATCTCTATATTTTGATAGTGTTTTTGTGGGTTTGGTTTTTGGGTTGAAATTTCTAATAATTATTTTATATTGTATACAGCAGATGAAGTATCTCTATTTTTTGGAGAAAAATTAAAGCTGCAACCTATGTCTTCCAACCCAAGGTGTGGTAAATTTTTTATTTGGTATATTATATATGAATTTTTTGAATTTGAAGGGTTTTGTTTGGTTTTGAAGTAGAATTTAGGGATTCTATAAAATTTTGAAGGTTTAAGTTTTGGGGTTTTTGGTATTTGCGTCTTAGTAGGTTGATCTTAATTCTTTACCTTATATGTTTTTTCTTTATTGAGAATTTTTATTTTGGGTTCATGTGATTTTTTTTTTTTTAATTAAAGCTTTGATTTTTGGTTGATTAATTATTTGTTTGGATTAATTTCAATTAATTATTTGTTTGGATTCAACGTAAAAGATAATGGAATTATGTGTTATAAATTTGATAATGTTCCATGTTTTGAATTGTTTATATTGTTATTAATACGACTAAATAGGATTTGTTTTTATCTTTGTAGTTTATATCAGTTTTGAGTGTGTGTATATATATAACTTTTGGGAATTTTGCTTTATTAATTTAAGAATTGTAAATTATTTTGTAGGTTTTAGTAACTATGTACCTGCAGTGCGACATTGACAATATAAGCATATATATATGGTATTAACATTTTATAAAAATCTTTCTTACAACCTAATAACATTCTACGTTAGACAACACTTCTAAACTAATGGAAAGCATAAAAGTTAAATATTTATTCCCATTGTATTTTTTTTAATTATGACAAATCCATTTTTTTTAAACGCTAACTAGCAAAATGTCTATAATATGCATATTATTAACCCAATTTTCTATTTCTAAATTTCTTAGATTTTATTATATCAATCTTTTTTTCTTTTAAATTCTTGGTGGGCAAATCAGTCTCTCACTAATTCTTTTACCTTAATGTGATATTGGTTAATTGTCCTTTTATTTAACTATCCCGTGCATTGCACGGGTTAGCGACTAGTTATTATTAAACCGAAGCCTCTGAAACTTTCACAATTTTCCACATCAGCATAAAATAAATTAAAAAAAAAAAAACATCAATTAAGTTTAAAAAAAATTTAATAAGAAGCCCAAAATTTTTTCCACAATTGTGAAAAGCAAACCCGATACCCACAAACCCAACTCTAAATCCTCTCTCTCTATTTCTCTACCCTTCTCCCCAAAACCTAGCTCTACCCACAAACCCAACTCTGAATCATTTCTCTCCATTTCTCTACCCTTCTCCCCAAAACCCAACTCTGAAAATCAATCCCAAACACCATCTTCTTCTCCTCTCTCTTCCCTAAAACTGATTCTTCCCTAAAACCTTCCCTAAAACCTTCTCTTCTCGCCTCCCTTGGAAACCAAATTTAATCATCAATCTGTATCTCCAATATTCCTCCCCAACGCAAACCCTATACCTAAGGCAGCCAACATGCTAGGCCTATGCAGGAGTTTCCTTGGTCTCCACTCATAGCCTCTTTTCTCCATGGACGGATTCAGCCACAAAGCCGATTAGGCTAAATAATTCCCCCTTTGTCATTCTCTTTCCTATTTGATTGATCTGCTTCTTAAGAAATTCTCTCTCTACGATTTTCTATAAATCTTATTTTTTGAGTTTCAGTTTCAGGTAATGATGATGATGCCAATTACTCAATCCCAATGCCAAGTGAATCCTAGCAAAGGTGTGGTTGCCTTTTCGGTTGTCATCGTTGGCATCACCAGGTCTATCTCTATCTCTCTTCTTCTTCTTTTATGCCTTATGTGAATGATCTGATTTATTAGAAAAGAGGAGCATGTTGTGCATATTGTTGGATTATATATTTGGGTTGTGCATGGTTTTTTTTTTTTTTTCCCCCTTAGGAACCAATATTGTTGCATAGTTGCTGAATGTGTGGAACATTGAGGTGCTCTTACTGACATCAGGTTTTAATAATCTTAAGGATTGCTTTTATCTGGACATAATATACCTTTTGTTTTTTGTTTTTGTTTTGCTTGGTATTAAAGGAAAAATTATTTGGCTAGGAATGAGATCCTTCTACTAAAATGTAGATTTGAGGGAGAATGTGGTGTGTTGGCTGAGACCATGTTTTATGTCCCTAATAGGAACAAGATAAGTTTTGGTATTGGAATAGTTGAGTAGTGACCCGTTAGATTGTACTAATAATACAATTTCGGTCCTTTTGTCTATCGTAAATCGTATATTGATGATAGTTACTACCTTTTCCAAGTAGCTACTTTTCCAATTGAATTGCTGAAATTTGCATAGCTATTCATTTGATGAAATGATAGTTATTGATATGGGTTAAAATTCAGATTGAAATTATTTTAAATGGGACAGAGTCTCAAAGTCGAGTTTTAATTATGTCTTCAATTAGGTTTTATGTCAATTTAGGGATTTCAATTCCTATCTTTTTGTAAGAAAATATTGTGGATATAGATGGGTTTCGTAGTGGAGATAGTATTGAAGAGCCTCCCAACCCCTAAAATCTAACAACCCTACAGGTTTTGCTTTAACTTCAAGCTTTGCTTAGTTTTGATATCTAGGTTTTTTTAGCAGATCTGATTTGGCTTTGCTTAAATAAGCCAGTTTAGTTCTAGAGTTACATGCACCAAGCACATAGGCCAGTGGTGCTGATAATACTTGTAGTCTCGATGCCAATATGGAGGAGATCTTTGTTGCACTAATCTATATTTTTATCACATGTTTGGCCTATTTAGAGAGGCCAATGCTGGTCATGCTATTGGAGTTTATGCTGTAGGTTTTGGCAAAAGCCATGGTGTTTTTTTAATGGGTTTTTGTTCCTATGTTTTTGAAAGGCCTGAGAATGGACCTAGTGATTATTTTTTTTTGGAATTATTTGGATTAAATTTCAAATTTTAAATGGATTATTTGGGCTTAATTTATTTGATTGAAGGGTCACTCTAAATTTATTTTGTTTGACTGGTAATCTATTTAAGTTCTGTCACTCCTATAAGAGTCTCTCTCCTTCTCCATTTGTTTTATCTTTGATTTATTTTTCTTTTTTTCTTTTTTTAAATTGAAGTTGATGCATTGATTTAAATTGTGGTTTTAGAATTTTCAGTGATATATATATGGGCTGTGCGTTGCAGATAGATTTTGTTTATGGGGTTCAATAAAAATCTTAGGCACAAATGATTTGATGCTATATATTTATTGGTTTTGTTTTAGAAAATCTTTAGATTTTTGTCATTAGTTCATTTGATTTTTGAAAATTTTAAGCATGCTCACCATCAAAGAGCCCCACATGATTGATTTAATGCTAAATAGTTATTGGTTTTGTTTTAGAAAATCTTTGTTGTTAGTTCATTTGATTTTTGAAAATTTTAAGGAGTGGATTATGAACTAAAATTTGTAGAGTTGTATTACAAAATAATAGGTGGTTGCTGAGGAGCTTTTATATACAGAGAATTGACCATGTGCAAAGGTATGCAATCAATGGATAATTTTGATAAAGGAATTAGACATATTTTTGGACAGGTGCAATACTTTGTCTTATTTTACACTTGCTAAAGGTATGATATAACACATATTGTTATTCTGAGCATGTCTGATGTCCTTAATTGTGTCTTCATCATCATTACAAAACAAACATTGAGCACTAAATACATGTTTTATCAAGCAGAATAAAGAAAAGACCTAATTAAATCACATTTTGATGATTGCATTTGTCATCTAATTATGTAAAAGAGGAGTAGTGATTGTGCATGTATTTTTAAAGTTATAAGCTTAAGTATTTTCCCACTTGAAGCCCATAAAAATGCATTGATTTTTGGGTTTTATTGAAAATTTAGGAGAGACCTCATGACTGTATACCCACCCAAAAGTAAATCCTTGGGGATTATATAGTCAAAGACCTCAATAAAAACTATAGCCAAATGCATATCATTTGGGCTAAGGGTATGAGACCACTCCATAAACATATTTGTGCATGATAATTTTAGCATACATAAGGGCTCTTATGTTTAAGTTGGAGGTGATGCTCGCTATTAATACAAGTTTGAATTCTTCTAGAGGCCTTCATTTTTTTTCATTTAAATCAGTCTACCTCCCTTTGCCTTTCTTTACTGGTCTTGGTTGATATAGCTCTAGGATATTTAAATTACTACTAACTTGAACTATTCTTAAAATTTGTTTTTACTAACTTCATGGCTCCTATTATATTTGTTTCAACTTAACTTTTTATTCAGATAGATATTAGTTTTCTTATTTTGCTAAAAGTTACCTCAAACTAATGCAATACAACTAGGAGTATCGTAAGGTAATTCTTGATAAGTTTATATGGTGTACACAATGCATCAATTCATGTAAAACCTGATGATGTGGAGGTTGTTAATTGTAAGCTTGCTGTTAGGACATATGTGATTCACTTGTTAAGAACATATGTCACTATTTTATGTAATTGGCTAATCCTTTGACAAAACGCACTTTACTTTTATTTGGGTAGATCTAGGATGTGTTTAATACTTCAAAGAACAAGAATTCAAGTCTAGTATTGAAGCCATGCAAGTTTGTCCAAGAAACAAGTGAAGAAGTGCTGATTCATTAAAGCTCGATAGCTGCTTGACAGATAGCTATCAAGATATCTATCGAGGTTTAATAAGGCTCGACAGATGCTATCTATCGAGGCTACGGAAATTCAAATTTTCAGATCTGATTTTCGGCCCATGCTTATGTATTTGTGTAGGCTTTCTTTTCTCACAACCCTAGACTTATATAAGACTTATTTTAGAGGCCGTCACATAAGAGAATACAAGGAGAATATATGCAAAAGGTGACCGATGCCTTATTCTCTCTAAAAAAAGCTATTGCATCTTTTGCGCCTTAGGGTTTTGTAACCAAGTGCTTCTTGATCTTCATTGTTGATGAAGTGAAGAACTTTGCAGCCATCAATCTTCTTCAAGTTGGTGTGTTAGTTAGGTACTGTGAGCCGTGCATCAAAAAGGATGGCGTTCATATATTGAAGAGTTCAGAGGTTCTGAAGCGGTAGAAGGTTTCTACTGTAAGTTCATTTACAGGGATTGTAAAGTCTAAGGACAAAGGTTTTGTACTAGATCTAAAAATTTTCTTTACTATAGTGGATTGCTTTTTGGGAAGGTTTCCCCCCAGGTTTTTTACTGTGAAACTAGTTTGTTTCATTGGTTTTCTTAGGTCATCATATCTTGTCTTATTTTTTTTTCCACTATATTATTTTGACATGATATTGATGTTTGTTTGTTTTAACAAGTTTTATTAATAATATATCTAATTAACAACTTGGATTTAAAACTTGTTAATTCTATCAACCGATGTCTAAATTTCCCAACAAGTGGTATCAGAGCGGGTTCACTCTGATTGGATTAATTTCTTGAGTGTGATCCTTGACCCCTGTTGCCATAGATTGTGGACAATCTCTTTTGATTCCTCCTTTATTTGATGGCACTAATTATGCATACTGGAAAGTTCATATGAAAGTCTTTTTACAGGCTCTACATGAACAAGAATGGCAAGCTGTTGAAGTTGGCTGGATTAAGCCAAAGGAAGCACCGATAGATTGGGATGAAGCAACAATCATAGCGGCAAATTTCAGTAGTAGGGCCTTGAATGCTTTGTTTTGTGGGGTGACCAATGAGGAATTCAAGAAAATATCATCCACGGAAGTTGCCAAGGAAGCATGGATCATTCGTGAGACCACCTATGAATGTACCAAGATAGTAAAGACTGTGAAGCTTCAAACACTCACTAGTAGTTTTGAAGAAATAAGGATAGAAGAGGATGAGAATTTTGATGAGTTCTATGTTAAACTTAAGGATATTATGAATTCTGTTTTCAATCTTAGAGAATCTATTGCAGAATCCAAAATTTTTTGGAAAATCCTCAGGTCCTTACCTGAAAGATTCCATGCCAATATCACTGCCATTGAGGAAGTGAAGGACATTGATCAACTTCTTTTAAATGAGCTTGTAGGGAACCTTCAAACCTATGAGATGGGATTAGGCTCAATAAGAAAAGGTGGAAACACTACAAGAAAAAGGGGCTACTGCGGCGGGCCAGAACCGCCGCTAAAGCCCAAAAAAGCGCCGCTAAAGGTCCTTTCGACCTATTGCGGCGGGCCCTCCCGTCGGTGTTCCAGTGCCGCTGTAGGTATATTGCGGCGGTCTCGAGAAGCGCCGCTATAGATACACCAATAGCGGCGGGTAAAGGTTTATTGCGGCGGGCATAAAACCGCCACCATAGGTGTTCAAAATTCGTGGCATTGACTTTTAGCGGCGGTGTCATGCCCGCCGCTATTGGTGTCTGCCTTTAGCGGCGGACTTTTAGCGGCGGTATCATGCCCGCCGCTATTGGTGTCTGCCTTTAGCGGCGGGCAAATGGCGCCGCTATAGACAATCAGTCAAAGCAGACTAATTGTATTTTTAGCGGCGGGTGGAAACGCCGCTACAGGTATTCATTTAAAACATAAAATGTGCACCTTTAGTGGCACTTTTTGACCGCCGCTATAGGTATTTTTTTTTTTCTAGTGGGTTTTAAAACTGCTGTTTTCTAATAAATAAATGGTTCACAAACCTGTTATAAAGAACCTGTAATAATTTTAGCTCTACTAACATAATACCACAAATATAACTAATTAACAACACCACAAATGTCTTGAAACTAACGTAGTAATATTAACATAGAAATATATTATCAAATACATAACATAGTCTACAACCTTCATCTTAAAATTAACAAAAAATAGATGTGGTCACTTGAATAAAACAACCGTTGAAATTAATCTAATACTATAATCAAAGTTCCAAAGTATTGAAAAATATCCTTCAACACTTGCAAAAAATGCGGTTGTTCTTCCATAGTTCTTTGTACACAAAAAAGTCGAAGAACTCCAAGATAAAACTTATAAGCTTTTTGGTTGATGAGATGCAGCTGATGATTTGGGGAGAGCTGGAGATTGTTCAATCAGAGGAGCATCCTACATACAAAGTATGATTACTTAATAAGTGCGTATAAATGAAAAAAAAAATGACAAGAAAATATTACCAAGGTAAAAAAGGGGGAACAAGTTAAATGAAGACATGTTTCTTGATCTTTTAGGTTGACCATTATAGTTTGTCTTGATCTTTTATGGGAGAACCACCTCTCTTGGCAGCTTCCTAGTTTTGAAAATTTGAAATTACAAAGCAAAGGCACAACAAGACAACTGATGGGATCAAATCAAAATGATTGGTGTTGGGAGGTCCCTTGATATAGAATTCAAAGGATGCAAATGTGTCATCACATAATTCCATAAAAATCTATTAATAACATGGTGCTTCTAGAAATCTTTTTCCTTCACCCTTTATCAATGTTACAGATCAATAAATTTATACCGTCACAATTCACAAGTAAATACTAATTATTAAATCAATAAATATCTTTCCAGCTAATGTAATTACTAAATATGTAATTATCTTTCCAGCTAATTACCACAAGTAAATATTAATTAGCAACCATACATTTAACATTCCTTTCCTACTCCATATAAATTGACACTCAAGTCATTTATCATACCTGATTGCATTGTGTGGAAAATTGTTGTATTTGTTGAAACATGCGAGCCATTCTTTGCTCCATTCTTTGCTCCATTTCTTCGAATTGACTAACTTTTTCCTTCATTTCGTCATAACCTACTAGTTTCTCCTCCATAGTAGCCAAGGAAGCCTTCAATTGTGCAACTTCATTGTCCCTTGCTTGACTTGATTGTATTTCATTGTCCATGAGAGCAGTCTTGCTACTTTGACCACTTGGAATTGGACCAAATCCTACCCCACGAATGCGACCTTTGCGCTCCTTACCCATCACTTTGGCAAACACATCATCTGTTGACCATGCAATACTACCACTTGTGTCAGATGACTGCAATTGATTCTTAGGGTCAACCAACAATTCCTTCATTTTTTCCTGATATTTGAGTTTGAAAAAAATAAAAAAAAGTTAGAAATTATATAGTTAAAATGACCCCACAACATATATATACATATATATAGGATAGGACAAGCAAGCACCGATAAAACCCAAAACGATGCAAAAATTATGCACACAAAGCTAGTGTCCCCCTCACCACAACCAAAGGCACCAATGCCAAAATTGTTGGTGCTACTTTGCCACAACAACCATTAACCCTAAAGAGAAAATTGAGATTCTACAAGCAACTCACCATATGAACCTCTCCAAAAAAGAGAGAAAAGGAAGTCATATTCATCCAAAGGAACTAAACATAAAGGCCTCAACTCAGTAAGAATAACATTTCTACAATAAAATGGAGTTTGCTATGTAATCCAACAATCAAATGACCCCACAATGAAAAGAAATGCGTATTGGCTAACATCAAATTGAAATATATCAATTTAAAAATTAAAAGAATTATTCATAACAATTATCATTGATTCAAAATAGTTACACAAGTGTTCAAACAATCACATGGGATTTCATCTTATGCTTGGTTTTTGTCAAAAAAGACATGGTTATACAATATTTTGCAAGACCTAAGGCTTGAATTATTTGAACAAAGCTCATCTTTGAGACAACTTTGTAGGGAAAAACTATAATATTGTTTCTTGAATTCCTATTTTGTTTACCCCCAACTACAATGCAGAAATTACTTACCATTTTTTCTTTCATTACAAGATTAACTGCAGAACCATCTTTACGAGTATGTAGAATTTGAAATAATACTGCACGCTCTACAGGATGTCCATCCGTTTTTGCTTACATTATGAACAGCATATTTATGTAGTGATGAATATTAGTTCCACATAAACTTAGGAGAAGTCAAAATCATTTAAAAAATAGTCATAATACTTATTACCTTTTTTGCAGTGTGCATAGCATAGCCACACGAACCACCAGTATGTATGTCATCCTGTTTAGAACGACGGTCCTTATTCTTATCTGACTCTATCTACATTCAACAAAATTACATGTTTATATACAATATGCTTTAAGTATCTAAAGCCACTTTTAACTAAAGCCAGAATACTCAAAAATATCATTTGGTATAATAGAATGAGAGGAACTGCATGCTAAAGCTAATAAGTTTTGGCTGAGCATCACTTATCATGGAGAGAAGAGACCCAAGTTTCCCATGCTATTTCATTTACAGGAACATAGCATGTCTATACCTTCCATTTGGACTAGAAGCTTAATGATTGATATAACAGTACTGATTTAATGATGAATACTTTTGACAAATGAAAACTAAGCGCTTTACTTCAAGACTTCTACCAAATTAAACAAATATGAAATATGAAACACAACTTTGATCTCATATATACTAGTTTCACAAAAAGCCCACATAAAGGTTCTAGATAATCCTATCTGAAAGCAGTCCAATATGTATTCTCTCAATTTCTCAATAATTATTCTGTTTTTAGTATGATCCATGATGGAAAAGAGAGAGAAAACAAACATACCACTGCTTCATCAGAATACTAATGATCAACAAGTATATTCCAATCTTCTGGTACGCATTTCCTGGGTCCGTTGCTCTTCACATGTGCTTTGTTTCTTGAATGCGGTATATAATACTCAGCCTTCAGCCTACACTTATGATCTCTCCAAGCCTTCCCAATTTTTTGTAAGGTAAATTTCTTTAGACCCTCATATGCCTTTGGATTATTAGGGACTTGATATTTTCGCTACAATCAAATAGTTGAGTTATCAAATTACAAATGTTTTCATGCTAAAATACTTATGTAAAAGCTAGTACAAAATGTCATAATTACAAGTATTATAACTTCTTAATACCTTTACAGTACGCCAACACTCTTCTTTAAGTTCTTTTGGCATGGCCTTCCAATCAAGGTATTTAATTGGGCACATGTGGGGTTTCCGTGCAATCGTACCCAAGAAACCAGTGAAAGTCCTCGCCCCCTCATCAACCGGCTGATGCATACTATTTAGTGGCAACTCAATTTCTTGGTCATCAGGAAGATCCCAAATTTCCAAGTACTTGTTTGGCCCGCGAGTGGCACGTATAGCTGGTTGCATATCTGATCCTAAAATGAGAAAATATCCAATGTCAAACAACAAAACATGCAAAGTTAGGGATGAATTTAATATTATATTAAACAAGTAGTCATTATTTGCTAACGAATATAAAATATTAGAAACATGCTAATAAACTAATATACTTCAAGAAACAAACAAATAAATTTTGGGACATGGACTGCCCCACCATGTCCATTTAGGTTCGTAGAGAATAATGTTAGTAAAATAGTGATCCACATGGACATGGACATAGACATGGACTGCCCCACCAGCCCATAATATCATTTTGGGACATGCATAAACATTAGACATAAGTAAGGAATTTGAGAAGATAAAAACCAAAATAAGGACAATTTATAAGGCTCTTAAAAGCCCAGTCTTGATTTATTTTATCCAGGCCAGCATTGGGTTTCAATGGGTTTCAATACTAATGGAGTCTTTGTCACAGCCTTGATTAACGCCCGACCAAAACCACGGACCCACGTGTATTGAATACATGTACAGTGTATGGAAAAAAAAAACACCTTTTTTTTTTCGTCCACTTATGATTCATGATCATGTCTATTTATCAAAATTATCAATTTCCACAACATTATCAAAATGATCAATTTCGTCCACTTCTTAGCATGGGTGGAATATTATAAATAAATAACCTTTAAATATTTGTGGTTTAGTCTTAACATTGATTCAAGCTGGCAAAGAAACAGATAAATGAAAATATTGCTTCAAAGTTCATAAACAACTACAATTTACCTAAACTTAGAAGGCAATGCAATAAAGAAATGAACAATAAGACAAATCGCATAACCAATACCGAAGTGCCATACCTTGAGTAAATCTACCCATACCTTCTGTATGAATGGTAAACTTTTGAGTAAAAAGCCCATACCTTGTGTAGAAGCTTGTGTAGAAACTTCATGCATTTCTTGGTCCCCCCCCTTCATCCACATCTTGTGAAGAAGCTCTTTCCAATGTTATACTCTTGGAACGTGTGCGTAGATTTGCCTTTCGCCTTGCCATTTCAACTGTCAAAGTCTAAAATAAACAAGTATATAAGCACAATGACAAGTAATTGTACAAGTAATAGTACAACTCAGTTAAGTGTTAAAAAGACATATTTTTTTCTTTTCTTTTTTTCCCTATTCAGCAATAATGAATTTCGTTAAAGAATGTGCAAGAAGGGGCACAACCTAGTCATCATCACTAGACTCATCATCATTGGACCCATCATCATTGGACTCATCGTCATTAGACTCATAAACATCATCACTAAGCTCTTCATCATTGACAAAGTCTTGTTCAAGCAATTCATCCTCACTAATCAACGGTGTATCATAAATGGTTCCTTCTTCATCAACTCGAGCCCAAGCATGGTTGTCATTTACATCATCACATGCATCATCAGTAGTTACATTATAAGGGACATTTTCCATATATGTATCCACTTCATCATCATCATCATTATCATCTAAAGCTTGAATTCCAACATCAAACACCTCCCTAGGTTTTGTTTTGATCACTACCAGCCAATTTTTATGTCTCACATCCTCCACATAAAACACTTGCGAAGCTTGAGATGCTAATACATAAGGTTCGTCAATCAATTGATCACCTTTGTGTATCAATCTTGAAAAATTGACAAGGGAAAATCCAAACTCATCTTTTTTGCATCCTCTCCCACTAATAACATCAGCCCATTGACATTTGAATAATACATATCGATACTTGTCAGAGTAGTTCAACTCAATAATATCGATTAGTACACCATAATAAGTAGTACCACCTTCAGTAACAACACAAACTCCACTATTTTGAGTTTTCCTAGTTGCCTCAAAATCTTTGGTGCGAAACTTTAAACCATTTATAACATATCGCTTGAACCGTTTTGCTTCATTATCTGGATATCGAGCAAGCCATCTAACTTTATCAGAGATTTCCTTTTTCTTAGAGACATCCATTGACATCACCTATTATAGAAAAAGACTTTTATTATAAGTATGCTATCTAAAGTGTTACAACCGAAAATAGTGCTATATATATATATATATATATATGCTTTACTTACATATTCCCTAAACCAGTTGCAGAATTTCTCTGTGTGCTGCTTTTGAATAATATCATCAGTCACATAAGAAGGGAAACCAGCCTGGATCTCCGCTATATGTTCACTGTGTACACAAACTTGTTAGTATTAAGCTAGAGTATTGCATTGGAATGTCGTTAAAGGATATGCAAGGACATATCACTTACTCGCGAAATGGAGTGATTTCTTCACAATTGAATAGCACATAACGATGTGCTTGGATCCATGAATTTGAATCTAGTGTAATGCTCACTACCGCACCCATGGATTCCTCAACATTCCTTATAGGCCGATTAAATGCAGTTTCAACAGATTTAAAATAGCGTGAACAGAATGTTAAGCATTCCTCAGCTATATACCCTTCTGCAATGAAGCCTTCTGGATAAGTTTTATTATGCACGTAAGACTTAAGCCTTGACAAATACATATTGAAAAACCCAAGATCAACAACGGGTAATTGGTAAGTTAAAAAAAAAACAAAAAACAAAAAACAAAAAACAAAAAACAAATAGACCAAGTTCCTATATGTGTTACCTCTCTATGGGATACATCCAACGATAATGAACTGGGCTAGCAACTTTGGCTTCGCTAGCCAAATGCATGACTACATGTACCATCACTGTAAAGAAAGAGGGAGGGAATATCTTTTCCAACTCACACAATGTCACTGCAATTCTCTTCTCAAGAGCCCTAAGTTCCTCCACATTTAGTACTTTGGAACATATCTCCCTAAAGAAATAAGATAAGTCAATTAAATGCCTACTCACTTCAGGGGGCAAAGATCCACGTATTGCTATTGGAAAAAGCTGCTGCATTAAGATGTGATTATCATGGCTCTTCATCCCACTAATCTTGCGTTCTTTGAGTTTAACGCAACGTGAGATGTTTGAAGAATATCCATCTGGCACTTTTACATCTTTCAAAACTTGCAGAAAACCATCCTTTTCACTAGCATTCATATGGTAGCAAGCATGTGGCATACATGTCTGATCATTCCCAACCTTTTTCAAGTGAAGTTCACTTCTTATACCCATATCCTTTAAGTCTTGGCGTGCCTTCAAGTTATCTTTTGTTTTACCATCCAAGTTCAACAATGTACCAATTATATTATCAACTACATTCTTCTCAATATGCATCACATCAAGATTGTGACGCAACACATGATACTCCCAATAAGGCAAGGTGAAAAATATACTTCTCTTCTTCCACACAGTTAAGGCTTCCTCCCCTCTTTTTCTTTTACTAGTCAAATTAACTTTTTTCTTCCCAAACACATGATTGGCTACAGCATCCGTTTGTAACATGATTTCCCCTCCGGATATCGTAATAGGTGCTGGTCTCATATCAACATTCCCATCAAATGAATTTTTTTGCTTGCGGAATCTATGATCACTATCCAAGAATCGCCTATGTCCAATGTAACTAAATTTCCTTCCATATCTTAACCAACGAGATTGCTTATCATAGTTACAAGAGGGACATGCAAGAGAACCTTTGGTACTCCAACCCGAGATATCAGCATATGCAGGAAAATCATTTATGGTCCACAATAATGCAGCATGCATTTGGAATGATTTTTTGGAAGACACATCAAACGTTTCTACTCCAACATCCCATAACTCCTTCAATTCTTCTACTAGAGGTTGTAAGAAAACATCAATATCGTTCCCGGGTGAGGTTGGACCGGGAATCAATAATGATAGCATAAAATAAGATCTTTTCATGCACATCCATGGAGGGAGATTGTATGGGATCAAAATGACAGGCCATGTACTATGAGTAGTACTCATATTTCCATACGGGTTGAATCCATCAGCTGCTAATCCAAGCCTCACATTACGAGGCTCGGATGAGAACTCTATGTACTTAGAGTCAAATGACTTCCAAGCTTCAGAATCAGCAGGATGTCTCATTAACCCGTCATTCACACGACCATTAGCATACCACTTCATATGATTGGCTGTTTCAGGTGACATTAATAGTCATTGCAATCTTGGCTTTAAGGGGAACCATCGTAAAATCTTTGCAGCTTTCTTTTTTCTTTTCTTGGAGGAAGCATTAGTACTTTGTTGACTTTTAGACTCATTACTTTCCCATCTTGAAAGGTTACAATTTGGACAAGCTTCAAGGTTGGCATTCTCCTTCCAATATAAAACACAATCTTTAGGACAAGCATGAATCTTCTCATAACTCAAGCCCAAATCCTTAATAATCTTCTTAGCCTCATAATAATCTTTTGGCAACTTAGCATTTGAAGGAAGAAAATCAAGGAGAAATTCCAGTAACATGGTAAATGATTTGTTGGTCCAACCATTAAGACACTTCATGTGGTATAAATGCACAATAGCTGACAATTTGCTAAAATACTTACAACCTTCATAACAAGGTTGATTAGCATCTTCAAGCAATTGCATAAACTTAAGTGCATCTTCATTAGGACCTTCTGTAGGACCTTCTGTGGGTTGTTGCACACTAGGGACTTCTTCCATTGGCCCGGATGCCATATCTTGTATAGGAAACATGTCATGCAACATGTCACGAAGATCGGCATACTCTATTGGGTTTTCTTGGACATGACTACTAGGAATTTCAGTAGAAGTCTTCGCAGACGATAATTCCCCATTAAAAATCCAAGGGTTATAACCCCTACAAATCCCTTTTGACACTAAGTGAGCTTGTACAACATCTGTAGGCCACGAATCCGTATGCACGCATTTTTTACATGGACATGAAATTGTTCCATCCGGGTATGCATGGTTAGATGCGAAATTCAGAAACTGTTGAACTCCATCTAAATATTCTTGCGACCTTCTATTGGTAATTTTCATCCAACTCTTATCCATTGCTATAAAGTGATTTGCAAGAAATACCTATAATGTGATTTCATGAAAACACAAACCAAGAGTTAACATACATTTCATTTACACAATTTCACTTTAATTTAAGAAACAAATTATCTTTAATCATTCACTTTTAGCTATGTTCCTAATCAAACAATGAATTTAAATGCATAGAGAAGTTATCAATACATTTGGTAACTATAACATCATTACTAGCAATATTCTTTAGGAATGGACATCTCTTTAAATATGCAATTCCATTTTAGCGTTCCATATGTGTGAAAAAGATAGAGAGAATCGCTTAAAATGAATTAATCAAATAAAAACAACTCAACAATAATCATCCAATATTACACAAAACAGTTAACACTCCCAATATCAGCTAAAACCACCTTATTACTCCATGCAAGCCACCTGCTTGCCCCAATTCAACAACCCACCACAAACAGAGAGAGAGAGAGAGAGAGAGAGAGAGAGAGAGAGAGAGAGAGAGAGAGAGAGAGACTTAAGTCTTTCACCAACTTCACTTACTTTGATCACACAAACTTATAGTGCCTCTTCTTTTTGCAATCTGCCGACAAGAAAAGAATATATATAAACCTAAGTTAATTTTCAAACAAGACTCACTTCAAAGCAATTTAGCTGAAAGTGAATCACAAAGGAAACATATCTAGAAACAGCACACAAGTTTGTGCTACGAAGAATAAATTATTCATATTGATAAGCTAAGGTATCTTGATAGGAAAAATGAAATGGTTATATATAAGCTGAGTTATTAAAATTAGATATTACTTTAAAAAACACGTTATAAGTGTTTGGACCCATTCCAATTAGGATAGTTTCAAATTTAACCCACCAAAACAAAGCTATTGAATGGTATGTTTCACAAGGTTTTCAATTCAATCCCATTAGGATAGTTTCAACAATGTTCTTGAAGTGTTGGCCAAACAGGTTTGTATTGCAAATTATTTATTAGTTTAGTTGTGTATGAAAATAATTAAGGCCACCAAAGGTTCATATTAATGTAAATGGTGTGTGTGTGTGTGTGTGTTATTTCCTTAATGGATCCTCTACCTAAATTTAAAGAACAAATAGAATGATATGTCAAGAATATGTAGGACAAATGATTATGTATGAAGATGAAACATTGTGATACTACAAGCTTTTTTAGACCCTTAGCAAATGCATCTTTTGAAGTAGAAGTTTCAAGACAAACTTGCAGGCAGTTTACCTCTTTTATTTCAAGGCCTACTCAATATATTTAACCTGTACTTGCAAATGCATTATGGATCTAGGGTATATATCATTGTAGATTTGTTTTAAACATGATTAATGGCCAAGGGGTGATCGATGTGGGGAAAGAACATCCATCCTCCAATTTTTACAACATTTAAATGAAAAGGACCTATATCCTTTACAACTTGGATATTGGCTGGCTTATTTTTGCGGGCTCCTGAATAGCTTAATTAGTTTATAAAATTAATAATAAATTGTATATGAGTATATGACATTTCACTTATATAGTTAAATGTTGTTCATTTAATTGATGGAATACTTATATACTTCTTTTTTGGTTTTTTATTTTATTTTGTTTTGATGAATGAGTTGCTTCAATTAACAAACAGCTTTTTTTCTTTTTTTCAGAAGAAGCAGCAACAAGTTCATATCACAATCCGAAAAACCAGGCAGTTATTCTAGTACAGAAAAGATATATAACCCACCAATTATACAGTAACCTTTTTTGCACTGAATTTTTTAAACCCTTGCATCTCTCCATTCTAGCCCTAGCAACATTTCTTAATTCATCCCAAATTCTTCTCCTCATTGTTAATAAGAATATCATGAACTCTTGCATTTCTTGAATGCCAAACATGATAAATACTGGCAGCCCAAACTAGCAAGCATATGGTATACTTTAACTCATTTTCCCTTCCACGAGTGAATACTCCAAATTTAGCACATGGGACCATCTATTCAATCTACCTTTTGACTTAGCACAGATTTATAATACTTGCTGCCACGATCTTTTAGTAAAATATAGTAGCATTCATAAAATAAATGGTCCATACACTACTCCAATTGCCTTTTGCAGATAAGACACAGGAGATCAGCATAATATCCTCGTTTAGCAAGCCAATCACGGGCGGATAACTTGGCCTTTGAAAGTTACCCAACATAAGATTCAATTTTCACCATTTTTTCAACTGGCTGTTTTCTCCTAATCTTTTTCCAAGCTGACTTGCAAGTAAATTCACCTGTGGAAGAAAGTAACCACTTTAATCTATTTTTTCTTCTTGGACTTAATTCACCTAGAATAGAAATTTTGAATATCATCAACTAGGTCATCAAACCTAGTTGGAGGCCAATTCTAGCTCTCATTATGAAGGAGGTTGGAAAACTTTTCGCTAATAGAACTGGCAGTCATATATGTACTATTAAGATGCCAATTATCATGTCAAAGAAACAGCTTGCCTCCATTACCAAACTTCATGCTGAATAAAGGCTAAAGGGTCTTGTGCCATGTGTCTTAGTTTTAAGATTTTCCATTAACCTAGAGTGCTTTCTTGGGGACTGTGAGCAAATCATAAACTCCTCCATTTCATCAACTCCTGGAATTTTTACACACTATATATTCATTTTACTAATGGAATTCTTTTACTTACTTTTTCAAAATCTTACTTTATTGCTATCAATTTTTAAAAGAGAGGATAAAAAAGACTTAAACTTTATGAAACATGAATGATTTAATATTTGTAAACAAATGTTGAATCAATAGTTGTTCAATGCACTAGGTTTTGGCTTGACTTTGAGCTTAAATTCAATGAGTCAAGTCCATTTAAGCCCAAGCTTTACTAATACGCTGATAGCAATAAAGTAAGATTTTGAAAAATCAAGCTGAGCTTAACTTGTTATCAATAAAAAAAATTACACGGCTAGACTCCTATAGGCCCAAGCTTTCATATTAGGTTGATAGGTGGAAAGTTGAGCTTCAATATCAAGCTGAAAGTAACTCTTTTTTTTTTTGTGGGGGGGGGGGGGGGGGGGGGGGGGGGGGGGGGGGTGGTGTTGGGGGGGTGGTGATAAAAATCAAGCTGAGGTTAACTGGTTATCAATAAAGAATTACTCAGCTAGACTCCTATAAGAAGTGTTCACCTTCTATCTTGACCCCTAGCACTCCATTCATCAGAAGATTAATAATAAAAAAGGTTTGCAGCATAAATAAAACAATAAATTTCTGTTGGTCCAGCTTATTGTCAGTTTGTTTAGCTTTATATCTGTATTGAAAGAACCAATTTAGACATCAAATTGAATTATTTAGTGGATTTATCAATTAATTACCAATTAACCAAATTATGTAATTAGAATTTTGATGATTTAAACCACAAAATCAGCAATTACCTTTTTTTTTTTTTTTGAGAAAGAGCAAGTACCAAATTAGTAAAGCAAGATAATCAAAATAATAAAAAAAATAACACAACAATATGGTGACAAAGCAAAAAATCAATGGAGAACGCCTCCAAATGAATAACCATTGCAAGGGTGACACATCCCAAATAAGGCAGTCCACTATAAAATGACGAGTTTACAATCCCTAACAAAGCCTTTATTACCTTGAATCTAGAATCCGAGTAGATAAACTCACTATTGCGACTCATAACAGTTTTAGAACATCTCCAAATTACTTCTTTTACATAAATGCCTTTTACAAACAACTCGTCTGTGTTAGTGACTAGAGCCTCTGATTGACTAGGTCGTGGTTTCAAGCTTTGACCACAAATATGGATACGATCCTATAAGAATATCTATTTCCATACTCACAAGTTTATTGGGATGGAGGCTTTATTTTATCTCTATGTATCATAAGGTCACTGCTTGTGTTATTACAAGGCCTTATGTAGGTAAAAATTTTTGTTTTTGAATGGCAGTTAAATTTAATGGCCATCTGTTGTCCTTTAGTAATGCAATTTTTTGGGTTTGAATGGCCAACAGTTTTTGTAGGCTAGGGGGTTTATTTTCTTCAAAGTCAAAGACTGTGTTCCAAAAATCTTAGAGAGGTTTTGCTTATAATTCCTCCTTTCAGGGAGGAATTGAAGGGGACGATGCCAAGTCCTATGTGAACTCCTCACTACAACTATCTTTAGAATGGAACTTCTTCAGGTAACGTTCTTTTTGACTAGAACTGCTTCAGGTAACTTTCTTTAATTAATTTGTATACACACAACTTGACCAAACAAATCCATTCAGCACACCAAAAAACAAAAACCATTGACGAAACAAATCCTGTTGTGATCAAGTTGCCTTGAATTTATCTGGTTGTTAGTACTTCAGGTAAAATTCTTTTTGACTAGAACTGCTTCTGGTAACCTTCCTTAATTTGTATACACACAACTTGACCAAACAAATCCATTTAGCAACAAAAAACCTTGACCAAACAAATCCTGTTGTGATCAAGTTGCCTTGAATTTATCTGTTTGTTGTAACTTATTACTACACCAAAGTTAATTTTGCTTTTATTGGTCTAACATTACACTTGGGCGATAGTCCATAATAAACATCACAAATGCCTATATATATATATATATATATATTAAACGAGAATGAATATTCTCAAATCTCAACTTTCAACTTTGCTCACATTGGTGAGGAAGCTAATTCTAATCGAGTCATGTTGTAGTGTCTTCTTTACTTTATGGTTTAAATGTATTTCAATCACAAAAGATTTCATATGAGAATACTATTGTTAGTATTCCTCTACTAAACATATTGAGCAGCATCAAGTTTTGTAAAAAGTTGGGCATATAAGCATACCATGTTTCTAAGCAGCAAAACTCGAATATGATGACAAAGCCCTTACCCACCCATTACCCCTCCATTAATTAAAATTACTTAATTAACCAAAAAAAAAAAAAAAAAAACTTTACCTGAGAAAGTGAAGGGTTTGCAGTGCCATCGACCAATCTCAACAGTTCTTGAATTTCCTCTAAATCCCTAGCCGCTATTCAAAAACCAAACAAATCAAACCAAAATAATAATAATAATAATAACAGCTAAGAATCAGAGAGAAATAGAGGATTAGACCGAGTGAGAGATAGACAGAGCAAAGAATTTCTCTCGAAGCGTCAATCGGAATCGATGAACCTTCAAACTATCTTCCAACCCAGAAAGTAGGGTCCTTCCATTAGGATGAAAGGTGATTGACCGTACTCCTGTAGACTGGAAAGGGGTAACTAATTTTGTTAGAGAAATTGGATGCAATCCATATCCAAGTATTATAAAATTAAAAAAATAAAAAATAAATAAAAAGGTTGGCATAGAGGACAGAAGAAAATGAGGCCTGGTACATGTCTTTTGCATTTTAGGGCAATCCCAGCATAAGATTGAACTTCCAAGATACTTAAAATGACTAAGCAACTTTCATTTTAAAGAACAAATAATGTCAGATACCTCAGGTCTAGTAGATCCAATTAGTTCAAAAGTTTCCAAATCCCAGAATTTCACTGTTCTGTCTGCTGAACCTGTAAAATGAATCATATTAATACGTTATAAAAAGCTTACTAATTAATAAATAAACAAATTAGCGAGAATACACTGATTTCAGGAGGCAGACAAAAGGAAATCAGAAGAATGGGTACATCTATATGTACTTGAGACAAAATGTTATTAACTTGACATAAATATAGTGTTAAACAAAACAGGTCAATAAAAGGTTGAAAATTGCTTCTTCTATTTTTGAAAGGAGAGGGGGGAAGGGAACTAAACAAATCTAACATAACCAACAAAAACTCTGCTGAAGTAATTCATGTGGGCTAGCCCTTTGATTTAGATATGATGTGAGGTTGGGCACGAATTCTTAAGTCAAAAATCTAAATGATGAAGTTTTAAATATTTGAAGTTTCATTTAGATATTGTTTTTCAAAATCCACTAACTTATACACTATAAAAGCAAAGCCAAGCAAAGCAAAAGGTATCAAACGAAACAATTGATAAAGCTACATCAATTCAACAATGAAGAGAGAAGGAATTTTTTTTTTTTTTTTTTTTTTTGATCCAGTTAGTTCAGAATCTTACGTCATAATACCAAGCAGATCATTATTGGGTATCAGAGACAACTGTATCCGGTAAATATGAAGCTAGATATTCAGAGAATGAAAAGACAGAAAATTGAAAAGAAGTTGAGAAAGAAAGGGTCTAAAACAGAGAAACCAAAAAGAGAGAGAAAAAGTCTCATATTAACTGAATCATTTATCTGAAACTACGTTTTTGGCTACCTTATTAAATACCATGATAGATTGATGCAGAGTCAAAGCTAACACGATTTTTTTTTTCTTTAATCATATAGGCGAGTTTACCCCGATTTTCTCAGTACCCCAACAGCACCAAATCAAATCAAAATCCAAAAACTTTCTAAAACATTTAGGCCGAAATCTCATATTTGATATGACTTACAGAGAAACAAAGATTAGAAACAAGATGTATTAAAAATAAAAATCTAAGAGTCTGAAGGCCGGCGACTAACCTTAGAGAGAAACTTGAGCAATTTATAGCAGTGGAAGAAGATCTTTCTTTATCACCTGTTTCTCTCCCTTGCACTCTAAACAGAAACCAAAAAAAAATTCAAGCCAGATGCTGTACCTGTGGCCAGGAGAAACTCGAGGGGATGGAAATCTAGGGACCGAATGTGACCTTGATGGAATTTAAAATCGTGCAAGAGCTTTCCAGCAGTTAGATCCCAAACCTGTTCAATATTGGACTTCCTCTTTTGCTCTTTTGACTAGTCTTTTGGTCCTGCTGTGTACCAAACAAGAAATTACGGTTTCAATAACAATAAACAGAAAAAAGACATAGGAATCGATGAATGCAAAAGAGTTGTGCGTACCTAGATTGGAGAGATCTCGGTAAGGGTTTTTTATGAGGAGCAAGCCGCCTCCAGTGGTGGTGGTGCCGGTTTGAGTGATGAGATCAGGTAGCTCAAGCCATGGGTTTCTGTCAAGAGAGTTCGACTGAGATAGCAAAAAGAGGGAAGGTTCTAGATTAGGGGCATTAACCGTTAGGGTTAGAAATGAGAAGAGAAATGGGTCGGGCTAGACCGGACCCATTTGTTTTTGGACCTAACTAGGCTAGATTTTTGGGTGGTGGTGGTGGCTGTGGTGGCGGTGCCGATGGCTGTGGCTGTGGCTGTGGGTTTGTGGGTTTGTGGGTGGTGGTGGTCAAAATGATGGAGACACGAGTTAAGGCCTATTGGAACAACACGATGGGTATGGAGCTAAAGAAGGATTTGTTGAGGATTCGGATAGAAGACCTGAAACTGCATTTTGCGAAGAATAAATCACCGGCGGCTGTGGCTGTGGCGGAGGAGGTGATGCAGGCCGTGGAGTATTGGAAGTTTTCGAAGTGTCTGAGAGAAAGAGAGAGAGGGTGTGTGTGGGAGACTAGCTAAAAACGAAAAGGCGCCAAAAATGAACAAGGGCAAAAAAAAATAGAGGGAAAATTTAGGTCCATTCGGGGGAAAGGTAAGGGCCTATTGCGGCGGGTCATTGGCCCGCCGCTATATCCAAGCTTGGGCCGCTGAAACAGGCCTATTACGGCGGGTTTTTGGCCCGCCGCTATAGCACGCCGCAAATACTATGACTATTGCGGCGGGCTATTGGCCCGCCGCAATAGATCTCTTGTACAGCGGTAGGCCCAAAACCAGCCGCAATAGGCGACCTATAGCGGCTGTTTTTGTACCCGCCGCAATAGGCCCGCCGCAACTGCTTACTTTTCTTGTAGTGAAAGAGTAAAAGCTTGGCTCTTAAGGGTATAGAGGAAGAGATTGAGGACTCTGAAGATGAACGTGAAAGTGAAGATGAAGATGAAGTTAAAGATGAGGATAAGGATCTAACTTTCATAACTGATGAGATTATTAAGCTTCTTCAATTTAGGAAAAAGGATAAGGGCAAACCTCCTAGGAAATCTAAATCCTCTAGGAAGGGCAAGAATGAGAAACCTCTTATTCAATGCCATGAGTGCAAAGGTTTTGGTCATATGAGGATAGAGTGTCCAAACTACCTCATGAAAGAAAAGACCAAGGAGTCAAAAGATAAAGGGTTGGTTGCTACTTGAAGTGATACTAAGAATGACTCTTCTGATGAGTATGTGGGTGAATGTAGTCACGTTATGGCCTTTGCTGCCACAATCGATAAGGTGATTATGGAGAATGCTAGTGACAGTAAAGATTCTTCTTATGATGAAGTACCCAAGAAGATGACCCTTTAGAAAGCCTATGATAAGCTATGCACTGAATTTATAAAATTTGAAAAGACTTCTCATCTTTGTAGAAAAGAGCTTAATGAGTTAAAAACTGAAAAATCTGATTTGTTAGTCAAACTAGATGAAACTACAAGGTTAGTTGAGAAAAACTGAAAAATCTGATTTGTTAGTCAAACTAGATGAAACTACAAGGTTAGTTGAGACTCTTGTTGTGGAGAACACCTCATTAGAAGAGAAGGTTAAGAATCTTGAGGTTGAGCTTAGTCAAGCTAGAACTCAAATAGAGACAATGTCTAGTGCAAACCTTAATGAGGTATTGAATGCTCAAAAGCCTAGTTCTGATAAGACTGGCTTAGGATATACTGTTTCCTCCGGCCTCCCCTCTTCCACGGCTTCTGGATCAAGGACTGTCTTTGTGCCCCAATCTGAGAAAGATGATAAAGGTATGAAATCCAAAACTGATTTGACTAATTCTAAATCCTTTGTTAGACCTAATGTTTGTCACCATTGTGGTGTTTCTGGACACATTCGTCCTAATTGCTTTAAGTTGTATCCTCAAAAGCAAGTATTCAAACAGTCATAGGTTTCCTCTCAAGGACCTATACCTTTGTTTGGAGAGCTATTAAAAGTTTTGAGCTTTTTAACTCAATTTTAGGAGAATTTTAATTCTTCTATGTCCTTTAGTAGACATACTAGGACACGTGTCTTTTCATCTTCACAACTAAAGACTCGTACTGTGTGGGTGAGAAAGGAGCCTAAGACTTAATTTTATTTTCTATTTGTCCTTTGCTTTAATTCTTTCTATCTAAAGTAGGACTCTCTTTGCTTGATTTCTTATCTGCTTTTGGAATCATACTTTCATGCATCTGCACCTTTCTATCGTGTCTTCATGCATGTGCATCTTTCTATCTGTTTTCATGTTGTTTGTCTGTTTTTGTTTGATTGTTTAGTTTATATTTTTTTTTTCAAAATAAAAATAAAAAGGAAAAATTAGAAAAATACAAAAACAATGTGTTTGTGTACATTGGTACTTGTGTACCTTGGATGGCCATTGAAGCAAAATTTTTTAAACTTTGTATCTTTTGTAGCTTTGATGAGCATCTCTATGCACAACTAAGCAAGTGAGCTTTGTGGCTCTTGTTTGTGATGAGTAAAATTAAGTAATCTATTGTACTTAACACTCATATCACTCTTTTTTATGGAAAGGACTAGAAAATCCTAAGAGAAAGGTATAAATAACCATCTCACCACTGTTGCCCGCCAATCATGAATGACATCTGTATGCTTCAGCATAGTAAAAGTGTAATGTCAATGACATTTGTATGCTTCGGCATAGCAAAATTGGAATGTCAAATGTTTAACATAATTGGGTATTTCTTTTCCATCTCTTATATGCCCATGCATGATTTTCTTAAAAGAAAAATATGTAAAGAAAAATAAAAAGCAAAAAGAAAAAAAATGCTTTATATATGATTGCAAGCATGTATTCTAGGAGATGTGGGAGTTATAGGATGTACCTCGAAGGTGATAGTCCTCATCAAACAGTTATGATTGTGTGTCAGTTAAAGTGATTTTCTCATATCTCAAATCATCATAACATGTATACACTTATGCAATCTTGTGATGTTTGTCACACGCAACACGCAATATTCTTTGCTACTCTTGATACATGTGCAGGTACAATATGATTTGGCCATCACAAGGTTTTACATGTGTTAATGTATGCTCACTAAACTGTCTTGACTTGTTTTTGAAATATAAAAGTAGCTAGACTTGTTTAGTGTGTGTGTGTGTGTTTTTGGGATCTATGTGCTTAAAATTGTTGTTGTGAGATGATTTTGAGAGCTTATAATGTTGATTGGATCATTGGTTGAGTTGCATGCTTGATTGCATTCATGTTTGTGTTTTCCCTTCTTAAAAAACTATTTTTAAGCAATCTCGACACCTCCTCAACACTTGGCTATCTATTGAGCTTTTCAACTTCTTCTTATTGCAATCTCGATAGCTTCTCGACAGCTAGGTGGATCGATCGAGAAAGCTCCTATCTTCTCGATAGCTTCTCGATCCATCGAGGTTGGCTCAATAGCATCTTGACACCTCTCAATCGATCGAGATCCTCTTGCATGCATTGTATTTAACATATTTTGCATTTTTCTTTTATCTTGTCATCCATAGCATCTTATTTCATTACATTCATGCATTTTTATGGATTCTTTGTGCCCCCTTGATTATCCTTGATCATTTTTATGTCTTTCGGGTGAAGCTTTCTAGCTTCTTGTACCCTTTGTCAATCATGACAAAAAGGGGGAGAAATTGTGGAGAATATGTGGTTTTTTTTTTTTTTTTTTTTTTTTTAAATTCTACATGTTAGAGGGAGAAATACATTTCTTTGTAAGGGGGAGATGTGTTTCATCTTGTTAGGGGGAGTGCTTACTTCCTTCATCTTGTACACTGGTCTTGTGGTCATGTTTACATACATTGTACTTATCTTTGAGATATATATATATATATATATGATGTATGTTTTCTTCACCTACCTTTACATGTGTTGCTTCTTTTCTCTCTTTATGCACATGCTTCTTATTACGTGTATGTAATCTATTATTTTTGTTTCACATTAAGATGCCTTGATGAGTTTTGTTTAAAGTGTTTCAGAAATATAGGTTGTCAAAGTCTACTTGCCATAAACTCTCTTCTTGTAAAGTTTTTCAAGTGTTTTTGTTAGGATAGATTTTATTGTATTCAACAGTGTGAGTTAAGTGATTTATGACTTCTCTCATATGTTCATTTGTTTGTTGTAGTTTTGTCACGAATTGCCAAAGAGGGAGATTGTTAGGACATATGTGATTCACTTGTTAGGAACATATGTCACTATTTTATGTAATTGGCTAATCCTTTGACAAAACGCACTTTACTTGTATTTGGGTAGATCTATGATGTGTTTAATTCTTCAAAGAACAAGAATTCAAGTCTAGTATTGAAACTATGCAAGTCTGTCCAAGAAACAAGTGAAGAAGTGCTGATTCATTAAAGATTGACAACTGCTCAATAGATAGCTATTGAGGTATCTATCGAGGTTTAATGAGGCTTGACAGATACTATCTATTGAGGTATCTATCGAGGTTTAATGAGGCTTGACAGATACTATCTATTGAGGTATCTATCAAGGTTACGGGAATTTAGATTTTCAGATCTGATTTTCGGCCTATGCTTATTTATTTGTGTAGGCTTTCTTTTCTCACAACCTTAGACTTATATAAAACTTATTTTAGAGGTCGTCACATAAGAGAATACAAGGAAAACATATGCAAAAGGTGACCGATGCCTTATTCTCTCTGAAAGAAGCTACTGCGTCTTTTGCGCTTTAGGGTTTTGTAACCAAGTGCTTCTTGATCTTCATTGTTGATGAAGTGAAGAACTTTGCAGCCAACAATCTTCTTCAAGTTGGTGTGTTAGTCACGTATTGGGAGCCATGCATTTTTAGTTAGTCACGTACTGGGAGCCGTGCACCAAAAAGGTGGCGTTCATATATTGAAGAGTTCAGAGGTTCTGAAGCGGTAGAAGGTTTTTGCTATAAGTTCATCTACGGGGATTGTAGAGTCTAGGGACAAAGGTTTTGTACTAGATCTGAAACTTCTCTTTACTATAGTGGATTGCTTTTCAAAAATGTTTTCCTCTAGGTTTTTTACTGTGAAACTAGTTTGTTTCATTGGTTTTCCTAGGTCATCATATCTTGTCTTTTTTTTTTTTTTTTTTGGCTGCATTATTTTGACATGATATTGATGTTTGTTTGTTTTAACAAGTTTTATTAATAATATATCTAATTAACAACTTGAATTTAAAACTTACTAATTCTATCAACTGGGGTCTAAATTTCCCAACACTTGCCACTGAGTGGCATAAGACTTTCCACTATATGTGATTTAGTCAGTTATCATCATTATGATATCTATCCCTAATGCTATAGTGTATGATATTTACATACAAGAGTTATTTGATAATTGATATTGGATATAACTGATATTGGATATAAGTTGCTTCTCTCTCTCTCTCTCTCTCTCTCTCTCTCTCTCTCTCTCTCTCTCTCTCTCTCTCTCTCTCTCTCTCTCTCTCTCTCTCCATTCAAACTGTATTCTTTTGATATTTTTCCCTTCAGCCCTTATTTTATAACTTTATTGTCATCATGCAGAATATAAGTACAATGTAATATTCTTAGTTCTTCTATCATTTTGCAATAATTGATGTGCATCAATTTAATTTTGTTAAACTATGCATGAGAAGAGAAAAGAGGCCAACCCCATCACCCTCAAAGTGTTCGACAAAATGCCTGGCTTGGTGGCATGGCTTATAAAGATAGTTTTTGACCTTAACATAGTCGATGTTTGTTTTGGATTGTGTTTATCAGTGTACATGTTATAGGTATACTTTGTCTCAAAGCTATTCAATTACTTGATTACTATTAGGTTTAATTGTAAAGAAATTAAAGTTGAGTTTTTTTTTTTGGATTTTAAGGGGGAATTACTCATCAAGATTGTGCAGGCCATAAGGGTACAACTGGACCAGATGATATGCAAGTAAGACATATCAGTTGCTGAAGAATGAATATATATATATATATATATATATATACATACACTCACACCCAAATGGAGTGGGTTTTTGCTCTTTTGGGCTGCAAAATAGCAACTAAAGTATTTACACCCTCAATGTTAGCACTTTTATTGTAGCTAAGATAGATAATTTTTTTAGGTTTACATACCTGATATATATATATATATATATATATACCCAAATGGAGTGGGTCTTTGCTCTTTTGAGTTGTAAAAATAGCAACTGAGGTACTTACACCCTCAATGTTAGTATTCTTACTGTAGCTAAGATAGATAATTCTTTGGGTTTACGTACCTGAATGGACCTTGCTTTAAAGGATCTAATTGCTGAAACAGGAACTGGAGTTTTTACGCCCCAGTACAAGTACTCTTATGACGAGACTAGTTAATATTAGGCGAAACTACATTATTGGTCCCTAAAGTTTACCCTATGTACGCAATTAGTCCCTTAAGTTTGAATCGAGCACAATTAGTCCCTTAAGTTTTAAAACTGGGTTGTATTGATCCTTTTACTAACTGCTGTTAACGGTGTTACATACATGACTAACGGAACAATAACTTGACATTTTTTTTAATGATGTGGCATGTTTTTAATTAAAAATTAAAAAAAAAAATAGTTCTCACTTTAGATGAAATTGAAAAATTAGACTGGATTAAAAACAAATCCGACCACCGCCCTCGCTTCCCTTTACCTCTCCCACCTACCACGACCACAACCAACACCTTTACCGCCATGTCAGCTGCCTCAATCTCTTCCTCCGACTTGGAAAAACTCCAAGTTCTAGGCCACGACAATGGTGGCACAGTCTACAAAGTCCATCACAAACGCACCAACGCTATTTATGCACTCAAAGTCATCCACAGCGACTCCGACCCCACTCTCTGCTGCCAAGTCTTCAGAGAAATGGAAATCCTCCACCGCACCGACTCTCCCCACGTCATCCGCTGCCACGGGATCTTCGAGAAGCCGTCGGGTGACATAGCTATTTTGATGGAGTACATGAATTTAGGCACACTAGACTCGCTACTTCGAACCCACGAGACTTTCTCTGAACCCAAACTCGCTGAAGTGGCGCGTCAAGTTCTCAACTGCCTTAGCTACCTCCATGGACACAAAATCATCCACCGTGACCTCAAGCCTTCGAATCTGTTGGTCAACGATAAAATGGAAGTGCGGGAACTACAATGGGTACGCTAGCGATATATGGAGTTTGGGGGCTAACTTTGTTGGAGCTGTATATGGGTCATTTTCCATTTCTGCATCCGGGTCAAAGACCCGACTGGGCGACCCTGATGTACGTGATTTGTTTTGGAGAGCCGCCGAGCTTGCCAGAGCAAGCTTCGGAAGAGTTTCAGAGTTTTATTGAGTGTTGTTTGCAGAAGGAGTCTAATAAGAGGTGGACAGTGGCTCAGCTTTTGACCCACCCGTTTGTGTGTAAAGATCCGAGATAATAGAGTTCAATGATGGTTCAGGGTCGGATTTTCAGATCTGAACATTTTGCGGCTCTAGTTTTTTTTTTTTTTTTTTTTTTTTTTTTTTTTTTTGAGTTCTATAATTTGTGTATATAATCCGGATCCGAAGAATTTCCTTGTTTTTAACGATATGATTTTTCAATTTCATCTGATGTGGAAACTATTTTTTTTTATTTTTAATTAAAAACATGCCACATCATTAAAAGAAAGCCAAATCATTGTTCCGTTAGCCACGTAAGTAACACCGTTAACAGCAGTTAGTAAAAGGACCAATACAACTCAGTTTTAAAACTTAAGGGACTAATTGTGCTCGCTTCAAACTTGAGGGACCAATTGCGCACACAAGGTAAATTTCAGGGACCAACAGTGTAGTTTCGCCTTAATATTATTAAAATAAGGTTGGTTGAAATTTCAGATTCCCAAATCCTACGGTAGGTGAACGGTGAACATCATAGATAACCTCAACCATATGATTTTGTAATTGAACAGTACATGGTGGGGACAGAGGTGAACCTTTTGACAAGTGTGCTTCCGTTGGCTGAAGAGAATAGTCTTCTAATAGTTACTAGTTACCGATATTTTTTGTTTTTTATTTTTTATTTTTTTTAGAAACAAATACACATGAGCCATACTTACGTCACAATTCTCTTCAAAAGTCATAATTATTAGTTATGAGGTTACTTAGACCTAATTATATGAGCCATGGGACCCATGACATAGGACGTCCTACAATCAAAATTTTTGCTATAATTTTTGTGTGATCTGATTTTTTTTTCTTTTAAATAAGATTTTAAATTTTTTATTTTCATGCTATTATGGTTTTTAGTTTAATTAAAATAATTTTTATTAAGATATTCATTTGTTTAGAAATAGAAACATTTTTATTATTATTTGAGAATTAAGTTTTTCCCAATCTTTAAATTTACCCATAAAATATCCAACAAAATAACATTTAATATTCCAAAGAAAAGCTAAAGATCATATTGAGCATTTCCATCAGGCGTGTTAAAATTATGTCATTTTAACATATCAAAAAACCTATTTCATTATTTTACCACATCATTTTATAATACGTCATTCATCACATGTTCTATTCTTTGATTCTAAACATTAAACTAATCGCTAACCCATGCGATGCACGAGATTCTTTAAAAATATATATATATATATATATATATATATTGCAATTATCATTTGCTGCACTAAATCAGAATGTTTCAAAACTAACTAATCAAATAATACAACTAAATGGAGAAGACCACAGCATAACATAAAATCTTCACTAATTCAAATATTAAACATTGTCAAACCTAGTACACAATGTGCTTGTGCCCAATAAAAATTATAAAGACAAATAAGGGATAATGAAATCTTGTATATCATCTCCATAAAAATACATACATGCCAAAAAGATTAATACCACTACTAATATTCATAGTTAGTAGGTCCATCGGCAATGAAGTTATTTTCATAGTTACATATATACTGTGAATAAACAAATAAACAAATTGCAATAATGATCGCACTCTTATTTTCATAATAAATAAATAGAATATAGTTACCAATGGTAAATTCTTTTGCTATGACTCAAAAAGGGTAGAGAAAGAACATAATACAACAAATCTACATTATATAGAAGAGTACATCATATATTTATTCAACATAAAACATTGAGTTTTATAAATCTTCTTTGCTTGCTCACATTCACAACCACGCCTTTTCAAAATCATGAATAGACTTTGCCAATAAAGCCTTCTCCATGTCAAACCCTTTTGCTTTTCCTTGAAATAGTTCCTAGAAAACAGCTGCTTAACCCAAGTAAGGGGCTTTGAGAATAGAAGAAGAATTATAGTATCTGAGAAAGTGTGATAACCACAACATATTGGTGTTATTTTCATATATAATAGATAACGAAATGTGGAAACACCATTACTAAACAAAACCTGTTCTTTAAACTCAGAAAGTATCATTAACAGGCAATTCTGTCAACTTTTTCTCTCTTTTCTTAAGGGGAAAAAAAATTGTTTTTCACCTACCATAGGCAAAAGGACCATAATCCAAAGCTCTACCCAAATACAATTTATGATAGTTAAGGACAACCAATATGAGAATCAACTTCAAAATAGTTATATAAGAAATAAAGACCACAATAGCTCAATTTTTAAAGGAGCTTCCCTCTTCGAAACATGCATAAGAAATCACTATATCAGACACATAAAGAAACAATATTTAAAGCAACCTAGATGAGATTTCAAGAAAAAAAAGCTCGGCTAAATTTAATTATGAAACCCAGATGTCATAGTAGTGAAGCTAAAATTTTCTTAACAATGACTTATGAACAATTATGAAGCATATATAAATCATTAAACAAACTTTTGAAAAAATCAATGACATAGATAATCCATTTTCACCACCCTTTCTTCTACCAAAGTTCCAGACTTGTCCTGTAATCCAAAGCTCTACCCAAATACAATTTAGGATAGTTAAGGACAACCAATATGAGAATCAACTTCAAAATAATTAAATAAGAAATAAAGACCACCATAGCTCAATTTTCAAAGGAGCTTTTCTCATAGACACATGCATAAGAAATCACTATATCAGACACATAAAGAAACAACATTTAAAGCAACCCAGATGAGATTTCAAGAAAAATAAGCTTGGCTAAATTTAATTATGAAACCCAGATGTCATAGTAGTGAAGCTAAAATTTTCTTAACAATGACTTATGAACAACTATAAAGCATATATAAATCATTAAACAAAATTTTTAAAAAATCAATGACATAGATAATCCATTTTCACCACCCTTTCTTCTACCAAAGTTCCAAACTTGTCTTGTAAATTCACCTACTCGGCTGCCCTATTTTCAATTGATATAATGGTGGTTAGGATGTTGATATAAGGCTTTGAGCAAAGCACCTTCAGTGAGGAACACGCTTTTAGCGCCTAAGGGCCTCATTTTGGTGCCTCTCACCTTGGGAAATCAAGCATTGGCGACTTAAGGTCACCTTTCGCTTTTGATTACAATAGTCTAAATCAAGGTGGTAAAAGGAGGTAGAATATCCACAATTTATAACCAAGGATAAATACTCAAATAGGGTATAATCAAGCCAAGTCTCACATGTGTATGAGATACAAATTGCAATGCATGACAACTCCGTGTAATGTCAAGCAATATAAATTTTGCATTAAAGGGCATAAAAACCCAGCCATTGTTACACTGCACCATTGCATTGCCTTGTAACTTGTACATTGTAGGCAGTAAAAAAATCAGCATAGCCCTTTTACATAAATCAACATTGTTAGGTTCTAAAGATTTAAGAACTAATGTATTTAGAACTTTAACATGTAATGTTGGCAAACCATGATCAAAACAGTTTATTTAGTCTAGGTTTATGCTTGCTCAAAGTATGTTTATTTGTAAAATTGGAATCGAGTGATTGCAGAATGTATTGGACTAAATCTGCAAGGCTCGATCGATCGAATATTAGACTCGATCGATCGAACCACATGCAGGTTTATTTTTCTGTAGAGTTCTAGTTCAGCCCAAACTCTATTAAACGTCTTGGGGTTCAAGTAAAACACTTCTATATATAAGGGAAACCCTAGAACGTTTTTGAGACTTTTTAGAGAGAGAAGAGAGTGCCTCTTTTGTATCTAGGGTTTTGTACCCAAACCTCTCTAAGCTCTTGTTACTCATATTTTTCTGTTTTGTGTAAATCTCTTGTGAGATCTAGAGGAGCTTTCCTTTACACAAAACTTAGGGTTTTCAAGGTAAAGATTGTATCAACATCTTGATGATCAATGCAATTGCTGCCATTGGAGCTTAAAGAAACACAAACGGGGAGCTTGTACTTGAAGGAGAATCCAAGAAAGAAGGAGTCCGTGGATTTGGAGCTTGCACGTGGTCGTGTCAGTAAGTTCTACTGGTGGGTAGCATTAGGAAGTCAAGTGGGGAGCTTGTAAGTCCTTTTGTATGAATTTCGATTCTTTCATATAGTGGATTCAAGTTTATTTTGAGGATAGCTAGGTCAAATCCTCCCCAGGTTTTTACCGTGTGGATTCCTGGATCATCATATCTTGTGTTCTTTATTTTTCCGCTGCTATATATATTCTTGATATGATTGTTTGATTGTGATAACCTAGAATTGTATAATTTGACTAAGTTAATCACTTGGCTAATAAACTAGGTTAATCCAATTGTTGTTTTAAGGGGTCTACAAACTAACAAGTGGTATCAGAGCAGGTAGCTCTTCTGTTTTAGATCTTTTGATCTAAGAGCTGATCCTTGACCCCTGCTGTCATGGATAATTTGAAGTGTCTTTCTGATCATGTTTTTGCTCATGCTTATGTTGATTTTTTTGATGCTTTTGAAACTCTTTGTAAGGAATTATCTAAATCTTTGAAAATTTCTAAGAAATTCAAGGAAGAGTTAAAATTGGCTAATCTTGAAAAAGAGGAATTACTTGTTAGATTAAATGAATCTAATAAAAAGAATGAATTTTTGAGAAATCAAATTTCCTCTCAAGATGAGAAGATGAAAAGCTGGGAACAAGAGTTAGTTGAAACTAAATCTAAAATTTAAAATTTGACTAGTACCAAGCCTGCTGTTGATAACAGAAGTGTTTCTATTTCTCTTAAGCCTAAAACTGAGAAAGTTTATATCCCTCCTTTCAAGAGGAATAATAAAGAAAAGGCTTATTGTCTTGGTTAGACAAAGGTAAAAGTTCTGATGTTAACGCTGAAGTTTCTAAACGTAAGTCTGAATCTACTGTTAGAGAGCATAATCAATTTGTTTTTGTGCCTACTTGTCACCTTTGTAGTGTTGTTGGTCATATTAGACCAAATTGTTCTTTGTTGAGGCAAAAACCAAAATCTGAGACTAGATTTGTTATTAGGAATACTAATGTTCCTAAATTTGTTCATGTTTGTCACTTTTGTGGTGTCCGCAGTTGCATTCGTCCTAATTGTCATAAATTGAAATTTAGAAATTCTGTATGTCAATCTAGGATATGTGATGATATTGCTCCTGCCATAAGTCCATATAAATTGTTTCATATGCTTTTGAAAAATTTAAACTTGTTGGCTTGTGAAAGGAATTTGTAGGATTTTAGTCTGTCTTAGAAGATTGGTGTAATTCCTCAAATACACTCTGCTTCTCATGGATTTTCACCTACAAAGCCGAAGACTCGTGCTATATGGGTGAGAAAAGATCCTTTAAGGTGAGTGTTGTTGACTTGTCTCTGTTTTAATTCTTTTTATTGTTTGTGGATATGTCTTGTATCTGTTTTTGGTTGTTTTGTTTTTTCTAAGTTGTTTTTTTATTAAAAAAAAAATCCAAAAACATAGAAAAATTTTCAAAAAGACAAAAATATTTTATTTTGAGTCTTGTTTTATTTTTATTTTTTCTTGAGGATTACATGAGTTATGATATCTCTCTTGATTTAGAACATGCTTGACATTGTGGAGAAACTTGAATAGTATGTGTTATATGATTGCTAAGCTATTTATGATTTTGTGTGAGTATATACTAATTTGTACATGTACTCAAGGGTTAATTAAGAAATTGATATTTCTTGTTTGTGTACCCTCTATAGCTTAGTTTAGCACTATCATGCATTGCTTTTGCATTATTCATTTAGCATAATATGTGCTTTTTGTTTTTGGTCATAAATTTTTTTTAACCAAAAAGATTTTTGTGTTTTGTATTATATCTTGGATTTTTAATCACGGTTGGCCATATTATCTTTACATAACAGGTTTATGTACCTTATTTAGCTTGGATGAGCTTATTTTATTGCACTCTGCTAGTTTGAGCTTTGTAGTGCATGTTGTGTAGGAAGATGTTTATAGTTTTTGATCACTTTGTCTTGATCTTGAAATCACATGCCTTTGATTGTCGGATTTGATCATTTTGAGAAAGGCATAAATAACCATCTCACCACTGTTCACTAGCCAATCATGAACACCTTAGTGCAAATCATAAGATTTTGTGCTCGAGAAAGTGTAGCACATGCACAAAAAGAACATAAGGCGTAGCCTTAGATTAATTGCTTAATGCTTAAAATTGGTGTGTAATTATTGGGCTTAAAGCTAATTCAAACAATTAAAATTGGTGTGTACATTATCCCGACTATTTAATAAGTTTCTGAACAATTAAAATTGGTGTGTATATTATGAGGCAAAAATCAAGAAACTTACATGATTGCAAGCTTTTGTTCTAGGAGATGTGAGAGTTATATGATGTAACTCTTTAGGTGATAGTCTCTTTTAAATTCTATGTGATGAATTTTGTAGACTTTGTGATTGATTGCTATTCACGTATCACCTCACATGTATCTCAAGCTTTTGCTAGTTACACACACTACACAAGTTACTCTTTGCTAAACTTGGTACATTTTATTGTGTGTGATCTTGTTGTGGCCATCAAAGATTGAAAAGTTCCTTGATCTTAATGCAAAATGTGTTTAAAGTTTGAGAAATTGGACATCCTAGAGCTTGAATGTACCCGAATTGGAGATTTTGTTCAAATTAAGTTTATTTGATGAAATTGGCTTGTTGAATTGATGCAATTGATCATTATATTGTGTATTCTAGCTTGTGTGATGATCAATTGGTCAAATTTTTCCTAAAATCTTAACAAGTGGTTTTTAAATTTTGAGATTTTTGTTAGAAACTCTATGCTCAAGCTAATTTTGTGAAATTGAACTTTAATTGAACTTGATTTTTACTGCATTAGAACATGCATCATGACATATTTTTTCATGCATCATTTGTGTTTAGGATTCACATGCATTACATTGATTTTTGTATCCATCTTGCAGTTTTGCAGTCACATCTCTCATTGTTTTCACACATAGCATACATACACTTTGCTAAATTGGGTACTCAACTTGATTTAAAAATTGATTAATTAATTTTTGAGTTTTTTACATTCTAGTATATGCTATTTCTTATGTGTGAATTGCAGAAAATATTTTTCTTAAGAGATATGATGGATAATCAATGTGTAAATATTTTCTCTACTCATGCAACTGTTTATAGGTCACATAGTGTTAAGTTTGCATTTATTGAAAGAGAGAATATTTTTTTTTTTATGTGTATCCTCATCTTGTCAACTTAGTTTTTAAGTTTGATTTGTGTGTCTTTATTTTCCCCTCCTCCTAATTTTCCCCAAAACTGTTTTTCCCAAAACTTGTTTTGTTTTTCCTATTTTTATAGGGAGATGTTTAACCTTTGTTGTTCAAAGGGGGAGTTGTCTCTATTTTCTATAGAGTTGAATTGTTTTGTGTCCCCTTAATTCTCTCTCTCTCTCTCTCTTTTTTTTTTTTTTTTTTTTTCGTATGTTGACTGTTCACTTTTTGTATGGGTTGTCTTTGTCAATACGTGACAAAAAGGGAGAGAAATAGTTGAAATGTGGGAATTCTGTTTGTTTTGTTTAGGAGGAGATATAATTGTTCATGTTAGGGGAAGTTAACGTTGTTTTTGATGTATCTAACTTAGGGGGAGAGTTAGTTTGCATATTTGTTGATTTACTGTTTTTCTGTCACACATGCGTTTATGCGTTTTGTTTAGTATTTCAGGAAATATACAGGTTGATTCAATTGAGCTGATGTCCATACTTGCAACTGATAGATAGTAGTTAGGTTGGATTATTTTGTAATGGGCATTATTTTTGTAAAGGGCTTTTACTTGTAACTTTGAGCTTTGTGTTTGTGTTTTATCACGGATTGCCAAAGGGGGAGTTTGTTAGGTTCTAAAGATTTAGGAACTAATGTATTTAGAGCTCTAATATGTAATGTTGGCAAACCATGGTCAAAACAGTTTATTTAGTTTAGGTTTAGGCTTGCTCAAAGTATGTTTATTTATAAAATTGAAATCAAGTGATTGCAGAATGTATTGGACTAAATCTGCAAGGCTCGATCGATCGAATATTAGACTCGATTGATCGAACCACGTGCAGGTTTATTTTTCTGCAAAGTTCCAGTTCAGCCCAAACTCTATTTAAACGTCTTGGGGTTCAAGTAAAACACTTCTATATATAAGGGAAACCCTAGAACGTTTTTGAGACTTTTTAGAGAGAGAAGAGAGTGCCTTTTTTGTATCTAGGGTTTTGTACCCAAACCTTTCTAAGCTCTTGTTGCTCATATTTTTCTGTTTTGTGTAAATCTCTTGTGAGATCTAGAGGAGCTTTCCTTTACATAAAGCTTAGGGTTTTCAAGGTAGAGATAGTATCAACATCTTGATGATCAACTCAGTTGCTGCCATTGGAGCTTAAAGAAACACAAGCGGGGAGCTTGTACTTGAAGAAGAATCCAAGAAAGAAGGAGTCTGTGGATTTGGAGCTTGCACGTGGTCATGTCAGTAAGTTCTACTGGTGGGTAGCATTAGGAAGTCAAGCGGGGAGTTTGTAAGTCCTTTTGTGTGAACTTCGATTCTTTCATATAGTGGATTCAAGTTTACTTTGAGGATAGCTAGGACAAATCCTCCCCAGGTTTTTACCGTGTGGTTTCCTGGGTCATCATATCTTGTGTTCTTTATTTTTCCGCTGCTATATATTTCTTGATATGATTGTTTGATTGTGATAACCTAGAATTGCATAATTTGACTAAGTTAATCACTTGGCTAATAAACTAGGTTAATCCAATTGTTGTTTTATGGGGTCTAAAAACTAACAAACATATAATGAATGACTCTAAAGGATTTTCTAGCAAAATCCTGCTGATGGCATTAGCATGAAGCAGCATAGTAACCATAAGAAACAATAATTAAACTTCCTCAGCTCCAAGGTTCAATTGCTGTTTCAAACCTAAATTGCTCAATTTTGTTCCAGATAATAGAAAATAAATAAAATAATTTATGTAATTCT
Organism: Quercus glauca; assembly: GCA_023736055.1. Lineage (NCBI taxonomy): Eukaryota > Viridiplantae > Streptophyta > Magnoliopsida > Fagales > Fagaceae > Quercus > Quercus glauca. Next base: position 85,380,656 of record CM043319.1, on the reverse strand, counting down.
GTCAAATTTATCATTGCTCCCCATATGCAAAATCCCACTAAGACTTAGCATCAAACACCTCACAAGCACTATTATAGAGACTCTTTTTATCTTTTTGTTGAATAAATCAAAAACTGATATTTAAATTGCCACAATTAAAAGCATAACCACCATTTTAAATTTGAGCAATAAGTAGGATAATTAATCGATATTTAGTTATAGTAAAATATGAAGACGAAGCAGAAGAAGAGTTTGAAGAAGTTACCCATGACTGGATTAGACTACGACTTGCTCTTGCTCTTCTTCGTCATCTTCTTCTTTGACAAACTTTATCTTAACAAACTACATGCCCAAAAGAACACCATATGAGTAGTTATTTCAGATTAGTATACATGCCCAAAATCGTAGATCTTTAAAATCGTTTTTTGCTTTTTGGTTGTGGGTTTGATATGGTCTGATTATTGTGGCTTGTGGGTTGCGTTTGTTGTGGGTGGTGGTGGTGGTGGTGCTGCTGCCTGCTGAGTTGTGGTGGTTGTGGGGGGAACGGGAAAGGGAGAAATAGGGTCTGAGTAAGGAGATCTCTGTTAATATGTGGGTATGGTAGGTTTTGATTGAGGAATCTGTGGGTAGGTGTCTTTAGATGATTTGCTGTTGGTTTACCGTGGGTTTGATGGAGGAGGACCTGGTAGAGGAAGGAAGAGCGTGAATTTTAGTGTTTGGTGAAAGAAAAGGCCAGAGCATCGTGAAAGAGTTTTGGTGAAAGAAAAGGTACAACATCATGAAGGAGAAGGCAGAGCATCGGGATTGAGTTTTAGAAAAGTTTTATATCAGATTGGAGTTTTAAAAAAGTTTTATTATTATCATTTTTTTTAATATTGTGCTGACATGGAAAATAGTGGAAGCTTCAAATACTTCGGTTATATATATATATATATATATAGATAATATATGAATTCAAAACCCAGTCAATATACAAACACCCAACTCAGTGGTAGTTGCCACCAACCAAGAACCAACAACCACCACTACAACCACCACCAATAGCAAATCAACCGCCACAAACTACAACCACCATCACCAGATCCTCCAACAAATTTCAAATCCAAAAACCTGAAAAAAGAGAAAAAATAAAAAATCAACCAACCAAAAAAATAGAGAATCAAATGCCGACCCAAACTCAACCAACGATCGACCTAAAACCCCAACCCAACTGACCTAAAACCTCGGCCCACAACCCACACAATACCGATCCAAAATGCCGACCCAAAACCCACATCGGAACCCATCCCAAATCTTACACCCACAACCCAATTAAGAGAGATCTGAAGATCGACGGGGAGGGCTGTGGATGTCAGCGGTGAGGGTTGGAGAATGAGGTAGTGAGATCGGCGGTGAGATTAGCGCCGAGGATTGGTGAGCTCGGTGATGAGGACTAGAGAGTGAGGTAGTAAGATCGCAGTGAGTGATCTTGAGCAACTTTCTAGAGCAGGGAGGAGAGGGAAGAGATAGAGAGTGAAAGAGAGAGAGAGAAGAGATGAGATAGAGAGTCTAAGAGTGACAGAGAGAGAAGAAACAAACAAATGATAAAATATTTTGCAACAAATTTAAGATTTGAAACATCTAAATATTTAGCATTCGACACACCTTATGATAATGCTCAAATATACTGTTGGGTGCTAAGCACCGTGTGGGTCTCGCCCAGATGTATTAAACAAGCTCATTTAATAAGCTAGTCATTCAAGCCTCACAAGTCAGCTTTCACATATATTGAGAAATGACTTTAGTGTGTGGGACATGCTGAAGGAAAAAGAGTCAGCTTTCACATATATTGAGAAATGACTTTAGCGTGTGCGACATGCTAGAGGAAAAAGAAAAGAAGCCAAAGAAATACAAGACCATTTAGCCACTTTGGTGAAGAGTTGAAGTTTTAGTTTGTGCAAGAGAAACACAGAGATCTAGAGAGTTCAGTTTGATAATATTGTTCTAGTAATGTTATTTGTATTTTTTTTTTTTTAAATACATGTAGGTTGGTAATGTTATTTTAGTAACATTGTTTGTATTTTTTGAAAATATGTGTGATTAAAAAAATATGTAAAAAATACGTATAATGTTGCTAAAAAACTGAAAAATGTTGTTTAAAATACCATATCAAATGGCCCCTCAATGAGAGGTGTCGCTTGCTTTTGGTAAAAATTATTTTTGCTAACTTATTTTACTATTCGGTTTATTTTTGTTATTATTTATAGATCTCATTGTACTATTTCAATTAACTTTTAACTTTATCTACAGTACTTTCAGCAAAAAATTTTCAAATTTAGTAAAATAAGGGGAAATAGTACAATTGATAAAGTTAGCTGAAACTGAAAACACCACAAACACACAACCAATAGAAGAATAGTAAACCATATTATCAATAGATAAACCATATTATCTAGGTTGGAATATGCTAGTTAGTTGTGTATAAACCATATTATCAAATAGTGAATTTTGGTTGTCGCTAGTGAATTTAACTAAACCATATTAGATCGATATTATTGTCCTACCAAAAAAAATTATATATTATTGTCTTGTGAGAATGTTTTTAATTTTTATTCATATGAGTGTGCTTGTGCTTTTCTCCAAATTTCAAAAACATAAATGGATAAAAGAACTCTCTGCATAGCATAAAGAGAACCAAAAAGGAAAAAATAAAAAATAAAAAATTGGGCTTATCATTTCCTGACTAGATAATTATTGATAAGAGTACCTCCCATCATTTTAACTAATAGGCATCATGTATGTCGTATAAGAAGAGTACCTCCCAAAATTCACTATTTGATAATATGGTTTATACACAACTAACTAGCATATTCCAACCTCGGTTGATCTCAAAACCTGTTGATTTTCCAAGTAAAAAACCAAATCAATGCCTGTAAATATTATTATCCGCCATTATGTGAGGAATACTGGTATCACCTATCAGAATCTAAGACAAATTGAATGTTACTTTAGACAACATATTATGGCCAACATTTGTTTTTGTTAGATTTAGACCCCTAAGACAAACAATGTTTAACCAATTTTAAGGTCAAATAGTTAATTAGATTAATTATGCAAGCTTTAGGTTAAATAAATAATCAAACATATCAATGGACATTAGAATAGTAAATGACATAAGATATGATGACCTAAAAAACCAATTAAACTAAACTAGTTTCACAGGAAAAACCTAGGGGGACTGTAGACACCGCATTTTGTACCTCTTACGACTCGGGTCCCCGTTCTCCAATAATGCTCGAACTCGAAAACCCTAGACCAGTTTAGAACCCAATCAGATATTAAGTTGACTTGAGGAGTGTTAAAATGGAAGATATAACTTTTTTAATGAGCAAAAATCTATTTTTGGAAATAAATTGACCAAAGTAACCCTCGGCTTGCATACGTGAGTCGTGACCTACATATGTGAGCTAAAGCATGCGTACACAGACACAATCCTGCACATGTAGCTAGGGTTTCAAAAGTATAAGAAAGACAAGTTTTTTTGCAATTATGGCTGAGGTTTGGAACAAATCCCACATTGTCTGGGAGTCACTTCAAACCCTATTTTTCCCACTATATAAAGCCTTACATTGTACATTTTCAAAACACACAAAAGTCCTATGAGAAAAACCTAAAATTCACTAGAAAATAGTGAATTAAAAGGGAGTTTTCACAAAACATCCTTAAGTCATTTTTATTTGATTGAGATATTTTCTGGCCCATACTTTTGAGTTTAAGATTACTAATCACTTTTTCATTGAATTGTGGGAGATTTGACTGAGGGGAACGATAAAAAATCAAGCTTAGGAGCTTTTGCTTTAAGGTACTCTTTTAAACTTTTCTGTCTTTAATCTTTGTTTTAATTTGCTTTTGTGTTTAATTTACGTTTATAGATGTTTGTCCAGGTTAGTTTTAGGTTTTCTTTATGTCCTTAAGCATGCTAGGTTGTAAGATTTTACATTTTTTGTTGTTGCTCTGTTTTTGTGTTGATTAGGGTTTCTGGATAAGGATTTGCATATGCATGATCTAGCCTGTACATGCAAGCTGAACTAATGCGTACGTAGACCTATTCTAGCGTGCGTGATGTTGTTACCCAGAAAACCCTAATATTTATTCATTTTGATTTTGCTTCCACATGTTTGTTTGCATAGCCTCCTTTTCACATGTTTCAAGCCTTATAAGATGTTTGTTCATCTTTTTAAAGTGCTTATTTGTTATCACATGCCTAGATTAGGGTTTAGTTTAGGGTTTCTTTGTTTTAATGTTCATTCACATTTTTGTGCATTGATGCCATAGGTGTTGTGCTGCTGAGAGATAAGTATAGGGTAAGTCATGCATTAACAATGATCATGCATTTATGTTAGGTTTTCATAGATTTTTTTTATTAGGGTTTATAACATGTTAATGTTTTGTGTTTGATTTGTTTGTATGATGATATATTTGCTTCAATATTTTGTTTTAGGAAGGCTCTCATGTTAGATGTATGATTAGGGTTTCTTTTGTTTGGGATAGATGGGTAGGTATGCTTGTTTAGGGTTAAAGATGCCATGTTGTTTGTTAGATGCATGTTAGTGTGTGTGTGAGTCTAGAATGCAAGTGTTTAGATGGTTTTTAATAAGGTTTAAGACATAGGACACAACGATAGGAGGACAACCTTAGCGTTGGGCGATCTTGGGTGCGTAACACCTTCCTAAGAGCATACCTAAACTCTAAACCCAAACTCTGGTAGATAGATCAAAGGCCCTTCCTCGAAAGGATGCTATATTCATGGTTCCTAGACCATATAACTAGCTGGCGACTCCGTTTTCTGTTATGCCCACAGGGACCAATCCCAAGGAAAGCAACCTACTATCAAATAGAGATTTACAATTAGAATATAAATTTGTAATAAACCTAACTAAAGTTAACAAACTTGGCTATGAATTCCACAGACTTCTCTGATATAGATATGTTCCAAGCATGAACCTCTGGTCCATGACTCCAAGACTACACTTGAAGGTTTAGCCCATGCGGACCTCTAGTCTATGACTCCAAGACCGCACTTGAAGGTTTAGATCTAGCACTTTTGATGACTGTTTTGCAACAACTTCAGATTTACCGGTTCTCAGAGCTTGTAGATTGATTTCTAGGGGAAGATATGAGAACTTTGGATACAAAAATCCCAAATCTAGAAGAGGAGGCACAAGAGACACTCTTTTCTTTCTCTAAAAGCTCTCTAGGGTTAGCTTATAATTTCTTTTAAATACCACAACAAATAGATAGCGATTTGGGCTTAAAAAGTGCTAGATTCTAAAATTTTGGAACAATTGGCAAACCATGAGCACAAATTTGTCTTGGTATAAATCTTTGTGTCTATGAAATATATTAGATAATACTCAAGGTACTGTAGGTTAGAATATAAGAACAAGGAAGCTACAAGTTTAGGAATTCGAAATATGCCAGACTTGACCGATTGAGAAGGAGGTTCAACTGATTGAGATGTGGATCTACAAAATTTAATTAAAGCCCAATAGCCCATTAAGCACATCAAGTGATTAGGGTTTCAGATCTAATTAACATAGTATTTAAAAGAAACCCTAAAACACGTTTTGTAAAGACTTGGGAACTTCTCTCTTGAGATCTAAAGGTTCTGTGCCTTCTCCATTCAAAGTCACTTCTGGAAATCAATCTACATACTTTTAGAATTGGTAGATTCGAAGTTGCTGCATACTAGTCATCAAAGGTGCTGGATCTAAATCTTCAAGGGTGGTTTAATATTCATTTTGGAAACTCATTGGCCACATCATTATTCATTTTATTATTTATTATTTATTTTTAATTTTTTGACAATATTAAATATATAAATATATTGGCTTTACAAATTCATTTTAGGCAGTTTTAATTTTTCATATTTATCTACTTCAATATTGATGTTATAACTAAATAATAAATCAATGAAAAATTAAAACAAAAATATTTTTTAGACATATTCATTTTGGGCAGCTTTAATAGTTGATAGACATATTTAAATATATAGCCAAGATTGTATTTTGATATAAATTCAAAATCTCACTTCCAAAAAAATGAAGCATTATGTCAATAAAAATAAAAATCAAAAGTTAGAAGAGGGAGAAAGAAGACTTGTGATGAAAAACTTATTAAAAAAAAATGATTTATCAACCTAAATTGAAGTATAAATAATATATATATATATATATATATATATCTCTGTGTGTGTGTGTGTGTGTGTGTGTGTGTGTAGAGAGAGAGAGAGAGAGAGAGAGAGAGAGAGAGAGAGAGTGTAATTACCTTATTTGGGAGATAAATAGAAAATAAAATTAGAAGAAGAAGTGTCAAAATAAAAAATATAGTCATAAGTCAAAAACCAAGTTATCCAAATTATGCTATATAATAAAATAACATTATATTCTTGTAAACTATCTCTTTATATGCAATAGGATAATATTTAACAATCATAGAAAAGAAAAAAGATACTCCCTCCATCCCAATTTGTTTGTCATGTTTCAAAAATCCAATTTTTTAAGGAAATATCATTTATTGTCTTGTCTACTATATAAAAATGTATAAGTTCCCAAAACCACCCTTAAATAAATTTATCAAAAATGGTTTTGGAAATAAAGTAGAAGTATAATAGGAACATTAGAAAATTAATAGTTTTTAGTTTTAGAAACAGAATAATATTTTGAGACATCCCAAAATGGAATAGAAGACAAATAAATTGAGATGGAGGGAGTAATAACTTAAAAATATAAAATACAAAACCAAATTGTATCAACCCAAAGTAGAATTCTAAGGAACACATAAATTCATCAATTTAAAGTAGAGATACAAAAGATAAAAGATTCTCACAAAACTAAAGCATGAAAGAGTGAGAGAGAAAGTAATAACCTTTTTCATGTGGGAAAATATGTATAAATTAGGAGAAAGAATCACATATTTAATTTATAGTAATAGAATATGAATAAAAAGAGGCAAAATAAAAGGAAGAGCAATGGATAGATGAAGAGTGACATTAAGGGTGAGAGTAGTGGAGAGATGGAATGGTAAAATGGACATTATGGTTGGGAATAGTGGAAAGAAATGGTTGGAAATAGGTAAATGATGTAGCTACTAATATGACTTAACAGGAGCGGAACAACAATAAATGCTACTAGATATATATATATATATATATATATATAACATTTCATTAGAGTCTATAGTGAAACACAGTGTTAGCATGTGCATTCAGTGACTACTAAAACCATACTGATTTGATCACAACAGTGATTTAATTCCATCTCATCCTGTCGTTTGCTTTTGACATGTCAATCTCTAGGGTTGCAGACCTTTGTTTCCTTTCTTTTCCTTTGAATGTAGCTGTAAATTTCGCATTTCAACCATTCATTACCAGCAATGTCTCTATCTTGGAAAAGTTATTTTGGAAAGCTGAGATTAATTAGAGTTTTCAACCAATCTTTTAGCATCTTGACTAGCACCTTAGACTTTAGAGACCAATTTATATGTGACATTGCAAGGTTTAGGCAGGGTTCTAGTAGTTACCCAATCATTGTTCAGTTTCATGTCCATTTTATTCTTCTTTTATTTATTTATTCATTTTGTTCGGGTAATAGCTCAATCGGATAAAGATATGATGAGGACATGGGTGGTGCATTTGGGGCCTCATGATGCAGGACAACAAAAGCGACTCGACTATTCTATTTCTGCCGCTAAAATTAGTCACTACAAACTGTAGAAAGATGCCAAGAAAATCCTATTTATTTCCAACCTGATCCAAGTGAATTTATTTTCTTTAATATTTATATTGAGATATAAGACAATAATAAAGCAAATCTTACTTGAATCGTGAAGAATTACAAATTAGGATATAGGTCATGGAAGTACACGCTGTAATTAGAACCTTTAAACTAGAGTTATCCACAACACCCCACTAAATGAAAGTGAGTGTAGGCCCTATGTCTCGAGATCTTTATCTTCTTGTAACAAATAACTCAAAGGTTATCTCTCCACACACACACACACACACACACACACACACACACACACACACACAAAGAAAAAAGAAAAAAGAAAAAGAAAAAGAAAAAACACAACACAACAGAGGTTAGATGTATAAATTGCAATTCCTCTTAAGAAAAAAAAAAAACATTTTACTAATTAGTATAAACTTTTACTAGTTCTCACTTAAATCCATCACTGATATTGTTTTTTTTTTATCTACCACTAACAATTTATCACCTGAAGAGTTGGGTAAGTTTTGCAAAATTTATCTTTCAAATTATTGATCATAAATCTTTCAATATATAGCAGTTTTTATTGTTTTCATTACTTTTTAGTTACATATTGTAATTTTATAAACAATAGAGATTTATTTGCGAATATGCCAAACATAAGTACTTCATTTCACCTTTAAGGAAAAAAAAAAAAAAAAAAAAAAAAAAAAAACCAAAGCCATTTCATTAGTGTGTCAATATTCACATTCCAAATGTCCATTATTTATGAGTAAAAATCACATTCTCTCTCTCTCTCTTTTTTTTTTTTAGGTTTCACAAATTCTCAACTCTCACATGATTATCTGGTTCATTCTACATCCAAGGCATTTTAATCATCAACACTCCCATAAATTGTATTCCTTTATTCCCTGCCCTTGAAAACTCAAGCCTAGAGATTTCTTTTGGTAGGTGGTTCAAGCTTAGCCAGAGTGTGCAAGCTCATTAAATACCACATGTACTATATGTCATTTATGCCTGTCCTCTACTCTTGGTTTTGTATTAGCCCAGAAAATGGCCCAATTAGCATTCACATATGTCACGACCACAATATGTGCACTTACAAGTTATACGTTTTTCCTTTATAATTGAGTTTTTGCCTTTTTGGCCTAAAGGGCAGGGAAAAGAGGAGATTCCAACATGTATGTACTCATGTTCGAACTCAGACTTATTATCCTAAATTCAACACTATACATTTCTTGAATGAGAACCTCTTATAGTTGGATCCAGCAATTCAATGGGTGTCCCATTTTTCCATTGTTTCCAAGTCTGCAAAGATAATATTCAAAATCATTACGTTTTTCTATTTACAGGACCCTGGCCAGCCAGAAGCACCCCAATTATCTTTTCTCTTGAGCACTTAGAACTGATAATATTGGCATTCATAAAGTTTAACACAAAATTGAGATAATTTCATCCACATTCATCGTGTTTTGACTGATAGAAACAGTTGTTCTTCTTGCCACTTATAATCTCTAGAATTAGGACACCAAAACAAAACACGTCAGACTTTACTAAGAATCATCCTTGCATTGCATACTCTGGAGATATGTAACCACTACCAACAATTACCATGAATACAACAATATTGACAAATAAGATTTTGGAAACCAATTATATTAGCATAATTGTAAAGTCTTTCTTTTCAAGCTATCAATCACCTTAAAAAGTATACACCTTTCCTTTTTTGATAACTCTAACATACTGCAAAAGACAGTAAGTGTTTTTGTTGATTTAGATTAAGTAAGGTTAAATAAAGCAATTAAAAACTTGGTATGTTCCAACGATTCTACTTGTATTTCCTTGAGATTGATCCACTACAAATATTGTGGCCATGCCAAAATCTGAAATCTTTGGATTCGTATTGGCATCGGAACAAAACATTGCTAGCTTTAAGATCATGATGTTTAATTCTAAGCCAAGAATCTTCATGAAGATAGAGAATCCCTCGACCGATCCCTCCTATAATCTTGTAACTACTCGACCAATCCAGTTGCCCTTGCCTCTTTGAGTCTATTAATTTCTTTAAAATTAAATATTCAACTCATAAATGAATGAGACTCAATAGGATGATAAAATTATTTGATTCAATTCAAAAGATCAACCATATATATTCTCATTCATTTAACAAGTGGTATTAGAGTGGACTCACTCTGATTGGATTAGCGTCCTAAGCGTGATTTTTGATCTCTATTGTTATGAATAATTTTAAGTGTTTTATTGCTTTTGGTTGTGAAAATTTGAAAAATAAGACGCTAATGTTACTATTGAAGTTGATTTTGTTAGGTTCTAAGACTTTAGGAACTAAATGTATTAGAACTTCATTATGTATTATGTTGCCAAACCATGATCAAAACATAAAGTCTAGATTTAGGCTTGCTCAAAGTGTGTTTATGTATAAAGTTGGAATCGAGTGATCGCATGATTTATTGGTCTAAATCTGCAAGGCTCGATCGATCGAAAATTAAACTTGATCGATCGAACCTCATGCAGATTAATTTTTCTGCAAAATCTTTCAACTTAGCCTAAGCCCGATTTGATGTGTAGAGTTTTATGTTTTACTCCAAGTATAAAAGGGAAAACCCTATCTATGTTTTAGAAGTCTTTGATGTGCTATGTGTTGAATTTCTTGTGAGATCTAGAGGTTTTTACCTTCATACACACTTAGGGTTATCAAGATCAAGATTTATGTCAAGAACTTGGTGATCGCTTTAGTTGTTGCATAAAGAATTTAAAGAAAATTTGAAACCTTTGAGTGGAGTCTCAAAGTCACAAGTGGGAGTACTTGTGGTTGCAGTGGATCAAGGAAAGAAGTAATCCGTGGACTTGGAGCTGTCACGTGGTCATGGTAGTAAGTTTTCTACTCAAGGTAGCAATAGAATGTTAGTGGTCTAAATTCTATTGTAAAAACTTCAATTCTTTCATAGTGGATCTATTTTACCTTGAGTATAGCTAGGTTAAATCCTCTCCAGGTTTTTTACCGGTTTGGTTTTCCTAGGTTATTATATCGTGTGTTCTTTATATTTTCGCATTATTTACATGATATGATTTGAATGTGTTAACCTAGACATGAAGAATTTATCTAAGTAATCACTTGGCTAAATAACTAGGTTAAACAACTTGTGTTTTAAGGGGTCTAAAAACGTACAGATTTTATTGATGACTGTGAAACTTTCTGTAGGGAGTTATCTAAATCTTTGAAAATGGCTAAGAAATTCCAGAAAGAGTTAAAATTGACTAAAGTTGAAAATGAGGAATTGATTGTGAGATTGGATGAATCCAATAAAAAGAATGAATTTTTGAGGAATTAATTTTCATCTCGAGATAGTTTGCCAAACTATTTTTATACTTAGTTTTTAAAGTAAATTTTTTATTGACATACAATGAATTTTGTTTTTTATTTATTTATTTATTTATTTAGAGTAAGCTATATTTATTGACATACAATGAATCGAGGTGTAATTAGAATTTAATTAGAATTTTGTGTGTGTGTGGATATATTTAAACTTCTATAATTTATTAATACAGATAAATAAGAAAAAAAAAAGTCTTAAATCATGGAAGCCCTCGCTATTTATTCATGTTCAGAGCTAAATTGTAATATACACAAAACACACAAAGGACTTGGACTAAGGACAAAATGGGTTTTTGGCCTTTCCAACCAAATTAATTAGCTTTATACCCCCCTTCCCAAACTAATTAGGAAAATGCCTCTCTTTTAATACTTGATTTTTGATAAATCAAGTTAGGTCCTATAGTGGCGTTTTTAAGGAGCCTATAGTAACGTTTTAAGGACCTATAGTGACATTTTTTAATTCGACTTCAATGAAATCGAGTTATAGGCAATGAAATTGACCTATAGTGGCATTTTTTTACCTATAACTCGATTTTATTGAAGTCGAGTTAAAAAACGTCACTATATGTCCTTAAAACGTCACTATAGGCTCCTTAAAACGCCACTATAGAGCTTCATAAAATTTTTTTTTTAACTCGATTTATTAAAAATCGAGTTTTAAAAAATGAGCATTTCCCTACTTAGTTTGAGAAGGAGGGCATAAAGCTAATTAATTTTGTTGAAAAGGGCAAAAGCCCATTTTGTCCCTTGGACTAATGTTCAAACTGAACAACTGGGAACCCTTTCAACATATTTATATAGTTTCGATTTTATAAGCAAATGTAATACGCAATTGTGTCTCATAGTTTTCTCACTTGGTAAACTTAAGTAGGAAGGCTAATTATCGAGGGTGTAGTTCAGTATTGGACGTTTCATTAACAGACCATGGCATTGACTTCCATGTAGATTGATTAGACCATGGCTGTTGAGGTGATTGCAATGTAACAGAGCCGGTATTAAGTGTGAGAACTATGGTCTCCATGGTGGGTCTTTCGGCTGGATCTTCCTGAACACATAATAAACCAATATGGATGCATCTCATGACTTCATCTCTCGAAAAGGAATCTCCCAAAATTGAATCCAACAATTCCAAGGGCTTACCATCTCTCCAGTGTATCCATGCCTGCGTCAATTTATCAAGTAGTGTTTAGAATGTCACAAATTTCTCTTCTATTTACTCGGGAGTAGATGATTTAGAAATTAAACCAAAGAAAGTTACAATATCTATTCCAAACTTACATAGCTTAAGAGGTCCTCAGTACCTTTTGATCCGCAGAAATTACTGTTCTTACCACTGATAATCTCTAGAACCAAGACACCAAAGCTATACACATTTGATTTCTTAGAAAATTTTTCGTGCATTGCATACTCTGGAGACATATAACCACTATAAGCCATTACCAAGATTATAATAGTGTTAATTAGGAGGCTCTAACCATATTCTCAGAATTCTAATTATTTAAGTTGAGTTCAAAGCTAACTCCGGATTGGTTTCAAAAATGATGTCATACAACTAGCATTATTCATTGATAAAAGCATATATATATTTGCACCTACGCGTTTGATCTTAGTGAAATATAATTTGGGATGAACTTGAATTCATTCATCAATTTTGGTAAAGCAAAGAAGAAAAACTTCAAAATTTACTATGTCCCCACAATTCTACATGTATTTCCTTGAGTTTGATCGACTCCAAATATCCTTGCTGTGCTAAAATTTGAAATTTTTGGATTCATATCTGCATCTAATAATATATTGCTAGCTTTGAGATCACAATGTATAATTCGAAGTCGAGAATCTTGATGAAGATATTGAATTCCTCGAGCAATCCCACCTATTATCTTGTAACGACTTGACCAATCCAATAATCCTTGTTTTTTAGGGTCTACAAGTTCATCAACGACAACAATTACTTCATGTTAGAAACAAAAGATTATACAAATGACTATTTAATTATCATAATGACATAACACTATTGGATATATGTTCAGGTAGACAGACCATGTAGAATACAGTCAAGACTCTTGTTGGGCACAAATTCATAATCGATTATATTTTCTTCTCTTTCCAAGCAAAATCCCAATAGCCTTGCTAAATTCCTGTGTTGAAGTTGGGCTACCACTACAACCTCTGTAAAGTTGAATTTAATCAACCATTTTGTTGGCTTTATTTCATGCTAAATTTGCTTGTAATTCAGTATTTAGTAACCCTGTATTTAGGTGGGAATCATGTAAGGGTAGTGTGTGAGAGAGTGTGAAGAAATGTTCAAGTTTGTGCAAAGAAGCCGGGACTCGTGATTGAAACTCGCGGGTGACTCGCGACTGGAAAGCCGCTAGAAGATGGTCACGTGTCAAGCATGCAGGAAGCTGAAGCGTTATACCAGTTGTTGCACTATAGGACAAAAGTCCAGACTGGCAATACAGTTACCACGCGGATTGAACTCGCGACTCAATTAAGTCGCGAGGCCAAACTGCCAGCCAGCTCTGTTTTGAAAAAACTGACCCTTCGCATTCCAAACACACACTAGTATATATAGACTCTTATACCTACGAAATGTAGAGAGCTTCCAGTGAGAATTTTGAGAGAGAAACTCTAGAGAAAATCAAGATTAATTCATCCACAATCTTCACATAAGAGACTCTTCAAATTCCTCTACTCTCGCCCTCTCCATTGTTACATCCTTGAGAGGTTCTTGACCAAATCCTTTTCTCACCATACCCACATCTATGAGAATGATTTTTGGTACTTTGAGAAGCAATTAGGAAGGGACCAATTCATATTGGTTGATGCTATCAACTATAGTAGAATCCGGTAAGCTAGAAAAGAAAAATGTTCGGTGTAACCTCATTGGAGCAAGAAGCTTGGAGGGTTTAGGTACATTGAGTAGATTAGGCTTGGAGGGTCTATTGCTATTTATTTATCCCAACTACATTTTCTAGTGGATTATTAACCGCTTGGAGGGCGGCAAAGAGGTTTTACGCCGAGAGTTTCGGTTTTGTCTTCGATAACACATCGAGTATTGTCCTTGTGTTTGCATCTCTCTTCCCTTTATCTTTGCCATTTTAATTACTGCTGTGGTTGTGATTATTTATGGTTTAAATTGTTTATCAATTCTATTTTAGCTTATGTTCATGTTCTGTACATTTATTGTTTCATTATAAGTTTGAATTAATAGTTTGTAATTTGGGACCTAAACGTTCAGGGTGTTTTATACACATTTTGAACATTCAACCTCATTCTTAAATTGTTCTGCACCTTGTCTAGAGTTTTTTGATAACCTCTTCACAGGTATTTCTTGTCTATTAGGAAATGTACCCTGAAAATATATGTTAACCAACATCTAAAAATATTTACTTTTATAAAGCTTGTGATCTTAAAATGACTCATATTTGTGTGCATTTAATTTTTTTATTCCTAACAAGTTTTTCCTACAAAGAAAAAATTGTTATTTTTTTTTTATTCCTAACTAGTTTTTCCTGAAAGAAAAAAATGTAATTACAATAAAATAAGTGAGGCATTCTAATTTCATACCTTGTAAACTTGACCAAACCCACCTTCACCGAGCTTGTTATCCTCTGAGAAATTGTTTGTGGCACCTTCAATTGTAACAAAATCAAATTGCAAGGACTCTACATTTGTAATATCATATGCTGCTACAAATGCAAACAATAAAAGTAGGATATTACACTACAAAGAGCATTGTTTACCGACCTGATCAGGACCTAAAAGAATGTTCGATATATCTGGTTTACTTATTCTTTACTACTTTCTTCTTCTACAACATTGTGCTTCTTTCCACTCCTTGTTAGGAAACAGCAGCCCACAACGAATAGAACCACGGAGACAGAAATTGGAGCAACTATGGCGACTATCATTGCGGTTGACATTTCGCTATTTCCTGCATAAATAACATTATATGATTACCTTGATATAAACCGAAATCCATCATACATTACCGTAGAGGTTAGTGACATGCGAAGAGACTAAGTTTACTACTTCCTATCAACTTAAAATTTTGAGACATGTTGTAGTATATCACAGTATTGGAGGAACTGTCATGAGTTCGAACCGTTAAATAATTTCACCGTTTTCCATCTGGTTAAACATTTGAGACAAGTCATAGTTTATTGCAACTATATTCCTTTCTTCTTTTTTGCTCAAACGTAAAAGCGGGCACACACTATCTTTTTAAAGGTAAAATCAAATTATGCACTACGGAACAGAGGAGATGCTATTTGGTCCAAAGACCAAAAACCGCAAATAATCACATAAACACAAAAAAGTAACGTAGTTTTTTTTTTTTTTTTTTTTTTTTTTTTTTTTTTTTTTGAGAAAGAAACTAATAGATTTTATTAATGAAATTCAACTACATCCAATTGTAAAATCGAAACAATATGTGATGGGACATCTTCCATCCATACTTGAAAATCTGGTATGCATAATGCATTTTTAGCCAGACTATGAGCAATCCCATTGTTGTTTCTCTTAATGTAAGAATACAACAATCTTACAAAATTGTTAGCAAACATTTTTACATCTTCAAACAGCAAACCCGTTGGTGATAAGCTACACTCTTCTGACTTCAAATCTTGAGTCAGTCCAAGAGAATCACCTTTAAGGATAGTACTACGAAATCCTAACTCAAATGCAAATGATAATGCATTGAGGGCTGCCAGCGCCTCAATCACTTTAGCCTCGTATGCTAGAGGGATTTTTTGTGAGAAAGAAGCCAAAACAGCTCCATTACTCTCCCGTATTCCCACTCCAATACCAGACATCTTTGCCTCATCTATGAGGTGTCCAATGGCTGCAAGGGATACGTCCTCGCACCACAGAGAATCAATAGTGCGCTTAAAGTCACCTTTGAGAACAATGGCTGATAGACCATGCACTTGAGCGAACTTAAGTGCTTCCTTGGCTGCAAAAGCCTCCATTGCATCAACAAAAAAGCGCAGAGATATACTATTTGCCATGGATGCAATAACCCTGCCATGCTCATCCCTTATAATTACCTCAACACCTGCCTTTTGCTCCTTTCTAAAAATAGCTGTGTCTAAATTAACCTTGAACATGTGATTGAGTGGAGGAGTCCACTCTGTGTGTTGATGAGCAAGGTTGCCATGGTCTGGAGGTTTTGGAGGAATTGAATGTACATAAGATGCTTGAGCAGACCAAGCATCTTGCAAAACCCGTAGGTTAATGTAATTAAATCCCATTACACCCTCATTAAGCCCCTTTATTGTAATTTCAAACAATTTTGACGTTGGCATCTGATTTGGAATAGACTTTATGGCACCATAACCCTCCTCCATAATGTTAGGAGCATTAATAGGAATAATAATGATTGGGATAGACTCCATATTCGGCTCAACCACTGAAACATCTTGTAACGTATCAGCCACATTAATATCCTCCTCTGTCATGCCATCAATGCCTTTACCCATTGCCATGGGTGCATGTGGACTTGATTCCGTAAAAGGAAGGGTTGAAAGGTTACCAATATGGATAGAATTCTTTTTGGTTTCAAACTCATTCAATGCCTTGTCAAAATCCGAGATTAATTGGTTTCCCTGATTTGGTTGTAACGTTCCTTCCATGTTCCCACAATTATTGTTCAGCACTTCACCCTCTTTAATTCCATCAATGCTTTTTAATGCCTCACCATCAATGCATCTTTCTGTCACCCTCTCTGCTGGTTGCGCCACCATCGGACCTCCTCCCTCACCTGCCCTCACCATTAGGCTTGACTGCTGATGAACACCATGAAACTTAACACAGGTTCTAGGCTTCAAACGCTCATAATAACACTTTCCTACATCACCCAGATTATCCAAGGCAAATAACACTCGATGCTCCTCATGATTGCGTATCCTGAAACCATTCATGGACCTCCATAATTGTTTTGAAATTCTTGCCTTGGCTTCCATGTCAAGGAATCGTGGCGTTAGTAACTGTGCTGCTAGGATGAACTCACCTGATTGTTGGTCTCTTTGAAGTACAAAGCTTGTGTTCTCCCTCTCAGATAGAATAAATTGACTCCATTCTCCATCTAAGTTCTCCATATCCATGATAGGTAATATGCAAACTGACTGTGTTTCCCTAAAACCCCAAAGAAAACAAAACCTCACTAGCTCTAAAGGTAACCTTGTTACCTTAGAGATACAAACTCTCCTTCGTTAGAAGGGACAGAACACTTCTACTGTCTGAGAGAAGAGAGAAAGCTCTCTCTCTAGAGACAGAGAGACTTTGATAATTGTTAAATGTCAAATTTATGTAACGTAGTTTAGAGGTTAAAAAAAAAAAAAAACCAACTCATGGACCTAACACTTCTTTGCATCCTAAAACGTCAATTTTTACACTATTTAGGCAAATAGAAGTTTGTATTAATACAGAACAATTCAATGCTTGAAATCATGAATTGTTTCCGGGTTGTCTTAGTACAATTGATCTACCATATAGAACACATATATTGGCGGGTCCAGATTCCAGAACCTCTAATGAGTTTATAATCTAATGTCAACATACAGAAATGAACGCGTAATTAAATGACTGTAATGGCCCCTTGCTTAGGTTAAAGGTTTTGTTGTTTATGTTAAACTCACTTGGCCATATGACTGCCACATTGTACCTATTTTTTTAATTCACACAAAAATCATACCAATATAGAATACATATTATTATATATAGACAATAGTACTAATTTCATAATTAAAGCTCTTGAACAAGCATGCTGTAAATGTTGACCCACCATCACTTAATATTAATTAATTAATGGTTAAGACTGAAAAGCAGTTAAATGGATTAGAACATTCGCATCAGCCAACTAAATCCAAAATTTTTACTCATATCAGTCTATGCAAAATTATATAAAGATACATCGTTGTTAATGTAACCATGTAAATTTACATCAAAATTATTGTTAGGTTCTAAAGACTTAGGATTTTATGTATTTAGAACTCTAATGTGTAATGTTGGCAAACCATGATCAAAACAATATGTTTAGTCTTGTTTAGACTTGCTCAAAGTTATGTATTTCATGTAAAGTTGGAATCGAGATGCTGCAGATGTATTAGTGCATTTCGGCCTGGCTCGATTGATCGAAGGTTAGACTCGATTGATCGAAAGTTGGCCAGATTGCATTTTCTGCAGAATTTTCAACTCAGCCCTATCTCATTAAATGTTTAGGGTTTTATGTTTTTGCCCTAGGCATATAAGGAAAAACTCTAGCCACATTTTGGGAGTTGCTCTGGTTGTATTATTGCTCATATTTTCTGTTTTGTGTAAATCTCTTATGAGATCTAGAGGAGCTTTCCTTTACACAAAGCTTAGAGTTTTCAAGAAGAAGATTCTATCTACACCTTGATGATCAACTCAGTTGCTGCCATTGGAGCATAAAGAAACACAAGCGGGGAGCTTGTATCTTGTGGAGAATCCAAGAAAGAATGAGTCCGTGGATTTGGAGTTTGCATGTGGTCGTGTCAATAAGTTCTACTAGTAGATAGCATTAGGAAGTCAAGCGGGGGTGCTTGTAAGTCCTTTTGTATGAACTTTAATTCCTTCATATAGTGGATTCTAGTTTACCTTAGGGATAGCTAGGTTAAATCCTCCCAGGTTTTTACCGTGTGGTTTCCTGGGTCATCATATTATTGTGTTATTTATATTTCCGTTGCTTTATTCTTGATATGATTATTTGATTGTGTTAACCTAGATTTGCATAATTTGACTAAGTTAATCACTTAGCTAAATAAACTAGGTTAATCCAATTGTTGTTTTAAGGGGTCTAAACACTAACAAGTGGTATCAGAGCTGGTTGCTCTTCTTGTTGTAGATCTTTTGATCTCTGAGTTGATCCTTGACCCCTGTTGTCATGGAACATGGACACTCTCTTATTGTTCCTCCTCACTTTGATGGGAATAACTATGCTTATTGGAAAGTAAAGATGAAAGCATTCTTGAAATCTATTGATGAGAGGGTTTGGAATTCCGTTGAGTACGAATGGGAGAAACCCACTACTCCTATGAGTGAGTGGCAAACTTATCAAAAAGAAGCAACTGCATTTAATAGCAAAGTTATGAATGCCATCTTTAATGCTGTTTCAATGGAGGAATTTAAGAGAATCTCAAATGTTAAGGTTGCTCATACTGCTTGGAAAATCCTTTAGACTGTGTATGAAGGCACAAAGGCTGTCAAAATAAATAAGTTGCAGCAATTAACTTCTAAATTTGAGAGTATTAGGATGTCTGATGATGAATCTTTCGATGAATTTTATGCCAAACTTAATGACATTGTTAATTCTACATATAATTTGGGTGAAATCTATGATCAACCTAAAATCGTTAGGAAGATTTTTAGATCCTTGACTGAAGACTTTAGACCCAAAGTGACTGCCATTACTAAAAGTAAGGATGTGGAATCCATCCCTATTGATGAACTTGTAGGATCTCTTTAGTCCTATGAGTTAGACCTACCCAAAGCTAACAAATCTAAATCAATGGCTCTTAAGTCTATTGATAATGTTGATGCTGGTGGATTTGATGATGAGCTCTCTACTACAGAGATTACTTACCTTCCCAAGAACTTTAGAAATTTTCTCAGGAACAGTAATAGAAAGGCAAGAAATACAAACACTGCTGAACCTAGAAATTTTAGGAAGAATGATCTCATTAAGGTCAGCAACACTGAAAAACCTAGAGATAAAGTTGGTCAATCTTCAAATAATTCTTTGGATTCTCAATGTTTTGGTTGTCAAGGGTATGGTCATGTTAAATCTGAATGTCCTACATTCTTGAGGTCTAAGAGCAAAGCTATGGTTGTAACTCTTAGTGATAATGAGGTTTCTGATGATGAGTCTGAATGTGACGAGGATGGAAACTTCATTGCTTTCACTACTACTGCTGTAGTCAATGAAAGCGCGTCTGTTGAAGAGAGCCCTTTTGATGGGGAACTCTCTGAGGATGTTATGAATGTTGAACTTGACCTGAAGAAAATTGAATCTCTTGAGCTTGATAAGAAGAATTTGCTTGTTAAATTGGTTGATGGTAATGAACTTTTGAATAATGTGAAAACTGAGAATATGCTTTTGCTTGATAAAGTTAAATCTTTAGAACTTGATTTATCTGTTACTAGATCTACTAGTTCTAAACTTGATCAAATGTTGAGTGTTCAAAAGTATCATTCTGACAAGTCTAGATTAGGTTTTGTAGAAAGTATCTTTATATCTGCACCCCATTCCACAAACTTTGTTCCTTCATCTTCTTCTGAACCTCCATGAGTGAGGTTGTGAGTGAAACTGTTAAACCCCCTGTCAAACTTGTAGAAGTTTCACCATCTAAGAAGATTAGGGTTGATCTGAAAAAGTCTAAGCCTAAGGAGTCTACCCTTTCTAAGGACAAGATGTATGGTAAACCTGTTTGGGTTTGTCATTTTTGTGGGAAGTCTGGACACATTCGTCCTAACTGTTACAAGCTTCAAGCTACTAAGAGAGCAAACAAACCAAAAATGCTTGTGCCTCAAACACGAGATCCTATGACACTTATTGGTGAATTGGTAAAGGTTTTGAACCTTTATTCCAATTCTGGAGTCCTGGAGTTGGAAATCACTCGAACGTGAATAGGAACTCCAATGCTCATGGTGCATCTAAAAGGTTTGGATGCAAAAGACTCGATCTAATTGAGTCTTTCTGACATGGTTCTTGTGCTTCATTTCTCTTCTCCTTTATGACCATTGTTCTTTGGTTTTTTTTTTCTTTTGTTCTAGGATTTGCATTGCATAACATTCATGCATTACATTCAAGGATTTATTTTTCTTTTTTCTTAAAAAAAAAAAAAAAAAAAGGGAAGCAAAATTGTGTTTGACATTATTTTTCTTGGTGTTGAAAACAAGATTTGTCAATTTATTTTCACTTAACATGTTTTATGTACCTTGTTTAGCTTTGATGAGCTTATTTACTGCCTTTACTAGTCTAAACTTTGTAGTGCATGTTGTGTGGAAAGATGTTTGTAGTGTCTATCACTTTGTCTTAATCTTGAAGTCACATATTATTTGACTGTCGGACTTGATCTTTTTGAGAAAGACATAAATAACCATTTCACCACTGTTCACTAGCCAATCAAGAACACCTTAGTACATATCGTAAGATTTTGTGCTCGAGAAAGTGTAGCACATGCATAAAAAAAACATATGGTGTAGCCTCGGCTTTAATTGCTTAATGGTTAAAATTTGTGTGTACTATTAGGCTTGATGCCAAATCACATAATTAAAATTGGTGTGTACATTATCCCAGCTATTTAATAAGTTTCTGAACAATCAAAATTGGTGTGTATATTATGAGGCAAAATCAAGAAACTTACATGATTGCAAGCTTTTGTTCTAGGAGATGTGATAGTTATAAGATGTAACACTTTTGGTGATAGTCTCTTTCAAATTCTATGTGATGAATTTTGTAGACTTTGTGTTTGATTTCTATTCACATATCACCTCATATGTATCTTAAGCTTTTACTAGTTGCACACACTACACAAGTTATTCTTTGCTAAACTTTCTACATGTTATTGTGTGTGTTTTTGGTTTAACCAACTAAGTTTGAAAATATCTTGAGAATTATGCACAACATATTTTTTGCTTGAGAATCTAAAGGGAGAATGGTTGAAAATTTGTTTTGAGAAATTGGGTTTAAAACTTGGGTTTTTGAAAAAGCATTCTTATCTCATACTCATGCATTTTGTTCATTAATTTTAATGCTTTGAGAAGTTGTTTGCCCAACTTGTGGTGTTTTTTCAAAACTATGATTTTTTCTCAAAATTTTTGTAAGCCTCTGCCTGTTTTGATCGATCCATTCTGTTTTTCGATTGATCGAAAATGTGCTTAAAATTCTTTCAAGAGTCTCGGGGTTGATTTGATCGATCGAATGTAATTTTCGATCAATCGAATATCGCGAATCAGGTTTTTAAAATATCATACTTTGACTTGTTCAAATTACTTTTTCAAACTTTTCAAACCTTTTTCTCTCTCTCTCCGACTCGGCAAAGCTAAATCTTCAATTTTTTGTCGTTTTCCTCCGAATCTTTTGCAAGGTTTTTATCCTTTAAAGCCGGTAAGTCCATTATACCCCTCCTTTTTCTTTTATTTTCAAGTTTCATGCATTTTTTCATGCATTGTTCATTGAAATTTTTGGACCTATTCTTTTTGGGGTTTTTGTTGATTCAAGCCTTTTTAAGTGAAATTGATCATTGGGTTTTTGTGGGGACATGATATAAACTTGATGTTGATGGTTTAATTTGATCATTTTTGTGATTTGTGAAAAATTGAAAATTCTAGGGCTTGTAATTGATCCGAATTGGGGATTTGTTCAAATTGAGTTCAATTGATGCAAATTGGGTTGTTGTTTTGATGTAATTGATCATTATATTGTGTGTTTTAGCTTTTGTGATGATCAATTAGTCAAATTAAAAAATAAAAATAAAAATAAAAAACTTAACAAGTGGTTTTTCAATTTTGGGGTTTTTATTAGAAACTCTATGCTCCAGTCAATTTTGTGAAATTGAACTTAAATTGAACTTAGTTTTACTGCATTAGTACATGCATCATAACATTTTGATTATTCATGCATCATATAGATTTTTATTCTATATTTGCTTTGTGCTAATTTACAGTATGCCCTTGGTTTTTGTTTTGTTTTTGTTCTTTTGGTTCTTCTGTGTGTCTCTATCCTTTCCTTAGCATCATGCCTAGGAAAACTAGAGCTCGTATGTCTGTTCCCTCACCTTCTCCTCCCCCACCTTCCTTTGACCATGAGAGATTTCCTAGTGAGAAAAACCAAGAGATTTTTGAGAAGCTGAACCTTAAGAGAAAAATTTGGGCTGAGCGTTCTGTTGTGTTAGATGAGTTAGATCCCGCCATTAGGGCAAATTTTGAGCGTCAGGGCTGGTTACCTCTGCTGGATATTTCTGATCCTCCTCTCCCAACTACTCTGATTAGAGAGTTCTTTTCAAACATCTCTATCCGCATCTATGATTCCAACACTTTGGTAAAGAGTTGGATACGAGGTGTAGAGTTTGTCATTACTCCTACGGTAGTGGTTGATGCTCTAGGGGTACCTTTTGGTCCAGCACCTTATTTACCCGTATGATGAGTCTCCATTCTTGGACGATGTCATATCATACATCACTGGGTCTTCTATCCAGTGGGGTTCTGATCATCGGATCACTTTTCTGAGCTTCCTGAGACTATCTATCTTTTTCTTAGGATAGCATGTTATTCTATTTGGCCTATCTCTCATCTTCACACCTTTTCTCTTGAGCGGTGTGTCTTTTTGTACACTCTAGTTACCGATGCCCCTATGAGTTTTCCTCACTTGTTTCTTCGTTCTTTGAATGAAGTTTATAAGAGTTCATCTTTCTCTCATGCTCTTATTCATTATATTTTTGTTCATAGGATTTTGTTATATCTTGGTCTAGATGATTTCCCTTCTTCTGAGCTCGTACATGTTATTGGTCTTATAGGTGCGTCTTTTCTTAGACAGAGGGCTGCTCATCTTCGAGCTGGCTCTAAACACCCTAGGTCTGAGCATTCTGGTGCCGCACCTCCTCTTTCTTCTTCTACAGGTCTTGTTGTGAGGATGTTCCTGATCCTGCTAGTGATGCTGCTGCTGCTGCTGTTCCTCCACCTCCTTCGGATGACTTCGATGTTCATCGTACCTTGGTGACTGTCATGACCGTTTAGGCGGCTCATGGTCAGATTTTGGTGGACTTGCTTGATGAGCTACGTGCTTTGAGAGCTAACTTGGCGCATCTTCATTCACCCTCACCACCTCCTTTTGATGACATGTGATTGTCCTTTGGCATTCCGTCATAAAAAGGGGGAGTAGAGTTTTGAGACTTGCAAAGGAGATTTTGTAGTTAGAAGTTTTTTCTTTTGTTTACGGAGCTAGTGGTGATATTAGATTGTATCTAGGTGTTTCAGCATGTATATTTTTTTTTATATCATTCTTTTTGGGGCTGCTCATGTTAAGGGAGATACATTTATTCTTATATAATTCTTGTTTTTTTTTTTTTTTTTTTTTTTTTTTTTTTTTTTTTTGTATTCACTGCTTATTGATTTATATTTTTGAGTTATTCATTGATATATGTCTTTATTATGTGTTGTGTGAACTTACAAGAATGTTTTTATTTTTTATGTATTTAATTTAGGGGGAGAGTTAGTTTACATATTTGTTGATTTACTGTTTTTCTGTCACACATGCATTTATGTGTTTGTTGAGTGTTTTAGGATATACAGGTTGATTCGATTTTGCTGCTGTCTACACTTGCAACTGATGGATAATAGTTAGGATTGAATTTTGTGTTATGAGCATTTTGTTTGTAAAGGGCTTTTTACTTGTAAACTTTGAGCTTTTAATTTGTGTTTTGTCACGGATTGCCAAAGGGGGAGTTTGTTAGGTTCTAAAGACTTAGGATTTTATGTATTTAGAACTCTAATGTGTAATGTTGGCAAGCCATGATCAAAACAATATGTTTAGTCTTGTTTAGGCTTGCTCAAAGTTGTGTATTTCATGTAAAGTTGGAATCGAGAGGCTGCAGATGTATTAGTGCATTTCAGCCTGGCTCGATCGATCGAAGGTTAGACTGGATCGATCGAAAGTCGGCCAGATTGCGTTTTCTGCAGAATTTCCAACTCAGCCCTATCTCATTAAACATTTAGGGTTTTATGTTTTTGCCCTAGGTATATAAGTCAAAACCCTAGCCACGTTTTGAGAGTTGCTCTGGTTGTATTGTTGCTCATATTTTCTGTTTTGTGTAAATCTCTTCTGAGATTTAGAGGAACTTTCCTTACACAAAACTTAGGGTTTTCAAGGAGAAGATTCTATCTACACATTGATGATCAACTCAGTTGCTGCCATTGGAGCTTAAAGAAACATAAGCAGGGAACTTGTATCTTGTGGAGAATCCAAGAAAAAAGGAGTTCGTGGATTCGGAGCTTGCATGTGGTCGTGTCAGTAAGTTCTACTGGTGTGTAGCATTAGGAAGTCAAGCAGGGGTGCTTGTAAGTCCTTTTGTATGAACTTCAATTATTTCATATAGTAGATTTTAGTTTACCTTGCGAATAACTAAGTTAAATCCTCCTCAGGTTTTTACCGTGTGGTTTCTTGGGTCATCACATCATTGTGTTATTTATATTTCCGCTGCTTTATTCTTGATATGATTATTTGATTGTATTAACCTAGATTTGCATAATTTGACTAAGTTAATCACTTGGCTAAATAAACTAGGTTAATCCAATTATTGTTTTAAAGGGTCTAAACACTAACAATTATTCATTTTGTATTTAATTTTTTATTCTTTCTTTATGCATCTTGAGGACGAAGGAAGAGAGTGAAAGATAGTTATGTGTGAAGAAAAAGAAAAGAAAAAAAATATATATATACATATATATATATTAATGAGATGTAGTATAAAATAAATAGGTTTTTGCATAAGCTGTTCTTATCAAGTGCTCCACTTTACCTTCTTGTCTACCTAGGGAAGTTGGAGGTGGTGGAGGTTGAAGCCCAGGTGTATTGTAAAAAGGATACAATTCGTATATAAAATTGCAACTAGGAAACAATACTCTTCCCCCTTGTTTTCCACCACAACATATTGGAAGACGGTTTATTGCTGTTTGAAGACTGAAGTTACAATCAGTGCTGGACAGATCCGGTGTGCACTGTACAAGGCTATACAGCGTTTGAAAAGCAGAGATATTTACTTTGTTGGTCCCAAACTTCTTAGCACCGATTGGAACATCAGAGGCCTGACTTGCCAGGCTAGTCATCGCTGTGTTCAGTAGCTTATTGAAATGGTCCTGGTTATTAACATTATTCGTGTTCCACAAGTACACTGTAGGACTTATGACCGCAGTAGAGAAAATAGACTCATTTGAGTAACGTATCATGCACTCGTCGTACCAAATCACAACAACCTTTTCTGTGGAGCACTTTTCGGCAAGATCTTTGGTTGCATCGGCTACGCATCCTCGGCAGATTTCCGACGTGACGTCGCCACGGCAGAGGAAGATGCCATAGAGAGGGTTGGAGGTGTTTTGGCCAGTTGTGGTGTTGTAGAATTCGAGGTTGTGTGTGGCGTTGGAAGAGAGTGAAGAGAGGAGGCCCGGGAGGGAGTTGAGACTTGATTTGTAGAGACTATTGGCGCTGAAAGTGGTGTTTGCACAGATGTGGTATAGGTAGTTTGCGCCAGGTGCGGGGGTCGTCGGGTTGAGGAAGCTAAGTATGGAAAGGAAAAGGATGGGAAGAGAGAAGGGATTGAAGGAAGTCATCTAGATGAATCAATCAATCTCTTGCTCTCTGCAACTACAACTATGGTCTATGCAAGATGTTCAATAGTTTTTTTTTTGGTAAGTTTACATTAAGAGATTGATTGATTTTAAGGCGCAAAACAATTGGTCAGTATAAAGCAAGTCAACCAAATCTCCCAAGAAACTTCAAGCGTTCAAAATCTTTTTAGACACAGAAAATTTCGCATGCTCTGCGTCACCCACGTGTCAATCAGAGAGAATGTTGAGAAAAATGTTGTGTAAGCCCGATGCAGGAGATACAGTAGGGGCAAATAGGTTCTCCATTTCAAGATTTTAGTATGAGTAATTGTAGGATAGCAATTTTATTACACAAATTTTCAAACTTATTTGTGGTGACACCTTATATCCAGTTGTCTGTCTTTTTCACATTAACTAACTACTTTTATTTTGTTCATTATTTACACTCTAATGCATCACTATTATCATAAAAGTTTGTGGT
This sequence comes from Quercus glauca, assembly GCA_023736055.1. Classification (NCBI taxonomy): domain Eukaryota; kingdom Viridiplantae; phylum Streptophyta; class Magnoliopsida; order Fagales; family Fagaceae; genus Quercus; species Quercus glauca. Next base: position 85,353,709 of record CM043319.1, on the reverse strand, counting down.
ATTAGATTTTCTCTTTTAATACAATAAATGTTCTCAAACATTCGCTAGTGTACACCATATACAATACTTACACAACTTCATATGTAAAGTTTATAGTTTTTACGTTGTTCATGTTTAAAAGTGTACAAATAATGAACAATAATGGATGGCTTAAATCATTAAGAACTTCACTTCAAACTTAGGAAGGAGGGGCGCATTTCAACATTAAAATTAGATGTAAGATTTATAATATTCAATCTAAGTTTATGAAACAAATCTTTCTATTTAAATTTGTCAACATTTTTACTTCACTAAATATTAATTCATATTAATTTATAACTGTTCCTCTGAAATTATGATCAACAATTAAAACATAGATTCTTACTCATACATATTTTTTAATTTATTAAATTTTTATGTTAATTGAATAATATAGTATCATGGAGAAAATGGGCAAATGCCCTTTTCCCACAAACAAAGCAGCATTTTACCTCTTTTTTCCAAACTAATTAAGGAAATGTTCCTATTTTGAAATCGATTTTCTCAAAATCAATTTAAGCTCTATAGTGGTGTTTTTAAAAAGCCTATAGTGACGTTTTAAGGACCTATAGTAGCGTTTTTAAAGAAACAATAGTATTTTATGAACATTGTTTAGTATGGATATGATTTATATGCGAAGAGTGAGCGTGAAGACATAAGGGTGGTGATTGGTGAAGATGAAAATATTTGGGATTGGGTTAGGGGTCTGTCAGTAGGTCGCAAGTCAACCAAGTCTCCCAATCAACTTTAATGCTTCAAAGTTCAAAGTCCTTTTTGGCGGATAAATTTTCATATGCTGTGGCACCCAAATGTCAGTGTGAAAAAATGACTAGAGAGAGACGCTGTAGAAGACCAAACGAACAAGATACCGTTTCTTTTTTGTGAGAGGAGGAGGTGTTTGATACATGCACTTAAAAATATGTGTTTTGTTGTTTGAAAACATGTGTAAAAATACGTGTTAGTGAAAAAAATTTATAAAAATGCTTGTAATATTGTTTAAAAAATAAAAATGTATGTTCGAGTGAGTATACCAAACATCTCCTAACTACTCCATTCCAACATCTCCTAAGTAGGATAACAATCGTTTACTGCATTATATTTCATAGTTATTTTACAAGTAATCGTATATTCTTTCACCGCTCATAATTTGACACATTAAAATTATATCACAAAAGATTATGATATTAAACTTTCTCTTTAAATATAATAAATATTCCCTTACAATCAGTAGTGTACACCCCAATGCAACACATGCACAATTTCATATGAAATGTTTACTGTTTTTACGATGTCCATGTTTATAACGTAAAAGTAATATTGTGTACAAATGATATACAATAATTGAAACAGTATAGTCGTTACAAGAACTTCACTTCAAACTTTGGAAGGAGGGGTGCATTTCAAAATTAAAATTAGATGATTAGATTTATAATATTCAACCTCAGATTATAAAATAATTCTTTCTTCTTAAATTTTTATCAATATTTTTCTTTACTAAATATTAATTCAATATTTTCCTTGAGCATATGTCTTATGAGCAATAATATAAAACCTAGATTCAGACTGATATATTTTTATTTATTTTTGTTCAACTTTTTATGTTGATTGAAAATTTTAATATCATATTGAATTGATATTCTTACAATTTCGTTCATCTTTGGCTTAATCACTAGTGTGAACCGGACCATACCGCTAAACTGAACTTGAATAGTTGACTTTTAGCCAAGTTGATCAAATGACTTTGACTTTAAGCAAGGTGGCTTTCTGCAACCAAGCATATCCTACTTTATGCTGAGTATGTTTTTCTCCTAGATTCTGCTTTTGGTGTTTATTTTTCCATATGAGGCTCCTAAGTCACTCAAATTATTCCATTTGTCAATCATTTTAGGTCAGCTACACAAATTTGAGCAACTCACACACTTATTCATTTCACACTAGCACGGTTCGTTCTCCATCCAATTTGACCATTCATGGATTGTAGACTTAACTAGGGTTAATCTAGTCCGTATATACACCCAGCTTAGTTTTCTTTGTCACATAAATAAGGTTCATTCTAGGAAAACTGTAGCCACTAAAAGCTTCTTCTATGGACTTAATCCCTTGTGTACTTATCTTTTTTTAGCTTCTGCTACTCTCCATATACTTAACCTGTAGTATATACTATCACATGAATTCTTGGCGGAGATCCGCCATGGGTTGAGCAAGGTTTTACACATCAGTAGACTGTGCGATCTCTCTTGGAAGTGCATGCTTCCATAAGTTGGGTAGGTCAGTAGGTGGCTTGTGCTTGTATGCATTATGGTCAGATTGTGCAGTGGTGTGCCGTGGTAGTTTATCATAGTATTAGAGGTACTGTCATGAGTTAAATAATATCATCATGTTCCATCTGCTTAAACATTTGAGATAAGTCATAGTTTATTGCAAGTATATTTATTTCTTCTTCTTTTTTCCGCAAGTACAAGGGGGCACACACACTTTATCTTCTTAAAGGTAAAATGAAGTTGTGCACTACGGAACAGAGGAGATGTTATTTGGTCCAAATACCAATAACCAAAAATAATCACACAAACACGTAAATGTAATGTAGTTTGAAGGAAAAAAAATAAAATAAAAAATAAAAACCAGCTCATTGACTTAACACTTCTCAGCATCCAAAAACGTCAATTTTTATATTATTTTGGTAAATAAAAGTTTGTACATATAATCAGAACATTTCAGTTCTTGAAAGCATGAATTGTTTCCTAGTTGTGTTACAGTCTTCATACAATTGATCTACCATATTGTCGGGTCCAGAACCTGTGATGACCTTTTAATCTAATGTCGACATATAGAAATTAATGAGTAATTAAATGACTGTTAATTGCCACTTGCTTATGTTAAAGGTTCCGTTGTTTATGTTATTAGCCTACCAGTCATCATTGCAACTCAGTTGGCCATATGACTATCACATTTTACCTTTTTTTTTTTTTTTTTTTTTTTTTTTTTTTTTTTTTTTTTTTTTTTTTTTTTTTTCTGTTGGTGGATAGCCTAATTTTTTAATTCACACCAAGATCAAACCGATAGAGATTACATATTATTATAGACTATAGTACTAATTTCATAAAGCTCTTAAACAAGCATGCCGTGAATGTTGACACATATATACCATCACTTAATATATATAGTTAAAAATGAAAAAGAAGTCAAATGGGATATTGGGTGCTCCACTTTACCTTCTCGTCCACTTACAGAAGATGGAGGTGGTGGAGATTGAAGCCCAGGTAAAGGCGATGGCGCCTCTGGTGTATTGTAAAAGCGGTACAATTCGTACCTAACATACAACTAGGAAGCAGTACTCTTGCTCCTTGTTTTCCATCACAGCATATTGGAAGATGGATTATTGCTTGTTAGGTTTTAGATCCCTATAAACTAGATTGTTTAACTTAATTAATTAACTAAGTAAATACTTAAATTTATTATTCAGATCTAGGTTAAAACAATAAAGTCATATCATATAAAGTAGCGGAAAATAAAGAACACAATGATATGATGACATGGGAAAACCAAACCAGTAAAAAACTTAGAGAGGATTTAACCTAGCTATCCTCAAGGTAAAAAAGCAAATCCACTATAAAAAATCGAAGTTTACAATAAGACCTAGACCACTAACATCCTATTACTACCACATGTAGAACTTACTAATACGACCATGTGCAAGCTCCGAATCCACAGACTCCTTCTCTATTAGGCCTTTGCAACACAAACACCTACACTTGTGATAAAAAACATAAACTCTCCTGTTTGTGACTCCAAGACCACTCTTGAAGGTTTAGATCATCAGCACCTTTGATGACTAGAGAAGGCAGCAACTTCTATGACACCGGATTTTGAGATTCTTCAAGAAACAACACCGATAAAAGACATGAGAGAGCTTATTGGGTACAAAACCCTAGATACAAAGGAGGCACACTCTTCTCTCTCTAAAATGCCTTATAAAAATGTGCTTAGGGTTTCCTTTATATACTAGGAGAAATAGATCTGAAATCCTAATTATTTTTAGGCTTGAATTGTTATTGGGCCAAACTTAAAATTCTGCAAACCCATATTTCAATCAGTTGAGCCTGTTCTTCAATCGATCGAACCAAGCAGATTTTGAAATCTTCTTTCTGCAGCTTACTTGTTCTTGAATCTTGACTTGAATCACCTTGAGCATTGTCTAATAATACATATAGATTCTGAGATCTATATCTAGACAAGTTTGTGTTCATGGTTTGCCAATTGTTCTAAACTTTTAGAACTTAACATTGCTGTTTGAAGACACAGGTTGTAGTCAGTGCTGGATAGGTCCGGTGTGCACTGTACAAGGTTGTACACCGTTTGAAAAGCAGAGATATTCACTTCGTCGGTCCTAACTTCTTAACACCGATTGGAACATTAGAGGCCTTACTTGCCAAGCTGGTCATTGAGGTGTTCACAAGCTTATTCAACTGGTCCTAGTTGGTAATGTTTTGCATGTTCAACAAGGCCACTCTAGGCCTTACGATCACAATAGAGAAAATAGACTCATTTGAGTAACATATCATGCATTCATCATACCAAATCATAGCAATCTTTTCTCTAGAGTACCTTGTGGTGAGATCTTTGGTTGCTTCGGCCACACATCCTCTACAAACTTCAGAAGTTACATCACCACGGCAGAGGTAGAGGCCGTAGACGGGGTTGGAGGTGTTTTGGTTTGTGGTGGTGTTGTAGAATTCTAAGTTGTGTGTGGCATTGGAGGAGAGTGAAGAGAGGAGGGAGTATATGCTAGTTTGGTAGATGCTATTGGCATTGAAAGTGGAGTTTGCACAAAAGTGGTATAGGTAGTTTGCGCCAGCTGTGGGAGTTGTCGGGTTGAGGAAGCTAAGTATGGAAAGGAAAACGATGGCAAGAGAGAAGAGATTGAAGGAAGTGATCATTTTGATGAATCAATCAATCTCTTGCTCTCTGCACCTAACGCAAGATATTCAATAGTATTTTATTTATGAAAATTGTTTTGGTGACTTGAATTAGATTTTGAGTATCAATAGGAGAGTAGCCTATTTTTTATGCAATATTTTTGGGGGAAAAATAGTAGTATAGAAGATGTTCTCACACACTCCATAAACTGTCCCAAAGTCAATATCTTACCTCTACTATTCTTAGTGGATAAATAATTGGTATCGATAATCTTTTAAAATGTATTGAAAATATATCGAAGTGTACTAGCCTGTACTTGCTTTATCGTAGATATTTTTGTCGATACAATAAATTTTTTTTTAAAAAAAATGTTAGAAAAAAACATATAATTTTTTTTAAAGTATTACTAATGTTGGCCAAAATGGCAAAATGCCCCTTTCGCCCAAAACAAGTAATAAAATGCTCATGTTCTAAAACTATTTAGGAATATGCCCCTATTTTAAACTCGATTTTCTAAAAATCAAGTTTTTCATTGAAACTCGATTCACCCAAAATATGCAAGTAACAACAAATGTAACAACCTTATGATGACCCTTAAAATAATCCTTATATATGTTTAGGATTGTGAGAAAAGAAAACCTAAACACATAATTTGGATATGCGTGAAAAACAAATCTGGAAATCTGAATTTCGTAATTCTCAATAGATACAGCTGTCAAGCTATCTGTCGAGCTTCGAATATTAAACCTCAATAGATACATTTGTCAAGCTTTAATGAACAACACTTCTTCACTTGATTCTTGGACAGATTTGCATGGCTTCAATACTTGGACTTAAACTCTTGTTCCTTGAAGTATTAAACACATCCTTGATTTACCCAATTACGAGTAAAGTGCATTTTGTCAAAGGATTAGCCAATTCTAAATGACATATACTCATAACATGTTCCACATATGTCCTAATAGTCTTTCCCTTTGGCAATCTGTGACAAAACTACAACAAACAAATGAAATATGAGAGAAGTCATAAATCACTTAACTCATACTTACTTGTTGAATACAACAAAATCTAATCCTAACACAAACTCTTAAAAAACTTTGCAAGAAGAAAGTTCATGGCATGATAGATTTTGATAACATGTATTTCTGAAACATTTTAAACAAAACTCATCAAGGCATCTTAGTGTGAAATAGAAATAAAAGATTGCATACAAAAAATAAGAAACATGTGTATAAAGAGAGAAGAAACAACACATGGAGAGATAGGTGAAATGTGATAACAACATCATCAAATATATATATATATATATATATATATTATAAATACAAAGTTTGCTATCACTAAGTGGTCACAAGACCAAAGTACAAGAGATAATGTATCTAAAAGATAAAGAAAATAAAAGATACATAAGTCCTCACTACATCCCTCAAGAAAACAAAAACACTCCCCCTAACAAAAAGGTCATGTGCTAACTCTCCCCGTAAGTATATTGTTAGGTTCTAAGTACTTAGGAACTAATGTATTAGAACTCTAATTTGTATTGTTGGCAAACCATGATCAAAATAGGTTTTTAGTCTTATTTAGACTTGCTCAAAGTATATGTGTTTTATGTAAAGTTGGAATCGAGTAGCTGCAGAAGTTATAGTATGATTATGCCTGGCTCGATCGATCGAGAATTAGACTCAACCGATCGAAATTTGAGCAGAACATTTTTTCTGCAGAATTTTCCAACTTAGCCCTAAGCCCATATGACGTGTGGGGTTTTATGTTTTGCCCTAGGCCCATTGTAGAAATCGGATTCTGCAGAAGTTTAAAACAAGGCCCAAGCCAGCAAAAACATTTAGAATTTCTATCCAACTTGTCCACATAAAATGGAAATCCTAGCTACGTTTTAGAGACTTTTGGAAGACTTGTGTGTTAATCTCTATAAGATCTGAGAGGTGTTGTACCTTCTAACTATACAAGCATCTACCAGAGCAAGATCTACAATTAAGCAATGGTAGAACCTAGTTGTTGCTACAAAGATCAACAAGTGAAGGTGATTTGAAACTTTTAAGTGAGATCTCAAAGTCACAAACGTGGATGCTTGTGTTGCAGTAAGTCTAAGAAGAGAAAGAGTCTGTGGATTCAAAGCTTGCACGCAGTCATGTCAGTAAGTTACTATTTGAGGTAGCAATAGATTTAAGGATAAATTTGATTGTAAAAATTTCGATTTTCTTACAGTAGATTTGTTTTACCTTGAGAATTGCTAGGTCAAATCCTCCCCAGGTTTTTACATTGAAACGGTTCGTTTCATTGGTTTTCCTAGGTCACCGTATCATGGTATTATTTACTTTCTGCTGCTTTGCATGATATGATTTATTATTGTTTAACCTAGATCTGAATAATTAACCCGAGTAATCACTTGGGTAATAAATTATGTTACACAATCTGCTTTAAGGGGTCTAAACAAACAAATAGACTTTGTTCACGATTATAAGATGAAAATATTGATGGTTATGTTGAAAAATTATTTTGTTGCTCCATTGAAAAATTTGTCCATATCATATGCTGAAAATAATATTCATTTCTCTCCAAGCATCACATTATTTTTGTTGTGTGTAATGACCCGGAAGGTCAAGTGTATTGTAGGCCTAACTAGAACTGACCTAGACTCTCTATATATACATTTCTTAAGGTTTTTTGTAACTTACCATTCATATAATAGAGATGTGCCGGCCAAAAGTTTCATCCATGGACAAAAGCCACCAGAGTGCTGAACTACGTAATCTCATGTATTCTCACTTTCTAGCTTTTATTTTCCTATATCAATTTTTTATTATCTAAATTTCTTAATTATAATCTAACATGGTATCAAAGTCACTTTTCTATGACCTTCAATTTCAATGAGAATCCTTTGTCTCAATCAGACAAACACAGAAAACTCAAAATCCTAAAACCCTAGTTGCTAATTAACACCATCAACAAAAACCGCAATCAATGCAAGACAACCAAGTCAAGCTTCCCAATCAACATTTTTCTGTTTTTATGGTCTTGATTTTCACTCGAACTCCTAGAGCCACTGCTACGACCATAATATAGATTGGAAGTACTTTCGTAAGTTGTGACCTTCCTAATCTTAAATTCACGACCTAAAACGAGGACACGTGCTCTCAAGCTTGTCTTAGGTCTCCTGCCATGCATCGATAATTCAACACACACCATTAGGGTCACTTACACGCCACATGTGCTTGCTAAAGCTCCTCTCACGCGCATATATATGCCACGCCATCAGACACTTCTAGTAAAGATGTAGCCGCTAAAAGCTTCTTCTATGGATGTAGCCGTCAAGCAAATGGACTTAAATCCCTCGTGTACTTTTCTTTTTCTAGCTTCCACTACTCTACATATACCTAACCTGTACTATATACTATTACATGAATTCATGGCAGAGGTCTGCCATGGGTTGAGCAAGGTTTTACACAATAGATTGTGCGATCTCTCTAGGTAGTGCATGCTTCCATAAGTTGGGTAGGTCAGTAGGCGGCTTGTGCTTGTTATGCGTTATGGTCAGCATGTGCAGTGGTGTGCTGTGGAATGCTTGCATGGGCTTTGTTATGGGCATCCTTATGTGCAGTAGGTGTTCTGTGTGTGTGCAAGGTAAGGCTTGGTCACTTGAGTTGCGTGACATATTAGGTTGATATAGGAAAGACGTTCGGCTATAGCATCAATTGATAATGTAGGCTAGAAAGAGCAGCATTTTGTGGTAAAGTAATGAAGTTTAATCGTTTCCTGTAATTTATAATTCCCGTACATGCTTTGATTAGCAAGGGTACAATTAACAGAGTGTGCAAATTACTTATTCTTGATGGTCCTATTTTAATAAAGTGGAAAACAGAGGTAGTCTATCGAACTATTTACATAGTTTTTGAAGTTTTTTTTTTATTGAGATACAATGAATTCTGTTAATTTGAACTTCTACTTTATAGATAGATGAGAACCCAAAAAAAGAATCTTAAATCACGGAGGCCCACCGCCAACCCCATTTATTCATGTTCAGAGCTTAAATATAATAATATACGCAAAACATAGAAAGGGCTAGGACTAATCTTCAAGCTGCACGACTGGGAAATCTTTTAACATATTTGAGTTTCGATTTCAAAAGCAAATATAACATGCAATTGTAATTTATAGCTTTCTCACTTCGTAAGACAGAGATAATTATCGAGGATGTAGTTCAGTAATGGATGCTTCATTAACAGACCATGGCATTGACTTTCTTGTAGATTGATCAGACTCCAGGCCCTTTCTTGGCATGTATGTGTCTGATTTAAGAAAAAATGCTGGCTGATGAGGTGATGGCAACGTAACAGAGCCGCTATTAAGTGTGAGAACTATTGTCTCCACGGTGGGTCTTTCGGCTGGATCTTCCTGAACGCATAATAAACCAATATGGATGCATCTCATGACTTCATCTCTGGAAAAGGAATCTCCCAAAATTGGATCCAACAATTCCAAGGGCCTACCATCCCTCCAATGTATCCAAGCCTGCATCAATTTTACATCTAGTGTTCAGAATGTCACAAAGTTCTCTTCTATGCACTTGGAGTAGAAGATATAGACATTAAACCAGGAAAAAATACAATATCTATTTCACACTTACATAGCTTAAGAGGTCCTCAGCACCTTCTGATTCATAGAAATTACTGTTCTTCTTACCACTGATAATCTCTAGAACCAAGACACCAAAGCTATACACATCCGACTTCACAGAAAATTCTCCATGCATTGCATATTCTGGAGACATATAGCCACTACAAGCCATCACCAAGAACATAACAATGTTAATAAGGAGTCTCTAACCAAATTCTCATAATTCTAATTATTTAAGTTGAGTTCATAAGCCTTAGCCGACTCTTGAGTGGTTTCAAAAATGATGTATAATTAGCATTTCTAATCACATTGCTAAAAGCATACACTTGCTACCTATGTGTTTGATTTCAATGATATATAAGATGGGATGAGCTTGAATTCATTCATCAATTTTGGTAAAGCAAAGCAAAAAAAAATTCAGAACTTACTATGTTCCCACAATTCTACTTGTGTTTCCTTGAGTTTGATCAACTCCAAATATCCTTGCCATGCCAAAATCTGAAATTTTTGGGTTCATATCTGCATCTAATAATATATTGCTAGCTTTGAGATCACGATGTATAATTCGAAGTCGAGAATCTTGGTGAAGATATTGAATTCCTCGAGCAATCCCGTCAATTATCTTGTAACGTCTTGACCAATCAAGTAGTCCTCTTTTTTTAGGGTCTTCAAGTTCAACAATTACTTCATGTTAGCAACAAAAGATTATAAGAATGAATCTTGATTAGAAATGACAATTTAGTTATCATACTGACATATCACTACTAGAAAAATGTTCAAGTGGGCATACCGTATAGAATATAGTCAAGACTCTTGTTGGGCACAAATTCATAAACGAGCATCTTTTCTTCTCCTTCCAAGCAAAATCCCAATAGCCTTGCCAAATTTCTGTGTTGAAGTTGGGCTACCACTACAACCTCATTCTTAAATTGTTCTGCACCCTGTCCAGAGCTTTTTGACAGCCTCTTCACAGCTATCTCTTGTCTATTAGGAAATGTTCCCTAAAAATATATATTAACCAATATTTAAAACAATTTTACTTTGTATAACTTATATATTCCAACGTCAAGAGCTTTCGATCTTAAAATTATTCATGTTTCTAGGTGTTTAATTTGTTATTATACCTAACTAGTGTTGTCCTGAAATAAAATTAAATAAATTGGCTATTATAATTTTATACCTTGTAAACCTGACCAAATCCACCTTCACCAAGCTTGTTATCCTCTGAGAATTTGTTTGTGGCACTTTCGATTGTAACAAAATCAAATTGCAAGGACTCTACAATTGTAATATCATTTGCAGCTACAAATCAAACAATTAAAGTAAGATATTACACTACAAAGAGCATTGTGTTCAGACATGAGGACACACAAGACTCTTGTATATATCTAATTACTTATTATTTACCATCTGCTTCTTCTGCAACATTGATGTTCTTCTTTCCTCTCCTTGTTATGAAACAGCAGCCCACAATGAACAGAACCACGGCAACAGAAATTGGAGCAACTATGGCGACTGTCGTTGCTGTTGACAGTTTGCTTTTTCCTGCACAAATACCCTCATATGATTACTTTGTTATTGCCGAAATCCATTGTGCATTACCAAATGGGCTAGAGATATGCTAAGAGACCAAATTTACTATTTTCCATTAACTTAAAATTTTGAGGCGTATGGTAATTTATCATAGTATTAGAGGCACTGTCATGAGTTCGAACCGTTAGATAATTTCACCATTTTCCAGATCTGCTTAAACATTTGAGATAAGTCATATAGTTTATTGCAAGTATATTTCTTTCTTCTTCTTTTTTCTCTAGTAGAAGGGGGAACGCACACTTTATCTTCTTAAAGGTAAAATCAAGTTATGCACTACATCCTTCTCAACAAAAAAAAAAAAAAAATGTTATGCACTACATCCTTCTCAACAAAAAAAAAAAAAAAATGTTATGCACTACGAACAGAGGAGATGTTATTTGGTCCAAATACCAATAACCACAAATAATCACACAAACACATAAATGTAATGTAATTTGAAGGAAAAAAAATAAAATAAAAAATAAAACCAGCTCATTGACTTAACACTTCTCAGCATCCAAAAACGTCAATTTTTATATTATTTTGGTAATAAAAGTTTGTATATATGAATATACAAACTTTTATTCTTGATGTATTTAAAAACATTCTTGATGTTCAGTTTTTAAATTCCAAGAACATTTCAATTCTTGAAATCATGAATTGTTTGCTAGTTGTGTTACAGTCTTCGTACAATTGATCTACCATATGGAACACGTATACTGTCGGGTCCAGAACCTACGATGACCTTTTAATCTGATGTCGGCATATAGAAATTAATGAGTAATTAAATGGCAGTTAATTGCCACTTGCTTATGTTAAAGGTTCTGTTGTTTATGTTATTAGCCTACCAGTCAACATTGCAACTCAGTTGGCCATTTTACCTAATTTTTAATTCACACCAAGATCAAACAGATAGAGAATACATATAATTATAGACTAGTACTAATTTCATAAAACTCATCAAAAAGCATGCCGTGAATATAAGTTAATTGCTTAATTAATAGTTAAGAACGAAAAAGCTGTCACTTTACCTTCTTGTCCACTTATAGAAACTGGAGGTGGTGGAGGTTGAAGCCCAGGTGTAGGCGATTGGGCCTCCGGTGTATTGTAAAAACTGTACAATTCGTACCTAACATTACAACTAGGAAACAGTACTCTTCCCCCTTGTTTTCCACCACAACATATTGGAAGACCGTTTATAGCTGTTTGGAGACACGAGTTGCATTCAGTGCTTGACAGGTCCGGTGTGCACTGTACAAGGTTGTACAGCGTTTGAAAAGCAGAGATATTCACTTCGTTGGTCCCAAATTTCTTAACACCGATTGGAACATCCGAGGCCTGACTTGCCAAGCTGGTCATCGTGGTGTTCACTAGCTTATTAAACTGTACCTGGTTGGTAATATTTTGCGTGTTCGCCAAGGACCCTCTTGGACTTACAATCACAGTAGAGAAAATGGACTCATTTGAGTAACGTATCATGCATTCATCGTACCAAATCACAGCAATCTTTTCTCTGGAGCACCTTGTGGTGAGATCTTTGGTTGCTTCGGCCACGCATCCTCGGCAGACTTCAGAAGTTACATCACCACGGCAGAGGTAGAGGCCGTAGACAGGGTTGGAGGTGTTTTGGTTTGTGGTGGTGTTGTAGAATTCTGAGTTGCGTGTTGCATTGGAGGAGAGTGAAGAGAGAAGGGAGTTTATACCAGTTTGGTAGAGGCTATTGGCACTGAAAGTGGAGTTTGCACAGAAGTGGTCTAGGTAGTTTGCGCCAGTTGCGGGAATCCTCAGGTTGAGGAAGCTAAGTATGGAAAGGAAAACGATGGAAAGAGAGAAGGGATTGAAAGAAGTGATCATTTTGATGAATCAATCAATATCTTGCTCTCTGCACCTGTGCAAGATATTCTGTAGTATTTTATTTATGTACATTGAAGAGTGAAAACACACGAGTGGTGGAGATGCAAACGTTTTGGTGAGAGTAGGTACTCAATTTCAAGATTTTAATACAATACTAGTCTCACGACGCGTGCTCGTAAGCTCTTCTAATTTTTGGTTAAAAGTTAATAATTTGAATCCATTATAATTTGAGATTATTATATTTTCTAATCATAAAATACCTAGTGATGTGATGAAAAAAATATTTTATCCACAAACGCATAACACTCATCACACCCCTACATATTTTATAATTAGAAAATGTAGTAATCCCAAATTATAATAAATTCAAATTATTAACTTTTACCCAAAAAATAGAAGAGCATCTGAGTACACACATGAACTCGTGCTTAGAAGCTAGTATATCCTAAGATATTTATTTGTCCAAAGTAATGTTTTGTATAAATTAAGGGTTATCTAGAGAATAACGTCATCAATAACTAAAGGTAACTAACTTTCTAAATACTCTTAGTATATAGAGATACAGAGAAGAGAAGAGATAACTTATGATTATGGGAGAGTGGTAGTTTAATTTGAAATTTTAACATTTTGAACATTAGTATCATACTCGAATTTTTTTTTATTTTTTTTTATTGAAGAGTGTTTATATGTGTAGTTATCCAGAAATTTAAAAAAACAAAAAAATAAAAAATTGGCCGGGTAGGCTTTTTTTGGATAAAAAGTGGGATAGTTCAAATTACGAACGTGGGTAGATAACACCCCCCCTTTTTTTTTTTTTTATTAATTTATAAGAGGGTAGATAACTTTTTTTGATAGAACTTGGTGTTTTTCTTAAAAAAATTAGTTATTTGTTTTTAATTTTTAAAAAGAAGTTAAAAGCAGTTTAAATTGTAATTAAATTTGTATATATCTGTTTTTTGTTTTTTTTTTGTTTTTGGACAAACTTGAGGATGTTTTAAAAAGAAAAGTTTTTGATTTGAAGATAAATGTGAGGATGACTGTTTTTAAAGGAAAAAAAAAAAAAAACAACAACAACAACAACAAACGTATGGTTGCTTTGAAGAAGTAGGTTAGTAGGAGAGTGATCATATTTTGTCGGAAATGTTTTAGGTGAGAGTTAAAGATATATTTTTATATTGTTATCCTTAAGTTTTTCCCCTTACTTAAACATAGGCTATAGGGGTATTTTGAAACAAAAAAAAAAAATCTGATCTAAACAGGGGAAGCCCTTTAAATACTAGTATAGACTACCCTCGTCACACATGCTCTACTTTTTTTTTTTTAATTTAATGTAATTTTTCAATTTGAATTTATCTATTGTTAGTGAGGTTACACACAAAGGAATTTTTAAGAAACTAAAATTTAAAATTTGAAATAGAGTAAACTGCTGGGTTTAGCATGTGCTAGTTTTTAGGAAAAAATATATCAAATATGGGTGAGATATATTTAAATAGAGAGTGTGCTAATTTTTAGGAAAAAAAAAATTTTGGTAGTTTTTTTTTTTTTTTAATTTTCTTGAATTACAATTTTACCCCCATTTTTTTTTTTTTTTTGAAGAATAAGGATTATCTGATTAGATAAGGGGTATTTTTGACATTTTTTGAACCTATATCTAACTTTCTAAATTCTTTTAATGTATAGAAAAGATGCTCTCACACACTCCATAAACTGTCCCAAAGTCAATACCGTACCTCTACTAGTGTAGATAAATAATTGGTATTGGTACTCTTTTAAAATGTATAAAAAAATATCGAATTGTACTAACCTGTAGGCCCTGCACCTTTCGGTCAGTACAATTAAAAAAAATTAAAAAATGTTTAAAAAAAACATATTACTTTGGCTAGTATATTAGTCACTATACTTGGGCTAATATCTAGGTTCATAATATATGTGGACCTTAATTTTTATGTTCATAAACATAAAAATTCATAAATTCATAATTACATAAATAAATACAAACATATATAGATGAATATAAATATATAAATAACAGTAATTCTAAAATGGTACAACAGTATCAACTATTACCGAAATATTTCGTTCGTTTGGCCTAACCAAACTTCCTCTAGTATGAAATTGAGTTCCTTAGGCCCAATTTCACAGGGGCGGTGTCACACCCCGAACCCAAAAGGGTCCAAGGCATGGAAAAGACATCTCAAAGAACCTGTAGATTTTCCTTTTTGACAATCCAATCCACAAAAATCATATCAAGAACCAACATTAAGAATTATCATAATAATTTTATTGAATATACTCTCAAAGTAAGTCAGAGCTCTAAGCAATAATTACAAGGACCATTGACCACAAAAGAATAGAGGTTTGAGTAATTAATTACATATCACGGCTTGTCCCATCAGTGGAAATAACATCACAACCACTTTAATATACAAAAGAATGAGTCAAGCCTATTCTAAGTTTTATGCCATCTAATATACCCATTACAAAAGTTCAGCCTCCATCAGTAGTTAGTCTAACTACTATTAGCCACCAAAAAGCTGTCTCAAAAGACTGTTGCCTACTCTGAAAAGGTTATAAAATAATGGGATGAGACAGAGCCCAGTAAGTAGCATATTTAATGAGGGTGGGGGAAATGCAGGTTTCATCAATTATAGTAATAATAACATGACAAGAATGATTTAATAATGAAATACAAGTTTCTCAAAATAAATATCTTGAAACTATACATTATAATCTGTGAGCATCAACAATGTAATTTCCAAAGTCATAATATCTAACATAAGATAAATTATCCCAAATCTACCATACTACCACATAAACCGGTCAGGGGATCCACCCATTCACAACTGGCATGATATTGTCCTCTCTGGTATGCAGACTCTTGGCCCCATGGACAGCAGCCTCACCCATACCCTCAAGGTTTTTCTCTCCCCCCATGGGCAGCAGGGAGAGCGCGTCAAATAGAACCTCTCTTGCATGTGGTCTCTTGGCCCCATGGACAGCAGCCTCACCCACACACAATCAAGGAACCTCTTCCCCCCATGGACAGCAGGGAAGAACGCGTCATCCAAAGTAAAAGGGCACTGACCTTGATTTGATTTCGTTGTCACAAAGACTACGGAAACCAAATTGGGTGATCACCGGGAAATCACACATGGCATGGTGTTAAAACAACATAAACTCACAGATTACATTATTTTGAAACACATAGTTCATATCCAGATAGTTTCAGAAAACCTTAAATAATCTAACTTCTACAAAGTTTGTAAGGATTTCAACTTCATTCTTATCAACAAGATTTTCTATCAATCTCCCAAGTACTAAGACAAGATAAGCATCTTAAATATTCCAATACACCATAAAATCCAAGATTTTCTTATCAAGATTAACTAAAAGATGCTCATTTATCCATAACACAAATTCATGCATTTCCCCAAATGCAATACCAAATATGATGCTCTTTTCATATATAATAATATATAATAGGGTCACAACACAATGCTTTTATGAAAACATATATCCATATATAATTTTCCAAAATGTATTTGACCCAAAAATAACATTTACAAAACATGGTTATTTTCCAAAATCCCATTAAAAGCTACTTACCTCGCAACCGCAAAATCCTAATTCTCCAAGCTCCAAGGAGATTAGCTAGAACCTACCAATATCAAGTAAACCTATCACAATAAGTACAGAACTTGAAATTGCATCTAGCCACAATTTAGGAATTTGCCAAATAATCACTTAATTAGGCAAGCCTAGTATTTAATACCATCAATAATAATATATTTCACTTCCCTAGTTTCTCAACAAATTGATTCACAAGGTATAAACTCCAATTTATAGAGTTAACCCATTTAATATCATCTCCAACATTATGACTGGCTTCCATAAAATTTACACTACATCATTAAGAGTCCCATGAAAGCAAAATCAATATATCCTCCAAGATAAAAAAATTTAGAACTTCCACTAACTCCAA
Source organism: Quercus glauca (assembly GCA_023736055.1). NCBI lineage: Eukaryota > Viridiplantae > Streptophyta > Magnoliopsida > Fagales > Fagaceae > Quercus > Quercus glauca. The sequence continues at coordinate 85,336,734 of CM043319.1, read as the reverse complement.
ATAAACACAATGGCTATGGAAAAATTAGATTTACCAACCATCACATGTTATAACTTAAACCCCTAAATTTTTCCATCATACATAAACTTTAAGTAGTCATCAATAGCACAAAATTTATACCCACTCATCAATTAATTCCACCAATACAAAACCCATACATAAAAACACATAAATATCACTTCTATTGCTCATAAATCATATGGGTATCATCATTAATGCTTAGATAAAAATAATAATCTCAAGCAAAATGCAAAACCCACAAAAAAGATGAGAAATTTTTACCTCAAAAAAGGGATGTGGAGATGTTTATGGGTTCACAAAAATTATTCCGGTGATCTTGCCGGAATATGATGGTGGAAATGGTAGTAGTGGTGGTGTGGAAGTGTCGGTGGAGAGGATGAGTGTAGAGAGAAGTGTATGCGAGAAAACAAAAGAAAAAATGAAAAGGAAAAGAAGCAGAGAGTGAGCCGGCCAAAGAAGTGATAAGAGGGAGTGGGTAGTGGGGTTAGGTGGGGCTTGGCACGTGGGAACCCTTTAAAAGATCTGATCTTGACTTTTTTTTTCTTTTTTTTTTTTAAAGCTGACTGGGATGTCACAGGCGGCGCCACCTTAAGGCCAGGGTGGTCCTAGGACCACCTTGACCTGGAATTTTTTTTTTATATATAATAATTTAAAATTTTTTATTTGTCTACCCTTCAAAAAAAAATTTGGGAACACCCTCAGTTTTTTTTATGCCAATAAAATTAAATTTTGCTCCATAATTTGTTTTACATTCAGTAGATGAATGATTACTTGATTGTGTACATTGAAAGAGATGTAGCTTGTAGCATTGATAATAAGACTATCATGCAACGATTTCAAAATATGAAAACTCGTAGAAGACAATTGTAAACATTATGTATTTGCGTGTTTTTTTATTGTTATTGTTATCAATATATGAATTTATCTTTTTATTAGATTGTATAATTTATGCTTTTTAAGGAACATCCTGAGAAAAATTTCTGAAGCCGCCACTTCAATTTCATGTGTGATGTCCACCCTTTTTTCGGTGTTCAAGTTTAAAATGTGAAAAGCAATAGTGTAATGCATGATAATCATTTTGAGAACTTTGTTTAAAACTTGGGAAAGAGGGGCACATTTCAACATTAAAATTAGATGTTTATATATTTATAATATTCAATCTATGCACATTGATTTTAAGTTAGTAACCTTAAAGATGGTATTTTGGGACTGCACTATGATGGTAAATGTCACATACCTTAATCTCATGGGAGAGGTTTTGATTTATAGGAGTTGGGTTGTCACATATCACTCCTTAATTTTAGCCATTATCTTAGTTGTGGTCGTAAATAGATATTCATGATTTCATGTGCCATTATGGGCAAAATTGGAGGAGTCACTTTTGAATGTTCAATATGTGTATAAAACACCTTTGAACATTTAGACCCGAATTACAAAAATACCAATTCAAGCTTAATGTCAAACAATAAATGTGTGGAACAAGATCATAAGCTAATAATCGAATTGATAAACAATCTAAACCATAACTAATCACAATCACAATAGTAATTAATTGGTAAAGATAAAGGGAAGAGAGATGCAAACACAAGGACAACACACGATGTGTTATCGAAGAAGAAACCGAAGCCCTCAGCGTAAAACCTCTCCGCCGCCCTCCAAGCGGTCAATAATCCACTAGAAAATGTAGTTGGGATACATGAACAACAATAGACCCTCCAAGCCTAATTTACCCAATGTACCTCAGCCCTCCAAGCTTCTTGCTCCAATGAGGTTGTGCCAAACCTTTTTCTTTTCTAGCTTACCGGATTCCGCTATAGCCTATAGCATCAACCAATATGAATTGGTCCCTTCCTAACTGCTTCCCAAAGCACCAAATAAATCTTCTCACAGATATGGGTATGGTGAGAAAAGGATTTGGCTAATAACCTCTCAAGGATGTAACACTGGAGAGGAAGAGAGTAGAGGAATTTGAAGAGTCTCTTAGGTGAAGATTGTGGATGAATCAATCTTGTTTTCTCTAGGGTTTCTCTCTCAAAATTCTCTCTAAAAGCTCTCTACATCTCATGGGTATAAGGGTATATATATAGTGGTGAGTGTTTGGAATGCAAAGAGTCAGTTTTTCCAAAACAGAGCTAGCTGGCGACTTGGCCTCGCGACTTGACTGAGTCGCGAGTTCAAGCCGCGAGGTAACTGCATTGCCAGTCTGGACTCTTTGTCCTGTAGTGCAACAGCCGGCATGACACTTCAGCTTCCCGCATGCTTGACACATGACCTCCTTCTGGCAGCTTGCCAGTCGCGAGCCACCCGCGAGTTCCAGTCGTGAGTCCCTGCATCTTTGCACAATCTTGAATATTTCTTCACACTCTCTCACACACTACCCCTTACAAGAATCCCACCTAAATACAAGGTTACTAATTGCTAAAATACAAGCAAATTTGGCACGGAATAAAGCCAATAAGATAGTTGATTAAATTCAACCTTACAACTTTGGTAGTTGCGAGAATCTCGACTTCATGTCATTTCTCACTTGTAAATGTAGCTTCCTTACCCTGCTTTTAGTGCTTCCCCTTGACAGGGCAATTTGTCGATTATAGATGTGCTATTTCAATGGGCTCACTAGACCAATGAGTATCTCATTCAGTGAACAACTTGGATGAATTCACACAATGTCAATATTTAATTTTTTATATTGTACATGAAAATACTAATCACATTACTAGTCAACTTAAGAAGAAATTGTCAAATATAAATGTTTTCAGTATTGGATCTACTATTAACATTGAGTGCATTTTGTTGCAAGTCCATTATAAATTTTCTTCCTTGTTTAATTTTTTATCTACTTCACATGTTATTTTTAATTCTTAAAGCTATACATATTATACCAAGTAGTGCATGACCCGCACAATGTGCAGGCTACTTTTATTTATTATTCATGAAAAAATATGTAAAATTATAATAAATTCTATTAGTAGAACATTAGTTCTTTCGCTAATTGTCTATCAAACTCTAATAACGTAATCACAATACAAAAATTTTGTGCTAACTCCATTGGCCAATTTAACATTATCATGATATCATAAAAATATTATGATAACTCCATAGACATTAAAAGAAATATACTGATTTTTTAAAGAAAAAAAAAACCTTCCCTTTTATATTTATTATTATTATTATTTTTATTATTTTTATTTTAAATGATGAGAATTTCCCTTAAATATGGTCAAATGAAGACATACTGAATAGGGAAAATACAAAAAACCTCAATTATACAAACTATGTTTGTCACGATTGCAGGATTCTTACTATAACTATCCAATTTAGACTACACGAAGGACAATTAATTTCAAGAATACAAAAACTGGACAAAAGATATATCTTAGGGCAGGGAAAAAAAAAAAAAAAACTAAAACTCTTGAAAAAGTTATATTGTAGAGTTTTATTAATACCAATCACTGTACTGCCCTATAAAAATAAAATAAAAAAAGATGGTAGCACTAAATCAAAGTTACATTTATAAAATCTCACAGAGAAATCTGTAGCTACCTGATTCCTTTCTTAAGCCATGTACATCTACCTGATGCCTTTTAGCTCAATCCTTTTCCATTAAGACCTAACAAAGTTATTAATCCTCTTCTCAACGTCATTAATAGCCATTTTCTTATTTGTCTCTAGCAGTTTCTCAACTACTCTTCGGCTCTTAATAGCAATTAAGACCTAACAAAGTAACATCAACATAAATTAGAGAATGGTGCACTATGTTGCACTCTATAAACTTCAAAGGATTATTATTATCATAAATCATTCAATATATTTGTCACTAACTAGGTATGGATGCAGCAAACACGTATATGTACAAAATTTTGGGTATAAGCAAAAAAAATGCCTGTAATGTTGAATGCTCATGGGACCAAGACTAAACTAATTTAAAACGTAAATTCAATGTTTAGCAAGCATTTGGAATAATATATATATATTAAAAGCACATTCTATTTGTAAATAGTCTGCATATCAAGAATCATAAAATGATTTAGAAATAAGTATCATCTTTAAAAAATAACTAACTCAGAAAAAGATAGATTGTGGATAGGAATTTCAAAGACATTTCCTCAACCCTTCTGCACTCTCCTAAGTAAAGGAGAACAAAATAATTACTTTGAAATAAAACGGACATGCCATTTTACAATTACTTGGAGCCTATCAAATTAGCCTTTAATTTAATATAATTGCAATCATGATCAAATAGTTTTAAAAGGTAAGAGTTTTGAAGTAAAACCAGATCCACTGAATACAAAACATAAACTTCAAATATACTTTAACAGATAAACAAACTCATTCACAAAAAGAAGATACGAATTTAAAACTAATTTTTTCTTGATTCCTATGCCAATACTAAACAAAACCAATTCCAACCCAAATGCCTTAATATAAATAAAATCTAATCCCAAACCTAGCTTAAAAACAATTTAACCAAAATACCTAAACTTGAACCTAAATTGATAATAGTATTACATTAAATATATTCAACGACAGAAGAAACAGTATCCAACTATAATATAGATGTTACTGTTGTCAGGTAGTAAAATGCCTAAAAAAAAAAATTAGAGTAATAACAAGATATATAATATAATTTAATGCAACAATTCAGCCAATAGCAAAACACAATTCCATTCTTAAAGTAAATAATGAACATAAAGCTAATGCACATAATTCAAGTTTCTACAATGGCCATGATTTCAACACTAAAATCAAGTTATGGCCAAAAGCAAATATCAAAACAACTTGTAATTTTATTTTAAACCAAATCTCCATTGCAACTACTAAATTCTAATGGAGATGAGGAAATAAAAAACATTAATTCCAAATATGCAAACAAAACCAATTCTAACCCAAATGCAAACCAAAATATAACCCACAAACCTTTAAAAACAATCCAACCAAAATACCCATAAAACAATTAAAACACACGGTTTAAATACCATTTTACCAAAGGGTCTACCGTTTGGTTTTAAACCATTTCAATATTAATAAAACACAAAAACAGCATGAACACCAAAAAAAATCAGATCAAAGGGCAGGGGAAAAACAGAAAAAGGAAATTTTATTTAGAATAAATCTTTCTTTTTTTTTTTTTTTTTGGTTTTAACACAAACAGAACAGCGTTAACAATAAAAAAAAAAAAAAAAAAAATCGAAAGGCAGGGAAAAAATAGAATAAAAGACCAAAGAAAATATCTGTGTTTTTATTTATCTATTTAAGTTCCGGCGAACTTTGTCGCTTTCCCTATCACCGTATTGCAAGCCTTCTAAAGTATTTTAATTGGTTAGTTTTCGTTAATATGAGAGACTTTTTACCATTGTTTTTTTTTTTTTTTTTTTTTTTTTTTTTTTTTTTTTTTTTTTGTGTGGTTAAAATAGACCTTAAAAGTATAAGAGGATTAAGAAAACTGACTAAAGAAACTTGGTACAAAAAAAAATAATAATAATCTCTGCCATAACCTACAAAGTAATCAATTTTGTACAAAGAACATTATACTTTCAGTTTTCACAAATTATAACATGCAAAACCCAGAAAAACCTACCATTAAAAATAATAAAATCATGACTTAAAAGTATCTTTTAAAAAACTATCAACTAAAATCAACAATGTATAAATAAAATAACATTATATTTTTAGATTTCGAAATCCCACAATTTCAATCCCAAACAAAACCTGAAAATTAAAGTGAAATGAATTAGTTTAAAGAATTAGAAGGATTTCATTTTGTGGAGGTTTTCCCTAAATTAAACAAATAGAGAGGCAAAGGGAAGAGAATATTAGGAAAAGAAATTGGTACCTTTGCTTTTATGAATTTAGATACTCTAGATTGAACAAAGATTCCACTTCATCTCTGCAGAGAAAGAAATTGAATGATTTAAATCCGAAAGAGAAAAATTCAAACAAACCCATCACCGAAAATATTTAATAAAAATAGTGACATATAAGAATTTCAATTTCCTTAACCCTAATTTCTAGAACCAAACCCAACTATAATTGTAAAAGTTTGAAACATACCACAAATTAGAAAGAAAAAAAAAGTCAGAGAATGGATAGGAAGCACGTCGGAGGCATTGTTAATAGGCAGAGGGACTCATCTTCCATCCTTTGCATTTTTTTTTTCTTGGAATGAAGGGTTTTTAAGAAGAAGAGAGACCCTTGATAGAACGTTTGCTTTTTTTACTCCAAATTGTGGATATACATCAATTGAAGTTTCAGTCTTTCAAACAACAAAAACAATATTTGAAAAGGAAAGGAGTATGTTGACCTTTGGTACAAAAAAACAAAGACCATACATGTGGAGGGTACGGTGGTCTGATGGTGGCAAAGGCCTGACTGTCTTTCCAGATTTTTCTCTCTCCACCATCAATGACAGATTGAATCTCTCTCTATCATTCTCTTTCTTGGTTCTCCCTTTCTGTAATGTATGTCTCTCTAAACCCTATTTTGGGTTTTTATGGTTTTTAGGGTTTGCGTTTTTTTTTTTTTTTTTTTTTTTTTTTTTTTTTTTTTTTTTGAGAGGTAGCTTGATGTTTGTATAGATACACATTTGATGAAAGTGAGTCTCTCAAAACACACCATATGGTATTTTAAAGTATAAGTTGTATACGTGTCAGAATTTTAAGGGGTCATTTTTCCTAACGTGGCAGCACCTCCTTAAAGGCTTCTGCTTTTAAATATAGTATTAGATTTCAGTTAGTTATTTTCTTTAACTTTTTAACTTATTTGTTTTTGTACAGCTTCTTAAAAGTATCATTTTTTTAAGTATTACTAATATTTTGTTATCTTTCAGCAAAAAGCTAATCCAAAAATGTATGGGTGTTTTTAAGTTTATTTTATGTTTCAAGTACAACATTTATTTATGTTAATGTGTACAGTGTTGTGGGCTTTAGGCCCAACTAGATTACTTGTATAGCACACATTCTTGCACTACACTCTTACTTGTATTGCACTCATATGCCTCCTATATAAAGGCATTCATGTATATTCTTTCATTGAGAAATACAATACAATTATTCAGTATTTCTAACATTGTATCAGAGCCACTGCTCTAATTGTCTTGTGTCTTGCAGTCTTGTCTTTGTCAGTATTTTTGCTGCTTCAACTTCTGTGGTCAGTAAGCCCTTTCAATGCCCTCTCCCAACTGCTCTACCGCCATCAGAGGTCCACAGGGTTGAATCTTCACAGCCAGAAGCTCCTCCTCCGCCGCCAAGACCATTGCCATCAACGGATCTGTCACTTCTGGCCTCCGATTAGGACATAACACATATCATTGTGTAGATTTTCAATCACTCTACACAACGCCACCAAGAACATCCTCATCTGACCATCCATGCACTACCACGTGCCAGTCAACGTTTCGGCCAAATTTTCCACGTGCTTCACGCGCCACCAGGGTTGCTCCGATCTTATTGCCTCTGCCACCATCGGACTCATCCTTCTCTGATCTACATTTTCAGAAAAGAATTGGCTTCATCGGATAGCTCACACGCTCCCATGTGCCGGCGGTATACGCTGCATCGATTTCACGCGCCTCACGCGCCATCTCTGCTGTCTCACGCGCGCCACACACCACACACGTAAAACAGCTCTTCCATGTCAGCCTTAGCTAACATCAACATCTTGTCATCTGCTGACATCATCCATTGACTTGACAATGTTGACTGTTGACTTCCAGAGTTGACTTTGACCAGGGTTGACCATTGACTTTTTGCCATAGTTGACTTTTGCCGTTTAGCTACTCCTTACCCAATTTTTTTTTGCGTAGATTTCATTTTTGCAGTCTATTTTTGCAAATTTTGCTTCTAAATGGAGGATAAGGACATGTCTTCTTCTTATTGCAATAATTGTCGCCGACAATCCAACAAACGTTTTTATAATTTTTGCAAACGTTTTAGCCACAATATTGAGACTTGCCATCAACGCAACAAATTAGCTGTTTCCATTTCTGCTGCTACAGTTGCTAACACTGAGAGTGTCCAACCTATGCCTCCCGTCTCTGCACAGTCTCAGTCTTCTGAATCCACTTTCACCATTTCCAGAGATGACCTTATAAATATCATCGCTAATGTTATTCGTATGATTGGTAATGCATCTTATTCCTCTTCTCTCTCAGCTTTATTTGGTATGTCTTCTACCTTTTGGCTTATGGATTCTGCTTGTTGCAATCGCATGACACCTCACTCGTCCTTATTTTCTGAACTTAAACATACACCACACCCTCTTAATATTCACACTGCAAATGGTTCCACAATGTCTGGTCATAATATAGGTTCCGTTTCAACCTCCAACCTCTCGATTCCTTGGGTCTTTAATGTTCCTAACCTTTCTTACAATTTATTTTATGTGGGACAATTAGCTGAGTTGAGTTATCGCATTATCTTTGATTATTCTGGGTGTATTGCGTAGGATCCGAGGACAGGACAGGAGCTTGGGACTGGTCCTAGAGTTAGGCGTATATTTCCCGTGGACAACCTTTGTCTTCCACTTGTTGCTCTTGATTCTGTTGTTGCAGCTGCTGCAGTTTCTTCTACTCCTTCCCTTGCACTTTGGCATGCTCGACTCGGTCACAAGTCTTCCTCTTGGGTACAACAATTGGCTTCTAGAGGCTTGTTAGGTTCAGTGTCTACAAAAAATTTTGATTATGTTTCATGTCAGTTAGGAAAACAACCAACTTTGCCTTTCAATACTAGTAAATCAATATCCACGGATATCTTTGACCTTATTCATTCTGATGTTTAGGGGCCTTCCTCTGTCTCTAGTATTGGTGAGTCTTGATATTTTGTTGTCTTTATTGATGATTACTCTTGCAATAGCTGGATTTTTAATATGAAACATCGTTTTGAATTGCAAGTATATTCTCATTTTGCAAAAATGGTTGAAACTCAATTTTCCAAACGTATCAAAATTTTTCAATCTGATAATGCTCTTGAGTACACTCAATATGCTTTCCAAGCTATTTTGCATTCCTATGGCACTGTTCATCAACTAACTTGTCCAGGTACCTCTCAGCAAAATGGTAAAGCCGAACAAAAACTTCGTCATATTCTTGACACTGTTCGTGGTCTCATTCTCTCTGCCAAAGTTCCTGCTCCTTTTTAGGGCAAAGCTGCTCTTCATGCTGTTCATGCTATTAATCGCATTCCAAGTCCTATTATCCAAAATCAAACTCCATATAAGCACCTTTTTGGGTCACCTCCAGGCTATTACCACCTCCGCTCCTTCGTTTCTGATTGTTTTGTTCTTCTTCAGCCACATGAGCATAACAAACTTGAGCCTCGATCAAGGCTTTGTTGTTTTCTTGGCTATGGTGAAACTCAAAAGTGGTATCGGTATTATGATCCTGTCCCTCATCATCTTCATATCTCCCGCAATGTTGTCTTTTGGGAACATCACTCCTTTGTCGAGCTCTCACACTTCTGTGCCTCCCTATCTTCCTCCTTTATTTTAGATCTTTTACCAGATGAGGCACATATTCCTTCTATAGCTATTCCTGATCCTCCTGTAGTTGCTCCTGATTCTCCTATAGACTTCTCTATCCAACCACCAGAAACCGTTGATCCCTTTCCTAGTTCACCCTTTAATGAACAGGTGAAAGATGCATAGGTTGAAGATGAGCTACCCAACCCTGAGCTTGGGTACCCTGCTCCTGTTCTGCCTGAAGATCTTGCACAAGATATTCCACCTCGTCACTCAACTCAGGTAAGATCCATTCCTACACATTTACTTCATTATCATTGTTACACTGCCCTTTCTACACTGCACAAGCCTCACACCTATCGTGAGGCTTCCATTGACCCTTTATGACAGATTGCAATGAAAGAGGAACTTAATGCATTATCTAAAAACCATACTTGGGATTTGGTGACTCTCCCCCTTGGGAAATCTGTGGTTGGTTGTAAGTGGATCTACAAGATTAAGACTTGCTTTAATGGGTCCATTAAGCGCTACAAAGCTCGTCTTGTTGCAAAAGATTTTACACAGGAGTATGGAATTAATTATGAAGAGACCTTTGCTCCGGTTGCTCGTATATCATCTGTCCGTGCCCTCTTAGTTGTTGCTACTACCAGTAAATGGGACATTTTTCAGATGGATGTTAAAAATGCATTCCTTAATGGGGATTTAAGTGAAGAAGTTTATATGCAACCTCCTCCTGGTCTCTCTATTGAATCAAACAAGGTTTGTCACTTTCGACATGCACTTTATGGCCTTAAAGAAGCTCCATGAGCTTGATTTGCCAAATTCAGCTCTACCATCTCTCACTTGGGTTACATAGCCAGTCACTATGATTCTGCCTTATTTCTTTATCGCACTAACAAAAGCACTATTTTACTTCTCCTGTATGTGGATGATATGATCATAACTAGTGATAACCTTAGTGGCATTCAAGAACTCAAGGATTTTCTCAGCCAGCAGTTTGAGATGAAAGATCTTGGACATCTCAGCTACTTCTTAGGTCTTGAAATCACTCATTCTACAGATGGACTTTATATTACTCAAGCCAAGTATGCCTCTGAACTCTTGTCTCGAACTGGACTCACTGATAGCAAGACTCTTGACACTCCAGTTGAGCTTAATGCGCATCTGACTCCGTTAGGGGGGAAACCATTGTCTAATCCCTCTCTTTACAAACGCTTGGTTGGTAACCTAGTTTATCTCACTGTCACTCATCCAGACATTTCCTATGCTGTTCACCAGGTGAACCAATATCTGTCTGCTCCACGATCGACTCACTATGCTACTGTTCTGCGCATTCTTCAATACCTAAAGGGCACTCTCTTCCATGGTCTTTTCTACTCTGCTCAGTCTCCTCTTATTCTCCGTGCATTTTCTGATGCTGATTGGACAGGAGATCCCACTGATCGCAGGTCCACCACTGGTTATTGCTTTCTTCTTGGTTCTTCTTTGATTTCTTGACGAAGCAAGAAACAAACTCATGTGGCCTACTCTAATACTAAAGCAGAATATTGTGCCCTTGCTGATACCACATCTGAGCTCCTTTGGCTACGATGGCTTCTCAAAGACTTGGTGTGTCTACATCCTCTGCTACTTCTCTTTATTATGACAATCAGAGTACCATTCATATTACTCACAATGATGTCTTCCATGAACAGACTAAACACATCGAGATCGATTGTCGTTTTATCCGTTATCATCTTGTCCATAGTGCTCTCAAGCTGATCTTAGTCTCCTCTAAAGATCAACTTGCAGACATCTTTACCAAGTCACTTCCTAAGGGACGCCTTCGTACTTTGGTTGACAACCTCAAGTTGGTCTCACATCCACCTTGAGTTTGAGGGGGGCTGCTAATGTGTATAGTGTTGTGGGCTTTAGACCCAACTAGATTACTTGTATAGCACACATTCTTGTACTATACTCTTACTTGTACTGCACTCATATGCATTTTATATAAAGGCACTCATGTATATTCTTTCACTGAGAAATACAATATAATTATCCAGTATTTCTAACAATTTAAATGTGTTATCTTTTCTTCTTTTCTAGAATTTGATAGACTAGTAGATTATTAAAATAAATTATCAAACTATACACTTTTTTTATTTATAATCATTATCAAATAATAAACTTAAGGATTTATGTATCATTAAAATTTTATCTTTGAGTGATTTTTGGATTTTGTTCTTTCATTAAGAAAGATGAAAAAGGAGGTTAGAAATTTTTTAAACGTTTTTTATTTTTTTATTTTTTTTATAGTAAAATACAAGTCATTTTGATTGACCCAACCCATCAAAATCCAGATAATTTTTTTTTTTCATCAAAATCCAGATATGGCTCATAAAAATAGTGACTTATTTTAGTTCCATCAGTTTTTTGACTGAACCTAACTCAAAGTCAACCAAATTGAATTTGAATTTTGAATATCAACCTGGCACGTTTGCTAGGCCTAGAAGAGCGCAAGCAATAAAAGCAAGTTTTTTACACGCAAATTCTAATGTTAGCGGGACGGCTGTTGGGTTTGTAGACGCAATTAAGTCAGTCAAGCAAGTAGCTTCAACCTTTTTTATTTTTCAAATATGTTGCAAATTAACGTTTCTCTCTCCTGAGGAAAATCCAAAAATATATATTACAAGTGCCAGTGATTTCCTGTGGTGTTGGAATTTATGATTCGAACCTCACCTCATCATCTCTCATTATCCCTTCTCTCATTCTCTCACTTAGGGGCGGAATCATGTCTAAGCCTCCCCTCCAAAATTTTCAAAATTAATTAGTAGCAAGCAAATATAAGACTCACCAATTTTTTTATAGACTTGGCCCCCCAAGAAAATAATTGTTTCCCAGCTATGACATTTCCGTGTATTTAATTAGAAAACTATGATACAAGTCTATGCCTATGGCCCCTTAGTCCCACCAAAACCTCTTCTTCTAATGTTTTAGAAAAATTATCTTTATTCTGTAATTTTGGATAATACTTAGTAACTTCATCCACTTTTGATTTCATGAAAGTATCTATGTGTAAGCAATTAGCATTGTGGGTTTGAAGGTTTTGTCGTGGTTCATTGTTATTGACATTTTTGTGTTTGTCCTCTATGTGTTTGTTTAAATTACCCAGTGAATAATTTGATTTAGATTAACTTTATTCTCTTCTCTCTGAATTCTGAGATTTTCTTTTTTGGATTTATGACTCAATTTTTGAATAAAATTTTGTTATCCAAGTTTAATCTTTTCTACTTATGCAACACACAGTAAATTCTCTCTAACCTCCACTACCAATTGAATTTGGTATTGTGCTATATTATTGCTTTAGTTTATGTTTCCATTGCTACACTGGAATTTGGAACATGATCTAATCAAGGCGAATAAAGTTGTAATGGTGTTGAAATAAGTTGCATATATTTTTAATCTGTACATGCATGGTATTTGGTGGTCCAGTTGCATTGCCTTATTGTGTGTTTGCTTTTCTTGCATATATGGCAGTTGGGAAAGAATTTGTGATGAAGTCTCGGATCATTTTCCCTTTGATTCATACAAAACATTTTTCATGTTCTATAAGTGGCATAACTTCTGTTTTTATGGATTTCTAAAAGATAAAATTTTGTTATATTTGCATTTATGGTACAAAGCGACATAAAAAAAATAAATTATTTTGCAGGTCCTACTCTCTTTTTTGGATAAAGAGCTGCATACTTAACTGCATCAACTCCAAGTTTGTTAACAATTTCTGTAAAAAAAAAAATTTAAAACAATTTCCCACTGCATTTTTTTTCTACGTATTAGGAATAACTATTAATTTCATCTTCCACATAAATATACAGCATAACAAATTATAATTGAGAGCAAAGAAATTCCAAATAACTATGTTTTTTAAATTTCCTGAAATTGCTAATTAACAATTAATATATGCTTGAAAGACTATTAAATTTTTTAACGTCTATTTGCAGTCTTTAATTTATACAGTAATATTTATGATTTGAGCTCTAATAAATACTTTGTTCTTTATTATATTCCCAAAGTTTGGAGTCTACTTTTTTTTTTTTTTTTTCCCAAGAGTGAGAAGAAGGCTGATTCTGTCAAAGAAAAGAAGCAGAAATGTGCCTACCAAATTTACAAATTCTTCATTAAGAGGAAATCTTTCAAATGTTTTAGTAAATAGAAGAATGCTACTAAATAAAAAAAGAAATGTTATTGATGGTGTAGTCAGTCCCTTATCTTGGTTGTGGGATTGATATTGAACTTGGACTTGGTAAAGTGGATCTGATTTGACAATGAATTATTTCATTGTTGGTTTGTGCATTGAGATTAAAATTTTTTATTTTTCTGTAAATTTGAAAATTATCATCGAGAGAGAATTGTGGGTTTCGTGAATTTGGGTGTGATTTAAAGGTGACTAGGTCTTTTTCAATGTATATTTGGAAAAACATTGTGAATCTACGGATGTAAAGTCTCATACATTAGATATTTTTACTGATTTGATTGGGCATTTGGTTGTGGGGTTGGTATTGAACATAGACTTAGCATTTTAATTTCACTATTTTGTGACTGACTAGGGTTTAAGAAGAACGTTGAATTTTGATATTCTTCTTTTGGGTTTTAATTTCATGCCTTCTTTGAGTATTTTTAGTTTAGTTGAATATAAAGTTTCACAGGAAGGATTATGACTCTTTCTCTCTCTCTCTCTCTCTCTGATTCCTTAATATTCAGCTTCAAGACTTTGTATTTAGTTTGGCCTTTCTTTCCTTCTTCTTCTTCTTCTTTACTCCTTTGTTCCTTTCATTTATGAATCTCTAAGTCCAAGATAATATTTTTTTTAAATTACTTTTTACTTATGCATGTCAAACAAACAAATATATAAATATTCAGTATGAAACCATTAATTATGTCACTATTGTTGATCAACATTATTCTCTTTACAAATTAGATTTAAATTTTTTTTTTTAAAACCTAAAAAATACTACTTATTTTGCTGGTTCAATTTTCATTTTGGGATAAATAGCTGCATACTTAACTCCGTCAACTTGAGGTTTGTTAATAATTTTTGTAAATTTTTTTTTAATAATTTCTGTAAATTTTTTTTTAAAAAAAGGTTCCTGTTGCATAAAACAATATATAAATATTCAATATAAAACCATTAATCAAATCATTTACTACACATTGATCCACATTATTCCCTTTATAAATAGTTTTAATTTTTAAATAAAAAAAAAAACTTATTTTGCAGGTCTGACTCTCTTTTTTGGATAAAGAACTATATACTTAACTGCATCAACTCTAGATTTGTTCACAATTTTTGTAATTTCTTTTTAAAAATTTCCTGCTGCATTTGTTTTCTACCTACTAGGAATAATTACTAATGTCATCTTCAACATAAATTTATAGCATAACAACTTATTACATGATAAATTCAACCTATAGTGCAAATATTTCAATGTTGATAAGTTTCTAAAAGGTTGCTTGCTTTTGTGATCTGGGTCCATCAAATTAATAAATCTGATTTTTTATTTCTAATTTTACGTGCCACTAATCCTTCTTTTGCTGCTTAAAGTTTGAGTTTCTTATGCAATTAATCATGTGCCTTTTTTTTTTTTTTGATAAACTTAATCATGTGCCTTTGTTTTTCCCTCAATTACAATACATTAGGAACTTTTTCTATGCAATTTGGGTTTTTTTTTTTAATTAAATGTGAAAATTTCAATTTATGACCATTGAGTATTTGGGTTCAAAAAAGTAAGCCAACAATTGCTACTCCAATTTCTCATCTCAAAATGGACATGGCACTAACCTTCTTTCAAAGCCACCAACTATGCAGGTTTGGGCATTTTTTTTAGAGATAGTCATGGTTCTCCTATTATAGTCCGTACTAAATTAATTCTTTGTCAAGGAAAACCATTGTGGATGGCTGCCGAACTCTGTTGAGACCATTACACTCCTGTCACGAAATGTGGATCAAGGATTTGATTGGAGTTTGCCAACTCACAGTTGCTGGCATCAATTGGGTTGTAGGAACCATGCTTGAAAGAGATTTCGGATGTGTTAGAACAACTTTATGCTTTTTTTGAAATAGTTAGGACATATATCTTATAGGATAGTTTTTAGACGGTGTTATAAGTAAGAGTACACGCTGGAGTTCTATCACTTTTGAATTTTTTTATTAAAAAAAGAAAACTATTTAGAGTGTTTCATAAATAATTCATTTTTGAGATTTTTCTCGTGCATCGTACGGGTTAACGCCTAGTATGTATATATGTGCCGGTTTGGATAGTGAGTTTAGTTGAGTTGCGTTTCGGCCCCTGCGTTTTCAGTTTTTTTTTTTTTTTCCTCTGCCGGAGTTATTGACTTTTGAGGGACAAAAAATACTGTGCATGAACAGTGCGATACTGTTCACGCACTGTTCATATACTGTTCACATATTAAAAAATATTAAAAATGGATCCCACGGTACTATTTATATATTTAAAAATTATTTTGTTACAGTGTTTTCAGTAACAATTAATTTTTATCAACTTTTAACAATAATAAGGTATATCCAAATGGACCCTATATAATATATAAACGTAAAAGGTGAATTGGTGAAGATAATGAGGTGGTGACAAAATAGAGGATATAAACAAGAGGTCATTCCTGAATGGAGACTGAAATGGAAAGTGACGGGAGCAGAAAGTTTTTGTCTAGCTCTAGGGTGCATATTTGTCCAATATTTTGACTTTTCTTAAAACCAAGAAGACAAGAGATGAGATGGGATTGGATGCACCCTAGCAATTGCAAGTCTTGCTGGATTTATTTTTCAAATCCAAGATATCTTACAATTGCAAGTCTTGTTGGATTTATTTTCAAATCCAAGATATCTTCCAGATATTTAGTTTTGAATTTTCTCTGGCATTGACGAATGATGATTGATGGGGAAAATAATTAATCTATAACTCTGAACCAACTACAAGTCTACAGATAACCAATCTATAACTTTTGAATTTTCTCTTGCATTGACGAATGATGAATGCTAGGAATTTAAGAGACGAAAAGTAAAAGAAAAACTGCGCAAAAGAAACAATCACACACGACAAAATTTTTATTTGATTTAGCAATGCACCTACATGCACACAGTTGCTGCGATTTCATTATTTTAGATAAAAAAATTTAAAGGTGGCAGTTACAATACATCAATACATCAAACCATAATATGAAGCAACAATATGTATATATAATTATACATAGACTAAATCTTTTATTTAAAACTGTAACACTTCCAAATTGAGATGGGTCATAAGCCAGATCAAATACAAAAACTGGCTCAATATCAAGGAAGTCAATACCGTGCGGGAGGCTGTACTGGTTTGGCCACCAGTACGATATATTTCGGATACCGGTCAATACCGGTATACTATTTCTGGTTTATCACTATTTTATATTATATATATATATATATATACACACACAAAATAAAAATAATAATAAAAAAAGGTTAAAGATATTGTCAGTACAACAAGAATCATGTCTACCAAACTAACATTTAGAGCCACATTGCCATTTCAGATATTGAGTACATGTAAAAAAGAGAGAAAAAAGCCCAACACTTTTCTTATTCTTTTCTTATTCTAGTTTTTCTCTTCCCTTGTCTCACATTTATTTTATTCTTTCATTTATTTTTTTTTCTGTTGCACACCTGAAGCCTTTTTTTTCTTTTTCTTTTTTCTTTTTTTTTTTAACATTAGATATCAACTTTGCTATTACCAAAAAGAACTACATCCACCGATCAAAAAAAAAAAATGAAAAAAAAAAATAACTATATCTATCTCCACATCTTCCAAAAAGAAGTAAAGAAATACATCCATAGTTGGCAGGCACGCCTGAAGCTAGTTGCCTGCCAACATCATTCCTATTTTCATGACCTATCATTCCTATTTTCTAGTTCCAACACATCAGCTTCACACGCTATCTCCTTACAACCACACATTACCTCTTCCTCTTTCAAATTAATTTTGTCATCACTCTTCACTTTTTATTTCATTTCTTCTCCCTTAGTTACTGATCTCTCTCTCTCTCTCTCAGTTTCACACGATTCACAGCAGGTCTAACTCATGTAGTGCATCAATCCAGTCTATTTTTTTCTTCACTTCAAACAGATTTTCAGTGCATAGACCTTTACTCATAATGCTTGTACTAGGGCAGGCATTAATGTTGTTTCATGACCCAGAATGCCGCACCTCCATTACCACTGATATATACCTTCTGGGATCAGTGATCCCTGGCATCTTCATATAGCAAATAAGATGAAGGGCCAGGCCAAATTATTGAGTCGGTGAAGAGGAGGCAAAGAGAGACAGAAGTTTAGTGTGGCGTGAGAAAAGGTACCGGTCCGGTATCCACAAACTGGCAGAAACAGCCGGATTTTGTTGGTACGGCCGGTATGAGGCCGGTACGGTCGGTATTTTTTCTGGCCGGTATTTTTTCTAGTACAAAGCAAGGGGTATTTGTATCGGTGCACTGGTCAGTACGGTATATACCGGCCGTACCGGCTGGTATGGTACAAAATTAACTTCCTTGCTCAATATAGCGCAATAATATTTTCATGGGATTGATAAAAAAAAATAATAATAATAATATTTTCATGGGACTTAAGTATTGGGAGAGGTACATTAGGTATGCTAAATATATGTGTAATTATTACAGGAAAAGGTTAACGGGTGTCTTAAGGGTATTAGTTTAGAAACTATTTTTAAAAACTTTGTGGGAGGGGGGGGGGGGGGGGCGAGAAGAGTAATTAACTTTTTTGGCATTTTTTTTCTTCATAATTTTCCATGAAAATAGTATTAAACTTTTTTTTTGAAATAATTTATTAACAAATACCTTAAAGACACCCATTATATTGGGAGAGAGAAATAAAGACACATATTTTATATTGGAAGAGGTACATTACATATGTAAAATACATAGAAATAAATATTATTTTAAGAGAGAGAGAAAGGAAGACTAAAGTGGAAAAAATATATAATGCTTCCAATTCATGCATATAACTATACACTTGCAATATGTAGATTCCAATTGCCTACAAGTCTCACGCAGTGTGTGTGAGTAATTAAATGCAAAGGAAATATCATAAATCTCCTTGGTAGAGGTCATGTTGAGAGAAAATAATTTGTAATTTTAGATTGAAAATCAGCCAGACATTGTTGCGGACATTAGACTAAGGAATGCAACATGCTTTGTCCGTTGCTTAAGAGATAAATAAATATAATAGTGTTCATGCCTTCACCTGGGGATTTGACATTTTCCCTCCCTAGTAATTATTAAGTACTCGAGGAGCATGGTGACGTGGTGCTCCATCTTACATTGGTAGGGTCCATCATGAATATGAGAAAATGGAGCACTATGTCACCATACTTCAGGAGTACTTAATATTTTTCTCTCCCTATCCCTTTCATTTGCACATTTCTCTCAACTAGCCACAATTGAGAGAGAGAGAGAGAGAGAGAGAGAGAGAGAGAGAGAGAGAGAGAGAGAGAGATGGTACTAATTTAGGGTTAAAGACCAGATTATGTATTATTTGCTTAGATTTTCAACAACTAAAAGAGAGAGAGCGAAGTAAATAATTGTGCAAATCACTAGGATTGGGTTGTTTAAGCATAAAGAGAGGGGGAAGGAGAAAGGGTTTTAAATTAATTGTGGGTTAGAGAGAGAGAGAGAGAGAGAGAGAGAGAGAGGGAACAAAGGGGTTTGTTGATGAACAATCAGATTTATGTAATTTCAATTGGAATTTGGTTGTTCAACCACAGGATTTGTTAGAAATTGAAATTTGAAATTACATTGAGATCTATTTATTAGTCCAGCATTTCAACAAGGCAAATCAAATTTAACGTGGAAATTTGGATTCTACATTTGCTTGAACAATTTGATTTCATATAATTCTTCTTTTCAACTATCAAATGCCTTGCATGCCTAAATTGTTTCAACTTCACCACCTCCCCACACCCACCACCCCCCCCCCCCCCCCCCCCCACCCCCCAAAAAAAAATTCTTCTAACCAAAAACTGTCAAATGCTTGAGTTCATCCATCCTTTTTTTTTTTAAAGAATAAAAAGGTGAGATTTCCCACCTGTTTAGATAAAGTGAAAAACCCTTTCATGCATGGCCTGTGATAGGCTAAGAATGTATTGGCCCCATTGGTAATTTAATCAACTAATTAGCCAAGTTAATTAATTAGATTCAATTAACTTGCAATACCTGTGATAGCACAAACAAATCACCAAATAACTAAATGTAGTGGAAAATAAATTTGATACAGGTGATTTGTTTACGAATGAGGAAAACCACCGAGGCAAAACCCCACCGAGTGAATTTAAGGTCACCACTCCTTAGAATCCACTATTATCAAAACAAGCAGTTATAAGTAAAGGAATCTCAGTACCTTACCCTTATCCTAATACACAATTGGACTTGTAATGTAGTGACAATCTCTCATTTCAATGAACGGCTCCCAGTACGTGACTAACTAATCGATGCACCAATCCAAGTATGTGACTAACACAACAACTTGAGAAGGATGTTGGCTGCAAAGTTTTTTAGTTCATCCACACGATGAAGATCAAGAAGCTCATTGGTCATAAAACCCTACGGCGTACAAAAAGCAGCAGCTTCTTCAAGAGAAAGATGAACTAGGGCAAATTGTCTCCGATCACAATATGCTTGCAACAACAAGTGCAACAACCTTATGACAGCCCTTAAAATAATCCATATATATGTCTAGGGTTGTGAGAAAAAAAAACTAAACACATAGCTTGGATATGCGTGAAAAACAGTTCTGAAAAACTGATTTTCATAATTCTTGATAGATACAGCTGTTGAGCTTATCTGTTGAGCTTCACATTTTAAATCTTGATAGATACATCTGTCAAGCTTTAAAACACAACACCTCTTCACTTGATTCTTGGACAGATTTGTATGGCTTCAATACTTGAACTTTAACTTTTGCTCCTTGAAGTATTAAACACATCCTAGATCTACCCAATTACAAGTAAAGTGCGTTTTGTCAAAGGATTAGCCAATTCTAAATGACATATGTTCTTAACATGATCCACATATTTGTTAGGGTTTGTGCCATAAAATCCCATTTATTGGCATGTCATAAATAATTAAGTTGTTTAATTATATGAGACTATAACTGAACTAATGGGATATCATCTTAGTCCATGAGATGCATAGTATGTGATTTATGTGAAAAGTCACAGAAGATATAAATCACAAGTTCTTTGTAAACTCAGAATTTTAGTTTGTAATTGGTGATGCAATTGGGCATTTCATCTGCGAAGACTATAACATATCAACTAAGATGATTTGTTTTCATCATGGAAGTGAAGACTTCTAGTTAGTATGTTGATATGTTTTAAGGGTTAAGACATATTGAACTGGGCCGCTATGAGATTTATTATTCTCCTAACAACAGTCAAATGAATAATAAATCTCACGACTTTTATTTACATCAGCTCTAAATCCTAAGAGAATAATGGACTTGATTATGATATCTAGGTTGCTTTGATATATCAGGAGTGAGATCTATAAGTTACAGTCAAAACCTCAGTATGTTGGGCAGTTGCATTTAGTGTTGATGGAACATATATTCTCAAGATGGAATTCATAATCTCTTAACGGAGATATAAAATATTTCCTTGAGATAAGTTTAATGGGTTTGGTTATTTAGAGTGTTGGGTCTAACCACTTTAGTAAGGAGTTACTAAAGTATATATTTATGAAATTGGATTTCATAAATGTATAATGAATAACATAAAGGATTAAACCGGGTATTCAAGAATTAAGATGTAGTAATCTTCAAAGTGGCAATCAATATTTATGACTTTGTATTACTACGAATATTTTAATGAAGGGGTTGTATGTATAATAAAGTCTTGGGATATAATTTATTAATAAGGCCTGGAGTGCAATTATGTTCTTATAGTGGTATTGAATATAATTAATGGTAACTTTGGACTTTGATAGGCCACAAACTGAATGACCCCTTGTGATTTAAACTAATTAATTAATTTAGCCAAGTTATTAATTAATCAATTTAACATGCAAATATGTGGCAGCACAAACAAATCACCGAATAACTAAATATGCAGCGAAAATAAAAGACACGGTGATTTGTTCACGAATGGGGAAAAACCCTAACGGCAAAAACCCCACCGGGTGATTTTCAGGTCACCACTCCTGAAACTCCACTATTATCAAATCAAGCGGTTACAAATAAGGAATCCCAAGTACCTTACCAACCTACAGTTGAACCCTTACCCCAATACCCAATTGGACTTGATCTGTAGCGACAGTTCCTCCTTTTGATGCACGGCTCCCAAGTACGTGACTAACCAGATGCGCGGATCCCAGTACGCGGCTTCAAACACCAACTTTAGGAAGAAGAGGTTGGCTGCAAAGTTCTTTAGATCATCCTACGCAATGAAGATCAGGAAGATGCTTGGTCACAAAACCCTACGGTGCACAATACACAGCAACTTCTTGAAGAAGATGAACTAGGTTAAGAACTTCGTCTTAGATCACAATTTGCTTGAACAAGGATTGCTCAATGCTTATGCAACTTGTGTCTATGTTGACGGCTCTTAAAACACTCCTTAAATATGTTTAGGGTTAGAAGAAAAGAAGGCCCAAAAACACATTCACGGATCCCAAGAAAATCAGAACAAAAATCTGACTTTTTAATTCTCGACAGATAGCAGGTGTCGAGGTAGGTGTCGAGCAGGTGTCGAGCTTTAAAAATTCTGCACTTCAACTTGCTTTTTCTTGGACAGACTTGATGACTTCAACACTTGATCTTGAAACATTGTTTCTTGAAGTATTAAATACACCTAGTACTACCCAATTATAAGTAGAGTGCGTTTTGTCAAAGGATTAGCCAATTTACATAAAATATGACATATGTTCTTAAGTGTGAACACATATGTCCTAACAATCTCCCCCTTTGGCAATCCGTGACAAAACCACAACAAACAAATGAACATATGAGAGAAGTCATAAATCACTCAACTCATATTCACTTGTTAAATACAATAAAATCTATCCTAACACAAACTCTTGAAGAACTTTGCAAAAAGAGAGTTTATGGCAAGTAGACTTTGACAACCTGTATTTCTGAAGCACTTTTAAACAAAACTCATCAAGGCATCTTGTGTGAAACAGAAATAATTAGATTGCATACAAATATAAAGAACATGTGTATAAAGAGAGAAAAGAAACAACACATGAAGAGATAGGTGAAAGAAAAACATACATCCACATATATAGAAAGATAAGTACAATGTATGTAAACTGATATACAAGTCCAATGTATCTATAAGAATGGAAAAGAAAAGATACATCTAAAGCCTCACTACATCCCTCAAATATATGAACACTCCCCCTATCAAAAATGTTCTATACTAACTCTCCCCCTAAGATGACTACTCTCATAATCCCAAAACTACTCCCCCTTTTTGTCACGAGTGACAAAGGGTAGAGTGTCATGTAGACATCTCATCAGTAGAGCTAGCATCTCCATCATCATCATCAGAAGCATCATCGTCATCACCATCATCATCATCATCATCCTCAGTATTAGAATCTGAAGCAACTGGAGGAGGTGGTGGAGGAGAAGCCTCAGATGCAAAACCACCCATGGTCGCCTGCTGTCGTGCAATACGACCAACACGAACGTTCACCTGATACAGCTCAGTGGTGAGTGTATCAAGGCGAGCATCCATGCGCTGCAGCTGCGCCATAATATCTCCAAGAGATACATCGCCTGAGGAAGGAAGAGGAGTCGATGTAGATGGAGCAGATCTGGATGGAGCCGAACGGGAGGGCGGAGTGGAATCCGGCTGTCTCGACCTGAACTGTGCCTGACTACGTTTTACGGTAGCGACATCTATGGCAGATATGTGTGTGAAGTGGTCGGACACAGGGAAAGGGATGGAAAAATGGCGTAGAATCCTCATGATAGCGGAAGGAAAGATGAGCTTATCACGGGACGCCGCATCTAAATGAACATCTATGATAGAGAAAATGAAGTAGGAAGGAAAATCTATCGTAAGATGCTCAAGTAGAGATAGCAAGAAACAAGCACGAGGCTCTGTGATAGAGTTATAATGAGAGAGAGGATGAAGTACAAAGGTCATCACCATGTTAAGGAATCTAGGACCTTTAGCAAAAGGTCTACATGATGTGTACTGATGCTCACCCCACTCAGAAGGGCGCTCACAAAACGCAATAATGAGCTCATCCTTGGACACAGTCCTCAGTCGCTCACAAGTAGGATAGTTAGGAAACTCTATCCTAGGGACATGAAGCACATCCGCAACCAGCTGCGGTGTGACAGCAATGCGCGTACCTCGAACGCGAGTATGAAAGAGAGGTACTGAACGATCAATCCCGTACATGTTGGAGTAAAACTCCTGAATAAGTACGAGAGGACAAGTGACCGGGACGTCACACAGTGACTCCCATCCCCTACTGTGAATGACAGAGGGAAGGTCAGTGTCGGTGAAGTCCGCCAAGAACAACGTGGTGTTCCGAATGAACACCTCGTTTAGAAAAGTTCTCAGTAAACGCCTTTTGGGCATCTACATCACGGAACCGAAGAGTATGAGGAGCAGTATCAGAAGATGAAGAAGCTCCAGAACGTAGAGGGTTCCGAGCCGGAGTGGATTTACGTTTAGGTGCCATAGATGCAACTAACGTAAAAGAATGAGAAAAGAGATAGAGAGGGAGACAATCAGAAAAGTCCCAAACAGTTCAAATATGATAATATCTTGAACAAAATGGACGTATGCATGGGAATGCATGGTTATGTGACATGCAAACATAAAAGACATCATAGGCTCAGCCCAATTCAATCTTAGCAGCACACATACAAGAATCACACAACTAAATGCATGAAAATATCATTCTAATGCACATGGAATGCAATGCATGACATTTTAAACACTTTTTATTGAAAAACCAACCCAAAATTTCAATAAAAACTCATTAATTTTGAAAAATCCCAAAATTTTCAAAAACTTTAAAACCTAAGTTTCAAAATCATGAAATGCATGAAGAACAAGGGATAACAAGATCATACCAGGTGATTCGAAGCAAGGAAGTGCCAAAAATCACGTTGGATGAAGGTTGGAGTGAAGAAAAATGCTCTGGAAGACGAACCGCCTTGGACAGATCGAAGAGAGATTGAGAAAATGAGAGAGAAATCGCGACAGAAGCATTTATAGACACCTCAGTAAATCTCGACATCTAAGGTGTCGAGAGGTATCGAGGGTGCTGTCGAGATAGGTGTCGAGAATTTTGCCTTCGACAGCTAAGGTATCGAGGAGGTATCGAGGTACCAAACAGCTGAACCAATACCAGAAGCTCGATCGATCGATGTGGTGTCGAGAAGGTATCGAGGAGACAGAGAGAATCTCGATCGATCCCCCAGGTGTCGAGGATGTGTTGAGATTGCGATAAGAAAAGGCTTGAAAATCTCGACAGCTGACCAGGTATCAAGGAGGTATCGAGGAGGTGTCGAGCCAGCAAGGAAAAGCAGTTTTTCGAGAAGTGAAAAACACAGACATGAATGCAATCAAGACATGCACCTCAACCATGATCCAATCAACATAAAATGCTCTCAAATAACCTCTCTCAATCAAAATTTAAGCACATGGATCTCCCAAAACACACACACACACTAAACAAGTCTAACCAATTTTATATTTCAAAAATAAGTCATGACAGTTTAGTGAGCATACAAAAGCACATGTAAAACCTTTGTGATGGCCAAATCACATTGTACCTGCACATGTATCAAAAGTAGCAAAGAATATTGCGTGTTGTGTATGAAAAACATCGCAAGATTGCATATGTGTATACATGTTATGACGATCTGAGATATGAGAAAATAACTTTAATTCACACACAATCATAACTGTTTGATGGGGACTATCACCTTTGAGGTACATCCTATAACTCCCACATCTCCTAGAATACACGCTTGCAACCATTTCAAAGCATTTTTAATCTTTTTTCTTTTTATTTCTTTGCATATTTTCTTTTTAAGCATATCATACATGGGTTTATGAGAAAGAAAAGAAATACCCATTGATATTTTGACATTTCAATTTTGCTATGCCTAAGCACACAAATGTCATTGACATCACACTTTTGCTATACCGAAACATACAGATGTCATTAATGATTGGCGAGCAACAGTGGTGAGATGGTTATTTATGCCTTTCTCTTAGGATTTTCTAGTCCTACCAGTCAAAAAGAGTGATATGAGTGTTAAGTCTAAGAAATAACCTAATCTTACTCATCACAAACACGAGCCACAAAGCTCACTTGCTTAGTTGTGCATAAAGATGCTCATCTAAGCTACAAGAGATACAAAGTTTAGAAAACTTTGTTTCATTGGCCATCTAAGGTACACAAGTACCAAAGTACACATAACACACACTGTTTTTGTATTTTTCAATTTTTTTCCTTTTTTTTTTTTTTTTTTTTTTTATATCAAAAACAAAATAAGCAAAACTGAAAGTAAACACACAAAAACATGTTAACTAAGCAAAACAATGCATAAAACTAGACTGACTCAAAAAAAATGCAAAACACACATGCAATGCAACAAATAAGAAGAACAAGAAGGGAAAAGAAAGTGATGTAATGACTTTGAGTCCTTTTTCTTCCACACCTTGGAAGAGCCTTTCCTTTGGTTAAATCCTTGAGCCGGCGGTGAGGGGGAAGAATTAAAACCGTTCAAGTTCGAAAGGAACATGATGGCTTTCAGAAGATCTCCAAGAGGAGCAAGAGAGGATTGAAGCTTATTTTGGCTTCCAGATGCTGTCATACTGTTGCTCAGTTGGGTGGCTAGCCACTTGTAGCAATTAGGTCGAGTATGACCAGCAGCTCCACAATGATAACAGAGATGCTGCTTCTTTTGTTTAGGCTTCTGAGAGTTAGCCTTCTTATCCCTAGGGAGTTTAGCATCTTTCTTTTCTAACTTAGGGGGTGCTCCTAAGATGGATTTACCCTTGTCTATGTTCTCACTAACTAATTTAGTATTACCATCAATGTTCTCAGTTTTTTCAATATTAGCAGGAGGAACAAAAACAGTAGAACTAGTAGAAGCAGAGTTAGAGATAGAAAGACCATACCCTATACCTGTTCGATCTAAAGCAGATTTCTGGTTGCTGAGCATCTCATCAAGTTTTGCACTTGAAGTCCTCTCCAGTTGAGCTCTAACTTGAAACAGCTCTGCTTCAAGCTTCTTGGTCTTCTCAGCCAGGAAGTTGTTCTCAAATCTCAGTGCACCAATAGTTTGATTCGCCTCATCAAACTTTGTGGACAATTCTTCTCTATCGAGTTCCACATCACTGAGCTTCTTGGTGGCCAGCCTGTATAACTTCTCATGCTTTTCAGAGAGCTTGTAAAGCTTCTCATAGGCTGAATGGATATCATCTTTGTCATCCATCTTCTCACATTCAGTGTCCACCAGTTCTTCTTCTTCTTCTTCCTCAACAATCTCTTCAGTAGAATTGACTAAGGCAGTGAAGGCATTTAGGATTCTGTCATCCTCATTGTCGGAATCATCTTCAGGCTCCGTGTCACTAAGGGTTGCAGCAAGAGCCTTGCTCTTTCCAATGCTCTTCAGATATGTAGGACACTCATTCTTCATGTGTCCAAACCCGTGACACCCAAAAGACTTTGGTCCTGCCGGAACAGTGTACTGACTGCCATCCTTGGCATCCTTCCTTCCTTTGTCTTGGCTCTTGAATTGTGAAGAACTGGATTGCCTTCGGTCCTTGTCGAAGTTCCTCCCATTGGCATTCTTCATAAACTTCTTGAATTGCCTTGTAATGTAGGACTTCATCTTGGAATCTTCATCATCGGAAGACTCATCTGTATCACTGCTCTTCGCCTTCAGGGCCATGCTCTTGCCCTTGCTTGACTTGCCTATTCTTGATAACCCTAGCTCGTAGGTCTGCAAGTTCCCAACCAGCTCAGTCAAAGGGATTTTATCAATGTCCTTTGATTCTTCAATTGCCGTAATCTTGGCATGAAATCTCTCAGGTAGAGATCTGAGCACCTTCCTTACAACCTTGGGTTCAGGGATGGTTTCCCCAAGATTGAAGGCTGAGTTCACTATGTCTTTCAGCTTGGCATAGAACTCATCGAACGACTCATCCTCCTCCATCTTAATTTCTTCAAAGCTAGTAGTGAGCCTCTGTAGCTTTGAATCCTTGACAGCCTTTGTTCCTTCATAGGTTGTCTGGAGGATGGTCCACGCCTCCTTGGCAGTTTCTGTTGAGGATATCTTCTTGAACTCCTCATTTGTGACAGCGCTAAAAAGAGCATTCAGCGCTCTGCTGTTGAAGTTCGCCGCCTTGATCTTGGCTTCATCCCAGTCAGCCGGCACTTCTATTGGCTTGGTCCAGCCAATCTCAACAGCTTGCCACACCTTTTCATCTAAGGACTGCAAAAAAGCTCTCATGCGTACTTTCCAGTAGGCATAGTTAGTCCCATCAAATAAAGGAGGTATAATAAGAGATTGTCCTCTATCCATGGCAAACAGGGGTCAATGGATCAAACACAGCAAAGATTAAACCTAATCAGAGTGTGCCTGCTCTGATACCACTTGATAGGCCACAAACTGAATGACCCCTTGTGATTTAAACTAATTAATTAATTTAGCCAAGTTATTAATTAATCAATTTAACATGCAAATATATGGCAGCACAAACAAATCACCGAATAACTAAATATGCAGCGGAAAATAAAAGACACGGTGATTTGTTCACGAATGGGGAAAAACCCTAACGGCAAAAACCCCACCGGGTGATTTTCAGGTCACCACTCCCGAAACTCCACTATTATCAAATCAAGCGGTTACAAATAAGGAATCCCAAGTACCTTACCAACCTACAGTTGAACCCTTATCCTAATACCCAATTGGACTTGATCTGTAGCGACAGTTCCTCCTTTTGATGCACGGCTCCCAAGTACGTGACTAACCAAATGCACGGATCCCAGTACGCGGCTTCAAACACCAACTTTAGGAAGAAGAGGTTGGCTGCAAAGTTCTTCAGATCATCCTATGCAATGAAGATCAGGAAGATGCTTGGTCACAAAACCCTACGGTGCACAATACACAGCAACTTCTTGAAGAAGATGAACTAGGTTAAGAACTTCCTCTTAGAGCACAATTTGCTTGAACAAGGATTGCTCAATGCTTATGCAACTTGTGTCTATGTTGACGGCTTTTAAAACACTCCTTAAATATGTTTAGGGTTAGAAGAAAAGAAGGCCTAAAAACACATTCACGGATCCCAAGAAAATCAGAACAAAAATCTGACTTTTTAATTCTCGACAGATAGCAGGTGTCGAGGTAGGTGTCGAGCAGGTGTCGAGCTTTAAAAATTCTGCACTTCAACTTGCTTTTTCTTGGACAGACTTGATGACTTCAACACTTGATCTTGAAACATTGTTTCTTGAAGTATTAAATACACCTAGAACTACCCAATTACAAGTAGAGTGCGTTTTGTCAAAGGATTAGCCAATTTACATAAAATATGACATATGTTCTTAAGTGTGAACACATATGTCCTAACAGACTTGTCAAGAGTTGATAGAAAAGCCCAAGGCCCATTGGAGCTAGAGTCTTATTTGTTCCCTTTGGTCCCATCTCAAGCCACAAACAAAAGCCCAATTTGGTGGGTCCAAAAGGCTAACCCAATTAGATAATCAGTTTTTATTTAATAAGAGTTATTAAATAAAGAAACTACTAAGGTAGTTAAAACATACGTATGATGAAAAGAAAAGAAATCAATTTATCTCTAAATGGAGAAGAAGAAGAATTTTCTTTGAGAATCTATGTACAAAAAGACTGATTGAGAGACTACACATCTT
Source organism: Quercus glauca (assembly GCA_023736055.1). Lineage (NCBI taxonomy): Eukaryota > Viridiplantae > Streptophyta > Magnoliopsida > Fagales > Fagaceae > Quercus > Quercus glauca. Next base: position 85,307,310 of record CM043319.1, on the reverse strand, counting down.
GGGCATCATGTGGAATTGAGCTGAAGATTAAAGGTATTCTTAAGTTTTTGTTTTGAAATTCACTACATCAAGGTACGCTTCCTGTTCTTTGTTCTAGAATTCAAGGTTACATATTATCTTTCATGATTAAAGTAGATCCGTGTTTGTTGCTTCCGCTGTGTGTTTTGTATGAGATACAAAACTAGATTTTCCAACAATATGTCCTAATAATCTCCCCCTTTGGCAATTCATGACAAAACCACAACAAACAAATAAAATATGAGAGAAGTCATAAATCACTCAACTCATATTCACTTGTTAAATGCGATAAAATCTACCGTAACACAAATTCTTGAAAAACTTTGCAAGAAGAGAGTTCATAGCATGGAAGACTTTGGCAACCTGTATTTTTGAAACACTTTAAACAAAACTTATCACGGCATCTTAGTGTGAAACATAAATAAAAGATTGCATACAATAAATAAGAAGCATGGGCATAAAAAGAGAAAAGAAACAACTCATGGAGAGATAGGTGAAAGAATATAATAACAGCCTCATCAAATATATATATCAAATAAATACAAGGTTTGCTATCACTAAGTGGTCACAAGACCTATATGTATCTAAAAGATAAAGAAAAGAAAAGATACAAAAAGTCCTCACTACATCCCTCAAAAAGATAAACACTCACCCTAACAAAAATCTCTTATACTAACTCTCCCCCTAAGAACATGACAACTCTCATACCCAAAACTACTCACCCTTTTTGTCACAAATGACAAAGGGTAAGTCACTCAAGTAGTCATCTCCTCATCACCAGAAGAGTTAGCATCCTCATCCTCATCATCAACATCAACATCAGAGTCACCATCATCGTCCTCGTCCTCAGATGCCTTTGGAGAAGGAGAAGGAGACGCCACGAAGCCACCAAGGTGAGCTTGTCGTCGTACAATACGACTGACACGGGTGTTCACAACTCATCACTGAGAGTGTCAAGATGCGCATCCATGCGCTGAAGCTACGCCATGACCGCCTCGAGGGTCACACCACCCGCATAAGAAGAAGGTGCGAAGGTAGAAGGAGTGAAAAAGGCTGGAGGAGTCGTCGTCTCGATCCATGGCAGCTTCGATCGAAACTGGGCCTCGCTCCGTCTAATGGAGGCGCCGCTGATGGCACCCACATTAGAGAAGTGAGTAGACTCAGGATAGGAGACAGACGCATGGCGAATGATCCTCGTGATAGCATAAGGGAAAATAAGCTTATCACGGGTCGCCGTATCCTTATAAACATCTATAAGAGAGAGTATGAAATGAGAAGGAAAGTCAATGGTAAGCCCCTCAAGGAAAGATAACAAGAGGTGAGCACAAGCTCAATAATAGAATTATAGTGAGACAAGGGATGTTAAAAAAAAATGTCATCACCATATTCAGGAACCTTGGACCTTTTGCAAAGCCCGAGCAAGGGGTGTTTTAATGGCCACCCCAAGATGAAGGTGTCTCATAGAGGAGAGACATAAGTTTGTATTTGGACACAGTCTTCAAACGAGGATAGCTGGGGTAATCAGGATGTGATACCCTCGGGACATATAGCACATCGGGGAGAAGCTTCGGAGTGACTACTATATGTATACCTCAAACAGAAGTGAGAAAGTGAGGTATGGAAGAATCAAATCCATGTATATTGGAGTAAAACTTCTGTATGATCACGAAAGGACATCTGACTGGGATATCACAAAGGGATTCCCTACCCCTACTGTGAATGACAATGGGTAAGTCAGTATCAGAAAAATCCAAATGGACGACCTGGCATTTGGAATGAATGCCATGTCTAGATAAGTTCTCTAAGAAGTCCTGACAGGCCTTCTCATCACGGAACCGAACGTGAAGAAGAGTAAAATCAGAGGAAGAAGATTCCCCAGAATGTAGAGGGTTCCGGGACGGAGCAGACTTGCGCTTAGGTGCCATGTGCAGACTATCCGAGAGAAAGTGAGAGAGAGAGAGACACGTAAAAGAGTACCAATCAATACAACTATCAAAAGGAAGAAAAGAGAGGTACGTATGCATGAAAAATGTATGAACATGTGACATGCAACAAAATAAACATCATAGGCTCAACCTAATCCAAACCTACCAGCACACAAGATTTCAACATATAAAACACACATCTAAATGCATGAAACATGGTGAAAATGAAAATGTGATGCAATGCATGAGCATATAGGATCATTTAAACATAACCCAACCAAAAAATTTCACAAATAACTCAACAATTTTGAAAACCCCCAAAAATTTTCAAAAACCCTAAAAACCTAAGTCTAAATGAATGAAATGCATGATAAAAAGAGAGAAAAGATACCATACCAGAGGAAGAAAACAAGCTTTGGGCCGAAAAACATGTGGGGAAGGTGAAGAGGTTCAGTAAGAAGTGTTTGGGAAAGAGAAAATAGTGTTTTTGTCGAGAGAAATCAGAGAGAAATGAGAAAAAAAAATCTCGCAAAAACAATATATAGAAAAACGAAGCTTGATGGATCGAGAGCTATTGGGAATCTGTTGAGCACTAATTCTTGACAGATTTAGCTGTCGAAGTGCTATCGAGAGCTATCATGGCAAAGAAAGCTTGATGAATCGAACAACTATCGAGCAGACAGAAAGTTTCTCGATGGATTGAGAATCTATCAAGAAGCTATCGAGAGAAATTCTAGAAAGCTTCGATGGATCGAGATTGCGTTAACTTCTGTCGAGAAAGGAAGATCAAAGATCTCGATGGATAGCTAGTTATCGAGAGCTGTCGAGATGTGCAAAAACAGTTTTTCAAAGAAGAGAAAAGCACAGAAATAAATGCAATTAAGCAAGCTACTCAACCAAAGATCCAAACAACATTTTAAGCTCTCAAAAACATCTCTCAACAAAAAAAAAAAAAAATGTCAAGCATTTAGATCCAAAACACACACACACACACACTAAACAAGTCTAACCAATTTTATATTTCAAAAACAAGTTAAGACAGTTTAATGAGCATACATTAACACATGTATTCCTTGTGATCACCAAATCACATTGTACCTGCACATATATCAGAAGTAGCAAAGAATTTGTGTGTTGTGTGTGAAAAAAAAAAAAAAAAAAAAAAAAAAAAAAAAAAAAAAAAAAAAAAAAAAAAAAAAAAAAAAAAACATCGCAAGATTTGTATAAGTGTCTGCATGTTATGACAATTGAAATATGAGAAAATCAATTTAACTCACACAGTCATAACCGCTTGATGGGGACTACCACCTTTGAGATACCTCCTATAACTCCTACATCTCCTAGAAGACATGCTTGCAATCATATATCTTTTTTATTCTTTTTGCTTTTAATTTTTCTTTGCATATTTTTCTTTTAAGCATATCATGTATGGGCATATAAGAGAGAGAAAAGAAATACTCAATTATGTTAAGCTTTTGACATTGCACTTTTACTATGCTAAAGCATACAGATGTCATTTCATGATTGGCGAGCAACAGTGGTGAGATGGTTATTTATACCTTTCTCTTAAGATTTTTTAGTAATTCCCATAAAAAAAAGAGTGATATGAGTGTTAAATACAAGAGATTACTTAATCTTACTCATCATAAACACGACCCACAAAGCTCACTTGCTTAGTTTAGCATAGAGATGCTCATCTAAGCTACAAAAGATACAAAGTTTAGAAAACTTTGTTTCAATGGCCATCCAAGGTACACAAACACACATTGTTTTTGTATTTTTTTTTCTAATTTTTCATTTTTTTTTATTTTTAAGAAAAACAAAATAAAGGAAAATTGAAAAATCAAATCAAATCAAATCAAATAAAAACAAACAAACAAACAAACAAAAACATGTTAAACAAAGCATAACAAGAAAGCAAAACACATAAGTAATGCAAAAAGAAATTAGAGGGAGAGAGAAAAAGTGACTAGATCACTTAAAGCCTTTTTCCTTCCACACATTGGGAAAACCTTTCCGTTTGGTGAACCTTTGATCCGAAGGTGAAGGGGAAGAATTGAAATCATTCAAGTTCGAAAGGAACATGACGGCTTTAAGAAGATCTCCAAGGGGAGCAAAAGAAGATGGAAACTGATTCTGGTTTTTAGATGAGATCATACTGTTGCTCTATTGAGTGGTTAACCACTTATAGCAATTAGGTCGTGTATGTCTAGTAGCTCCACTATGATGACAGAGATGCTGCTTCTTCTATTTAAACTTTTGGTTATTGCTCTTCTTAGCCCTAGGGTTTTTAGTCTCTTTCTTATCAAGTTTAAGGGGTGCTCCTAAGATAGATTTACCCTTATCTATGTTCTCACTAGCTAAAACAGTTTTGACATCATTATTCTCAAATTCAACATTATTAGCAAGTTAAACAAACACAATACTACTAGAAAAATAATATTATAAGAAGATAAATCATACCCCAAACCGATTTGATCAGAAGCAAATTTCTGAAAGCTAAGCATCTCATCAAGCTTTGCACTTGAAGTACTCTCTAACTAAGCTTTGACTTGAAACAGCTCTGGTTCAAGCTTCTTGGTTTTCTTAGCCAAGAAATTATTCTCAAACCATAGTGCTCCAATGGTCTGATTAGCTTCATCAAACATTGTGGAGATTTCTTCTCGTTCAAGCTCTATATCACTGAGCTTCTTGGTGGCTAGCCTATACAATTTCTCATGCTTTTAAGAGACCTTGTATAATTTTGCATAGGCTATATGGATGTCACCTTGTTCATCCATCTTCTCAAACTTAGACTCCACCAAGTCCTCTTCTTCATCCACTTCTTCAACAATTCCCTCAGTAGGATTTACAGTGGTAGTGATGGTATTCAGGATTCCATCATCCTCATTATCCTAATCATCCTCAGCTCGGTGTCACTCAAGGTAGCAGCAAGGGCCTTGCTTTTCCCAATGGTCTTGAGATAAGTTGGACATTCTTGTTTCATGTGTCCAAAACCTTGACATCTAAAGCATTTTGGTTTGGAGGGAACAGTATACTAACCGCCATCCCTAGCATCCTTCTTTCCTTTATCTTGGCTCTTGAACTATGAAGAACTAGATTGCTTTTGGTCCTTGTCATATCCTTTTGCATTGACATTCTTCATGAACTTTTTGAACTGCCTTATGATGTAGGATTTCATATTAGAATCTTCATCGTCCGATGACTCATCAATGTCACTACTTTTGGCCTTCAATGCCATGCTCTTACCTTTGCTCGATTTCCCAATCCTGGTCAAACCAAATTCATAGGTCTACAAGTTGCCAACCAACTCTATCAAAGTAATTTTGTCAATGTCCTTTGATTCCTCAATGGCAGTGATCTTGGCATAGAATCTCTCAAATAGAGATTTAAGCACCTTTCTAACAATCTTGGGTTCGGGAATGGCTTCCCCAAGATTAAATGCAGTGTTCACTATGTCCTTGAGCTTGGCATAGAACTCATCAAATGACTCATCCTCCTCCATCTTAATCTCTTTAAAGGTTGTGGTAAGCCTTTGAAGCTTTAAATCCTTGACAGCCTTAGTTCCTTCATAGGTTGTTTGAAGGATGGTCCATGCTTCCTTCGCAGTTTCAGTGGATGATATATTCTTGAATTCCTCATTTGAGACTGCACTAAATAAAGCATTCAATACTCTACTATTGAAGTTTGCTGCTTTGATCTCAGCATCATCCCAATCAGCCGGTGCTTCCTTTGGCTTGGTCTAGCCTATCTCTACGACTTACCACACTTTTTCATCTAATGACTACAAGAAAGCTCTCATGTGTACTTTCCAGTATGCATAGTTAGTGCCATCAAATAAAAGAGGTATAATTAAAGATTGTCTTTTATCCATGACAACAAGAGTCAATGGATCACACGGCAAAGATTAACCCTAATCAAAGTGTGCTCGCTCTGATACCACTTGATAGGCCAAGAACGTATTGACCCATTTGGTAAGTAAATCAACTAATTAGCCAAGTTAATTAATTAGATTCAATTAACAAATCACCAAATAACTAAATGCAGCGAAAAATAAATTTAACACAGGTGATTTGTTTACAAATAGGGAAAACCACCGAGGCAAAACCCCGCTGAGTGAATTTAAGGTCATCACTCCCGAGAATCCACTATTATCAATACAAGCAGTTACAAGTAAAGGAATACCAGCAGCTTATACCAACCTATAGCTGAATCTTTACCCCAATACACAATTGAACATGTAATGTAGTGACAATCTCTCCTTTTAATGCACGACTCCCAGTACGTGACTAACCAATCGATGCACAGATCCAAATACATGACTAACACATCAACTTTAGAAGGATGTTGGCTGCAAAGTTCTTTAGTTCATCCACATGATAAAGATCAAGAAGGTTCTTGGTCATAAAACCCTATGGCGTATAAATGCAGCAGCTTCTTCAAGAGTACGATAAGCTAGGGCAAATTGTCTCCGATCACAATATGCTTACAACAATAAGTGCAACAACCTTATGACGGCCTTTAAAATAATCTATATATATGTCTAGGGTTGTGAGAAAAGAAAACTTAAACACATAGCTTGGATATGCAAGAGAAACAATTCTGAAAAATTGATATTTGTAATTCTCGATAGATACAGTTGTCGAGCTTATTTGTCGAGCTTCACATTTTAAATCTCGATAGATACATCTGACGAGCTATCTGTCGAGCTTTAAAACACAACACTTCTTCACTTGATTCTTGGACAGATTTGCATGGCTTCAATACTTGAACTTTAACTTTTGTTCCTTGAAGTGTTAAACATATCCTAGATCTACCTAATTACAAGTAAAGTGCGTTTTATCAAAGGATTAGCCAATTCTAAATGACATATGTTCTTAACATGATCCACATATGTCCTAACAGCCTACACCTTAGGTGTAAATGGTGGATGAATGAAGGTCAACCACTGGACTCTTCACAGGGTTTGAGTTCATTCATCATTATGCTATTGAGTATTAACTACCAAAGATTGCAATTCCCAAGCATCATCTTGAATTCCCAAGCAATAAATATTTACATGCAGGCAGCTAGTGCGCTTACTTTATTACACTAAAATGCATACAATCTATATAGTAATGTTATAGGCACAATTTGTTTTCACAAACTTTTTCACCACTTGTCAACTATGGAAAAAGTTGTGAAAAACTTTGTACCCAGTACTTATTACACAATCTAATGTCCTAACTATGAACATTCTTAGGACTATGAACGTTCTTCCCTCATCCATTTGCACCTTGCTTTTGTAGACTTTCGAGGATTAAGTTTGGTAACAGATGCTTCTTTGATAGTAGATTGATCAGTCTTGATAGGCATGTTCAGGTCTACATTACTTTGAATGAAAAATGCTGGCGGCTGATGGTTGGGTGATAGAGTGACCATTAAGCATGAGAATTATTGATGCCATAGTGGGTTTGTCAGTTGGATCCTTTTGAACACATAGTAAACTAATTTGGATGCATCTAAGTACTTCCTCCACTGAATTTGAATCTCGCAAAGTCGAGTCCAGCAATTCGAGGAGCCGCCCATCCCTCCAATGTATCCAAGCCTTCACATTTTACATGAGTTAGTAGGAGATGATATTGGCATTAAGAAAGGGAAGCAAGTTACACTATTGGGACTACATATAAAAATAAATCTCACTATTTGGTTTATACTCACATAACTCAAGAGGTCCTCTACACCTTTTAATTCAAAGCTACTGTTCTTCTTACCACTAATTGTTAGGACATATGTGATTCACATGTTAGGAACATATGTCACTATTTTATGTAATTGGCTAATCCTTGGACAAAACGCACTTTACTTGTAATTAAGTAGATCTAGGATGTGCTTGATGCTTCAAGAAACCTTGTTTCAAGTTCAAGTGTTAAAGCCATACAAGTCTGTCCAAGAATCAAGTGTGAAAAGTGATGTTCATTAAAACTTGATAGCTAGCTCGACAACTAGTATCTATCGAGACTTAGAGCTGTCTGAATCTCGTGGCTCAACAGTAGCTCGACAGATAGGGTATCAGTCGAGATTTATGAAACTCAGATTTTCGAGTCTGTTTTTCATCCAATCCGTGATTATATGTTTGGGCTTTATTTTCTCACAACCCTAGACATATATAAGGATTATTTTAAGGGCCGTCAAAGCAAACACAAGTTGCACAAGTGTTGAGCAAAGTTTTGTTCAAGCAAATTGTGATCGGAGACAGAATTTGCCCTAGTTCATCTTTCTTGTGAAGAAGCTGCTGTGTTTCTACACCATAAGGTTTTGTGACCAATGAGCTTCTTGATCTTCAACGTCTAGATGAACTGAAGAACTTTGCAGCCAATATCATTCTCTAGTTAGTGATTGAAGTCGCGTACTGGGATCCGCGCAATTGGTTAGTCACGTACTGGGAGCCGTGCATTGAAAAGGAGATATTGTCACTACAAAACAAGTCCAATTGGGTATTGGGGTAAGGGTTCAACTGTAGGTTGAGATAAGGTATTGGGATTCCTTTACTTGTAACTGCTTGTTGTTATAATAGTGGATTCTTAGGAGTAGTGACCTTAAAATCACCTGGTGGGGTTTTTGCCGTGTAGGTTTTCCCCATTCGTAAACAAATTATCGTATCAATTTATTTTCCACTACATACTTAGTTTAATTGGTGATTTGTTTGTGCTACCACACACTTTGCATGTTAATTTGATTAATTAATAAACTTGGCTAATTAATCAATTAATTCATCAAAAGGATTCATTACGTTTTTGGCCTATCAAGTGGTATCAGAGCAGGCACACTCTGATTAGGGTTAATCTTTGCTGTGTGATCCCTTGAACCCCGTTTGTCATGGATAGAGGACAGTCTCTTATTATACCACCTTTGTTTGATGGAACTAACTATGCATACTAGAAAGTACGCATGAGAGCTTTCTTAGAGTCTTTAGATGAGAAAGTTTGCCAAGCTGTGGAGATAGGCTGGACCAAGCCTATAGAAGCGCCGGACGACTAGGATGATGCTAAGATAAATGCGGCAAACTTCAACAGCAGGATATTGAATGCTCTATTCAGTGCAGTCACTAGTGAGGAGTTCAAGAAGATATCCTCCACTGAAACTGCAAAGGAAGCATGGACCATCCTCTAGACAACCTATGAAGGAACCAAGGCTGTCAAGGACTCAAAGCTTCAAAGGCTCACTACTAGCTTTGAAGAAATCAAGATGGAGGAGGATGAGTCATTTGATGAGTTCTATGCCAAGCTCAAGGACACAGTAAACTCAGCATTTAATCTTGGGGAAACCATTCCTGAACCTAAGATTGTGAGAAAGGTGCACAGATCTTTGCCCGAAAGATTCCATGCCAAGATCACCGTAATTAAGGAATCAAAGGATATTGAAAAAATTCCTTTGATAGAGTTGGTTGGAAATCTGCAGACCTACGAGTTGGGTTTGACAAGGATCGGGAAATCGAGAAAGAATAAGAGCATGGCATTAAAGGCCAAGAGCAGTAACACTAGTCTTCTGATGATGAAGATTCTAAGATGAAGTCCTACATCACTAGGAAATTCAAGAAGTTCATGAAGAATGCCAATGCAAAGGGCTTCAACAAGGACCGTAGACAGTCGAGTTCTTTTTAGTCTAAGAAGTAAGACAAAGGGAAGAACGATACTAGGGATGGCGGTCAGTACACTGTTCCCTCAGGACCAAATTGCTTTGGGTGTCAAGGCTTCGGTCACATGAAACAAGAGTGCCCCACATATCTTAAGACAATTGGGAAGAGCAAGGAACTTGCTGCTTCATTGAGCGATACCAAGCCTGACGATGATTCCGACAATGGGGATGACGGAATCCTAAATGCCTTCACTGCCACTGTTAATCCTACTGAGGGGATTGTTGAAGATGTGGATGAAGAAAAGGACTTGGTGAGTCAAATTTTGAGAAGATGGATGAACAAGACGACATCCATACGGCCTATGCAAAGTTATACAAGGTCTCAGAAAAGCATGCGAAGTTTTATAGGTTGGCCACCAAAAAGCTTAATGATGTGGAGCTTGAGTGTGAAGAACTTTCCACAAAGTTTGAAAAAGCCAATCAGATTATTGGAGCACTGAGATTTGAAAATAATTTCTTGGCTGAAAAGACCAAGAAACTTGAGGCAGAACTGTTCCAAGTCAAAGTTCAGCTGGAAAGGACTTCAAGTGCTAAGCTCAATGAGATGCTCAGTCTTCAGAAATCTGCTTCCGATCGAACTGGTTTCGGGTATGATTTCTCTTCTCTTAGTATTGCTTCTACTAGTACTACTATTTTTGTTCCTCCTGCTAATAATGTTGAAACAGAGAACAATGAAGTTAAAAATGAATTAGCTAGTGGGCACTCTTAGGAGCACCCCTTAAACTTGCTAAGAATGAGACTAAAAATCCTAGGGCTAAGAAAGGAAACTCTCAAAAGCCAAAATAGAAAAAGCAGCATTTCTGTCATCACTATGGCGCAGCTGGACATATTCGACCTAATTGCTACAAGTGGCTAGCCACTCAAAAAAGTAATAGCATGATCGCATCGGGAGATTAGTGTCAGCTTCCATCCTCTCTTGCTCCTCTTGGAGATCTTCTCAAAGCCCTCATGTTCCTTTCGAACTTGAATAGTTTTAACTCTTCCCTCTCACCACTGGATCAAGGGTTCTCTAAACGAAAAGGTTCTTCCAAGGTGTGGAAGGAAAAGGGCTCCAAGTGATTATGACACTGATGGAAAATAACATGCGCAGCGGAAAAATTTAATGGATTTACTTCATTCGCAATTGATAACATGTGCTATGTAAATTTCAGAATATATGATAACAAGAGAATGTACCTTGATGGATGAAATTCAAAACCGAAGATCAAAAATTCTTAAGAACACTTTCAATCTTCACTCCAATTCCACTTGTTGCCCAAGAAGTGTGGTCTCTCAATTAGTTATGTGTGTATGTTCTAGAGAGAATTGAAGAATGTCCAACACTCACATACATACCAATTCATATATCTCAAATTCTGTATGTTTCTCTCTTTATAACTGATTATCTAATTGGGCTAGCCTTTTGGGCTTTTCCAATTGGGCTTTAGTATGTGGCTTGGAGTGGAACCAAAAGGGAACAAATAAGACACTAGCTCCAATGGGCCTTGGGCCTTTCTGTCAACTCTTGATAAGTTCAAAGTTACTATTAATTATATTTAATGTTATTATATAAATATAATTGCACTCTAGACCTTATTAATAAATTATATCCCAAGACTTTATTGTACATGCAACCCCTTTATAAAATATTCATAATAACACAAAGTCATGAATGAAGACTACCACTTTGTGAATTACTACATCTTAATGCTTGAGTACCCGGTTTAATCCTTTTAAGTTATTCATTATATATTTATGAAATCCAATTTCATAAATATATACTTTAGTAATTTCTTACTAAAGTGGTCAGGCCTAACTCTCTGAATAACTGAACTCATTAAACTTATCTCAATGGAATATTTTATATCTCCGTTAAGAGACTATGAATTCCATCTTGAGAATATATGTTTCATCAATACTAAATGTGGCTGCCTAACATACTGAGGTTTTGACCGATACTTTAGATCTCACTCTTGATATATCAAAGTAGCTTACACTTCATGATCAGGTCCATTATTCTTTCAGAATTAAGAGTTCATGTAAATATAAGTCGTGAGATTTATTATTCATATGACAGTCGTTAGAAGAATAATAAATCTCACAACAGTCTAGTTCAATATGTCTTTACTCTTAAAACATATCAACTAGAAGTCTCCACTTCCATGATCAAGACAAATCATCTTAGTTGATATGTTATAGTCTTCGCAGATGAAACGCCCAACTTCATCACCGACTACGAACTAATATTCTGAGTTTACAAAGAACTTGTGATTTATGTCTTTTGTGACTTTTCATATAAATCACATACTATGCATCTCATGAACTATATGATAATGTCCAAATATTCATGTTACCATTATTTCAGATAATAATAAAACAACCTTATTAATTACAATATTAAGTCATTCATCATGTCATACATAATATAATACATAGCGTCATACAATAGAATTTAAGGGCACTAATCCTAACAGAAACTTCTTCTCTCTTTCTCTCTCTCTCTCTCTCCCCTTCTTGTTTTTGTTTTTTGCATTACTTGTGTGTTTTGCTTTATTGTTTTGAGTCAGTCTAGTTTTGTGCATTGCTTTGTTTAACATGTTTTTGTTTGTTTTTATTTTCAGTTTTGCTTTATGTTGTTTTTCGTATAAAAATAAAAAAAAATTTGAAAAATTGAAAAATACAAAAAACTGTGTGTGTTGTGTACATTGGTACTTGTGTACCTTGAATGGCCATTGAAACAAAATTTTCTAAACTTTGTATATTTTGTAGCTTAGATGAGCATCTCTATGCACAACTAAGCAAGTGAGTTTTGTGGCTCATGTTTGTGATGAGTAAGATTAAGTAATCTCTTATACATAACACTCATATCACTCTTTTTGACAGGAAGGACGAGAAAATCCTAAGAGAAAAGCAAAAATAATCATCTCATCACTGTTGCCTACCAATCATGAAATGACATCTGTATGCTTTGGCATAACAAAAGTGCAATGTTAAATGCTTAACATCATTAGGAATTTCTTTTCTTTCTCTTATATGCCCATGGATGATATACTTATTAAAAAGAAAAATATGCAAAGAAAAATAAAAAGCAAAAAGATCAAAATGATTTATATGATTGCAAGCATGTATTATAGGAGATGTGGGAGTTATAGGATGTACCTCGAATGTGATAGTCCCCATCAAATAGTTATGATTGTGTGTGAGTTAAAGTGATTTTCTCATATCTCAAATCGTCATAACATGTATACACTTATGTAATCTTGCGATGTTTTTCACACACAACACGCAATATTCTTTGCTACTCTTATTACATGTGCATGTACAATGTGATTTGGCTATCACAAGGTTTACATGTGTTAATGTATGCTTACTAAACTATCTTAACTTGTTTTTGAAATATAAAATTGGTTAGACTTGTTTAGTGTGTGTGTATGTTTTGGGATCTATGTGCTTAACATTTTGTTTGTTAAGAGTTGATTTTGGAAGTTTAAAATGTTGTTTGGATCCTTGGTTGAGTTGCATGTTTGATTGCATTCATATTTGTATTTTTCTCTTCTTGAAAAACTATTTTTAAGCAATCTCGACAGCTCCTCGACACCTCTTAATACCTAGCTTATCTATTGAGCTCTTCAGTTGCTTTTTATCGCAATCTTGACACCTTTTGATAGCTAGGTCAATCGATCGAGAAACTTTCTATCCCCTCGATAGATCCTTGACAAATCCTCGATCCATCGAGCTTCCTCTTTACTATGGACACCTGCTCGATAGATGCATCCGTCGGCCCTATTAAAGCTTAACACCTCTCAACACCTCTCGATTTGTCAAGAATTACTGAGCTTCTATATATAGGGTCAACGCGATTCGGACTTCACTCCTCGATCTCTCTTGATTACTCTCAACTGTTTCACCTCCCAAACACACTTTTCTCTCTCTAAACTTCATTCCCAAGAGATTTTTGGCCTAGATCAAGTTTCTCTTCAGTTGGTAAGGGTCCTAATCTTTCTTTTTCATGCATTCTCATCTTTTATGACCTAACTTTTGAGGTTTGATGAAAAATTTGGGGTTTTTCAAAATCAAAGAGATTTTTGAAAATTTTTGGGATGGGTTTTGTGTTTTTAATCTTAAAACTTTATGCATTGCATCTCGTTTGCATTATAACAATGTTTCATGCATTCTTAAATATATGTTTACTTTGTTGCAAACATGTGTGTTGGTAGGATTGGATTGGGCTAAGCCCATAAGGTTTTTACTATTTCATATCACATGATCCTGCATTTTCATGCATACGTACTTTACATTCACTATATTCTTGTATATTGAACAGTTCTGGGACTTTTCTGATTGTCTCTTTCTCCTTCTCTCTCTTCTGTTTGCGTTAGTCTGCCTCTGTGGCACCCAAACGCAAATCTACTCCATCACAGAACCCTCTTCATTCCGAGGCATCCACTTCCTCTGATCCTACTCCTTCTTCTATTCGGTTCCATGATGAGAAGGCTAAATCGGACTTCTTTGAGAACTTTTCCCTTACGAGGCATTCATTCTGAATGCCAAGTCATCTTGTCGGACTTCTCTGACACTGAACTTCCTACTGTCATCCATAGTAGGTAATGGGAGTCACTGTGTGACGTCCCGGTTACATGTCCATCCGTGCTGATCTAGGAGTTTTACTCCAACATGCATGGATTTGATTTTTCAGTACCTCTTTTCATTACTCGCGTTCAAGGTACGCGCGTAGTTGTCACACCTGAGATTGTCTTCGATGTGCTCAGTGTCCATAGGGTAGAGCATCCTGACTACCTTAGTTGTGATCGACTTAAGACAGTGTCTAAAGATGAGATATTTCTTCTTTTTGTGAGCGCCCTTCTGATTGGGGTAAATGTCAGTTCACTTATTGTTCAAGCTTTGCTAATGGCCCTCGATTTCTGAACATGGTCATAACTTTTGTTCTTCATCCCTTATCTCATTATAACTCTATTACAGAGCCCTGTGCTTGCTTTTTGCTTTCACTTTTAGAGCATCTTAGTATAGATTTTCTCTCTCATTTCATTCTTTCTGTCATAGATGTGTATAGGGATTCGGTGACCCGTGATAAGCTTATTTTCCCTTCGGCTATCACGAGGATTTTACGCCATTTTTCTGTTTCCTTTCCCGTGTCCAACCACTTCTCTGTTATGGGTGCTATAGATGTTGCTACCATTAAACGGAGCGAGGCACAGTTTCAGTCGAGGCGGTTCGAGTCAATAGCTCCTCCCACTCCTTCGGCTCCATCCACATCTGCTCCCTCTTCTTCTACGAGCAGTGTGACTCTCGAGGACATCATGGTGTAGTTTCAGCGCATAGATGCTCACCTCGACACTCTCAGTGATGAGTTGTGTCGGGTGAACACCCATGTTGTTCATATTGCACGACGCTAGGCAGTCATGGGTGGCTTCGTTTCTTCACCTCCACCTACTCCAGTGGCTTCTAAGGATAAGGATGATGATGATGATGCTATTGCTTCCGATGATGAGGATGATGGAGATGCTAACTCTTCTAGTGCTGACAAAATGTCTACTTGACACTCTTATCCTTTATCACTTGTGACAAAAAGGGGGGGTAGTTTTAGTTATGAAAGTAGTCATAGTTAGGGGAGAGTTAGTATAAGGTTTTTTGTGAGGGGGAGTGTTGATATTGAGGGATGTAGTGAGGATTTTTATGTATCTTTTTCTTTTCTCTCCTTTTTAGATACATTATATCTTGTACATGGGTCTTGTGACCATTTTGACATACACTGGACTTATATTCTTTGTATATTGATGTATGTTTTTCACCTACCCTTACATGTGTTGTTCCTTTTCTCTCTTTATGCACATGCTTCTTATATCTTGTATGCAATCTATTATTTCCTTCACCTATCTCTTCATGTGTTGTTTCTTTTCTATCTTTAGACACA
The DNA here is from genome assembly GCA_023736055.1 of Quercus glauca. Lineage (NCBI taxonomy): Eukaryota > Viridiplantae > Streptophyta > Magnoliopsida > Fagales > Fagaceae > Quercus > Quercus glauca. The sequence continues at coordinate 85,291,779 of CM043319.1, read as the reverse complement.
TGTTCTTTATACTTGTATGTAATCTAATTATCTCTGTTTCACACAAGATGCCTTGATGAGTTTTGCTTAAAGTGTTTCAGAAATACAGATTGTCAAAGTCTTCTTGCCATGAACTCTCTTCTTGCAAAGTTTTTCAAGAGTTTGTGTTAGGATAGATTTTATTGTATTCAACAAGCAAATATGAGTTGAGTGATTTATGACTTCTCTCATATCTCATTTGTTTGTTGTGGTTTTGTCACGGATTGCTAAAGGGGGAGATTGTTAGGACATATGTGATTCACATTTTAGGAACATATGTCACTGTTTTATGTAATTGGCTAATCCTTTGACAAAACACACTTTACTTGTAATTGGATAGATCTAGGATGTGTTTGATGCTTCAAGAAACCTTGTTTCAAGTTCAAGTGTTCAAGTCATGCAAGTCTGTCTAAGAATCAAGTGTGAAAAGTGTTGTTCATTAAAGCTCGACAACTAGTATCTATCGAGACTTAGAGCTGTCTGAATCCCGTGGCTTGGCAGCAGCTCAACAGATAGGGTATTTGTTGAGGTTTATGAAACTCAGATTTTCAAGTTTATTTTTCGTCTAATCCGTGATTATATATTTAGGATTTCTTTTCTCACAACCCTAGGCATATATAAGGATTATTTTAAGGGCCGTCAAAGCAAACACAAGTTGAACAAGTGTTGAGCAAAGTTTTGTTCAAGCAAACTGTGACCGAAGACAGAATTTGCCCTAGTTCATCTTTCTTGTGAAGAAGCTACTTTGTTTGTGCACCATAGGGTTTTATGATCAAGGAGCTTTTTGAGCTTCATCGTCTAGATGAACTGAATAACTTTGCAGCCAACATCCTTCTCTAGTTGGTGATTGAAGTCGCGTATTGGGATCCGCGCAATTGGTTAGTCACGTACTTGGAGCCGTGACTTGAAAAGGAGAGGTTGTCACTATAGAACTAGTCCAATTGGGTATTGAGGTAAGGGTTCAACTGTAGGTTGGTATAAGGTATTGGGATTCCTTTACTTATAACCGCTTGTTGTGATAATAGTGGATTCTCGAGAGTGGTGACCTTAAAATCACCCGGTGAGATTTTTGCCGTGTAGATTTTCCCTATTCGTAAACAAATCACCGTGTCAACTTATTTTCCGCTACATACTTAGTTTAATTGGTGATTTGTTTATGCTACCACGCGCTTTGCCTATTAATTTGATTAATTAATAAACTTGGCTAATTAATCAGTTAATTCATCACATTGGGTCATTACGTTTTTAGCCTATCACTAATAAGCTCTAGAACTAAGACACCAAAACTGTACACATCAAATTTCTCATAAAATTCTCTGTGCATGGCATATTCTAGAGACATGTAACCACTAAAAACCGACACAACAAACAAAACGGTGTCACTAAAACGCAATAAGAAACTTTATGACTTGTGCTGTTTAGTTCAAAGTATAAAGATGACATTTTATTTTTATTTTTTTAAATCTCACCAATTTATTTGTTGGTGATGATTAAATGAATTAATTAATACTAGTGATGTATCAGAGAAGAAAAGACTTTGAACATACTAAGTCCCCACAATTCTGCTTGCATTCTTTTGAGTTTGCTCAACTTCAAGAATCTTAGCCATGCCAAAATCTGAAATTTTTGGATTCATTTCTGCATCTAACAATATGCTACTTGCTTTCAAATCACGATGTATAATTTTAAGTTGAGAATCTTCGTGAAGATATTGAATTCCTCGAGCAATCCCTCCTATTATCTTGTATCGTTTTGACCAATCTAGTTGTCCTTGTTTTTTGGGTTCTACAAGTTCATCAAAAGAAAATATTTAACCTTAAAAAGATAATAACAAATTCAAATCAATTAAGAATGACCTATTACACAATTCTATTTACATAAGAACATTGGATGTATGTTTAGATGGACAAACCGTGTATACAATAGTCGAGATTCAAAGATGAGCATCTTTTCTTCTCCTTGGAAGCATAATCCCAATAACCCTGCTAAATTTTTGTTTTGAAGCTTGGCTACTAGTTAAACCTCTTTCTTAAATTGTTCCACTCCATATCCACATCTTTTCCATAACCTCTTTACTGCTATTTCTTCTTCATTAGAAAGTGTACCCTAAAAATATATATGTACTTTATAAAATCTTAACCTAAAAAGATTTAAGTATCTGTTCATAGTTTGTATGTTGTAAATTTGCTATATATACTTGACGAATACATAAAAAGAGACGTCATCCATCAATATCGACGACTGTCAACACATCTTTCCTGCTAATGGGAAAAATGGTAACAGACACATTAAAGGCGGAAATAAACTCCATTAAACCCTTTAATGGTTCGAAAATGGCAGAAAAGCCATTACAATGGCTATAATGAGCCATCTGGACGTTGCAAGCCCCTATTCACTGAGGGCTTTACTGCAATCAATGCCATAAATCACTTAGTTGCAACGGGAAAATGCATTAACTCATGGTTAGGCTATATAAAGCCACCTAGGTCAGGTAAAGGAACTCTAAGACAACATTCGATTACAGAGCATATACTAAAGTTTATCTGACTTAAGCATCAGAGGGTACTTGGCTAATGCCACCCCAGTGTCCTTTCTTTCAATCCTTTGTCTTTTCAACAGGTATCAAAATTCGTTCATTGGCATCGACGAGGAGAATACTGACGAGATCACATTTGAGCTTCATCAGTTTGGTGCCGTCTGTGGGAAACCCTACAAGTCATTGCATCCCTACCGACAAAGCTCCTTAAAACCAATGGAATCAGTTACAATAGCACCCTTAGATCTGGCAGTAATGGCTCAACAAATTCAAGCTCTAACCGCAAATGTGTAGGAGCTAATGAAACAGAATGAAGAGTTAAAGTGCCGAGCACATCTTGAGGGCAGTAATACTTCCCTTCAGCGACACAACCGCAACAGACACGACAAAGAAGTTAGCAACCCTAAGAACATCAAGCAAACGGATGCTTCCAAGTACACCGAGCAATCCACGCACGGTAATGATCATATGATGAAAAGCCTGAGGAAGGAATTAAATGAGGTGAAGAACGCCATGAAGGGGAAGATAGCGATGAATCTCGACGGCATGCTCAAGTGAACAAATTCATTCTTCACCACAGCATTTTGGAATTCCCCTTACCTCCAAAGTTTCGTCTCCCACAACTGGAGTTCTATGACTGCATGAAAGACCCTCTTGATCATATAGGGGCTTTCAAGACAATTCTGAATCTCCAGCAAACTCTGCATGAAGTCATATGTAGGTCTTTTCTCGCTACACTCAGGGGAGCTACTAGGGTGTGGTTCAGTAAACTACCAGCATCGTCAATTGTGAACTTTGAACAGTTTAGTGATTTATTTGTCTAGCACTTCATTGGAGGGCAACGCCACAAAAGGCCAACCTTTTACTTGTTAACTATTAGGCAGCAGGAAGGGGAAAACTTAAGGGATTAACGAGGACGATGACCAGGTAATCATAACGATCTTTCAAGCTGGACTCAATAATCCTAATCTCGTCTTTTCATTGGGAAAGAAACCCTTAACTTCCACAACAGATTTGCTGTTCAAGGCTTAAAAGTACATGAATGGAGAGGATGCCTTGACTACAAAAGGACTGACTAGTAAATGGAAAAAGGAAGAACCCAATGACTCCCAGGGTAAGAAGAAGGATCGAAAAGAGCATTCATCAGAAACTAAGGCTAGTAAGAGCAGCCTGGAGATTCCAAAGAAGAAGTTGAACTTCACCCCATTGGTGATGCCAACAGACAAGATCCTAATGCAAATCAAGGATAAGCCTAGCATGAAGTGGCTAAAGCTGTTAAGCACATCCTTTAGGAAACGAGATCCAAAGAAACATTGTCACTTCCACAAGGATCACGGCCATTACACTGATGAATGTCGTGATTTGAAAGAACAAATTGAGGAGTTAATCCAGAGGGGAAAACTTTAGAGGTTTGTTAAAAGAGATAACCAATCTCGACCAAAGATGGAAGATAAGTCTCATGACGACAATAAGGATGATGGACGAGATCATCCAAAGCAGGCTATAGGGGAAATAAGGATGATAACTGGCGGACCAATGTCCGGAGGATCATACAAGTCCTTGAGGAGGGTGTATCAGAGACAAATTAACAGCGTCCACATCAAGCATCCCTTTGCAATGTGCCATCGTTCAGAGAATGATGACATAACTTTGTCTGAACGAGATGCTAATAGGATCAAGCAGTCGCATGACAACCTCCTCATCATCATGTTAAAAACTGAAGGCTTGAACATGAGAAGGGTATTGGTCGACAATGGAAGCTCGGTGGACATCATGTACATGACGGCATACCAACAGCTGAGGTTGGACCCTAAACGGCTTTGGCCTTTCAAGTCACCTTTGGTTAATTTCAGTGGAGATCGTATCTATCCGAAAGGTGTATTTCGTTATCAGTCACAGTAGGGACGCATTAAGCTTAAGTGAAAAAACAAGTGAATTTTTTTATCGTCGATTGTCCATTATCATACAATATGATCCTTGGACGACCAACATTAAATCGACTCAAAGCTGCAACCTCGACCTACTACCTCAAGTTGAAGTTCCTAACCCCACATGGGATTGGAGAAATACCTAGAGACCAGTTGCTAGCTCGGGAATGCTATCAAGTAGTGTTAGCCTCCAAAGAAAATCATGCCTAGATGGTCGAGGAGGAGCTTGAAAAGCCTGTTAAGGACCTGGAAGATGTAGAGCTAGTAGAGGGAGATCCTTCAAAAGTCACCAAAGTCGGAGGGGGACTTGAACCACCACTAAAAGAAGAAATGGTGGAATTCCTGAAAAAAAAAAAAAAAAAAAAAAAAAAAAAAAAAAAAAAAAAAAAAAAAACCTAGATATTTTCGCCTGGACTTATGAGGATATGCCAGGTATAGACAATAGGGTGAAAGAGCATCGATTGAATGTCGACCCAACAAAAAATCTTGTCCAACAAAAACAAAGGGTTTTTGCCCCTGAAAGGAATAAGGCCATCATGGAAGAAGTGGGGAAGCTCTTAACTGCTAGTTTTATCTGAGAAGTCTTATATCTCGAGTGGCTCGCTAATGTCATCATGGTCAAGAAGTCTAATGGGAAATGGCGAATGTGCGTCGATTTTATAGACCTCAACAATGCCTACTCGAAAGACAGCTTCCCTTTCCAAAGAATTGATCAGCTCGTGGATTTCACAGCTGGCCATGAATTGCTGACTTTCATGGATGCATTTTCAGGCTATAATCAAATTCGCATGAACGAAGAAAATCAGGAGAAAATGGCATTCATCACTAGTTAGGGGCTAACTAGGTAGATCGCAGCCCTGAATAGGTTCGTCTCTAGGGCCACAGATAAGTGCCTCCCATTTTTTAAGCACTGAAGCAAGCTTTCCAGTGGACAAAAGAGTGTGGAGTAGCTTTTTAGACCCTCAATGGGTATTTGTCCAAACTGCCACTCCTAAGTCCGTCCGTCGAAGGAGAAGACCTGTTCCTTTATTTGGTTGTATCATAAATAGCCGTAAGCTCGACACTGATTTGTGAAGAGCACAAAATTCAGAGGTCGGTTTATTATCCAAGCCAGGCCTTTCAGGGCGTCGAGGCAAGATACCCGAGGATAGAGAAGATGGCTTTTGCTCTAATTGTTGTATCCAGGAAGCTTCGTCAACACTTCCAAGCTTATACCATCTTTTTCATGACAGACCAACCCATCCGAAAGACCATGAGCAGGCCAGACGCTGCAGGGAGAATGGTTCAATGGGTAGTGGAGTTGAGTCAATTTGATATTGACTACAAACCACAGACGGCTATCAAAGCTCAAGCATTAGTTGACTTTGTCGCCGAGTTCGCCATGATGGATCAAAACCCAAAGGCCAATTACTGAACAATATACGTGGATGGCTCATCAGCTGCAGGTGTTGGGGGTGTAGGAGTGATCCTTCAATCTCTTAAGAAAGACATCCTCAAGTACAAGGTCCAGCTTTAGTTTCCACTAACAAATAATGAAGCGAAATATGCAGCAATACTTACAAGTTTAAGGGTAGCAAAGGCCCTGGGAATCAGAAACTTAAAGTTGAATACAGAATCAAAGCTAGTGGTAGGGCAGATACCAAAGGAGTATGAAGTAAAGGAAGATAGGATGAAAAGGTACTTAAAATTGACCAGTCAGTTAGTTTCTAATTTTGATGATGTCAGGATTAGCCAGGTACCATGAAAGGAGAATTTCGAAGCGGACGAAGTGGCTAAACTAGCCTCATTCTAATAGTGATATAGGACGACCCCAAACCATCCCAAGCATCGAAGGGTTGGATGTAATCTATGTCCAATCAAAAGGCAGCTGGATGGACCTAATACTCATTTACATCAAAGATGGAACACTCCCGCCAAACCCTTCTGAGGCCAGGAAGATTAAAGTAAGGTCGTCCAGATTCATGATCTTGAATGAAAAGTTGTATAAAAGGGGGTTTTTCCAACCCTACTTGAAGTGCCTGGATTCTGAGGATGTCGCATACGTGTTGCATGAGATCCATGAAGGTGTCTGTGGAAATCACTCAGGCCCACGATCACTCATGGGGAAAGTAGTCCGTGTAGGATATTTCTGGCCAACCATGCAGAAAGATGCCGCCTAAGTTGTCTAGAGGTGTGACAAGTGCCAATGATTTGGAAATGTGCAGTATGTCACAACAGAGCACATGACGACCATTTTGTCACCATGGCCGTTCTCAACGTAAGGAATCGACATTGTAGGTCCCCTACCACAAGGTAAAAAGCAAGTCAAATTCTTGGTTGTCGCTATTGATTATTTCACAAAGTGGGTGGATGCAGAGTCTCTGGTAGTAATCACAGAAGCCAAGATATAACATTTCATCTGGAAAAACATCGTCTGTCAGTTTAGGATTCCAAGGGTGATTATCTCTAACAACGGACGACAGTTTGATAGTAACAAGTTCAGAGATTTTTGTAAGGAGCTAGGGATCAAAAATCATTATTCCTCCCTCGGACACCCACAAACCAATGGCCCGACTGAAGTCATAAATCAAACTTTGCTTAAGCTAATCAAATCTCGACTTGAGAGGGCAAAAGAAGCATGGCCTGAAGAGCTTCCAGGAGTCCTATAGGCCTACAAAACAACTGCAAGGACACCAACAGGAGAAGCACCTTTCAAGCTAGCATTTGGAATGGAAGCAATGATTCTTGTCAAAGTTGGGATGTCAAGTCTCAGACGGACATGTTATGACGAGCATAGCAATGACAAGGGACTAAAACTTGCTTTAGATTGCTTACCCAAGGTCAGGGATGATGCAGCTCAAAGGATGGCTCTGTACCATGAAAGGATGACAAAGTACCATAACTAAAGGGTGAAGTTAAAAAGATTCAATCCTAGAGACATGGTCCTACGGAAGGTTTCACAAGCCACCAAGGACCCAACCTAAGGAAAGTTAGGCCCTAATTGGGAAGGTCCATACAAGGTCGTCCGTTATTTAAGAAGAGGGAGTTATTACTTAGAAGATAAGGTCCATGCAGAAAACCTCAAGAAGTACTCCCACTAAAGGTGCCAACATTAATAAGTTCTAGTACTTGGAATACCTCGTCTTACTCACCAACAGATAAGTGAGACTATCATTTTCATACATGAATTTTGTTTCCTTTTCAGCATTTTCCATTTTTTGTTAAGTATAATCCTTGTAATACCTTTTGTAAGCAAGGATGAACAAAGCAAATAAGGCATCTTCAAGCCATTTCTTTCCAATGACTAGATCTTGAATATACTATGATAAAAAACTTGGTTCGTAAAAGCGACGAGTTAAAATCATAAACATCCATGATAAAAACTCCATCCATAAAGCGACAAGTTAAAATCATAAGCATCCATGATAAAAACTCCGCCCATAAAGTGACGAGTTTAATTCATAAGCATCCATGATAAAAACTCCATCCACAAAGCGTCGAGTTTAAATCATGAACATTCGCAAAAAATACTCCGTCCATAAAATGACGAGTTTAGGTTGTGAAACACTCGTGATAAAAATTCTGTTCATAAAGTAGCGAGTTTAAATCATAACATACATGGTGGAAATTATATCTTCATAAAGATAAGCACAAATCATGTCATCCATGCCAAAGACTTTATTTGTAAGTGACGAGTCTAAATGTGATAAGGGCTTTATTTAGACAAGCAAGTAAATATGTATATGCGTATAAAGTTTCATGCGTTCATAAATGCAAAAAAGGGTATAGACTCCATAGACAAGTCTAGAATCATGAAGAATAAAACTATGAGTCAAAAGTGCAGAATCTTCCGCGGGCAGATCTCGTCCTGTTCAACAAAGTTCAGCATAAAGAAACTTGATTGGAATGCACATTCAAGGGAAATTGTTAAATCTCTAAATGAGATAAGCAGCTAAGTAAAAGTCTCAAAACCAAGAGGCAGCAAGTGTTCTATTAAATCTCTAACGAGATAAGCAATTAAATAAAAGCCCCAAAACAAGGGGGCAGCCAATGTTTTCCAAAAAAAAGAAGAGAAGAGAAATCATTCAACAGTAGGAGCAGTAGCCACGTCCTTCTGGCCTGGGTCTGAGCTCCCAACTTCAGCAATGTCTATCCCTCCAACAGTAGCAGTGGTAGTTGTTTCCTTTTTTTTTTTGGCGCCATTTGTAGGAATTTTAGTGTTAATCTTCTCAAAATCAAGGTTAGAAAAATCCACGACCAAGCTGTGGTGCTTCATCGTCCATCTCCACAGGAGTTCAAAACCCTTAAAATACTGAATGATTTGGAGATCTGGAAATTGCTCAGACTGCATGAACTTCTGGACGACCTTGTCCCTCTTTGCATCAGTTTTCAGAAGAGCAGCTTGGATCTCTTTGTCTTTCTGGGCAACAAGTGCTTTCTCTACATGCAAGGCTTCACTAAGTTCCTTAACCTTCTCGTTCGCCTTTTTCATTTCATCCACAGCAGTAATCAAATTCTTCCTTAGCTTTGAGCTTTATGCTTAGATGGATTCCAACTTGGAGTTGACCACCACGACCTTTTCTTCAATACTTAGGTAATCCGTTGTTAAGGGTAAAGACTCCCCGAGGAACTGGGAGGGATGAGAAGTTAAAGCCATGTATGCGTGCATGTACATACATGTAGGTAAAAAAGGATGCTATGGAAGGAAAAGGGACATACTTGAACCGACTTATGAATATGGTGACTGACCAGCTCATGAGAAGGAATGGACGTCTGGCCCTTAAGTTCGTTGTCCGTAACTGTTGGAACAAAAAAACATGTTTGTATCGCATAGAAAACATACGTAGCGGAAAAATAACAAATCTAATTCATTCATAATTGATAACATGTACTATGAAAGTTTCAGAATTTAATAATAAGAAAGCGTACCTTGGTGCAGTGAAATTCAAAAACAAAAGATTAGAAGTACTTGGGACCACTTAACAAGGGGAGAATAGGAGAATGGCTTATATCACGTACATACCATTTCATTCCTTATGAAAACTCTTATTGAAAAAACCCTTATATGATCTTAATAAAAACCTTTTATAAATTCTATATGTTTCTTCCCTTATATATATATATATATATATATATATATATATATATCTGGAATCTTCTGTGAGATATGAATCCCACCATCCACGAAGAGAACCAGAAAAACCAGTAACAAGCATGTCAACAATTTTAGCTTGAGTAAAATTATGACCATTAGCATAAACAATTCCAACCATGGACATATGACTCATTTTATTAATAATTTCTTGTTTAGAAAAACCATCAATATTCCATTCATACATTTTATCAGCAGAAACAAAAAATTGAGTTTGAAAAGATCTTTCTTCAAATTGCATATCAGGAGGAGTAGGTTTAGTATACCAGTTTTTAGTAAAAGATAAAAGATTAGGTTTTCCAACAAATCTTTTAATTTCTAGTAGTTTATCTTCAAAAACATTTTCAACAGAAGTAGAGGATTGTGATTCAGAATCTGTAGTATTTTCAGTGATAGGTTTAGTATCATGTTTTGAAATAGCACGAGCAGTCCTTGTAGAAGTACTCTCTGTGGTATCAGAGCCACAGATAAAGGGGGAAGGGACGCAGCACTGAAGGCGGAAGCACAGATTATATAAGAGAAATAGAGTGAAACTAAGATACTAAAAATAAGGCGGTAGAACCAGCCAAGCAGAGTATATCAAAATAATTCAAAGTTAAGTGAAAGTAATCAAAAGAACTTTAAATCCGTTCGTTATGGCAGTAATCCGTCCAAGGTGGCGGTAGCAAGAACAATTTATGAAATTAAAATAACTGAAAGTACTTGTTTATTGAAAGTAGAATAATAACTTATAGTAGTAGTCTTAAGCTATAAGATTGAGAAACATGATACAGAGTTACAGGTTACAGGTTTGTAAAACAACGGTGAATTCTCTCTTAAAGTAGTTTCTCTAAGAAGGGAGAAATAGGAAAAGAGAAATCTGAATATAAAACCTTCCAAAAAAGAACCTATCTAACATAAGTGACAACCCCCCTTTAAATAGGCAAAATTCGGATGAATAGTAGACTGTGAACAGTAACAGTGAATAGTATCTAGTCACTTTTACATCAATTTGTCTCCCAAAGCATGTGGATGAATCCAAATATTGCCAAAAGAGATAATGGTCAGAATAATAAAGAGACCAAAAGCAAGAATATCATCATTAGGGGTAAAGCAATAGTAATGGCTTTAACAGTCTAAAAATATTGCAATATTTTGGCCATTGTGCATGCCAAGCAAATAGAGAATCAATCTTCCGCTAAATCAGGATCTTCGTCATCATCATCATGACCAAACCATTCTTGATTGTAGGGATAATAAGGGTTCTTTGTAGCAGGTGTATCAGAGCATTGTCCTTCAACAGATAATTTGTCTCTAGCCATCATTTGAAGGAGAGAATACACAGCATCAGGGTCTTGATGGATATCATCCAAAATAGAAGCCATTTTCTTTTTAGGCTTAACAGGGGCTGCAATAGTTTTATCAGAGGAACAAGTAGGAGCTTCTGCTGGCTGAACAGGAGTAGTAACCACAGCTGCAGGCAAAGTATTAGCGTGTGGGAATTCTCTGTAAACACTATTAGCAATCTTATAGGCATGCTAGAATTTGGCCCACCATTTAACATACCAACAACGTTTAAGCAAATCACCTTCTTTAACATATTGCCACTTCAAGATCCAAGGGACCTTATATTTTTTAACAAAATGGATCGTAGAATAGAATTTTGCATCATAAACACTAACTCTGAAAGTGCTAGTAAAATGTGTTAAGGCCTCCTTAAGCTGCTCAGGAAATATTTCTGGAATAGAACCAAATTGAGCTCACCATCGAATAAACCAAAGGGGTAGTTTATAGTCAAAGTCTTTATCAAAATTGACAAACCGGGAATGGGACATGGATTCATTTTGATGGAGCATGAATCAAAACCAAGCAGTGAGATAATCATGGTAGCAGTAGGGAATCAAAGATTCCAGTAACATCCTTGGGGTAGTAAGGTTAGAACCCCACTTTTCTTCAGAAATAATATAATACTATATATAATAGCAGAAGCTTTTAATAAGATGCTGACATGTTAGCAAAAAAGGCTATTTAAAATTGTGACACGTATAGGATTAAAACATAAAACATCGCAAGGTGCGTTTGTACAGACACACTTTCAGACACACGACACATCATTTCAGTAAAACTTAAAATAGCAAAGTTATTGTGTTTCGCTTTTACACACCGTTTAACTTAATACAATCCAATAAAACCGGTAAACTAAATATAAAAACCCAAAAGGATAGAGACAGATACAGAGAGTTTGAGGGGTTGAAAGGCGTAGAGAGAGAAGGAGAGACATCTCAGGGCGCCGCCGCCGCCGCCGTTCTTCTGCAGGCACCGAAAAACTGGCTTTTCCCAACCGTCATACTGCTGGAGCCATTATGGGTAAGGTTATTTTTAAAAATAAAATACTGAAAATAAAATAGAATGACAGATTCTACTTAAAGAGAGATACTACCGCCCTAATGCCCCTATCAGACGACCAAAACCACTATACAGAAACTCCACAAGGTGCGAATAGAGAGATTAGAGGGTCGCTAATGGTAAATTTTTCTCTTTCTCCGTTAGGTTTTGGCTTTGAGTATTTTGGCCAGATTGGTTTTAATTTAGGTTTGATTTTAGATTTTGGTTTATATATTAAGGTATTTGGGTTAGAATTGGTTTGGTTTTGCATATTTGTGTTAGATATGTTGATTTGAGTATTTGGGTAATCGATGTTAGAAAGGAATTAAAATAAATGCACAGTGCAAATACAACCATCACTATTAAATTTCTTTGCATTGTTTAAACAGATCATACTTTTGAAAGTTATTCCATGTTTTTTTTTTTTTTTTTGCCCAATTAAATAACAAATTCATTTCAATAGAAACAGGAAATTAGATGTTGATTTTCCCCCCTTTTTTTCCCTATTCAATTACGTTTCTAGGGTTCTTCTGTTTTCTTTTTTTACCCCTTTTTTCTCCTATTCACGCAGAGGAAGATAGAGAGAGGCCGGAACCATTACCAGTGAGTTTTTATCTTCGCATTTAAGTTTGTTTACTAATTATGAGTAGGTTTTGATATTTTGTTTGGATTGGTTTGGATTTGTTTGGGTCCTTATGTTATATTTGGTTCTCATTATGGTATATGAGTTATAAGTGGTTCTGTTTTGATTATTTGGGTTAAATTGCGCCATAGTACGTCCACCCTCTGCCCTAATCAGACCGTACCTCCATTGATGTAGTCTCTATTTTTTATTTCTTTAATGTTTGCTATTCGGAGAGAGCATTGGTAAGGGCATGTGAAAAGAGTTGGAAAGAGAGCAATCTGACATGTTGGGTCAGGCCGCCTGAAACCTTTATAGGTATTATTTAAGTAAAAATTTCTTTAAACGTTTGATTTGATTTAGGCTTAAGTTTTGGTACTAAATTGAATTGATTTTGATTATGGCTGTAAATTTGTCATATAATAGAAACTATAATTATTGTTTCTTCATGTATTATTTTTATTTCCTTTCATGCATGTTTTGATTTCATTTTGGATTGATGCAAAGTTGCGATTGCCACTTTATCTTCTATTGTAATCACAACAAAAAAACCAGAGAACAAAGTCAGTATGAGGTGTTTATTTTTAAATGAATTTCCTCCTGCCATCATCATGCCAGAACCAATACCAATATGTGTTTCTTTTTTCCAGTTTGTTTATTAAATATGATCAGAATCTGATATTATATTTGGAGTGGTTTTGATTTAGGTCTTTAACTTGGAGTTATGTTTTTCTATTAGCTTTTCAGTTTGTGCATTAAATAGAATCATTTTTTTTTTTTTTTTTTTTTTTTATATTTGTTTGGATTGGTTTCAGCTTAGGTCTTTATGTTATATTTGGTTATGATTATGTTATTTGGGTTAAATTTGTTCATGTTTATCTATCTATGTTGTTTGGGTTAAAACACAGGGGAAAGGATTTAAAGAACTTAAGCGAGTCTCAGTCTCTTTTGGACAATTAGAATGTCGAAATAGAGCAGGAGATTATTCTAGACAAAGTTATAAACAATACAAATCAAGTTGGAATGAAAAAGTAAACTGAGAGTATTCCCTTAATCCAAATCCTATAGAAGTAGTAACATCAATCTCTATGGAGGGAAGGCTTTCAATTTCTTCAATTTTTTTATTTTGTTGAAGAATGAAAGAATAAGGTGATGAATTCAGAGGGGTATAGGTCATATTTTGTTGAGTTCATTTTTATTGCCAATTAATTACGTATGGTACAATCTTGGTATTATAGAAATAAAATAATGTCTTACCTTAAATGTGGCCTCATGACTGAGTAAGATGTGTATTCAAGTCATGATACTTTGTGATCAATTTGTATTCTAATCATGCACCACAAATGTGTAATACTAATATCCATATTCCCAAGTCCCAAGAGGGTTGACTTTTTCCCTTTTGTGGCTACTTTGCTTTAAGTGGATGTGTTTTAAGACTAATTGTGAGAATTAACACAAATCTATCTTTTGAGAAAGGAATATATTTATCTTCAAAAGGAAGATAAGCAGAGAACTTACTAGATAGGACTGCTTCATTAATAGAAAAAATATTCCCTACAGCCAAAATTAATTTGCAAAAAATTAGTGAAACTCAAATGGAAACAAATGCAACTTAGATTTATGGGAGAAGTTGTGTTTCATTTTTGTTTAATTTGGTAAAAGTCTTGGAGGTGGTAAATGTTTGTTTGTCAAGGCAAGTGTGTGGTATGGAGTCTAATATGGTTCAGCCCTCTTTTTAATGCTATTACTTGGTTCTCTTTTAGAATAAGTTTTTGTTATTGCCTTTTGGATTTTCTTTCATATTTTCTATTAGAAATTTTTATTGCCTTCTACTCTATCTACATAATTAATGGGGATAGGTACTTTAAACTTTTGTTTTAATGGTAGACAATTGCGGACAATGTGTTTTGTTATTGTAATTTTACAGTTGTTGGACAATGTGTTTTGTTATTGTAGTTTTACAGTTGCTGGTGTGTGAATTGTATTAACACAACTGAAAAATGAATGGTCGCTATTAAGTTTGCAGGTTTGCACGTAATATAAAAACTGCAAAGATGCTCTATTCATGTACTTCTTTTATACATAATAGGTACAATATTATTCTAATAATTATTTTTTTGTTCCTTAAGCTCATTGGCATATCCGGCTGAATTCCAATGAGCCAAAAAAATTGTATTTTAGTGGTGGAACCCTCCCTCTCAATATTAATTCATTCTAACTACCAACTACATTGTTCGTTCTCTGCCCTATCCCTTCTCTTCTAATTGCCATCTGCTCTATCCATACTTTGCCTCAATCCTTGCTGCTCTATTTGTTTTTCCTGCCCCTATCCCTTCTCTGCAATAGTATATCTAGAAGGTAAGCACACTCTTTCCCACTTCACCCACTATTTTAAATTCCTGTAACTTCTCAACAGTACTTTTCTCATTTGAATTTCTATATTTAAAATTTTCTACTCTTGCTGAATTGTCTAGGGTTTTCCTTTGATCCCTATTGAAGGACAGATGGGTTTATTCTCTTTCTTTGGATGCTTTGGTCTTAAATTATCATCTCTTTATTTTGGTTTGGGTAATATTAGGGATTTTCACTCTTGATTTTAGTAGTTAGTGTAAAGTTCAAAACTTAGTTTTTAACTAAGATCCTTGCTACATTTTTTCTTTTGAGAATGCACTTGAAATTCCAATGTCTCTTTAGTTTCACAAGTTTACATAATCTATGTTTATTTTTGATGGATCAAACCTTTCTTTTGTAGTCTCTCTTTCATCTTTTTCTCCTATAATTTGAAAAACCTTCTAACCTTATCATTTTGTTGAAATACAGGTTTGCTTAGTTCTTTGCCAAGCACAACACTTGGGTAATTTATAAGAAGAGTTGAGGGGCAAACTGAAAGGTAAGGAAAACCTAATTTTCTCTTTGTTTATCTCATACTTTGTATTAGATTTTGTCCATTATGGTCCATTTGGATTGAGGGGGAAGGAGGGGAAGTAGAGTAGAGTAGAGTAAATTTGGTCCAAAACTACTCCCCTCCATCCAAACGGGCCTTTAGTGTATTTGTGTTTGAATTGGCTCTAATTTGCATATTTTAGCCAGCTTTCTCTTCAAAGAAACAAATATTTGCATTCAATTAATTCTTATCTTGTATTCAACTAACCTGTCAAGCTATTATGTTCTCTTTTAAAAATAATTACCACCAACCATATTAGGTTTTTTGATTTGTCCTAACTACATAAGTTGTTTGTTATTCTCTTTCATTGGTTTATAGCATTAAAAGCTCCACAACAGAGATTTATTTGTATGGGAACAAAAGAAGTCAAATCAAATGAGTATTCAAAAAAAAAAATACCTATTGGGAGGCCTTTTGTAGAACACCTAGAAGATATAGTAATTTGTTTTTACTTACATAATCCTTGTGGAAAAAAATAAACAAGATATATGGTTCTATAGAGCCTAAGTATTAACAACCAAAACATACCCTATACTTTTGGCCAAATTAGTTAATAGCAAAGTGATGCCATGTTGTCTTTGGCAAGATGCTAAATGGGATGGATGTTGTCTACAAGAGTGAAGTAGAAGGATATCTTCCTTTGAGTTTTATAGAGTGCAACTCAATGCATCATTTATGTTTTATGCTAATGCTATTTTTTATGAATATTTTTTATTCTTATTTTGCTAGGTCTTAATTGCTACTTAGAGCCAGAGGGTAGTTGAAAAAGAGATAGAGACAAATAAGAAAATGAATATTGGTGATACTAAGAAAAGTGCAAATATTATCAAGACCCTAATGAAGTAGGAGTTGATGGAAAAGGATAGTAATAGGAAGCATCAAGAAATTGAAAACCAATGTACACGGCTCAAGGAAAGAGCAAGGCAATGCAGTTTTCTATTGGTACCGGCTCTTATCTTTTAATGATTGCTATTGAGAAAATATTATAATGGAAGACTTGGTTAGGCCTACCATAGCCACTTTCTTTGCACTTACATAGGCTTGGACATTTGATCTTGAGGGACCAATTTTTAGTTTCAATCAATGCAAGTGCAAAATAAGGATTGGCTTTAAGGGATCTCATTTTCTCTTCCCCCCTACCTCAAGATATATATATATATATATATATATATTGACTTTGTATTCTTGGAATTAATTGTCCTCTTTGCAATGTAAATTGGGGGGCTACAGTAAGAATCCTATAATGGTGATGAGGTGTTTTGTATTTTCCTCATTATGTTTCATTTGAATATATTTCATGCATAAACACAGATTAAGAGGGATTTTATAATCTCCTTAAAAAAAAAAAGGAAGTTTATAATAAAAAAATTAATAGGGAATATTTTTGTCATTTGAATAATTTGTCTTTTTCTTTTTTGACAGAAGTATTTAGTTTTCTATTAATCATCTATAGAGTTATCGTAAGATTTTTATGATATCATATTTATGATTAGTTGGCTTAAGGAGCTATCATGGAGTTTTTATGATATCATGTTTACATTATTAGAGAATAATATTGGTAGGATTAAACACTTAGTAAAAATAGCAATTTCCTAACAATAGAATTTAAATTTTATATTATTATTACTTTTAAATATTCTACCATGAATAAGAATTAAAGTATCCCGCGCATTGCGTGGGTTGAACGCTAGTATGGTTAATAGTAGCACTGTGATAGATCACCTTATTAGTATCAACTTTATCAGTAATAGATCTAATCTTGATAGACATTTCATGACAAAGGATATTAGCATAGTATTGTACATCTTTATCAGGATGCTCAAGGATCCAATGAAATTTCGGGGAAAAGTAACTAGTGGCCAACCTAAAGGGGTCGGAAAAAGAGGCTCTGTTTGTCTCAACATAAAACAAGTTTTGATCACTAGGTTTTTTAACATATTGGGTATTGTAAGGGGTTGAAGTGAAAGCATTTGCTTTAGCAAGTAGGTTAGTACTGGAATAAGGATCATAGGCATTTGCCGAAACAGTAGAGTAGTTAGGTTTAGGTATAGTACCTAAAGGGGTGAAACAACTAGTGATTTCCAGAGGAGTAATAGGTTCAATTTTTGCAATTGTTTTAGTAATAGGGGTTTTGTCATTCAACCTTCTACTTGCCATGGTAATTCTGCAGGAATTTACGAGTAAGGAAATCAAGGATCAAATTTTGAGATCCTTTAATATATTCAATATCAAAATAAAAAAACACTTAAAATAGCTTGCCATCTGGCAAAAATATGTCTTGAAGCAATATTCTCAACATCTTTCTCAATAACATACTTAGCACTTTTACAATCAATGCATAACAAAAACATTTGGTTTAGCAAATCACTTTGAAATTTTGAAATGCATAATACTATAGATAAAATTTCCTTTTTATTGGTACTATAATTTAGCTATGCAATATTCCAGGTTCCAAATTGGAAGAGAACAATTTGTTCAGACAATTCTGGGGAAACACATTGTTTCAGAATACCTCCATAACTAATATCAGAGGCATCGGTTTCAACAATTTTGAAAGTATTGATAGTAGGGATACCAAGACATGGTAATGTCTTAACATGAATTTTGATCTGTTTAACAAGAGAAGTATGATTATCAGTCCAAGGTGGAGGATTATTTTACAACCAATCAAAAAGGGGTTTGCATTGTTTCCTTAAATCCTTGTAGAAATCAGCAACATAATTCAAAGACCCAAGAAATCTCTGAAGCTGAGTTTTGTCAATAATAACATCTGGGAATTTATCAGCAAACTGAATGGCTCTATCAATAGGACTAATTTGTCCTTCAGAGATATCATAACCAAGAAAACGAACTTTTGTTTGGAACAGTTTGATTTTCTTAGCAGAAACAACAAGACCATTTCTTTTGATAGTATCCAAAAACGAGTACAAATGTTTCCAGTGTTCATCAATAGAGCTGGAGAAGACAAGAACATCATCAATGTAAACAATGGTGAAATGACTGAAACAGTTAAAGATGTCATTCATAATATTTTGGAATTCACTGGGGACATTCTTAAGACCAAAAGGCATCACATTCCACTCATAATGACCAAAAGGAGTGGTAAAAGCAGTCTTATACCTATCACTTTCACTAAGATGGATTTGCCCAAACCTAGATTTCATATCAAACTTAGAGAATACTACAGCCTCACTCAACCTATGGACCAAATCATTCTTATTAGGGATGGGATACCTGATCCATTCTAAAACCTTGTTTAAGGGTTTATAGTTGATGACTAGGCGAGGGTACCTCTCTCAATCTTAGCATTTTTCTGGACATAAAAGGCAGAACAAGACCAAGGGGACTTGCTATTCCTTATCATCTTCTTTTTCAATAAATCATTAATTTCATTTTTGCAAAATTCAACAGTTTCAGCATTCATCTGAATAGGACGAGCTTTAGTAGGAATGTTTTTCTCATCAAAATCTTTAACATAAGGCAGATTAACAATATGCTTTTTTCTATGCCAGAAAGCATTAGGAATATCAGAACAAACATCATCAATTAACATCTTCTGAAAATTATCAATTTTTGAAATCAACAGTTTATCAGAGAGCTATTTAGTAATTTTCGTGTATTTAACTTCTTGTTTAAGGAAATTGAGATGTTTTTCTTTAGCATGAATCAATCTAAAAGTATTATCAATGTCAACTTCGAGTTTTGAAGCAAATTTGAACTTTACTTTCTGTCTGAAAGGATCAGTAGTAATACCATCATGTTCAACAAGAAAAGGATACAAAGCATTTATAAAAGGCAAACCAAGGATCACCTTATCAGTCATGTTCTTAACAAGAACAGAGGGGATCTTGAAACAAACATTATCATGGCAAACATGAGCATTACTCAATTCATATTTGATCTTCATTTTAGTGCCATTTGCAGAAACAAATGACTCAGTAGATTTTTCAAAATATCTTGTGGGAATTAATCCCTCTTGAATACAATTCATATCAGCACCAGAATCAATCATAGCAATAACATTAAAATGATAATCAGGTGAAACAACAATTTTCACTTTTGTAAACTGTTGGTTTTTTAGACCCCTTAAAATAACAATTGGATTAACCTAGTTATTAGCCAAATGATTAACTTAGTCAAATTATGCAATTCTAGGTTATCACAATCACACAATCATATCAAGAATATATAAAGCAGCGGAAAAGTAAAGAACACAAAATATGATGACCCAGGAAACCACACGGTAAAAACCTGGGGAGGATTTGACGTAGCTATCCTCAAGGTAAACCCGAATCCACTATGAAAGAATCGAACTTCATACAAAAGGACTTACAAGCTCCCCGCTTGACTTCCTAATGCTACCCACCAGTAGAACTTATTGACACGACCACATGCAAGCTCCGAATCCACGGACTCCTTCTTTCTTGGATTCTCCAATAAGATACAAGCTCCCCACTTGTTATTCTTTAAGCTCCAATGGTAGCAACTGAGTTGATCATCAAGATGTTGATACTATCTCTACCTTGAAAACCTTAAGCTTTATGTAAAGGAAAGCTCCTCTAGATCTCACACGAGATTTACACAAAACAGAAAATATGAGCAACCAGAGCTACTCTAAAAATGTGGCTAGGGTTTACTTTATATAGTGGGAGAATTAGATCTGAAACCCTAATCCTTAATGGGCTTGGGCTGAGTTGAAAATTCTGCAAAAAAAAAAAAAAAAATTCTGCTCGAGATTCGATCGATTGAGCCTAAGCTTCGATCGATCGAGCCAGACAAAAAGTCACTAATACTTTTGCAGTCACTCGATTCCAACTTTACATAAAAACATACTTTGAGCAAGTCTAAACAAGACTAAAAACTATTTTGATCATGGTTTGCCAACAATACAAATTAGAGTTCTAAATACATTAATTCCTAAGTCTTTAGAACCTAACAAACTCCCCCTTTGGCAATCCATGACAAAACACAAACACAAAGTTCAAAGTTACAAGTAAAAGCCCTCTACACAAATAATGCCCATTACAAAATAATCCAACCTAACTACTATCCATCAGTTGCAAGTGTAGACAGCAGCTCAATTGAATCAACCTGTATATTTCCTAAAACACTAAACAAAACGCATAAACGCATGTGTGGAAATAATACAAGTAAAACAACAAATATGCAAACTAACTCTCCCCCTAAGTTAGATACATAAAAAATTTATTTTCTCCCCCTATCAAAAATAAATTCAACTCCCCCTAAACAAAACAAACATGATTTCAATATTTCAACTAAATCTCCCCCTTTTTGTCACGTATTGACAAAGACAACTCATACAAAGAGTAAACGGTCAACATACACAACAAAGGATAAGAGAAAATAGAGAATCAAGGGAACACAAAACAATTCAACTCTATATAAAATAGAGACAACTCCCCCTAAGAAAAGCAACAACTCCCCCTATAAAAATAGGAAAAACAAAATATGTTTTAGGAAAACAATTTTGGGGAAAATATAGGAGGTGGGGAAAACAAAGACACACAAACCAAAGTTGAAAACTAAGGTGAGGATACACATGAAGAAAAATATTCTCTCTTTCAATAAAATGCAAACATGGCATTATGTGACCCATAAACAGTTGCACGAGTAGAGAAAATATTTGCACATTGATTATCCATCATATCTTTTGAGAAAAATATTTTCTACAGTTCACACATAAAAAATAGCATATACTAGAATGTACAAAACTCAAAAATTAATCAATCAATTTTTAAATCAAGTTGAGTACCCAATTTAGCAAAGTGTATGCTATGTGTGAAAACAATGAGAGATATGACTGCAAAACTACAAGATGGATACAGAAATCAATGCAATGCATGTGAATCCTAAACACATATGATGCATGAAAAAATATGTCATGATGCATGCTCTAATGCAGTAAAACTAAGTTCAATATAAGTTCAATTTCACAGAATTGGCTTGAGCATAGAGTTTCTAATAAAAACCCCAAAATTTAAAAACCACTTGTTAAGATTTTAAGAAAAATTTGACCAATTGATCATTAACTAAAATTTACCTATTTTGCTCAAGCTAATCTTACAACTTTCAGAAAAAATCCAAAGTTATTGCAAACAATATGTATTTAGCTTGCAAAAGAAAAGTTAAATTTATAAGTACTTCAATCCTGAAAATGATCCTCTCATAAAATACTACAAACTCATAGCTTACATGTAATACAGGTAGTGCTTACTACTCATAGCTTACACATGTAATACAGGTAGTGTTTATTACCTAGTTTCAATGGCTTAATCATTAACTGATACTATTTTGGAAGAAGTTTATTAAAAATACTACCATGCACACATCAGTGAAATACACATCTCTTAAAGCCAAAACTAGCAATTTATCTTCAACAAAATCTACACCAACAAACCAGAAAATAAACCATGAGGCACTCTAGAATCATGTATTAGTGTAAGCATATATAGAGTTCAGTAGTCAACAATAAAAGGGTATTGGCTTACAGCTACATAATACAACCAAAATAACTCCCCTTAACCTCTGTGTCCACAAAAATCCACAATGCGTGACTATTCATTTTAACTTCAGCTACATAATACATTAGCACTAGTCGTTTGTGCCAAATGAACCAACTAGGCAGTCAATAAATACCAAAATGAATATCAATAACTTGCCACCAAATACTCCAACTACAACGTACAAAATGAATATCATAAAAAGCAATGTAATGAAACAAAATTATAAATATATTACACAAATTTTATTAAAAATATCTACCATATTTAATACATTTTTTTATAAATATTAAAGCTATATAATAAATTTTCATGATTTTTATGTACTAAAGAAATTTTGATATAAAGAAAAGGCTTATGGGAATTTTTTTAATGGAATCTTAAAGAATGCCAACAGCAGAAAAGTCAGGGGGCTTACATAGTTCCCAAAATTTTTTTTTTTTTGAAAATTAAAATAAATAAAATAAAAAGAAATAGAGAAGTCAGGGGGCTTACACGCAAGAGTCCGAATGGGTGCTAGAGCTCGAATCGTTGCGCCGTAGCCAGAACCATCGTGAATGGGTGTGTATCAGCGATGGTTGCCAGAACCATCACGAATGGGTTCGTAACAGCGTTGGTAGCCGAAACCATCGCGAATGGGTTAGGTTTGTGGTTATCGGTGGTGACGACTTCAAAACCGTCACGAATGGGTTGGGAATGTGGTTATCGGTGACAGTTTGAGATCTCCTTATCAGCGACGGTTGGCTTCCTTTAAATCGGCGATGGTTGGCTTTCTTCAAATCGGCGACAGTTGGCTCTTGTCGACAACGGATGGCTCTTAT
Source organism: Quercus glauca (assembly GCA_023736055.1). Taxonomy (NCBI): domain Eukaryota; kingdom Viridiplantae; phylum Streptophyta; class Magnoliopsida; order Fagales; family Fagaceae; genus Quercus; species Quercus glauca. Next base: position 85,268,894 of record CM043319.1, on the reverse strand, counting down.
CGGCAACCACTGGCTCTTAACGGAGCTTAATCGGTGACGGTTGGCTCTTAACAGAGCTTAATCGGCGACGGTTGGCTCTTAACGGAGCTAAATCGGCGACGGTTACTCTTAACGGAGCTTAATCAGCGACGGTTGGCTTTCTAAAAATCTGGGTTTTTTTGGTTTGGGTCGAGCTTGGTTTTTTTTTTTGATCGAAATGAGCTCAGTTAGCTGGGTATTGAAATGAGCTCGGTGTGATGTACTAATGGGAGTATTTATAGTGAAGTCTTTAGCGACGAATTGTTTCGTCACTATTGCTTCCTCTTTGTTGCAAAAGATATTAGCCTTTTAAGTTTTTAGTGACGAAGGTCAATTTCGTCACTAAAATACCCAAATTTTGTAAATAATTTTAGAGACAAAATTCATATTTCGTCTCTATAGCATACTTTTAGTGACGAATTGTGATTTCGTCTCTAAAACAATGATGTGCAAAACTATTATCATTTTTAGTGACGACTATTTTTTGTCGCTAATTCTTCCTTATAGTGACAAAAAAGATTTTCATCACTAATACTATCCACAGCAATACCTACAGTGATGAAATATTTCGTCACTAAAAATTTCAATCTTTAGTGATGAAATATTTCGTCGCTATAGATTTATTAAGCTCGCGCCAAATTTTCCCTCAGTTGGCGCCCATTTTTCAGATCACAATAGTAACGAAAAATAATTTTTATCTCTAAATTTTATAATTTTTTTCATTATTAGTGACGAAATTCATATTTCGATGCTAAAGCTGTATTTTTAGCGACGAAAAATTTTTCCTCACTAATTTCTGTCACTAAAAATACATTTTGTTGTAGTGACAGTACTTTCCCCCATGTTTTCCATAACAACATATTGGAATATGGTTTATTGCTGTTTGAAGACACAAGTTGCAATCAGTGCTTGACAGATCCGGTGTGCACTGTAGAAGGCTATATAGTTTTTGAAAAACAGAGATATTCACTTTGTTGCTCCCAAACTTCTTAGCACCGATTGGAACATTAGAGGCCTGACCTGCCAAGCTACTCATCATAGTGTTCACTAGCTTCTTAAACTGGCCCTGGTTGGTAATATTTTTCTCGTTGAGAAAGGAAATTGTAGGCCTTACGGTCAAAGTAGAGATAATAGACTCATTTGAGTAACCTACCATGCACACATCGTAACAAATCACAGCAACCTTTTCTGTGGAGCACTTGTTAGTGAGATATTCGGTTGCTGCGGCCACGCATCCTTGACAGACATCAAAAGTTATATCACCGTGACAAATGTAGAGGCTATAAACTGGGTTGGAGGTGTTTCGGTTTGTGGGGGTGTTGTAGAATTCAATGTTGCGTGTGGTGTTGGAGGAGAGTGAAGATACGAGGGAGTTGATACCAGTTTGGTAGAGGCTATTGGCGCTAAAGGTGGAGTTTTTACAGAAGTGGTATAGGTAGTTTGCGCCAGTTACGGGAGTCATCAGGTTGAGGAAACTAAGTGATGATGCTGAAAATTGTTAATAAGCCGCACAATACTCACGTACTCGAAACAAGAACTGGGAAACAAAAGACAAAAAAAACCCTATAAGAGTACCAGCTTGGTACCAGCCAAAGACCCTCCAAAGGTTAAGTCAAAATATTGTTCACAACTCTAGAGTGCCAGAGCTGGGGTAAATTATGCGTACCTTGTTATCTGAGGGCTTTGGGGTTTTTATAGTAGTGTAGAACCGATCCCCGTTTCTTGGGTAGGAAAGCGGTTCCTTACAGGGAAAATCATCATTAATGGGCATATATTATGGAATCCTTCTCGCGCTAGGATTCTTTCCATGTTGGGATTCTACTAACTAGCGTTAGCCGTGGGACACAAGTTGTTTCCATTTAGGACTCCTTGGAAGTCACTTAAATCATGTAGAAGCCATGTGGCCTTTAAGATCCATCCACCTCGCGCTCGCGAATCTTGGATCTGTCCACCTCTAGGAGCCATCTACTATCAGTCCATTGATCTAATACCGTCAGGTTCATTTGGATGGATCTGTCATCCTAATTTTACCCTCTTCAGTTGCCCTCTCACTCCATGGATCTGTCACCTTCTTTGGACAGATCCGTGGAGTGACAGTGTTAGATTCATCTTTCGGGAAGCATGCATAGACTGACAGGCTGGCCTAGGGTCATTTAATGTTTGAAGGGGCACGTGTCACTTTTTTAGTGGCTGATCTCCCGAAATGAAGCATCCCTTCGTCTTCCGTGCCGTTTTCTCTATATAAACCAGCTTCCTTCCTTTTCATTCTTTACTTTCTTCAGTGAATTTGTGATCAGAGGGCTACCGTCTCCCTTGATAAACTAGCACACCGTTCACTTAGCGCGCCCGTCATCCACACTTCTCCTATTTGCTCGTCTTCAATTGGTAAGTACTTCTCACCTTACTATTGAATTTCCTTCCTATTTTTGAAAGACATTTGCACACTCGTTGTCTATGTAGATCCGTCTGTGTCTTAGGGTTTACCCTTCACGTGTAGGTAAAAGATGTCTAGTGCGTCAAGTAACCAATCGTGTGTTCGCGAGAGGGTGGGCTACGATGAAGTGTTCCAATCAAGACAAAACGACCTTAGCACTTCAAGTGAAAAGAGGGATTCATTGGCCACCTCTCCTTCAAGAGATGAGGAGATGGATAGGTCAAAGGATGACTATAGTGACGGCCTAGATGGCGGTGAGCCCCCTATTCAATCCATCATAGGTCCTAATGGATTGAAGGAGTCCATAATGCTACCCTTGTGGATGTTTAACGATTTTGTTTCCACAATCAAAGAGTCTCACTTCAAAACACTTAGGGATAAGTATCAGATACCCATCAACATACCCTTCCGTCTACCTTATAAGTCAAAGAAATGCTACTACGAGGGTGTTAAAGGCGTCAGGGTTTATGAGCAAATGTTGAAGGCTGGGCTCAGATTCCCCTAAGTCCACTCCACCATCGCCTCCTCCAATACCTAGGTTTGGTCGTCACCCAGATCTCCCCAAACGCTTTAAGGGCTTTCCTTGGTGTGGAGGTTTTATACAGGGCTATGTCTAACAAAGCGCGGAGGTTGACAGTGGAAGAATTTTTTCACTGTTACCATCCGACTGAGATTGCTCAGCCAAAGGGCATGTATAGCTTTGTGCCGAGGAGCCCAATGTTGAGGCTCGTGTGTAACACCCCCAACTCCAACAGAAACTGGAAGAGTCGGTATTTTTTTATGGAGGGTGACGAGTGGATGTGTCATCTCGGTGACTATGAATGTATGCTCGTCGACACAACATAGGGCATAATGCCCCCGTCCGGTATGTATCTGTCCATATTTAGGTCTTTAACCATTTTAATTTTTTACATGTTATTGTAACCATCCTCTTTTTGCAGTTTGGGACCAACCACAAGTCTCACTAGAGCAATGAAGTTTTTTGGAGAAAATTTTCACCAAAACCAAGCTAGAGGAAAGGATGTGGGTTAAATTGGTCACCTTAGACACCCTCTTTTGGTATTGTGACAGACCAGAGCCCATAACAGCCGCCCGTCGCTATGATCTTCAAATTCACCTACGTAAGTCTGTCACCCAATATTCTTTTTTGGTTTTAGTACTTATCAAACTTCTAATATCCGTCCACCTTTGTACAAAGATGGACGCCACCAGGAGGAGGGCCTATATTAAGCAGCAAGCTACTTTGAAAAAACAAGCAGAGGGTCAGACCTCCAAAGGGACAGGTTAGTCCAAACCGTCTACTAAGAGGAAGCAATAGGAGAAATCCGACCGTCTTCCTAAGAAGCCTAAGATCGTCCCCGAGCCCATCGTGGGGTTGAAAGTTGAAACCAAGAAGACGGTCACAATCCTTGGGCAAGGTAAGGGAAAGGGTTTCATGAAGGGCCCTAACCCCGTCGTTGAAAAACCACCTGTCCTCGTCCGTGAGGATTCTAAGTACGCGTTGGAGAAGCTCTCGTCCATCATTACATCCGAAGACTATGAGGACTTAAGCAACCACGCTATTGAAGCAATGGGGGACACGAGGCTTTTTAGCATTGCTCAGGTAACCATGTCCGTCCCTTTCTCTTTTTCTTTCCTTCAACTTGCCTTGTCTCTAACTTTGCTTTGCTTTCAGGCAATGTTAATGATGAAGGGGTTGATGGGCCGTTGCCTGAACCATGAGATGGCTTTGGACCATATTCGAGAGAAGGTGAACTCAACGGAGGACGAGCTGAACGAGTTAAAGGCCTAAAAGACGGTCCAGGAGAAGAAGCTTGCCTTATCAGAGGAAGCAAAGGGTGAACTAGAGACCAGACGGAGCTACTGAGGCAGGTCTTGGAAGATAAGGAGAAAGAGATTAGGGATGCCAAGGATCAGCTCCGTCAGGCGAAGGAGGAAGTGATACGTGAGTATCGTGACTCTGACACCCTCCTGGCAGAACTCGGGACCTCGTTTGTTAAAGGTTTTGATGACACCCTCTGTTAGGTCAAGACTTCTTATCCGGATTTGGACGTGTCCCACGTCACTATTAAAGTCCAGGACCAATCAACAGCTCAGCCTGTCATTTCGGAGAGTACGGAGGATTTATTTGCTAACGATGCCCATGGGTGATGTAGCTTTTGCACCCATCCAGTGTCTCCAGGTGGTAGGTTCCCTTCCTATGCCAGGATGCAACTTTGTATGATCCTTCCCAGTTAGGTCCTAACTTCCTCTGGAAGGTGTCTTTTGTAGAGCCCATCACCTTCCTTAGGACGAGATCTCCAACCTGGAAGTCCCTGTGTCTGACTTTGGAGTTATAGTGCTTGGCCATGAGATTCTGATACCATACCAATCTTTGTTCAACTGTTGCTCTTATTTCATCCACCAAATCAAGTTGTAGGCGCATAGCTTCATCATTCTTGCCTTCATTATGGTTCCCTACCTTGTAGCTTGTGAGTCCCACTCCAACCTAGATGACCACCTCGCTTCTGTATACTATTCGAAATGGGGTTTCTCCTATATGTGTCCTTGCCATTGTCCCGTATGCCTACAAAATGCTCAGTAACTCATCTGGCCATATACCCTTTGCCCTCTCGAGCTGAGTCTTGATGATTTTAAGCAAGGATCGGTTCATAACCTTAACCTGTCCATTGGCCTGCGGGTGGGCAGGCGAGGAGTAGTGGTTCTTGATTCCTAGTTGTGAGAAAAAGTCTCTGGATGCGTCGTTGTCGAACTGCTTCCTGTTGTCCGAGACCAGTACTCTTGGTATACCGTACCTGCAAATGATGTTCTTCTATACAAAGCTTCGCACATTTTTCTTAGTGATTGTAGCCAGGGCTTCTGCTTCTACCCACTTGGTGAAGTAGTCTATACCGACTACTAGGAACTTCAACAGCTTGACCGCTATTGGGAACGGGCCCATGATATCTAACCACCACTGAGCGAACAGCCATAAGGCCATCATTGGAGTGAGCTCCTTGGTTGGTTACCTTATGAGGTTGCCGAATCTCTGACACTTGTCGCACGCTTTGACATATGCACAGGCATCCCTTTGCATGGTTGGCTAGTAATACCCGGCCCGGATCAGTTTATGTACCAACGATCATGATCTAGAGTGGTTTCTACAAACTCCCGCTTGGACTTCTCTCATGACATAGTCTGCCTCTTCTAGGACGAGGCACCTTAGGTATGGTCGGGAGAAGCCCCTCTTATAAAGAACGTCTTTAATCAGAATGAAGTAAGCTGCTTAAACCTTCAACTTCCTTGCAGCCTCCTTGTCGCCTGGTAGCACGACGTCCTTTAGGTAAGAGGCTATTGGTGTCGTCCAATAGTTCTCGAAGCCTATCTCCTGCACACTTGTATCATTTATTAGTGATGACATTTGAACGAAGGACAATACCTGACCGGGGATGACCATGTGCTCTGCTAAAGCAGCCTTAACAAGTCGGTCGGAGTGCTCGTTCTCCTTCCTTGAGATTTGAACAAACTTTACTCGGAAGTTGGTAACCCGATCCTTCACCTGCTTAAGATACTTCCTCGTACGTTCATTCTTGCAGTCGTAATCTCCGTTAACCTGACTGGTTACTACTTGGGAATTACTATATACGACCAAATTTTCAGCTCCTACGGCCTTGGCAAGGTCCAACCCAGTTATCAAGGCTTTGTACTCTACTTCGTTATTGGTTGTAGAGAAATCCAGACAGACCATGCATTCAATCTTATCTCCTTCCGGGCTATAGAGTATCACACCAGCTCCGCCCGCTTGCTTATTGGAGGATCCGTGTGTGGATGCTCCATTGTGGGACCCCTTTTGCCCTCTAGCCTTCTACGTTAGTAAATTATGAAATGAAGTCGGCGACCACCTATCCCTTAATAGCAATGCGTGGGTGATACTGTATGTTAAACTCACTCATCTCTATTGCCCATAATGCCATTCATCCACAGCTTCGGGATTGCTTATCTCTCGTCGTAGGGGTTTGTTAGTCAGGACGATCACCGTGTGAGCTTGGAAGTATGGCTTAAGCTTACGGGCCGCTATAACTAAAGTAGTACACGGGCTTCTGTACCCTGTTTTCTTCCCTAACTAAGGCTGCGCTGACGGCCACCAAGGATACTGCTAAGTAAGGGAATAATTCTTCCCCAGGCTGGGAAGGACTCAGTAACGGAGGGGACGAGAGGTAGGTCTTCAGATCCTCAAATGCATGCTGACACTCGGCCGTCCATTCAAAAGATTTTTTCAATGTTCGAAAGAACGGTAGACACTTATCCATCGCCATTTGACACGAACCTGTTCAACATTGCTATTTTACCGTTGAGGCTTTGCACTTCTTTCACGTTCCTTGGGGGTGCCATCTCTATTATGGCCTAAATCTTTTCTGGGTTGGCCTCGATACCCTTCTAAGACACCATGAATCCTAGGAACTTTCCTGCCATCACTCCGAAGGCACATTTGCCTGGATTGAGTTTCATGTTGTAGGAACAAAAGGTGTCGAATGATTCCCTGAGGTCCTCCAAGTGATCTTCCTCCCTTCGGCTTTTCATCAGCATGTCGTCAACATAGACTTGGACATTTCTCCCAATCTATTGTGCGAACATCTTGTTCATGAGCCTCTGATACATCGCGCCTGCGTTTTTGAGGCCAAATGGCATTACTTTATAGCAAAAGAGGCCTTGGCTAGTAACGAACAAAGTCTTCTCTTGATTGGCTTCATCCATTTTGATTTGGTTGTAACCCGAAAAAGCATCCATGAAGTTTAATAACTAGTGTTAAGCCGTAGAGTCAACTAGGACATCAACCCGCGAGAGGGGGTAACTATTTTTAGGGCATGCCTTGTTCAAGTCGGTGAAATCTACGCACATCCTCCATTTCCCGTTGGCTTTCTTAACCATCACCACGTTTGCTAGTCAGTCAGGGTAGTAAACCTCCCTAATGAAGTTCACCTCTTGTAGCTTGTGAACTTCTTCCACTATAGCTTGATCTCGTTCTGGAGCGAATACCCACTTCTTCTGATGGATTGGTGTAAAGGAGGGCGACACATTCAGTCTATGCACCATGATCGAAGGGTCTATTCCTGGCATGTCTTCATGGCTCCAAGCAAATACATCGTGATTATCTTTGAGAAAAGTTGTAAGTGCTTGGAGGACTATCCGGCTGGCGAAGGTACCAATCCTAGTTGTTCGATCAGGCTTGGAGTCGTCGAGAATTATCTCTTCAAGCCTTTCAACGTGTTCTGTGACCGTCCGGTGTTCTTCTATGTTCATGGCCTTGAGGTAGTCGTCCATTTCCATCATAGCTATGTAGCATTCACGATGCCACCTGATTTTCGCGTAGCTTCCTTACTCTGTAATCTGTAGGGAACTTGATCATTAAGTGGAAGGTTGAGGTTATAGCCTTCCATGAATTGAGGGTAGGTCGTCCCAGGATGGCATTGTAAGCAGACGAGCAATCGACCACAAGGAATGTTATGTCCTTAGTAATCTGCTGAGGGTAGTCGCCCACCGTCACGGATAATGTGACTACACCAAAAGGGAACACCCGTGTTCCTCCAAATCCAACGAGCGAAGCGTTCTTCGGAACCAATCGCTCTCTATCAATCCTCATCTGTTGGAATGCTGGGTAGTAATGGATGTCAATCGAGCTGCTGTGAGAGACCGCGCCCCCGTCCTGTTTTATAAAGTGTTAGGCCAAACCCATGTGAATGGGTGGAGTCGTGTTATTGCCTCTCAAAATAGAGGTTCGACTAGTTATATTTTCCCCTTTAGATTAAGGGTTTTACAATGTAGACGCCACTTATTTAATTATTAGGATAAATAAGAAAACCAAAATTGAAAAATTCCTCATTTTATTAATTTTCAATTGAATTTACATTGATCATAGGAAAATTGCATGGCTTTGGTTCTAGATACAATCTAAGATAAAGTACATAACTTTGTTTCCTAGTTACAATCTAGAAATTGAAAATTACAAGGATAAGCATTGGTCTATCAACCCTTGATCTAAGTTCAGAGGCTATGTTACAAGGTGGGAAGGTGTTAGGCACCCACCTTGCCCAGTGAAACCGGTCTTCTAAATTATAGTGGCCAACTTTCATATCACATCATCCAATATGTTATCCATCAATTTGCATGTTGAATTCATTGTGTGTACATGTGATAAACTTTATTTCAATTTATTAAGCATTTCATTTGGATTGAAAAATAAATTCTACTAAATGTGTGTGGATAGTGATATTCTAGATTCAAGGATTTGAAAGAATTATTAAACAAACATCTTTTTCATGTTTTTTTTTTTTTTAATGTGGATTTAAGATCAAAACTAGTGTTATGCATGAACATGTGATGAACAACAAAGAACATGTGAAGAAAATATAAGAACATTTAAGAACATTCAAACATATTCAAGGGAATTTACATCATAGAAACACAAAAAACAAGTTAGGGAAAGAGATTATACCTTTACGCAAGATACATATAGTGGAGGAAGAGACTCTTGAGGGAAGTCCTAAGGGTGGAGGAAAAGAAGAGTTAGGAGAGGAAGAGTGAGTCTCAAGAAGACCAAGATATGACAAGACTACTCAACTTCCTAGAACTCAAGAAAGGAGAAGAGAGGGGGTTTTTGTGTCTTTTGGAATGAAGGAAATGGATGGTTTATATAGTAATGGTGGAGGAAATATGAATGGAAGCCCATTTAATGAGGGTTGACAAAAAATCATGAACATAGACCTCATTTTAGCCTTGGGGAAAATCTGGTGCATTAAATGGAGAGATTGGTGGGAGTGAGGAGTAAGCCAAAATTCAGTTTTTTCGTAACTATTGTAACAGCCTATAGAGCCAACTTAGAAAAATCATATCTGACTCAATTCTGATCGGAATTGTCTTGTTCTTATGATCAATTGAAGCTCCGGATGTCTAGTTTCAGGGAAAATTAACCTCATTCACAGATTCAAAATATTTTGAGAGATATCGATGAAATGGTGAGCAGAGGTCATTTGTTAGAAAATGGTTTCAGCACAATTAACATTAATAGGTCCCAAATTAGCTCCCAATTAACATTAAATGGCTCCAATTACTCCCATTTCAAACTTAATTGGTTCCAAATTTACTCTAATTAAAAGATAATTGTACAAATTACTCATTAAATAATTAATGTTTAACTATCTAATTAATTAGGTGTATGCAACCTCACCATAAAATGTAGTCCTAACCAATCAAATTATGACACATTATTAATCTCAAATTGATTATAATTATAACTAATTTGAATCAATTTTTCATAATCACATATAGTCGGACTCAATTTGTGATAGTGCATCTCAGCCATTAAAACTTAATTTGATGATAACTTTCAATTTGATAGTCCGATTAAGGCTTATGACCAGTCGATTTGATTGTTACAACATCAAGATCATTTTGGTGAAATGAGATTAAAGATCTAATGACCAGAATCAAGATGCATATTCCCAAGGCGAAATTACCCTCCATGTGAGGTTAAATCCAGGTTGCAAAATGGGGTGTCAACAGAATGCCCCTTATTGGTAGAGCTTGAAAAGAGAATGTCAATGTATGAAAGAGACACCTAACTTTGCAATCATTATTTAACCGTGGTGAATGTATGATACATGTAGATAAAAATGCAGACGGTCATGTTGTGGATCAAAATGTGGACCAAATCTTAGGGGAGATTGCTTATGTACCTCTTGGTGAGAGGATCAGGTCCAAACGTAGTTCATACATGCAGCCTTTTTTTTTTTTGGAAAAGAAATGAGTACAAGACATGCTTACCAGTGGTCACGACAAAATGAGGATTTCAGTCGTGATTTTGAATTTTGGACATGCTTCCCAAAGGTGCAATGGAGGTGAAGTTTTGGATGTGTTTCCCAGAGGTCCGATGGTTTGAAGTTTGGATGTGCTTCCCAGAGGTCCGATGGAATTGGATTATGGACGTGCTTCCTAGAGGTCCGATGGTTTGAAGTTTGGATGTGCTTCCCAGAGGTCCAATGGATTTGAAATTGGACGTGGTTCCTAGAGGTCCGATGGAATTGGATTTTGGACGTGCTACCCAGAAGTCTGATGGATTTGAATTTGGACGTGCTTCCTAAAGGTCCGATGGATTAAAGTTTGGACATGCTTCCCAGAGGTCCATTGAAATTGATTTTGGACGTGCTTCCTAGAGGTCCGAAAGATTTGAAGTTTGGACGTGCTTCCCAGAGGTCCGATGGTTTGAAGTTTGGACGTGCTTCCTAGAAGTCCATTGAAATTGAATTTGGACGTGCTTCCCAGTGGTCCGATGGTTTGAAGCTTGGACTTGCTTCCTAGAGGTCCGATGGAATTGAATTTTGGACATGCTTCCCAGAGGTCCGTTGAATTTGAATTTTGGACGTGCTTCCCAAAGGTCCGATGGATTGAAGTTTGGACTTGCTTCCCAGAGGTCCGATGGAATTGAATTTTGGACGTGCTTCCCAGAGGTCCATTGAAATTGAATTTGGACGTGCTTCCCAGAGGTTCGATGGATTGAAGTTTGGACGTGCTTCCCAGAGGTCCGATGGATTGAAGTTTGGACATGCTTCCCAAAGGTCCAATGGATTTGAATTTGGACGTGCTTCCTAGAAGTCCAAGGATTTGGAAGGCATTATTCCTATCGATGTGTGTGGGCCCTTTACCCTAATACCTACAAAATAAATATTTTCAATTAGTAACAGAATTATTCATTGGGAAGAATTTGGCGCACCTAGTGAATGCCCCTAGTTTAGGACATCTTCCATGCTTCGATGAATACTGAGGGTGGACAATTGACTTGATGTTGCACCACTAGAGAATATGGAAAAGGATCATCGCTTTCTATTCCTGAAGAAGAATTTAATGAAGATTTTTTTTTTTTTTGGAAATATTTGAAAATCCTGAATTTTTTTTTTTTTGAAGGAATTGAAAATTTTGATTGATGAAATTTTTATTTTCATTTTTTTAAAATTATTTTTGAAGGAATTTAAAATTTTGATTGATGATTTTTTTTTTATGGTAACCTAAGAAGTACAAGCCCAATGCTCCTAGTCTCAAAACTTTTTGAAAATTCTCTCTTTTCTTTTCTTCTTTCTCCTTTTTTTTTTTTTTTTTTTTTTTTTTTTTTTTTTTTTTTGAGATTTGAAGATTTGTTCATTATCAAAAGGTGAAGAAGATGAAGATGAAGGAGGAGTAAAAGTGATGAAGATCATGGTCTGCCATCCTTGGTTCCTGCAAAAAGGCTTTCTTTCTCTAGATTGTTAGAAACCAATTATCGTGAAAACTTGCACACAATATAAATAGGCCAATACTCTAAGTTTAAACATGCTTAATGCAAACAAATGGGCTTAACCTAACATGCACCCAAACAATTTTGTCACATTGTTTTGACTTTGTTCTCCAAGGTTGTTTGGGTGAATGGGACCAGCCCTCTGCAAGGCTGCCTACGTACCTCTCTCATAGAGGATCAAGTCAAGACGTAGTTCAAGACAATTGGATTTTGGAAAAGAATGATTTTTTTTTTTTTGATGGAAATGAGATTTCTCTCTCTCTCTCTCTCTCTCTCTCTCTCTCTCTCTCTCTCTCTCTCTTTTTATGAACAAGAGGTGATCATTTGAACAACCATTTTGGCAAATCAAAGTGTTTTAGAGTCAAACAAATCTCTTTGATTAGGAATGATCAAGATCATTAAACTCATGTAATCAAATTTGCTTCATCCTTTTAAACATCGTCAGATTAAGTCTCCAAAGGCAATCAAGAAATGAAATGTGATAATATTTATGAATCACATTGTTGGGTGCAAACAAGGAGAGTGCTCCAGGTTTGGAAGTTCTTTTGAGTCATTTTGAGAATTTAAGAATTTGAGAAATTTTGTCCTCGGACATATCATCCTGTGGGGTTTGACAATTTTAAGCATTTTTTCTTTTTAATTCAAGAGAAAAATATTATTAGAGTTTAAGATGCGCCTACAATTAATAAGACTTCAAGGAGTTATTATTCATGGGTTGTAATGTAGGCCGAGTTTAGGTTATGAAATGAATGATATAAAAAGGCTCAAAATTCCCTATGATGTTCCCCCAAGTATGCATTACTCAAAAATCAAGTATTGGAGGAGTTTTCTCATTTCTTCGTTTTCATCTTCTCACTAGTCTTCATTGGTCACTTGTATCAACATTTGTTTTTATGCTCATTCTTCTTGAATCATACCTTTAGACTTTCATCTTGTAAAATCCTTTTCTTTTTAGGTTGCATCTTCAAGTTTCCAACTTAGTGGGATTTAACCCTTTTTCTTTTCTTCTTCTTCTTCTTTTCTTTGGCCCTAACTTTTGCCTAGACTGCCCTTTTGGGTTTTCAGCCTAGCGGGCTTTTTTTTTTTTTTTGTCTTTCATCTTTTGATTGAATGAACTTTTGGGGACATTTCTCCCTCCTTGTTTTTCTCAGCTTAATGATTTTTGGTCATTTGGATGAACTCTCTCGACTTCTCTCTTGCCTTGATGCACTTGCACCTTTCTGTGCTTGATGAATCTTTCCTTTTTTTATGAAATCTCTTTTAGATGAATCTTATATTCCTCTTGGCATGATGAATTTTAGGCTCTTCAAACTTGATGCACATTTTGCTTTCTCTCACATTGATGGAATTTCATTTCTCTTTCCTTGATTGAGTGAAAGCTCATCTTTCTTTGATGATCACTTATCTTTAACTTAATGACTACTTGTCTTTCATGTCTTCTAGGAGAGCTTTATCAATTAGCTTTAAAGCTACAAGGTCGAGTCCTCCTTTACATGAGATTTAAGCATGCATACTTTGAATTTTCCCACCCTAGGTTTAGGTTTTAGTGGGTTCATCCGAAAAAAGAGGCTAAGTGTTTGAAGGCTCAAATGGGCTAGCAATGGATAATTATCATTTTAGGTATTAAGGTATAATCTTGTTTTACCAAAGACGGCCTCTTATCCCTAGCAATGCTTGCTTGTAGGCATAGTGACTTGAGCTCTTTTAATAAATTCCTCTTAAAAGAAAAAGTATGAATGCTCTATTGGAGACAAAAGTTTTCAGAAATTTGGAATGAATGCATTAGATTTTTGAATTTTCTGATGGATAGATTTTCTTTGATTGCCTTGTAGGACCATTTCTTCTTTTGTTCAAAGTAATTTAGTAAAAGTGTTTACACGGATCAAATAAAATTAATCCTTTCTTAGTACAAGTTGATTGTTCAAGCCTTTAAACATCACAATTTAGAAAAAGTTTTATCCAAGGGATCCTCGTGTACCATTTTGAAAAGAAGACTTTAAAGAATCTTGAAATCTTTGAAAGAAAAAAAATGGGTCTTTTTTGAAAAAATCACTAGGAAGTCCAATGCCCCTAGTTCAAAGATTTTTTTTTTTTTTTTTAATTGACTTAAGGGCTCAATGCCCCAGTCCAAAGACCTTTATTTTATTTTTATTTTTTTTGAAAATTTTTCTCTTTTTTTGGGAAAGATTTGGAAATCTTGAAAAAAAAATTTGAATTTAAAAATATATATATATACATATATACACATATAAACAAAGTACATCAAATGCTACATGGATTTTTAGAATTCAAAGAAACATAGAAACTTGGAATAAACTAACAAACTTTAAGCTTAACCATGATGTTGCAAACCAAATGTAGAGTGAGGCAAAGTTGGGCCACTTGCTTCTTCTTGGTCTGTTTAGGAAGCTTGAGACTCGGTATGCTTGAACCTTGATTACGATAAATTGTCTTGGGCTTGCACTTGGAAGGCTTGAACCATGATTATGATCTTTTGGTATTTGATTGAAATGGCTTGACCTTACACTTTATGCATGCATCTTGAGAGCTTTTTGCCTTTGATGTTGATCATGCATATACACTTTTGATGGGCTCAAGCATTGTACTTGGGCTCATCATGGTTCAAACACATGCATAATGCAATGCAATTTACATGGACCAACCTAAAGGTAGGTTCTATGGGTCGTTACAACATGGGTAGAAGGTAGGTTAAAGGTCCCCACAAGTTAGGACGTCGTACCTCCCAACTTGTGACGCCAAGAGCGTCATATTGGTCTGAACGGTACAATTTGTCCCTATGAACCACCATGGCATAACCATGATGATCCTTGTCGCAGTGGGTGGTAGGTTCACCGCTGGGTGTGTGAGTCTCAAGAAGACCACAATCCACGGCTAATACTACCGGGCTTCCAGGCTAGCACACAAGTAAAATAAATTTCATTCAAGCAATGATGCATGACATGCAATATAATGACATATTATATACAAAAAGAAATAAACAAAAAATGACATCGTTGGCCGCCATAACCTAATTGAAACTTAGCCCTTAATATCCCCAGTGGAGTTGTCACTGTGAAAGACAGCGCCCCCGGCCTGTTTTATAGAGTGTTGGGCCAAACCCACGTGAATGAGTGGAGTTGTGTTACTACCTCTCAAAATGGAAGTTTGACTAGTTATATTTTCCCCTTTAGATTAAGGGTTTTACAATGGAATTGCCACTTATTTAATTATTGGTATAAATAAAAAAACCAAAATTGAAAAATTCCTCATTTTATTAATTTTCAATTGAATTTACATTGATCATAAGAAAATTACATGGCTTTGGTCCTAAATACAATCTAAGATAAAGTACATAACTTTATTTCCTAGTTACAGTCTAGAAATTGAAAATTACAAGGATAAGTATTGGTCTATCAACCATTGATCTAAGTTCGGAGGCTATGTTATAAGGTGGGAAGGTGTTAGGCACCCACCTTGCCCAGTGAAACCGGTTTTCTAGACTATGGTGGCCAACTTTCATATCACATCATCCAATATGTTATCCATCAATTTACATGTTGAATTCATTGTGTGTGCATGTGATAAACTCTAATTCAATTTATTAAGCATTTCATTTGGATTGAAAAATAAATTCTAGTGAATGTGTATGGATGGTGATATTCTAGATTCAAGGATTTGAAATAATTATTAAACAAACATCTTTTTCAATTTTTTTTTAATGTGGATTTAAGATAAAAACTAGTATAATGCATGAACATGTGATGAACAACCAAGAACATGTGAGGAACACATAAGAACATTTAAGAATATTCAAACATATTAAAGGGAATTTAAATCATGGCAACACAAAAAATAAGTTAGGGAAAGGGATTATACATTTATGCAAGATCCATATGGTGGAGGAGGAGACTCTTGGGGGAGGTCCTAAGGGTGGAGGAAAAGAAGAGTTAGAAGTGGAAGAGTAAGTCTCACTTAATACCTTGAGTTTTAAGAAGACCAAGATATGACAAGACTACTCAACTTCCTAGAACTCAAGAGAGGAGAAGAGAGGAGGTTTTTGTGTCTTTTGGAATGAAGGAAATGGAGGGTTTATATAGCAGTGGTGGAAAAATATGAATAGAAGGCCATTTAATGAGGGTTGATAAAGAATCATGAACTTAGACCTCATTTTAGCCTTGGGAAAAATCGGGTGCATTAAATGGAGAGATTGGTGGGAGTGAGAAGTACGCCAAAATTCGATTTTCTCGTAGCTGCTGTAACAGCCTGTAGAACCAATTTCGAAAAATCATATCTAACTCAATTCTGATTGGAATTGTCTCATTCTTCTGCTCAAATTGAAGACCCGGATGTCTAGTTTCTGGGAAAATTAATCTCATTCACAAATTCAAAATATTCTGAGAGATATCGATGAAATTGTGAGCAAAGGTCATTTGTTAGAAAATTGTTTTAACACAATTAACATTAATAGGTCCCAAATTAGCTCCCAATTAACATTAAATGGTTCCAATCACTCCCATTTCAAATTTAATTGGTTCCAAATTTACTCTAATTAAAAGATGATTGTACAAATTATTCATTGTATAATTAATGTGTATGCAACCTCACCATAAAATATAGTTCTAACCAATCAAATTATGACACATTATTAATCTCAAATTGATTATAATTATAACCAATTGGAATCAATTGTTCATAATCACAAATAGTCGGACTCAATTTGTGATAGTGCATCTCGGCCATTAAAACTTAATTTGATGATAACTTTCAAACTATTAGTCCGATTAGGGCTTATGACCAGTTGATTTGATCATTACAATATCAAGATCATTTTGGTGAAATAAGATTAAAGATCTAACGACCAGAATCAAGATGCATATTCCCAATGCGAAATTACCCTTTTACCCTTCATGTGAAGTTAAATGCGAGTTGCAAAATGGGGTGTCAACAGTTGCCATTATCGAACAGAACTCGGTGCGTGTCTTAATCCCCTACTCGTATGCTAATGACAAGTTCATCGTCATGTGGGTGGTGACGACGTCGGGCATCTTCTTCCAAGGATTCAATGATAGGGTTGTCCATCCGTGCCATCTTTGGTACGAAACCCGTCAGCTAGACGTTCTGAACCATCCTGAGGTAAGTCTTACAGGCCTTTTTGGATTACCCAGTAACCGTCATGCCCCCTATAATTATTCTTATATCTTCTATAGGTAGCCTAGGACACTCATTCTCCCGTCGGGGAGCTAGCTCTTGAGGTGGGTCCGCCCTCTCTTTGCTGACGAACCTCTTCAGCTTTTCTTGCCTGATAAGGGCTTCAATTTGCTGTTTCCAGTCGTAATAGTCAACTATGTCATGGTTGTGATCACAGTGGAAGCAGCAGTACTTGTCTCTAGACATCTTATTAAAATCTCCCTTCAGATTGTCGGGAAAGGTTAGGGCTCCTTCATCCTTAATCTGCATCAAGAATTGGTCGATCGGGGCAGTTAGCGGGGTGAAGCTCGTGAACTTCCCTATAGGGGGTTTGGAGCGTCTGTCCTCCTGCCGTTCTCCGGTCCTAGCCATTTCTCGCTCCCTGTCCAGCCGTATGTCTTCCTATCTTTCCTTTTTCTTGGGCTTCTCTTCTCAGGCCAGTAATGCGTCTTCCGCGTTCATGTACTTGGTTGCCCTGTAAAGCACATCTGACATAGTTTTTGGGTCATTCTTATATAGAGAAAATAGGAACTTACCCTTCCGTAGTCCATTAGTGAATGCTGCCACGAGTATCTTGTCGTTAGCTTCGTCAATCGAAAGGTCCTCCTTGTTAAAGTAGGTTATGTAAGATTTTAGCGTCTCGTCCTCCCACTGCTTGATGTTCATCAGGTATGCAGTGAACTTCTTGTACCTATGTCCCTTGATGAAGTGTGAGTCGAACTGAGCAATTAGCTCCTTGAAGGTACTAATGGAGTTGGGTGTTAGCCTGCTGAACCAGATCCTTACAGGTCCCTTCAACGTGGTGGGGAAGGCTCTGCATATGATCTTGTTTGGCACCCCTTGAAGGTGCATCAGGGTCTTGAAAGACTCCAAGTGATCTAAGGGGTCCTTGGATTTGTCGTAGTTTTCCACCTGCGGCATAGGAAACTTTGGTGGAAGAGGGAATGAGGTGACGGACGCTGTGAATGGAGAATCAGTTCGATAGACCAAGTCATCGAGGTCGCTAGATACCCGTCCTCTAAGGGCGTTCATCATAAAGTTCATCTGTTCCTTCATCATCTGCATCTCAGTGACTATGTGGGGTGGGACCATATTGGTGATGGATGGCGGGCTCATGTCCTGCCGTTCTGGTCTGCTTGGGGCGTTGCTACCTTCTGGCCCTTCTTGGTACCTTCTCTCAGTGCTAGTGCCTTCTTAGTCTTCTTCCTGAGTGTTAAAGTCTGTCTTCTTTTGGCATAACTGTTCTTCCAGGTCATGAGGCATAGGAAACTTTGGTGGAAGAGGGAATGAAGTGACGGACGCTGTGAATAGAGAATCAGTTCGATGGACCAAGTCATCGAGGTTGCTAGATACTCGTCCTCTAAGGGCGTTCATCATAAAGTCCATCCGTTCCTTCATCATCTGCATCTCAGTGACTATGTGGGGTGGGACCATATTGGTGATGGATGGCCGGCTCATGTCCTACCGTTCTGGTCTGCTTGGGGCGTTGCTACCTTCTGGCCCTTCTTGGTTCCTTCTCTCAGCGCTGGTGCCTTCTTAGTCTTCTTCCTAAGTGTTAAAGTCTATCTTCTTTTGGCACAACTGTTCTTCCACGTCATGATTATGTTTGGTGAGGCGCTCCACGGCAGCGACGAGAGTTTGAACCTGTCTCTCGAGGGCAGTCGTGCGTGGTTCGTCTCCTTGAGCATCATTAGTGGTTGCCATCGAGCGTGTAAGCACCATGCAACTCTTTATCCGGGAAACGGTAGTATGGCTTGCAAGTCGTAATCAATTTCCCACAAACGGCGCCAACTAATGATACCGAAAATCGTCAGTAAGCCGCACAATCCTCACGTACTCGAAACAAGACCTGCGAAACAAAAGACAAAGAAAACCCTAGAAGAGTACCGACGTGGTACCAGCCAAAGACCCTCCGAAGGTTAAGTTAGAATATTGTTAACAACTCTAAAGTGCCAGAGCTGGGGTAAATTATACGTATATTGTTATCTGAGGGTTTTGGGGGTTTTTATAGTAGTGTAGAACCAATCCCCATTTCTTGCGTAGGAAGGCATTTCCTTATGGGGGAAAATAATCATTAATGGGCGTATATTACAGAATCCTTCTCGTGCTAGGATTCTTTCCATGTTGGGATTCTACCAACTAGCGTTAGCCGTGAGACGCAAATTGTTTCCATTTAGGACTCCTTGGAAGTCACTCAAATCATGTAGAAGCCACGTGGCCTTTGAGATCCGTCCACCTTGCGCTCGCAATCTTGGATCCATCCACCTTTAGGATCCATCTACTATCAGCCCATTGATCTAATAGTGTCAAGTTCATTTGGATGGATCCGTCATCCTAATTTTACCCTCTTCACTAAGTATGGAAAGGAAAACGATGGGAATAGAGGAGGGATTGAAGGAAGTCATTTCGATGAATCAATCAATCTCTTGCTCTCTACAACTTTGCAAGATGTTCAATAGTATTTTATGAACATTTTTTTGGTGTGTTTGAATGATATATATTTTATATATATATATATATATATGTGTGTGTGTGTGAAGAGTGAACAAGAAAAACATGGGTGGTGGACCTGGTGATATTGGATTAGGCGTCTGTCAGTATGACGCAAGTCTCCCAATCAACTTTAACGCTTCAAAGTTCAAACTTTAAGGTCCTTTTTGGCGGAGAAATTTTCATATGCTGTGGCACCCAAATGTCAGCGAGAGAAAATGGCGAGAGAGTGCATAAGACCAATGAACCAGATACCGTACCCTTTTTGTGAGTGTAGGTCTTCCATTTCAAGATTTCAATAGAGTAATTGTAGGACAACAATCTTTACTACCTTATTTTTCGTAACTATTTTACATGACAAATTAATCTAATCTAATATTATATATAATAGTAGAAGTCTTTTTTTATAATTAAAAATGTTACAATATAAGAAAAAAATATTTAATTTTCAGTCACGTCCACAATTAAAAGGCGAAAAATTAAATTGTTTCACAATAATGACATTGTTTGAAAGTTTCTCAGTATATAATAAATAATAATAATAATAAACCAGTTAAAATATGATCAAAAGGCCTGGGTCACTATTTTTTATCTCAAAAAAGGCCTGGGACACGGAGATACATAGAGAAAGAGACAGAGTTTGTAAGGATCTAAACAAACGTACCAGTCAAAAATTCCATTGAAATGCAACTGTAAAAGAGAATGAATCTCAAAACTACAACGTCTGGTTTTGCTTTTCTATATTGTCAATTTTTATAATTTTTCCGTCATTTTACAGGGCTCAAGAGATCTCTGGGATTTTTGGAAGAAAGGATACTAAATCCAGTAGGATAGCATAATTTTTTCTATGTTGTTTTTATTTTTAAATGAAAAAAAAATCTCTTCTTCGTTTGTTAACGCTTGATATAAAAAATTTTGAAAAAAATTAGAACAAAGAGAGTATTGGAAGATACTGAAAATAAAAAAATAAAAAAAAACAAACAAACAAACAAACAAAAACAAAAGTCATGATGTTAGTAAATTTAGAGAAAGATGTTAAGTTTGAGTTTGATTTGAGGAATACACCAAAAGTGTGAATGCTATTACCAGTGTTCACTACAACAAATCTGACTTTTTTCAAGGGTCAAAGTCAAAACCCTTAAAAAAAAAGTATTAAAAAACCTTGAAAAAAATTATTTTAAGAGTTCAATAGGCCCTTGATAACCTTCGAAAAAGAAATTTTAAAGGCCTTCATGGCCCTTAAAACAAGTGCACTAATCTTATTTTGAGGGTCAAGAGACCCTTAAATAACCTTCTACCAAGGTTTAAAAGATTTATATTTACAACCTTGATAAAGAAAGTTATTTAAGAGATCAAACCTCAAAATAAGATTTTATTTTATTTAAAAAAAAAAACCACAATCATGCACAAAATATATATATGTGTGTGTATAAATAATATATATATATACACACACAAAAATTCACAATTGTTGAGATGATATGCTATGATATTGATGTATAGCAAAAGTGGTATATTGCTACAATTGCACTTTCTTTGATCTCTAAACTCAAACCTACAAATTAACAGATTAGGGACCGCATACAAACTGCCGATATGTCAATTATTGTTTAAGAGAAAAAATATCAACAACCATGCTTTGTACAAAGACCAAGTCTGTCCAAGAGTTAAAAGTTTTGATACATTTTATTCTTCATCATCATCTCCAAAGCAAGAAGTTATCAGCTAGTACAATTGAACATTTCAGCCATTATGGGTGCCTTAAGTTTCTGAAAAAGAGAGAATTATACCAAAAGTTTGTTAATTTCCCAGCAACTATATCTACACACCTTTCTACAATATCAAATTCAAGATGACCACAATTTCAAAAAGAACAAAAAAGGCACAACAGAGTTCATATATCTAAATAAAACATGCTGATTAAAGAAACGTCATTCACCAAAAAGAAGAAAACTTGGAAGAGAAGAATACCAATACTCCATGGAAAAGTATATTCCAATCCCACACCCAACAAAAACCCCAAAAGAAAAGAATTTTAACATGGTTCTTTGCACAATCTGACAAGGTTTCCATTTCAACAAGGGCAAGAGTTTTAAATTGTAAAAACAAATCCTAATACATCCTATATAAGGCCAAAGGTAATGAAAGGAAATAAAAATCGGTTACATGCACAGCTTTATATATGTGTCCCTTCCCAAGCAAATCACTCTTCACTGCTAGACACTGAGTTTTTCAGTTACATTTGAGTTATCATTTTTCAGTTACAAATAAAGTTAGATCTTAGTTTCTGGAGAGCCACACCAATTACCGAGACAACATATGAATTTGGGACTAAGGATACTTTCAAAGATTTTTCAAGATAAGGATTGCAAAAGCAAACTAGTACCAACAGCTCAATAAGTCATTCCAAATTTATCCAATAGTACTAAAACAGTGACTAGCTTGAGTTGATTTTCATACCTTAGCTAAAAAAAATCTTCAATGAGGGACACACCTTAAGTTGTCCTCAACCGGAAAAGAGTACTAAATCCAGTGGAAAAGCCTGCATAAAAGAATATTTCAATGTAGAGTTTGAGACATTATATAATACAATAGATAAAATACACAAAATAGAAAAAGTACTTAATGATCTTAAGCTCTAAGGATATGATAAAAGAGGAACCAGAAACAATCTACCAGCCCATTGTTTCTATGACTAGAAACAGTTTTTTTTTTTTTTTTTTTTTTTGTGAAAAATTATTTGGTCATTTAGAAATTGTATTTACTATTTAGTGCATATACGTGTTAATGCAACAAATCAGAAACTCATTGGCAAGCTGAGCAGAAACTTTTCAAGAAGTGACTGGTAAGAACTATCAGAAACTAGACAACAAGAACAGCCCAAAAACAGTATAAGTAAATATCAAATAATGGGAGATCAAGGGGATTCTAACAACAAACATCCAAAGTGCATTCATTTACTTATGTAGAAGCCCACAGTCTTAAAATTAAGATTTTTATCAACTTAAAAATTATTGCAAATGGATTAGATGAAGAATTTGAATTGTAATCAAATTAATATTTTTATCAATTTAAAAGTTATAGGAGAAAAAAAATTATATACATATTTTTAAAATCTAAAAAAAAAATCTGCAATTTAATAAAGTCACTTGGCGCAACCACGACTTCTAAACCCAACTTTTATTATATAGTATACTATATGATATATATATATATATGTGTGTGTGTGTGTGTGTGTGTGTGTGTGTGTGTGTGTATGTGTATAGATTATTATGCAGCATCAATGCACAGCACATAATAGCATTTTTCGACCAACAAGCTAACATAATGATATGACTAATTTGGGAATTTACCCAAGTTCAAGGGGTCCCTTCTTAGAATATCATTGTATTTTTCTCCAAAAAGAAAATAATATTATTGTATTTTTCTATCGTTTACCTCAATATATATATATATACACACACACATATATCACTGTGTTTTGTTACCATATGCATTCTTAGACCCACGTTTCCACCATCCTCTCTCAGTTTCATGTTTTCAGGTTCAGGGATTCGTAGATGACTGATTCTAACCAAGGGAGACAGACTCAACAGGAACTTCACTCCTACTTAAAATTTTCAAAAACTCTAGCAGAAATAAATATTTTATCTTCACACTCCCACATTTATAAGAGATAATTTTCCTGAAATAGCCACACAAAAAAAAAACCTTAAACTAGGTAATATCAACCACCAACCAAAAACAACACCAAAAGCCACCAAAACTCTACAATTATCATCAAATATCTACAACTCATGATGCAAATATTCGAACCAAAATTTCTCTTTCTATGGACAACTACCTCAGCTTGTCCAATAATTAACCCATTTGCATGTGTTTGAAGCAATTAAAGGTCCATGTAATGTAACCCATTCAGCAAAACTGGCTTAATGTCTGAATCATTCTAATCTAATTTGTATTATTAGATGGACATGCTGCCTTAATGCAACCCAAAAAAAAAAAAAAAAATCCCAGCTAATCAGCAACATTAGCCAAAAGTACCAAATCCATTTCACCTCAAGTGCATTAAAACAGACCAGCAACCTAGCCTACCAAGGTAAAACCAAAGTGTGATCAAATACAACAATTAGCATTCCAAATAACATAGATCCTACAGATCCCAAACTCAAGGTCAAGGATGTCAGATAGCCAAATAAGGTCAAATCCATCACCTAACAATAAAAAATTTCAAAGAAATTAAATCATTTACTGGTCCTAGCAGATTCACAAAATTTTTAAAAGTACCAGAATCCTGCTTAAAGTCAGATATGTAGGTTTTCTGGATATTATTGTTGTAACCAACTCATACCTTCATCAAAACAGTGTGAATCCTAAATCAAACACCTACAGCAAATCCATACTAAGTCCCACAAAGCAAATCTGCCTCTAAATTGGAGTAGCAATCGCTAAAATTCAATCATGACCACAAACACCTAATGGAAAATTCCAAATACCATAGATAATGAGACATGTAATTTTGGCCATTTTTAGGTTTCTAGGTTATTTTGGTCAATTTTCAGGTTTCGGGGTTATTTTGGCCATTTTTAAGGTTTCAGAGGTATTTTGGTCATTTTTAGGTTTCAGGATTATTTTGGTTAATTTTTAGGCTTTGAGGTTATTTTGGCCATTTTTTAGGTTTCAGAGGTATTTTAGTAATTTTTTAGGTTTTGGGGGTATTTTGTAGTTTTTTTATGGGTTTTGGGGGTATTTTGGTCATTTTTAGGGTTTCATCAGTATTTTGGTCATTTTTTTTTGTTTCGAGGGTATTTTGGTAATTTTAGGTTTCAGGGGGTATTTTGGCAATTTTTAGATTTTGGGGGTATTTTGGTCATTTTTTTGGTTTCGGGGGTATTTTGGTCATTTTAGGTTTTAGGGGTATTTTAGGCATTTTATGGGTTTCAGGGGTATTTTGTTAATTTTTGGTTTTGGGGGGTATTTTGGTTATTTGTTGGGTTTTGGAGATTTTTGGTCATTTTTAGGTTTTGGGGATATTTTGGTCATTTTTTTGGGTTTCGGAGGTATTGTGGTCATTTTGTAGGTTTCGTGGTTATTTTGGTAATTTTAAGATTTTGGGGTATTTTGGTCATTTTTTAAAATTTTAGAGTACTTTGGTCATTTATATTTTAGGGGCATTTTGGTAATTTTGATAATTGGGTAATTGGGTGGGTTGGGTTTTACCCATAATAACTGGGTTGTGTTGGGTTTGTGTTAGAAGCAATTAGTTAAATGGGTTTTAATAGGTAAATGAGTTTTATATACCTAACCCAATTAAAATATTAAATTATATTTTAATATTGTTGGTCCTCTAGTCATTTTTTTAGCTATTACATTATATTTTACTAATTTTTAGTGAGATATTATATTTTATTAATTTGAAGTATTAAATTAAATAAATTTTGTTAAATTGAATTATTAAAAACTATTTTTATTAATTAATATAATTTATTTTATTAATTTGTATTGTTAAATTATGTTTTATTAATTTGATGTATTATATTCAATCTTATTAATCAAGAAAATATTAAATATTACTATTTATATTACTATTTATAATTTTAAAATAAATTAATCAAGAAAATATTAAATATTACTATTTATATTACTATTTATAATTTTAAAATAAATTAATCAAGAAAATATTAAATATTACTATTTGATGGGATAACAAAGAAATCACATCTGTGGTTCGTCCAAGGGAGTTGTACATGATCTCCAGTCAACTAAATGTCATGTCTCTGATTCGTCCAGTGGGGTCGTCCATGAGTTTTAATCAATTGAATGAATGAACCCCAGGCAATCAGGACGGAAGGGTCGTCCACATGCAAAGCTCATGGACGAACACACAGCATCAATTTATATACAAAGAGTCGTCCATGAGCAAGTCACGTGGACGACCATGTAACACTTGACAAAATTCTGAAGTGGTTAATCAACCCATGTTCATCGCTAGCAATTTCTCCTAAGTATGTAACTTCCATCAGCGGTTACTACTTCTATAGCCGTTGGGGAAGTTATCTCGTAATTCCGAATTTCCACAAATCTTGGGGAAGTTATTAAAACAAGTAACTGCCCCAAGGTTCCCTATATAAGGACCGGTCTGAATCAGACAAAGGTATGAAATTCTGAGATTTTTACTCCCAATACAGTTAGAATTCCATTCGAGAGAAGATACTAACTTATTCATCGGAGGGTCTTAGGCCGGTCCACCCCGGTCTCCTTTGATATTTTGTTTATCTTTCAGGCCTTCGCTACCACTCTCAGCCCATCGAAGCCGAGTTGTGTAGCCTACTGATTCTGTTCTTCATCACTATTTATATTAAATATTACTATTTATAAAATATTTATGTATTAAAGATTAAATACTACTATTTATGAAATATTTATTTATAAAATATGCTCATAAACCTAATTGTACAAAGGCGTAAATTAGTCCCTACATTTTATTTTTTCCACTTTTAGTCCTTAAAACCAATTTATGCGTGCCATTTTCGTCCTTTCCGTCAGTCAACCGACGGAAATAGCTGAGGTGGCAGCCAGAGCAATTAAAATATTATAAAAATGTCACATCACCATGACACATCAGCATATAAATTTAAAAAATTAATTTATTAATTTTAACTAAATAAAAAAAATAAAAACATAATTAAAAGCAATAAAATCAAACCTAAACCCAGAAAATCAAACCAAGAACACAAATTCAGAATTAAAAACAATAAAATCAAATGCCTATGAACACAATAACACAAACCCAAGAACAAAACCCTGTTTATTTCAAACAATCAAACTCAAAATCAACCCAAAAACCTCAAATAAAACCCAGCCAAACTCATCTCATTGAATCAAACCTAGCCAAACCCCAAACTCAAAACCGATTCAAACCCAAGCCTAAGAACCACAACCTATTCAGACCCACAACCCATTCAAACGCAAGCCTTAAAACCGATTCAACCCACGACGGCAAACTCCGGTGATCAAAATCCACAACCCACAACAAGTGAACCCCAGTAAGCAAAAGCCACAATCGACAACAACAAACCCAGGCGAGTAAAAGGTCGTCTTCAAACTTTGTCATCGCCTTCAAGATCTACCATCGCCACCGTCGCATTCAAGCACTGCCATCGCTGCCATCGCCTTCAAGCTTTGCCTCTATTGCTGTCATCTTCAAGCTCTGCCGTTGCCTTCAAGCTTCGCCATCGAGTATAAGAAACCCAAAACGAATACCCAAACCCAGAAAATCAAACCCGAAAATCAAATACCCAAACCCAAAAAATGAAACCAGAAAAACAAAAAACAAAATATCAATGAGCCGAGTTTGATTCAATGAAGCGTTGATTTTGTTGTACAGGTTTTGTTGTTGATTGTTTGGAATAAACTAGGTTGATTTTGTTTTAGTTTTTGGGTTTTTGGGTTTTTGAGTTTTTGGAATTTTGAGTTTGAGTTTGAGGTTTGGCTGGGTTTGATTCAATGAGATGAGTTTGGCTAGGTTTTTGTTTGAGGTTTTTGGGTTGATTTTGAGTTTGATTCTTTGAAATAAACTGGGTTTTGTTCTTGGGTTTGATTTTCTGGGTTTGTGTTATTGTGTTCATAGGCATTTGATTTTATTGTTTTTAATTCTGAATTTGTGTTCTTGGTTTGATTTTCTGGGTTTAGGTTTGATTTTATTGTTTTTAAATTTTTTTTATCTAGTTAAAATTAATAAATTAATTTTTTAAATTTATATGCTGATGTGGCATTTTTTATAATATTTTAATTGCTCCAGCTGCCACCTCAGCTATTTCCATCGGTTAACTGACGGAAAGGATGAAAATGACACGCGTAAATTGGTTTTAGGGACTAAAAGTGGAAAAAAATAAAATGTAGGGACTAAAATGGAAAAAAGCCAAAATGTAGAGACTAAAAATGCATTTACGCCTTGTACAAATTATATCAAGAAGTTCAAGGTATCCTAGCAGCAAGGACACACACATTCCCACCATTCAGCCCAGATTCGACCCATAGGTATCTCAAGGGCAATATCAAAATGGCTAGACACGAATGTCAATATCAAAACGACTAGACACGGGTAATTCATATGTAAACTTTTACATTTACATTGCAATACAATATATATTTTTTTCTCTTTATGTACTTTTATTTATCTATTTTTGAAATTATTTTGAGTGTGGTACCCTAGAAGGTCTAAATACTTATTTTTATTTTATTTTATTTTTTTGTAATTTATGGAATATTTAGTTTGGTCATATATACAAGAAATTTTAACACCAAATCTATTTAAGATGGAACTCATCTACAATATGAAATTAGGAGATTTACGTGAGAAGAGCTATCTTTTTTATTTTATTTTATTGTGTTCCTATTTTTCTATTAATGTAATTCAATTATTACTTAAATTCTATGATTTTTTATTAAAAAAATTTAGATAATGCAATTCATCTTAATTATTGATATTATTTTTTGAATTGGTGTTCTTAATTGATTATGCTAATTATTTCCTTACTTATGACAACGTTAAAAAGGTTATGACTGGTAATTGGTAAAATTTACATATACATTGCAATCTAGATACTTTATTTTTGTAATTTATGGAATTCGTTTTTGGTTATATATGCAAGAAATTTAGCAAGTATAATGGACAGATTTTTAAGTGCCATATATATAAATATATATAAACAAATTAAAATTTTACTACAAAGAGCTTCTAAAAATTTAAAACTTGCCATAATTTTTAAAAATTACTATTTTATTTGTTATTAAATTATATTCTATTATAAAAAATATATTTTTTATTTATATATAATTTTTTATTAAGTTATGCATCGGGCATAATACTAGTGTATTAAATATTATTATGTAGAAAATATTTAATGAGGAGTACTGCTAGTTTAGTGGTAAGACACGCGTGGAATAATTTGTTGCCCAAGTTCAAACCCTACTAAACAAATTTAATTTTTTTTTTCCCTCTTTATAACATAAAACTACATCGCTTTATACATTAACTTAAAACCAAAAAAAAACCCTAATCTCTACGTTTCTCACTTCAGCCGCCTCACCCTCATTCTTTTCTTTTCTTCTTTCTAAGTTTCATGCATCTCTCTTCCCTCTTCATCATCTCTCTCATCACCCCCATTCTTTCTCCCAACTATAGCCAACCACTACACCCACTCACTGGCAACATAGTTGGGCGGCGGCTTGGGGTTGACGAAACCGAGTTTGGGCT
This sequence comes from Quercus glauca, assembly GCA_023736055.1. NCBI lineage: Eukaryota > Viridiplantae > Streptophyta > Magnoliopsida > Fagales > Fagaceae > Quercus > Quercus glauca. The sequence goes on along the minus strand of CM043319.1, from coordinate 85,240,202 downwards.
TTGATGGTGGAGGGATTGGAGTTGGGGTTAGGGTTGGTATTGGGGTTTGGGCATGGGACCCACCAAGGAAAGGGAGGTGGAGGGAGAGAGTGGAGTAAGGGGTGACGTGGATGAATTATTTATACATTTTTTTTATAATTTATTTATTTATGTATTACTTTTTAAAACATCAATTATTTTCAATTATGAACAATGTCTCCAAAAAAAATATATATATATATATATTGAACAAAGATTTAGTAAAGACAAACGGATACGATGAATCTATGATAGGCGTCAAACCTTGGATATCAACCTCACAAAGAAAGCAGTAATTGACAGGGAATCTTACCAAAATTATTGGAGAAGTAGTTGGTAAAATAATGGATATCATCCTCCAAAAACTTTATCTTGTCCATTCATGAGATATATTTTTTATTTAATGAGATAAAGAATTGATTTGTAATCGATCATAAGCCACAATAATTAAAAGCGGATAGCTGGAGAGTTTAAACAAATTGATATGTACTAAATATTATTATATAGAAAGTATTTAATGTAGAGTACTAGTAGTTTAGTGGTAAGACAAGCGTGGAATGGTATGTTGCCTAAGTTCGAATCCTACTAAACACAATTTTTTACCATAACATAAAACTACGTCGTTTTATACCATAACTTAAAACAAAACAAAAAACCCTAATCTCTACATTTCTCACTTAAGCCGACATAAAACTACGTCGTTTTATACCATAACTTAAAACAAAACAAAAAACCCTAATCTCTACATTTCTCACTTAAGCCGCCTCAGTCTTTTCTCATTTCGCACAAGCAAACCTCATTTTCTCTCTCTCTCTCTCTGTGTGCTCGTTTCTAGATTCATCTATTCCGATCACTCCTCCACCCAATCGCACACACCCACACACAACTCACCAGATTCGTTGTTGGAGCTTGGAAACCCCGTAAGCATGGTGTCGCAGCCATCCCAAGGTTTTTTTTTTTTTTTTTTTTTTTTTCCAATTTGGATTTCCAATTTTTGCTACAGCTCACGGTGTTCAAGTGTGGTGGGTTTACACTCGGGGCCACAATACACCACTCGCTATGTGATGGACTCGGCGGGACTCAGTTCTTCAACGTTATGGCTGAGTTGGCTCGTGGGGCGACTCGGGTTTCGATTGAACCAGTGTGGGATCGGACGAGTCTGTTGGGGCCCAGAGACCTTCCCCGAGTTGAGGCACCAATTCATGAGTTCATGAGTTTGGAGAAGGGGTTTTCATCGTACAGTGAAGAGATTGGTCCGGTTTTGAGGGAGTGCTTTAATATGAGTGATGAATGCTTGGAAAAGTTCAAGACCGCGCTGTTTGAACGGTGTGGATTGAAATTCACCACTTTTGAAGCTTTGGGTGCTTTCATATGGCGAGCCAAGTAAGTCCCTCTATATTTCCTTTTTGTGTTTGCCTCCTAAAATTTTTTTTTGGTATTCTTTATTTTTAGCTAAATTGTCAAATATGTTAGTAAATGACACCACTTAAATTAAAATATTCATAAAATTTTTCATTTGATAGATTTTGTCATTGGATAAGTTTTATTTTTATAGAAATATATATATATATATATATACATATATATATATATATATATATATATATATATATATATATATATATATGAAGGGGACGGGGACGCACAGATGAAGGGAGAGACGGAAGCACAGTAATAATATAGTGAAAGTATATGTAAAGAGCAGAGTTAGAACGATAATAAGGCGGTAGAACCAGCCAAGCAGTATATATCAAAATAATTCAAAGTAAATGAAAGTAGTTAATGAAAGCAATTTAGAACCGTCCGGTATGGCGGTAATCCGTCCAAGGTGGCGGTAGCAACAAGTAGTATAATGAACATAAATTGAAAATACTTGTTTATTGAAAGTAGGTAAACACTTACAGTAGCAGTAGTCAATACAAGATCTCAACAGTAGAGGTTAACAGTTACAAAGCTTGAACTAATCCTAGTTACAAGGTTTGTAGGAATAGGGTAGTAGTGAACAAGGTAATAGTGAACAAGTTAACAAAGAACTCTCTCAAAGAAGGCTTCTAGGGAAGAAAACTCTCTCTAGAAAGAATTCTAACAATAAACTTCTAATTCTCACTAAAAACTTCTAAAAACTTCTGAGTTTAACATAAGGGACAACCCCCCTTAAATAGGCAAAATTCGGAGTGAACAGTGTCATGAATAGTAATAGGTGAATAGTAACAGATGAATAGTGATAGGTGAATAGTGACAGGTGAATAGTGATTTTTTCAACTTTTTGTCTTGAAGTCTTCCAACAAATTTGGCATAGTCAAAAGGAAAATTCTGACTTGGAGAGAACACAAAGCAAAAGGAGTGCATAATAGGACATGAAAGAGTACGTAGATTCCTTCCACCATTTCTTTTGTCATGTTATGCACCATCATTTGAGAATCTTAGAAGCATGGGAAAAGAGTTCTTTTTCTTTTCAACATTTCCAACTTTTTCAGACGCATGGGATTACACAGGAACAATAGGTACATGAGCTTTGTCAGGCGTAGGTACTTCATTTTTTGAATATTGCATCATTTTTAGCCATTGTGCTGGCTAGACAAATAAAGAACCAGTCAATAATAAATTGCAAGAGGTCAGTAGAATCTTTACTAAAACAGTTCCTAATAATGGGATTATCAAGAAAATATCTTCATCAATGAGAACAATAATGTCACAAATTTAATTAGTAGAAGCAGCATCGGATGGGTATCCATCAAATGGATCAAAAGGACCTTGTGGAGAATTACATGGGTGGTCATGGTGAATAGCATATCTGTTGCAGAATCCGCAATATAAAATTGGCTCACCCATTGGTCTTCTTCCTGGGATGAGAAGGCTCTTTGGATTACAATGATCAGTTATACGCAAATGAGCAATAGCGTCAACATGTGGCCTGGGACCAAAAACAGAAATTCTATCAGTGCTTCCCATGAAATGATAATCTTTCCACAGGTTCTGAGCAATTTCAATAATTTGATTATTAAAATAGTTTCCCCAACATTTTGCAAGAGCATAAGGATCTTTAAAGGACAAATGAGAATTTCCTTCAAGCCATTGCCCCTGATGAGTGTGACCATTGATGAGAATGAGATGTTTCGAGGGCTGGACATTCATCCAGTTATCTCTTTCCCATCTAGGCAAAGTACTCCAATATCTGATGGAAATAGAAGGACCAGTAAATTTTTTAATGGCATCTTGAATAATTTGAGGAAGTTGACTGGCTTGATAATGGCTTGTTAATTTTAGGAATCTGATAAAGCCATATTCAAATGTATGGGAAAGCCAGTTAGGATCCCTATCATCATCATCATCAGCAACAAAGTAACCATCATCATAATTAATTAGGAGACCAGGAAATGGGTGTGTCTTTTCATACATTCTGAGGGTACTCCCAAAGTGTTCTTCCCATTCCAACGGGATAAACACATTATCACCTTCATCAAGTTCATCAGGATCAGGAATAGTAGCTGTAACAAGTTTCTTGAAACATTTGAACCATAGGTCGAAAGACCTAAACATAGCCTTGCTTCTCAGTATACGTGATTGTATATCTGAAGGCAAGTTGGCAAAAGTACTTCTTAACATAGATTGGGACTTAAGGCTCAATCTAGAATAATCAATGCCCATTATAGTCATTTTATCCTTTGAATGGATGTCCTCTTTGCCAAAGAGTTGACTAGTGTAAGGATCATTTGTAGTATTTGGATAGTTAACAAGTTGGCTTCTAAAAGCCCCAATTTCTGAAACAAAGTTTGAAGCAAGGTCATTTTCTGAAGCAAGAGGGTTTTCTGAAATAAGGTTAACATAGTGGCTTAAGTAAGCCTCATTCTGAGCAGAAAGGTTAACAAGGTGGATTTCAAGGGCTTGGAGGGTTTTTTCAAACAATTTGTGATGATTTCGGGTAAAGGCAGAATAGAGGTTATCAAGAATAAATTTAACGGAATCTGGCAGCTCACTATAGACTCCATTATGAAATTGCAAATTTCTAGATAAAACTTCCTGCAAAGCAATAACCATATCTCCACTGGAATATGACACCGTTGCCGATACATACCCTTGAAGGGATGTTGATCCACTAGGTTTTACCCCAGAAGATGCACATTCATGCATTTCATTTTGGAAAAAGTCCTGTGCAGGAGCTTTTCCTTTGTTTTTCCTCTCAGTTGAGGGAGCCATAATAATCCACTTATTAGTAGTATAAATACTAATATTATCCCACTTAGTAGTGGTATTTATCCTTGCATCAGTGCTCGATTCCTGCAAAGAATCATTAGGAATATTAGAGTCATTGGTAATAGTAGATAATTTGGCACTACTAGGATTGCCTTCAAAATTGTCTGTGAAGCATTGGTAAAATTTCATCTTTGGTTCATGATCAAATATAGTAGCAGGAGAATCATAAGACAAGTCTAAAGCATTATTAATATCAATTTCAAGTTTTGAAACAAATTTAAATTTTACTTTCTGTCCAAAAGGATCAGTAGTAATTCCATCATTATCAACAAGGAAGGGATACAAAGCATTTATAAATGGCAAACCAAGAATCACTTTATCAGTCATATTTTTAACAAGAACAGAAGGAATTTTGAAACAGACATTATCATGGCAAATATGAGTATTATTCAGTTCATATTTAATCTTCATTTAGGAGCCATTGGCAGAAACCAATCTCTCAGTTGATTTTTCAAAATATTTTGAAGGAATCAATCCTTCTTGGATACGATTCATATCCGCACCAGAATCAATCATAGCAATCACAGTGAAATGGTAATCATGAGAAACAACAATTTTAATTTTTGTAAACCATTTTGGAGGAAGAATTTTGTTAATATTAACAAGACTAGGTTGAGCATCAGCAATACTTTCATCAGAAAGAAGAGCCTGTTGACAGGATTCATCTCCATCCTTGTGCTCATCTTGTTCATTATCAGACTTATTTTGATCAATTTTTAACATTAACAATTCTTGTTTAAAATTATGATTATCACTTTTAATATTTTTAAGTTCAAGTTTTAATTCAGTCATCTCTTGTTTAACAGTATTAATTTCACATTGGAGATCATTAACAGTTAAATCTTTGGATTTCTTTGCATTAAATCTTTCCAAAGTTTCTTCAAAACTTATTGTTGATTTAAGTTTTTTACCAGTTTCTTCTTTTAATAAGTTTTTCTTAAACTTATCCAAATATTCTTTTTGTAGCTCGGGATTTTCAATTTGACCAATCAGTTTAATTAACAAGTTTTCATTTTCTTCACCTTTAGTGAGAGCATGAACAAATTTAATAACATTGCAACAGGAATCTCTACAACCAAGTTTAATATTAGGAGAATCAGAAGAATCATCAGCAGAATGATAGGAAGAATCAGTTGAAGAAAAATCATCTTCCAAAGAATCAAACGAATTGTTTGATTCAAGGATTCTGAATAATTCTTCTTGATCATTATCATCAATTTTCAACATGTTGAACTTGTTTTTTAACTTACCAGGTTTTTGTTTACAATCTTTACTAAAATGACCAGGTTTTCCACAATTGAAACATTTACCTTTCCCTGATTGCTGGTTAACATATTTTTTAGAAACATTTTTCCTTTTAACATAGAAATCATTAAAATTAGTTTTATGTTTTTTATGGTTATAATTTTTGTATCTTTTATCATGTTTTTTTACCCTTTTGCCTAGAAGGAGCAATAGGGGGTAAACCATATTGTTCACAAAAATTACCCATTTCATATTTAGCTTTTCTTTTATTTTTTAATTGGTGTTTTAACAGTTTTTCATCATTGCACATATTAATTCCAATTTTTTAATAGTGCTTAAAATATCACCATAAGTTAAATTATCATAGTCAATAGAATCAATTTTACCAATTAATTCTTGTTTTACCTTATGAGCAAAGATAGGAGGCAGACCGTCAATAAACTTTTCTTTCCAATAAGGCTTGAAACAGTCTTTCCGCTGCATTACTCTGGAAAGGAAAACATCTTGATACCATCTATAATCAGACATAGTAGGGCATCTCAAATTATTTAATAAATCAGAAATTCGAGATGAAACATTAGATGGAGTACCAACAAAATGTTTGATAATAGTATAAATCAAGGTATTAACACTATCAGGAATACCTCGACCAATATGGCCATCAAAAATAGGCAAACCTTCATCATTCTTTTTAACAGCATGTTTAATAGAATCTCTGGATTCTTCTGTGAGATAAGAATCCCACCATCCACGAAGAGTACCAGAAAAACCAGTAACAAGTAAATCAACAATTTCAGATTGTTCAAAATCATGATTATTTTGATAAGCAATGCCAACCATGGACATATGTCCCATTTTGTTAATAATGTCTTGTTCAGAAAAGCCATCAATATTCCATTCATAAATCTTATCAGCAGAAACAGAAAACTGAGTTTGAAAAGCTCTTTCTTCAAACTGCATATCAGGAGGAGTAGGTTTTGAATACCAATTCCTAGTAAGAAACATGGGTTTGGAATTTCCAACAAATCTTTTAATTTCAGGTAAACCATCATCAAAAACCTCTTTGGCAAGAACAGAAGAAACAGTATCAGAATCTGTATTTTCATCATCAGAAACAATTTCATTTTTTGAAATAGTTCTAGCAGCAGGAGTACTTGTAGAAGTACTTTCAGTTTTAACTTTTAAATCAACAAGCATTTTTTCAACAGTTTCAAGAATTTTTGATTGAGAAGTTTTAAACTCGAATTTGTTATCATGACTGGGTAAATTAATCAAAGGTTCCTCAGTCTTGATAGAAACAGATTTTTGAACAGAAGCAGATTTTTCAACAGAAACAATTTTTTCAACAATTTTTTCTTCAATACGGTCAAGCTGTTGACCAATAACATGCAATGATTCATTAGTAAAATTATTTTGTTCAATAAGGCTAACAATAGGAGTTTGATCATCAGCAATTTTGAAAGGAGTAGCTTTAACATCAATTTTGTCAGTAGTCACCAAAATAGTCTCAAGAGGTGGATGACTAGATCTAACAATGGTTTTGTCATTTTTAACAAAATTAGATTTCTTTATCACATTCAAATGATTTTTTGAAACTTCATCTTTTGAAACATAATAATTTTCAAGAAAATCAAAGAACAAAATATGTCTTTTTAACTGATTCATTTTTTCTAACCATTTTCTTTTAACACGATTTTTCTCAAACTGAGCAAAATTATTTTGGTAAATTTTTCTTTTTGTTCTATTTTTAGAAAGCATAAATTCATCATTCAAAGGAACCATGTCAACTTTAAAATTTTCATTTAAAACAGTCAAAACTCTTAAGTGGTTAACAGGATTTTCAATAGGAGGGAAATCAGAATCAGATGGACAAATAGAATTAGCATCATCTTCTTCTTCAGTAGCAGGTTTGCCATACAGAGAGGAAGATTCAACTTTAGTAGAGTAGAAAACAGAGCTGACTTGAGATCTGTCACTAGAAACACCTTTTAACTTTAAATCAGTGGGTTTTTCAAAATTTTTTTGTAAGAACTCAGTGAGATCTTGATCTCTTTTTGAAATACTTTCAGATCTAGCAAAGGAATGTCTTCCTTCGTTGATCCTCCAGGGTTGATTGTTTTGAAAACATATTTTAACAGTACCATCAAGATATTGCTGAATATTTGTGAGATCTAGCTCATCAAAAACAGGTTTAGGAACAGGGGATTCTTGGTTCAACAACCATTCAGTAGGAAGCTGAATATCTTGCCATTGAATCATTTTTGGAACTTGAATTTTAGCATCAGGAGTTGAACATGTGATTAACATTGTTTTACTAGAGGGTTCTCTATGGTTCAAACAACCAGGATTTAACTGAGTACCCAAAAGTCTGTAATAAATACGATAAATCAAAGCAAAAGGTTTACTACCTTCGTCCATGATATATCCAGATGAAGCAATATTCAAAGTTAAGGCTTTAATAATATTAGGATCATCCAAAGCAAGAGTAATATCAGGATAACAGTTAAAGTAAACAGGACCATCATACAAAGAAGCTGTGATCATACCAAGAATGCTATCTTTAAAGACCTTAAATCTAGCATCTCATAAACACATGAGAATAGAAGCATTAATACCCTTTCGGGTGAGTGGTTTAACAGCAACTTGAACCATACCAATATGCAGGTAACTGAGTTTTTTAGCAATGAAATCATTAATATTTCTTTTGGAAAACAAGCAACATTTTTCATGAACTTTTGAAATAGAAAATATTTGTTCAACAGTTCGAACTTTGTAAACAGGATGAAAGGTGGTTTCAGCCCAACTAGTTTTGTAAATAGTTTTAGTATCAACTTTGGGAATGTTCCGTTTTTAGAAATCAAGGATCTCATGATCTTCAACAGTGTGATCTTCTTCATTCACAATATCATGAGGACAACTAGTCCTGGAGCTGACAGAGGAGTTGGATCTCCACAACTTATCCATATTATCTTAGTTTTAACACTCAATTATCATGTTTTTCTCACAACTATTGCATTTCGTAACACATAACCTAAGCAACCCTATACCACACAAATGCCTTACACGCCCTCCTAGCTCAAACGGGCCTTACAGTCAGGTTCTGGGAATTCACTTTACACCTAGGGTGGCGCCAACGATGGTAAGAAGGGAACACAACAACGGAGCACCAAAGGTTCGGACAGATACGGACAAGGCACAAAGAACACAACCACACTATCACCAGCTAGAAAAGAGTAGCTCTGATACCATAAAGGGGGAAGGGGACACATAGATGAAGGGAAGAGACGGAAGCACAGTAATAATATAGTGAAAGTATATGTAAAGAGCAGAGTTAGAACAATAATAAAGCAGTAGAACCAGCCAAGTAGTATATATCAAAATAATTCAAAGTAAATGAAAGCAGTTAATGAAAGCAATTTAGAACTGTCCGGTATGGTGGTAATCCATCCAAGGTGGCGGTAGCAACAAGTAGTATAATGAACATAAACTGAAAATACTTGTTTATTGAAAGTAGGTAAACACTTACAGTAGTAGTAGTTAATACAAGATCTCAACAGTAGAGGTTAACAGTTACAAAGCTTGAACTAATCCTAGTTACAAGGTTTGTAGGAATAGGGTAGTAGTGAACAAGGTAATAGTGAACAAGTTAACAAAGAACTCTCTCAAAGAAGGCTTCTAGGGAAGAACCTTTGGTGCTTCGTTGTTGTGTTCCCTTCTTACCGTCGTTGGCGCCACCCTAGGTGTAAAGTGAATTCCCAGAACCTAACTGTAAAGCCTGTTTGAGCCAGGAGGGCGTGTAGGGCATGGGTGTGGTATAGGGTTGCTTAGGGTATGTGTTATGAAATGCAACGGTTGTGAGAAAAACATGATAATTGAGTATTAAAACTAGGATAATATGGATAAGTTGTGGAGATCCAACTCCTCTGTCAGCTCCAAGACTGGTTGTCCTCCTGATATTGTGAATGAAGAAGATCACACTATTGAAAAGCATGAGATTCCTGATTTTCGAAAATGGAACATTCCCAAAGTTGATACTAAAACTATTTACAAAACTAGTTGGGCTGAAACCACTTTTCATCCTGTTTACAAAGTTCGAACTGTTGAACAAATATTTTCTATTTCAAAAGTTCATGAAAAATGTTGCTTGTTTTCCAAAAGAAATATTAATGATTTCATTGCTAAAAAACTCAGTTACCTGCATATTGGTATGGTTCAAGTTGCTATTAAACCACTCACCCGAAAGGGTATTAATGCTTCTATTCTCATGTGCTTACAAGATGCTAGATTTAAGGTCTTTAAAGATAGCATTCTTGGTATGATCACTGCTTCTTTGTATGATGGTCCTGTTTACTTTAACTGTTATCCTGATATTACTCTTGCTTTGGATGATCCTAATATTGTTAAAGCTTTGACTTTGAATATTGCTTCTTCTGGTTATATCATGGACGAAGGTAGTAAACCTTTTGCTTTGATTTATCGTATTTAGTACAGACTTTTGGGTACTCAGTTAAATCCTGGTTGTTTGAATCATAAAGAACCTTCTGGTAGAACAATGTTAATCACATGTTCAACTCCTGATGCTAAAGTTCAAGTTCCAAAAATGATTCAATGGCAAGATATTAAGCTTTCCACTGAATGGTTGTTGAACCAAGAATCCCCTGTTCCTAAACCTGTTTTTGATGAGCTAGATCTCACAAATATTCAGCAATATCTTGATGGTACTATTAAAATATGTTTTCAAAACAATCAACCCTTGAGGATCAATGAAGGAAGACATTCCTTTGCTGGATCTGAAAGTATTTCAAAAAGAGATCAAGATCTCAATGAGTTCTTACAAAAAAATTTTGAAAAATCCACTGATTTAAAGTTAAAAGGTGTTTCTAGTGACAGATCTCAAGTCAGCTCTGTTTTCTACTCTACTAAAGTTGAATCTTCCTCTCTGTATGGCAAACCTGCTACTGAAGAAGAAGATGATGCTAATTCTATTAATTCTATTTGTCCATCTGATTCTGATTTTCCTCCTATTGAAAACCCTATTAATCACTTAAGAGTTTTGACTATTTTAAATGAAAATTTTAAAGTTGACATGGTTCCTTTGTATGATGAATTTATGCTTTCTAAAAATAGAACAAAAAGAAAAATTTACCAAAATAATTTTGCTCAGTCTGAGAAAAATCGTGTTAAAAGAAAATGGTTAGAAAAAATGAATCAGTTGAAAAGACATATTTTGTTCTTTGATTTTATTGAAAACTATTATGTTTCAAAAGATGAAGTTTCCAAAAATCATTTGAATGTGATAAAGAAATCTAATTTTGTTAAAAAAGACAAAACCATTGTTAGATCTAGTCATCCACCTCTTGAGACTATTTTGGTCACTACTGACAAAATTGATGTTAAAGCTACTCCTTTCAAAATAGCTGATGATCAAACTCCTGTTGTTAGCCTTATTGAAGGAAACAATTTTACTAATGAATCTTTGCATGTTATTGGTCAACAGCTTGACCGTATTGAAGAAAAAATTGTTGAAAAATCTGCTTCTACTCAAAAACTTGTTTCTATCAAGACTGAGGAACCTTTGATTAATTTACCCAGTCATGATAACAAATTTAAGTTTAAAACTTCTCAATCAAAAATTCTTGAAACTATTGAAAAAATGCTTGCTGATTTAGAAGTTAAAACTGAAGGTACTTCTACAAGTACTCCTATTGCTAGAACTATTTCAAAAAATGAAATTGTTTCTGATGAAAATATAGATTCTGATACTGTTTCTTTTATTTCTTCTGTTCCTGCAAAAAGGGTTTTTGATGATGGTTTACTCGAAATTAAAAGATTTGTTGGAAATTCCAAACCCATGTTTCTTACAAAAAATTGGTATTCAAAACCTACTCCTCCTGATATGCAGTTTGAAGAAAGAGCTTTTTAAACTCAGTTTTCTGTTTCTGCTGATAAAATTTATGAATGGAATATTGATGGTTTTTCTGAACAAGAAATTATTAATAAAATGGGACATATGTCTATGGTTGGTACTGCTTTCCAAAATAATCATGATTTTGACCAACCTGAAATTGTTGATTTACTTGCTACTGGTTTTTCTGGTACTCTTCGTGGATGGTGGGATTCATATCTCACAGAAGAATCCAGAGATTCTATTAAACATGCTGTTAAAAAGAATGATGAAGGTTTGCCTATTTTTGATGATCGTACTGGTCGAGGTATTCCTGATGGTGTTAATACCTTGATTTATACTATTATCAAACATTTTGTTTGTACTCCATCTAATGTTTCATCTCGAATTTCTGATTTATTAAATAATTTAAGATGCCCTACTATGTTTGATTATAGATGGTATCAAGATTTTTTTCTTTCCAGAGTGATGCAGCGGAAAGACTGTTTCAAGTCTTATTGGAAAGAAAAGTTTATTGACGGTCTGCCTCCTATCTTTGCTCATAAGGTAAAACAAGAATTAATTGGTAAAAATAATTCTATTGATTATGATAATTTAACTTATGGTGATATTTTAAGCACTATTAAAAAACTTGGAATTAATATGTGCAATAATGAAAAACTGTTAAAACACCAACTAAAAAATAAAAGAAAAGCTAAATATGAAATGGGGAATTTTTGTGAACAATATGATTTACCCCCTATTGCTCCTTTTAGGAAAAAGGGTAAAAAAACATGATAAAAATTACAAAAATTATAACCATAAAAAACATAAAACTAATTTTAATGATTTCTATGCTAAAAAGAAAAATGTTTCTAAAAAATATGTTAACCAGTGATCAGGTAAAGGTAAATGTTTCAATTGTGGAAAACCTGGTCATTTTAGTCAAGATTGTAAACAAAAACTTGGTAAGTTAAAAAACAAGTTTAACATGTTGAAAATTGATGATAATGATCAAGAAGAATTATTCAGAATCCTCGAATCAAACAATTCATCTGATTCTTTGGAAGATGATTTTTCTTCTTCAACTGATTCTTGCTATCATTCTGCTGATGATTCTTCTGATTCTCCTAATATTAAACTTGGTTGTAGTGATTCCTGTTGCAATGTTATTAAATCCGTTAATGCTCTCACTAAAGGTGAAGAAAATGAAAGCTTGTTAATTAAATTGATTGGTCAAATTGAAAATCCTGAATTACAAAAAGAATATTTGGATAAGTTCAAGAAAAATCTGTTAAAAGATGAAACTAGTAAAAAACTTAAATCAACAATAAGTTTTGAAGAAACTTTGGAAAGATTTAATAAAAAGAAATTCAAAGATTTAACTGTTAATGATCTCCAATGTGAAATTAATACTGTTAAACAAGAAATAAGTGAATTAAAGCTTGAATTTAAAAATATGAAAAGTGATAAACATAATCTCAAACAAGAATTGTTGATGTTAAAAATTGATAGAAATATTGATCAAAATAAGTCTGATAATGAACAAGATGAGCACAAGGATGGAGATGAATCCAGTCAACAGGCTCTTCTTTCCGATAACGGTAATGATTCTCAAATTCCTCTTGTTGATGATTCTCAAATAGCTCTTGTTAATAAAATACTTCCTCCAAAATGGTTTACAGAAGTTAAAATTGTTGTTTCACATGATTATAATTTCACTGTTATAGCTATGATTGATTCCGGTGCGGATAAGAATTGTATCCAGGAAGGATTGATTCCTTCAAAATATTTTGAAAAATCAACTGAAAAATTGGTTTCTGCTACTAGTTCTCAAATGAAAATTAAATATGAATTGAATCATGCTCATATTTGCCATGGTAATGTTTGTTTCAAGATTCCTTCTGTTCTTGTCAAGAATATGACTGATAAAGTGATTCTCGGTCTGCCATTCATAAATGCTTTGTATCCTTTCTTTGTTGAACATGATGGAATTACTACTGATCCTTTTGGATAGAAAGTAAAATTCAAATTTGCTTCGAAACTTGAAATTGATAGTGATAATGCTTTAGAACTGTCTTATGATTTTCCTGCTAATACATTTGACCATGGACCAAGGATGAGTGCGTGTCAATGTTTTGCTGGCCATTTTAAAGGTGATACTCGTAATGCCAAATTATCTACTATTACCAATGAATCTAATATTCTTAATGATTCTTTGCAGGAATCAAGCATTGATGCAAGGATAGATACCACTACTAAGTGGGATAATATTAGTATTTATACCACTAATAAGTGGATTATTATGGCTCCCTCGACAGAGAGGAAAAACAAAGGAAAAGCTCCTGCACAGGACTTTTTCCAAAATGAAATGCATGAAGGCGCATCTTCTGGGGTAAAACCTAGTGGATCAACATCCCTTCAAGAATGTGTACCGGCAACGGTGACATATTCCAGTGGAGATATGCTTATTGCTTTGCAGGAAGTTTTATCTAGAAATTTGCAATTTCATAATGGAGTCTATAGTGAGCTGCCAGATTCCGTTAAATTTATTCTCGATAACCTCTATTCTGCCTTTACCAGAAATCATCACAAATTGTTTGAAAAAACCCTCCAAGCCCTTGAAATCCACCTTGTTAACCTTTCTGCTCAGAATGAGGCTTACCTAAGCCACTATGCTAACCTTATTTCAAAAAACCCTCTTGCTTCGAAAAATGACCTTGCTTCAAACCTTGTTTCAGAGATTGGGGCTTTTAGAAGCCATCTTGTTAACTATCCAAATGTTACAAATAATCCCTACACTAGTCAACTCTTTGGCAAAGAGGATATCCATTCAAGGATAAAATGACTATAATGGGCACTGATTATTCTAGATTGAGCCTTAAGTCCCAATCTATATTAAGAAGTGCTTTTGCCAACTTGCCATCAGATATACAATCACGTATACTGAGAAGCAAGGCTATGTTTAGGTCTTTTGACCTATGGTTCGAATACTTCAAAACACTTGTTACAGCTGATGTTCCTGATCCTGCTAATTCAGATGATATTGGTGATATCCTTAAACAAACTGATTGGAAAAAATGCTTTGGAGTCAGTCTCAGAGTGTATGAAAAGAGACACCCATTTCCTGGTCTCTTAATTAATTATGATAGTTCATTTGTTGCTGATGATTCAGAAGGTAATAATGATCAGAATCCTAACTGGCTTTCCCAAATGTTTGAGTATGGCTTTATCAGACTCATAAAATTAACCTGTCTTGGCCAAGCCAGCCAACTTCCACAAATCATTCAGAGTGCTATTAACAATTTTGAAAGTCCCTTTATTTCCATCAGATGTTGGAGCACCTTGCCAATATGGGAAAGAGATAACTGGATGAATGTCCAGCCATCAAAACATCTCGTTCTCATTAATGGGTACACTCACCAAGGACAATGGTATGAAGGAGATTCTCACTTATCCTTCCAAAACCCCTACGCCCTTACAGAGTGCTGGAGAAACTATTTCAATAATCAAATTCTTGAAGTCATTCAAAGCCTATGGAAACATTATCATTTCATAGAAAGCACAGATAGAATTTTTGTTTTTGGTCCCAGACCTTATGCTCCTACCATCACTCATATGCACATAGCAGATCACTGTAATCCAAGGAGTTTTATTGCCCCAGGGAAAACTCTAGAGTTTGAGCCACTGCTATATTGCGGATTCTGCAATCAGTATGTTATTTACCATGAGCATGGATGTAATGATGATCCTCCATGGGATCCTAATGATGATTATCCATCAGATGCTCCTTCTTTTGATTAAATGTGTGGTCCTCAGATTATTATTGCTACTGTTCTCTATTTTTCTAGCCAACATAATGGCCAAAAGTGTTACAATTTCAAAAAATGCTTTAATGTCTACTCCTTGATAAAGCTTCTACACCACTATTCAACTACATGCGTACATAGTGATGTTCAAAGAAATATTCCTATTGACCTTTGTCAGAGATTTTACTGATCTTATGCCTCATATGTTGGAGGTTTCATTGCATGCTCCTGAAGATTCCCATCATAGTGTAAATTTAGCTTCTTTTAATGGCTTCTTTTAAGGACAAAGATGATGTGGCCTAGACCTAAAAATGAAGGCCTAGACCTTTGAGTGGGATGCTCCTGAACACTTCATATTCCCTCCATGATTTGGAGTCAAAAAAGAAAAAGATTCACTTTTTCACTATTCACCTGTCACTATTCATCCGTTACTATTCACCTGTTACTATTCATGACACTGTTCACTCCGAATTTTGCCTATTTAAGGGGGGTTGTCCCTTATGTTAAACCTAGAAGTTTTTAGAAGTTTTTAGTGAGAATTAGAAGTTTATTGTTAGAATTCTTTCTAGAGAGAGTTTTCTTTCCTAGAAGCCTTCTTTAAGAGAGTTCTTTGTTAACTTGTTCACTATTACCTTGTTCACTGCAAACCTTGTAACTAGGATTAGTTCAAGCTTTGTAACTGTTAACCTCTACTGTTGAGATCTTGTATTGACTACTACTTCTGTAAGTGTTTACCTACTTTCAATAAACAAGTATTTTCAGTTTATGTTCATTATACTACTTGTTTCTACCGCCACCTTGGACGGATTACCGTCATACCGGACGGTTCTAAATTGCTTTCATTAACTGCTTTCATTTACTTTGAATTATTTTGAAAAATCAACTGAAAATATATATATATATATATATATTCATAAAAGGGGTGACTCATTTTTACAATGTTACTACGTGAGAAATGAAATTGACAAAAAATTAGCCTTACTCAGTAATTTGACAATTGAAATAAAGTTATTGAATTAATTGAATTTTAACCTATTTATTATGTTGATGTATTATAAAAAAAATAAAATTTGAAGTTTTTTCTTTTAGCTTTGAATGATGGCGGTGGCTTTATTTTATTAATGATTGCGTTAGAATGGTGCTGGTATTTGTGTTTGGTTTTAATTAAATACTAGTCGCTAACCCGTGCGATGCACGGGAAAGCTACCAATAAGCCAGATATCAAAATGCTAAATCCCTACCTACAAAACAGTAAGCATAATTGTTACTTTAGTCCAAAGGCATGGGTAAATATTTTATTATAGATGATTAAGATTAGAATTTTGTAAGTGAAAGAACTAACAATCTTCCATCGAATCAGATTCCTTTTCGTGCAATTTTTTTAGAAAGGATTTTCTGTAGATCATGCAAGTAACTTTAAGTTTACCACAAATGGGGGAAAATTTTCAACACCCCCCAATTTCTAATGCTAACAAAAAGGAACCTTGGTAAATTTGGAAAGCTAATAAGTTCCTTCTCTTTTATTAGGGTATTGATAGATCAAGTAACAATTACAACTTTCTTTAACTATTCTTTGTAACCTATTGGTACCTCTGCCCATTTATTTACTTTTTGATTGGTAATCAGTACAAATAGAAATTGAGCCGCTTAATAAGGCAGGAATTTTCGAGGGTTAAGGCTATACCCATTGTTTAGCAAAAATAACTTTTTCCATTGAAATGGAAACTGAACACTACAATATACTATGATATTAAAGCTCCAAGCATAAAAGCAGATTTAAAACAGTAACCATATATTTGCTGTAATTATTAAACATACACAGGGGAAATATAAATTATTTAAATACTCCACCTCGCTCAGTTTCCACTAAACAAATTCAAACCCATAGCTCAGTTTCCACATAAAAAAAATTCAAATTGATTATCACCATTTTAATATCTATTTAAAATATTGAAGATGTAACTCACTTCAAAAAATATTGTACAAACCCTCAATAAGATAATTACATTCACTTCGATGGACAGTATATCAAACAAAAGCAATTTTGATTGCCTTATAATTTGATATGGCACATATTTTTCAGTTACAATAATATATAGTCCACACTACTACATTTGTCATCCACAGACTCATAAAATCTAATGACTTGAACTGGAGTTGAGAACATGAGAAAGATCTAGGATAACTTAGTACTCCATCAGAATCTTTATTCAACAATGGAACAGAAACGTATATTGGCAAATGAAATAGCAAAGTATGAGATTTATGTAATGAGCGTGAGAGTGAGAATAAGTTGCTATGACAGCAGGTTTCTCACGGCAAAATACAACATAACAATGAGGTGACTTACTTGAAGCTGAAGTTCCAAACCTAAGACTTATCTAAGTATGTGCACAAACTCAATTACAGATACAAAAGAAACATAGCTAAAACAGCACATAAGAATTCCATTAGCATAATCATATTTATAATGAAAGTGGCAGAACACAAAGTGCTTTAGAAAATACCAGGTCTTGACTCATGGAACAATGAATTTTAGACTCGAATTGGAAACATCAGAAGAAGTAAAGGAAAATCCATAAAACTGGATTGTTGGGGTCATCCATAAATATATATATATATATATATATATATATATATATATATATATATATATATATATATATATTTATGGATGACCCCAACAATAAGAATTGTTAATATTACATTAAGTAGCCAATAAAGGTTGTGATGTTGGAAATCAAATTGTGATTAGACAAAAATGTACCACCATTACTGGAATCTCCAACCAAAAGTCATCAAACTATATAAAATTCTGATCTAGTGACTGAAACTCAGAGAGAGAGAGGCGGAGTTTAGGTAGCTGTAAATCAAGAAACATAATGTAGGACTTTCCCTGGGAGCTGAAGGGAATGTCTTCCGGAATATATAAAAACCAAACTAATCTTCATAAAATCATAAATCAGCATTGCAGAAAGAAATATGGATACAATTAAAAAGAATAAATTCGATTATATTAAATCATGAAATTACAACAGGCAAGCAGATGTCACAAACAACCAAATCAAATTTTTCAAAAGAATTAAAAAATATAGATGCTGAGAACATAAAACAACAATCCAACACCAAATCAGTCACAAGCTTGTCTAACATACACCAGGAGTATGAGTAGTTTAAGCGTCAGCAGAACCACTTTCAATTTTCAAAGCTCTCTTCAACCTTGCCTCAAATGAAGTAGAGTGCCAATTCACTCTCTTATCCTACACACCCACAAAAACTTAATCAGAACACTACTACATCCCCTAAAACAAAAATCTCACTAATCTTTAAAACCTCAATAGTTGTTCTTTTTTTTTTTTTTTTTTTTTTTTTTTTTTTTTTTTTTGCTTTTTGCTTGGAAACAGATTGATCATAGTTGATTTCTTTAGGTTTTAACAATTATGCATAAAATAGCATTGTTTAGGAACACAACCTTCTTTTTACAAATTGAAGTATTTTTTCTGCTAAAACTGATATAACTAAACTAAAATTCAAAAAAAGCTAAGAAATCCAAACTATTCTAAGTCTGAACTTGAAACAGTCAAAACATAAACCTACCAGCTGTATTTTTTCTGCACAAACTGATATAACTACACTAAAATTTGAGTTTCATGTACATAGATTATCACAGAGGCAAACGTTACAATTCAAATTGAGAGAACACTAAAATAGTTAGAAATTAGATGTACATAGATTATCTCAGAGGCAAACGAATACCATACCAGCGGTTTAAGTTTGCAACAATAACACTAAAACAAAATAGAAATACCCATTTAAGAAAAATAAAATGGTTCCTTTAATAGACCTAATGAAAAGGTATAATTTTCAGTTTTTTTAAATGTAATCAAATTGCTTGGACATTCAATTACAGATAAATATTATGCAATGGATTTTAAATTCTCCAATGTACTACCTAGGGCCATATCTTCAGTGTTATGACATGCAATCATGTATCAATCACCCCTTCAACCCTATTAGTCATTTATTTATTTTTATCAATAAGTAACCTTCTTAATCCTTTTCCTGGTAACAATGAAAAATAACCCATTATTTGCCTATTAGATTAAATAATCAATATATCAGCTTGGATCACAACGAAGTCTCACAAAATATACTTCAAAAATAGATATGGAAGAAGTAAAAACATAGCTCTACCTTTTCATTTATGCACTTTGCCATTGCTGGAATTTGTAGATAGCTTCTAAACTCTATGGACTTGGTCCTTCGATGTGCATGGCAGAAAGCAAAAAATAAAAGTCAATAGTCAGCTAATAGCTATGGATCTTAGCTTCCATGGTTATACCAAAATTAAAAATACAAACCTTAGCATAACTAAAAAATAAGGATCAAGCAAAACCCCTAAAAAATGTAGATGCTACTCTTAAAATCAAATAAAGAAGTAATAAAAACAATGAAAGTCTTGAGATGAAACAATTAAACTAAACATAAAACCAAGCTTCAGATAACAATTACCTAAATATCAATCATCTTAATCACAAGCATTCCACCACAAAAATATATCTTGTAAAGGGAAAAAATTTATAGAACGGAGAGTCTAAATTTGAAGAGAGATAGAGAGAGACCTGGTGAGGCCAAGTGGCCAATGATGACAACTGAAAAGGCAGCTATACCCTCTGCCATAGATGGACCTATGGTAGGATTCGCTTAACGGTAGGGACTAAGGTAACCATTCAAGTGGGATTGTTCTGCCTCGGGTGTTGGGTGCTTCTCTGATTTCAAGCAAAATACAGCCATGAATAAGCAGATATTCTTAAACCCAAACTTGAATTTCTCTACGAACTCATCCCAAACTCAAATTAGCTACCAAAAATAAAAATAAAAATTCGATAGGGGTAGAAACCCAATGACAAACCCGGTGGTAGAAACCCAAGTGCTGACAGGGTTGTGGGAGAGCAAACTGAGTGAAGAGGGCAGAGTACATATTCAATAGAGAATGGAAGAGAAATACCAACATGAAAATCAACCATTTAGTATAATGCATAATATATATAACTAAATAATGAAATATATTATGAGTACGGTTATACATTTTGGTTATAGAGTCCTAATTAAATTTGTTTATAGTTACAGATTTCTAAACAAATTTGATTAACAAAACTTATCTACAAAAACAAATGAACAGATTATAAACCAACCAATCAAATCTTCATTAATTTTGACCCTTTTTTCAAGTAGAGAAACCCCCTGATAGGATTAAAATCAAAAGCACATTAAATTATCAAGTAGATTATAAAGTTAGCCTTAAAAAAAAGCACAAAACCCCTTAGTAAAAATCAGAAATTAAGTGAAAATTGAAATTAGTAAATATACCTTTGACTAAAAAAATCAAAATAGGAAGGAGGAAAACAGAAATCAGATAATAAGTCATAGATATAAAACCCAAATTGCCCAACAAAACCAGCGAAATTTCCCATTTTTTAATCAAATGAAAGCAAACCCATATTATAAATCAATTAGGATTGCCCAAATTTTGATCGCATAAACACAATAAACCTAAAAACCCTAGAATACGAAACTAAGATGAGTTTAAAATTACTGAGAAAGAATGGTCTTAATTATATCAAGGCTGGGTCGGGCTTTGAAAAAGATAGCATTCATCCTCAAGTTTTCAAGAAAATAAAACTTACCGACAACTGTGTGGAACCGGAAGATGGAGGGAGATCGGTCTAACAGTAGTGAAGACGCCTCCCTTAGGTTTCTCTCTCCAACACTCTCTGGCTCTCTGCATCTGATTTCTATCCCTGTGTTTCACGGCCACAGCTCACAAATGCTCTCTATTCTTTCTATCTCTCTCTAGTCGCTTTTTATTTAATACAATATAAAGAAGCAGGGCACCGGGTTTAGGGTTTAGAAAAATTTTATTTTTTATTTTTATATTATGCTGACGTAAAAAAAGGCACCAGGTTTAGGGTTTAGAAAAGTTTTATTATTATTATTATTTTTATATTATGCTGACGTGGAAAATTGTAGAAGCTTGAAAAGCTTCGGTTTTATATATATATATATATATATATATATATATATATATAGATGATTGGAATTTTTATATCATAGTCATTCATCCAGATGTAAGCCACATAGGAATATCTAACTTTTTTCACTGTTAGGTGTTGTAGTCATGCATACAGATGTTGAAAGGACACTGAATATCACAATCTTTCAAGAATTGCTTAAATATAAAAATGGGTAATTATTGTACCTCCAAGAGTAGATAGGTTGGCAAATTAATCTTAAATTATAGTATCAATTACAAATTTTTAAAGTTTAGAATTAGAACACATACTACAAGTGCCCCTAGATTTTAGGATAGATAGAATTCCACTAAAAAGTCACTCTATGAAATTCTTAAATGATATAAAGAATACTGGCTGAAGATTTGCAAGGTATTGGGGAGCGCAAAACTTGATGGTGCTTGACAACTTGAACGGTGGGTGGAGTTGATAGAACGACAAGTCATAGCTGCAGGTTTCACTTTGGGCTGATCAATAAAGGCCTCAGTTTGTTAGATCTGCCTGTGAATATTGTTGAGCTCAACGACATTGTGTTAGAATTGCCCCTGCAAATACTAAAATTGCTCCCGGGAAGGCTTGTCATCTTTTCTCTCCCTTCAAATAGGAAGAATATAATGAGAGTCTGATGTATGTAAATCTCACAATCTCTCTGGGTATAATATCTCTTATTTGATTTATTATATTTATCGTTTATGATGACTTGTCATATTGTTGTTCACAGCGAAGGAGATCCTTGATATTCTGAGGAATATCCATGAATGTGTGTTCAATGTGGCTTAGAAGAGAAGAAGGATTTTGGTGGTCGTTCCACTTAAGAAGTTTAAAGGAAACCCACTTCCTAACTTTGCATAGCAGTTGAATATTTTATTTTATTTTATTTTATTGTGTAAAAATTAGCGTGGTTGTGGAATTTAGTGGGTATTTAAGTAGTTTGGGGAAAACCCATTTTCTGATATTTCTAGGAAATGGTTTCGTTTGGGAATAAAATTTGATGATACCTGTTTTAGTTATGAAATATAGACGACACCCATTTCCTGGAAGTGTAAGAAACATTCTTAGTTTGGAAGCAAACTTACATAATTGGTGGGGTCATTTAGCAACTTTACAGGTAACTTAGATGTTAAGAGCTTGTCCATTTCCTAACTGTTTTAAAATGATCATGTTTTGTAAATATGACCTCATATGTAAGCCAGATGACTAAGAAATTTGTGGAAAAAGTACTCCCTAGGTTGATTGAACTTAACTTTTGACCCAAAAGTAAATTTTAGTAATGAATTTGCTCCAGCATGTTTGAAAATAAGTCTTTCATTCCATAATGTGTTCAAGAACCTTGAATTGCTATGTTATGTTGGCACTTTAGGTTACAGCTTACAGCCTTAATGTGTGTGTATATATATATTGGATAAGTAATGGTATGTTACAACCTTAATTGCCAGATTCTCGTTCTTTTTTTTTTCACATTTGGGGTTCCTCTTTGAAATTCATTACTTCTATTTGTCATGTGAAAACCTTTTCTTCTCTTCAATTCTAACTATGCCTCATTATTTAATCAGATTTTATGCAAAAATGGAAACAAACCTGTGTTTTAATTGTGCTTTGCCACTGCACCTAGCACTTCAAGGGTTGTCACTCTATGACCTCACTAACCAATAGAATTCTTTTTCATTCTTTCCAAAAGCTCTAGAAGAACTGGAACCTATATTGTAGTTGCTTACAGCAGCAAGCAAGTCTGCCTCCTTTGCAATCACTTGAGAAGTAGCACAGATATATTTCCAAGTTTCAATTTTTTACTTGATTTCAAGTTTTGAAATACTATTTTTGTTAAGTTTTTTGCTTTTATTTTTTTTATTTATACAAGATTTTATTTTAGCTTAAGACTTAAATTTCGGCCCTTGTCCTCTACTCTATAAAAACTATGGTAAAACTGCTTAGGTAGGTTTTGATTTAGGGTTTGGATCAATATGGTTAGGGCTATTGCACGCACCATGCAATTACCATCAATTATCACCTTTGAATTTGGAGTTTAAAAAAAAAGAAAAAGAAAAAAAGAGTAGTGTAGGCCCAAGCCCTATTTTTCATCACACCGCTAGACCCAATCCCATGGCCAGTAGTTCAGTACCATTAGCCTTAGAGAACCACTTTGACATTTAATTGATTCCAACGTAGGTATAGCTCTTACTTAATTAGGGAAAATTATTATACCATATAGTGGAATCCTGTAGCCTCCTCCCTCTCATAGCAAGTTCGCTAAGCTAAAATAATTTGATAATTTTTTTAAATAAATTTGATAGTGGATATTATCATTAATAAGGTAACAACTCAAGGAAAACCGCTAACAACATCTATCAAAGATTGATATTAAATTAGTTAAGTGTGCGATGAGTTCCAACTCAAGCATATGTTAGGTTGATCTTGACTTTATAAATAACTATAAGGAGTCTCAATCAATGCAAATTGACTAGTTCTTTTATGGGTGTAAGTGCAAATTTGGCCAGTAGTTTTCTTGAGTTGTAACTAATCATATCAAAGCCAACCAAGTATCCTATCGTTGTATGGCCTCATAAACAACTATAAAAAGCTTATATTGTGATTGGAATAGTTCTTTTTGGCTGTGATGCAAACATGGATAACAATATTTCTTGTTTCGTTATAGAAAACTCTTTGAAGGAGAACCCAACCTTCTTTTAGGCTAGACTAGGGACTCCTTCAATTTAAATTTTAGATTTTTTTTTAACACTCTTTCATCAATGAGTTATATTGGTAGCTATTGTTTAAGTATTCATGTACAACATAAAAAGGAGGATGGTGTGGCTATGAAAGAAATTGAACCATCTCAAATTTACAAAGGGAATTAGAAGCTTACCTACGGGTTCTTGATAGTGGAAAAATGGAGGAAAAGGAGTTGGAGTTTCAGTTTTAGAGGGGTTTTGTAAATGGGAAAGAGAGAGGAAGAAATGCCTAAAATAAAGAGAAAGGAATTTTTGAGAATTTTTGTACTTGAATTTTCCAAAGGGAGTGGGGGTATTTAGACAAGTGGGGTGGGGGGGAGGTGACATACGCACTTAGCTGCCCCTCTCAAATAGGCTGCTTGAGGGGTGTGGTACCTCTACATCACCTAATCTTATCCACTTGTCTCTATATTGTTGTCAATGATCCTATAGATTGGGCCAGGGACATTCAGGTAATCTCAACTTTATTATTTTGAAAATCACATTAAGCCAGTTGGTGCATTACTGCATTGTACTATATTTATCTATGCAAATCATCTACTTACTTCCAACTCTATCTTTCCCTCTTTTAACTATTTTTTTTCTTATTAATTTTCTTAACTTATTGTTTCACTTTCTCAAATATTTCATCCTCCATTTTAAACATTTTTGACTCTATGCGTGTGTTTAAGTGAATTGTGAATTTTCTATAGAACTAACTTTGTTTGGTTGCTGGGAAAATTGAGTAGAAAAGGAGGGGAAAATAGAATTCATGACACATGTTTAGTGTTTTGTGTGTGTGTGTGTGTTTTTTGGAAAATTTGGGAAATTCATCTTAACCAAGGTAGTCAAAGGTGAAAGGTGACCTTAAGGCGCCAAGGCCTTGTATCCCCTGAGGCGTGAGGCGACAAAAAGGCGCTAGCCCGAGTAAAGCGAGGCGCCAAATTCTTAATATTTTTATTATACATATAGAACTTAAATCATATGTACCTAGTGTATTATAATATTATAATTAAGTGTTTTTCAATGTGTAGCATGAAGAAATTAGGTCTATCAAATTATTTCAAAATAAGATTAACATGGTTTAGGCTCTATTAGTTAGTTCTAACAATACGTTTTACAATAAGCTTCTATATAACAATAAGTCTTACAAAACAAATTTGTAAATTAATTTAACTAACAATAGATTTTAAAACAGGCCTTTTAAAATTAATAGTCTAAAAATAGGTTTCACAACAAACTTTTATAAAAAAAAAAATTATAAAATAAATAAAATAAAAAGCTTGAGGCTCTCGCCTTTGCGCCTTTTTCATGGCTTAAGGCAGTTGCCTTGCTCGCCTAGGCTCTAAGGTGAGTGCCTCACTAAAGGCACCACGCCTTAGAGCCTTTGAGGTGCCTTGCCTCGCCCGGGCGCCTAGGCAAGCGCCTGGCTTGCCTTTGATTGCACTGATCTTAACTATGCTGAAATTGTTGTGAAATGAGAACTGTGAAAGAGTAAGGAAGGATGGTTATACAAAGAATGTTTTAGTTTCTGGTTTTGGGAATGGTAATTATGCTATTATGGTTGCCAGTCTTAATGAATAATGTTTCATTTTATTCTGTTGTTGTATCTGACTCGGTTGATTTCCGCTGCAGGTGCTTTGAAGGTAACCTTACTGTTCTTAACAAATGGTAAGTCGTTTAAGTGATTCAATTTGTGGTTCATCAATAGAAATTTTAGGAGCTACTAAGAGGATGACGGGCTTATTGTAAAGATATATGTGATTATGGGGTTATTAGTTATGGTTTGTGAGGTTGATATTGACAAACATGCAATGCTATATATTGAACCTTAGAACATTTGAGGATTGTTTCTTTTTTGGTGGGTCTAGGAGATCGATTATTATCCCTGAAGGTAAAGAGAAAATGGGTTGGAGGGCTTTTGGTCTTGAACTAAGAAAGTTGCTGAACCCATCCCATTATGCGGTGGGTGGTTATGGTCCTCCAAAATTTATTCCTCCGATGAGGAGGTATAACTTGGAGGCTCAAAACTCTAGAACTTTTGCTGAAGTTGTGCAAGGCTCTCATGAAAGAATAGAGGATAGAAAGCAACTGAAGCAGCTTGGTTTCACAGCCAAGGGGAACATGACACAGTTAGGAGAGAAGGAGAAGGAGGTGAATTTGAGACTTAAAGGGGCCAAAGTGGGGGTATTTTCGGTGGGCAAGTCTGATAAGGTGGAGGTGGTGGGAGGGGTCAGGAGGGGGCAGAGCATTAATGAGGAGATAATGGTAGGTGAGCAATATCTGGCAGACACTAGGATTTGCTGCCCAAACTTCATTTGAATTCAAAAGATTATAATAAGGGGAAGAAGAGTGATGCTAGAAGATCTTGTTGGACAGGAAGAGGTCTTTTCGTGGAGGTTGATGTGACTGGGAGCAAACGAGTTTTCTGGGATAGAAAGAAAGGAGGAGATACGTTGCTTAGTGGGGTATCACGGGTGGTGGATAGGGTCTGTAAAAAAGAAGTTCCAAAGCCCCTTAAATAGGTTGCACGAGGTAACATAAAGGCTGATGTTTTGGGCTTGGGCTCAAGCCCATTGTTGACTGACACAGTTAGGAATCCTTTTAACTCTTTTTTATTAGGCCCAAGTGTATTTGAAGTGGGCGAGAGTTCCTTTAAGGGCGATGGAGACTCAGCCCAGGCTCCGGCGTTAGTTGCGTGCCCCATGGTTCTTCCCTAGCCCTTCGACCTTGAGCCAGTGGTGCCGAACTGGTGTGCTGGGTCTCCGACGGAGGCCAACGGCACCTTCCCTGCCGGTTCTTGCTCTGATGAGCTCACGGTGTCACCGGGTATGTCTGATATGATGATCTCGCGGTCATTGGTTGAGCTTCTCCTCTCTGGTTTCTTTTAGAGCGTATCAAGGGCTGGGTTTGAGGTTCTGGGTGTCAACGATGGGGTTAAAGAGGGCTGGGACTGTTGGATATTAAGATGAACGCAGCGGAAAAATAAGTTTTAAAACGGATATACTTCATTCACAATTAATAACATGCACTATGTAAGTTTCAGAATTAGAGAACAAGAAAGCGTACCTTGGTGTGGTGAAAATCAAAACCGAAGATCAAACGTTCTTGGGAAGACTTTTAATCTTCACTCCAATTCCACTAACACCCAAGATGTGTGGTCTCTCAATTGGTAACAAAGGGATGATTAGAGAGTGACAAAACACTCACATACACACCATTTCACAATGATGTTACTCTCTCTAATATTCTGAACGTTTTTCCCTTTTATATCTAACCAATTATCTAATTGGGCTGGCCTTTTGAGCCTTTTCAATTGGGCTTAAGTGTGTGGCTTGGAGTGGGACCAAAAGGGATTAATAAGACACTAGCTTCAATGGGCCTTGAGCTTTTCTGTCAACTCTTGACAAGTCCAAAGTTACCATTAACTATATTTAATACCACTATATAAATATAGTTGCACTTTAGGCCTTATTAATAAATTATATCCCAAGAATTTATTGTACATGCAACCCCTTCATTAAAATATTCGTAGTAATACAAAGTCATGAATGTAGACTGTCACTTTAAAGATTACTACATCTTAATCCTTGAGTACCCGGTTTAATCCTTTGTGTTATTCAATATATATTTATAAAATCCAATTTCACAAATATATATACTTTAGTAACTCCTTACTAAAGTGGTTGGGCTCAACACTCTGAATAATCAAACCCATTAAACTTATCTCAAGGGAATATTTTATATCTCTGTTAAGAGATTATGAATTCCATCTTGAAAATATATGTTCCATCAACACTAAATGTGGTTGCCCAACATACTGAGGTTTTGACCATAACTAATAGATTTGACTCCTGATATATCAAAGCAACTTACAGCTCATGATCAGGTTCATTATTTTCTCAGGATTTAGAGTTGATGTAAATAGAAGTCATGAGATTTATTATTCATTTAACAGTCGTTAGGAGAATAATAAATCTCACAGCGGTCCAATTAAATATGTCTTAACTCTTAAAACATATCAACATACCAACTAGAAGTCTCCATTTCCATGATCAAGACAAATCATCTTAGTTGATATGTTATAGTCTTTACAGATGAAACGCCCAATTTCATCACCGACTACGAACTAAAAATTATGAGTTTACAAAGAACTTGTAATTTATATCTTCTGTGATTTTTCACATAAATCACATACTATGCATCTCATGGACTAAGATAATGTCCCATTAGTTCATAAATAGATAGTCTCATATAATTAAATAATCTAATTATTTATGACATGCCAATAAATTGGATTTTAGGGCACAAACCCTAAGAGGGACAGCTATGCCAACCTCACGCCAAATGATATCCTGGAACAGGATCTGTCCAGTTTAGCGATGATACCCATGAAGGCAGTGAGTGATGTCCCCGAGGCGAGTGCTTTGGTGGTGGGAGAAATGAGTCACTCAGATATAGGCTTGGGTGGAGAGGATAGTCTAGCAATCCCTCTTATGTCTATCACTCCTTTTGGGTTGCCCGTGTCAGCTGAGTTGAACTGTGGTAATAAGGCATTGGAGTGTGCAAATATTATGGATATCTCTAGTTGGGTGAAAAACAGACTTCCTGGTTTTAGCAAACTAGTGGGGCTGCCTCTAAGTCGACATGAGAAGTTATGTATTGCTTTGCTAGAAAAGATTGAGAAGGAGACGGAAGACGCCAAAGAGTTAAACAGGAAAAAGTACAGTTCCTAGAAAAGCTGCCATTATTAAGGAAAGAGGGATGAGAGAGCTAAGGAACTTGCATTCTTAAGTTAATTACGATTGCAGGTAGAGTTTTGGCTGCTGTGCTAGTTTATCAATAGGGCTTCTCTTGTTTTTATGAATTTAAAAATTCTCTCTTGGAACGTTAGGGGCCTGAATGATAGTTGGAAATGCTTGATAGTGAAAAATTTGTTGCATGAGTGGAAGTGTGATGTAATATGTCTTCAAGAGACTAAGCTTACTGGTTTGGACAGACAAATGGTTGGCAGCTTGTGGAGTTGTCCTTATGTGGACTGGGTGGCTTTAGATGCTATCCAAACGGCTGGCGGGGTTTTGATGATGTGGGATAGGAGGATCTTAGAGAGGTTGGAGTTTATGGTGGGTTCCTTTTCTGTGTCTGTTCGGTGGAAAAGGGGTGGGGGATGGCTTCACCTGGGCGTGCTCTGGGGTTTATGGCCCAACTGATAACAATGCGAGGGGGCTAATGTGGGATGAATTGGTTGGTATTCAGCAATACTGGAACGTCCCTTGGTGTTGCATCGGGGATTTTAATATTGTCCGTTTTCCGAGTGAACGGTCGGGTAATTCCCGTCTCACTCCGGCTATGGAACTTTTTTTGGAGTTTATTGAGGACCTTAATTTGATTGATTTGCCTTTGGAGGGAGGGAGCTATACCTGGTCTAGCGGCTTGGATCAGCCTTCGATGTCTAGGATAGATAGAGTTTTGATGTCTCATGATTGGGAGGAGCATTATCCGGATGTGGTCCAGCAGATTTTGCCTTGCCCTATTTCTAATCATTTCCCAATTCTTGTGGAGGTAGGGGGAATGGCGAGGGGGAAAAGTCCGTTTATGTTTGAGAATATGTGGTTAAAGACGGACGGGTTCTTTGATAGAGTCCATTCTTGGTGGAACCAACATTCTTTCTCTAGTACTCCAAGTTTTGTGTTTGCCAAAAACTGAAGGCCTTGAAGGAAGATATCATTCAGTGGAACCGTTCGGAGTTTGGTCATGTTGGACGCAAAAAGTCTCAATTACTGAAGACCTTGAAATTGCTAGATGCCAAGGAAGGGGAGTTTGGTCTCTCTGATGCAAAGACTTGTAAGAGAGCTGTGGTGAGATCTGAAGTTGAGAATCTTATCTCGTTGGAAGAAATCTCTTGGAGACAGAAATCAAGAATGTTATGGATTAAGGAAGGAGAAAATAATACCAAATTCTTCCATAGGGTGGCTAACTCCCGTAGAAGGTTTAACCATCTGAGCATTTTGGAGGTGGATGGGGTAAGGTATGAGGAGGAGTCCGAGGTGGCGGCTCATGTGGTACAATTTTATGAAAATTTGTATCAGGAGACAGAGGAGTGGAGGCCTTTTGCAGAAGGATTGGAGTTTGATCAGGTAGACGGGTCGGAGAAGGGCTGGCTTGAAAGGAGGTTTAAGAAGGAGGAGATTCTTCTAGCTGTCAAGGAGTTGGCTGGAAATAAAGCTCCAGGTCCAGACGGTTTCTCTATGGCCTTTTTTCATCATTGTTGGAGAGTGGTGGAAAGAGATATTCTTGCAGTTTTTGAGGAGTTCTATCTTCACAGTAAGTTTGAGAAATCTTTGAACGCTACTTTCATAACCTTAATTCCTAAGAAGAATGATGCTTCCAATATTCGAGATTTCAAGTCTATTAGTTTGGTGGGGAGCTTGTACAAGATCTTGTCTAAGGTTTTGGCAAACCGTTTGAAGCTTGTTTTAGATCAACTAATCTCTGAGTCTCAGAATAGTTTTGTGGGAGGTAGACATATTCTTGACTCAGTCCTTATTGCCAATGAGTGCGTTAATAGTCGAGTAAAGAGTAAGACTCCGGGGGTTATATGTAAGCTAGACATTGAGAAAGCTTATGATCATGTGAATTGGGAGGCTCTTCTAGATCTACTGAAGAGAATGGACTTTGGGGAGAAGTGGTGTAGATGGATTCGCACTTGTATCTCTACTGTCCAGTTCTCTATTTTGGGTAATGGGGCTCCAGCTGATTTTTTTAGGAGCACGAGGGGTCTGAGACAAGGAGATCCTTTATCTCCTATGCTGTTTTTGGTTATTATGGAGGTTTTAAGTAGGATGTTGAAAAGAGTCGAAGGTGCTGGCTTGATCAGGGGATTCAAGGCTAACGAGAGATGGGGGGAAGGGGAATGTGTATCGCATCTTTTGTTTGCGGATGATACTATTCTGTTTTGTGATGCGGAAGTGGAGCAGATCCTCCATGTTCGGATGCTTCTCCTTTGTTTTCAGGCTGTGACAGGTTTGAAGGTTAATGTCTTAAAGAGCGAGATGGTTCCAATTGGGGAGGTTAATAATTTGCATGCATTGGCTGAGATTCTGGGTTGTAGGGTTGGGACACTGCCTATGACCTATCTCGGTATGCCGTTGGGGGCTTCCCATAAGTCCCCCTCTATCTGGAATCCTATCTTAGAGAAAATTAAGCGGAAGTTAGCTGGGTGGAAGAAGCTGTATCTGTCAAAAGGTGGAAGACTTACGCTGCTTAAGAGTACTCTAGCTAGCCTTCCTACTTATTATTTATCTCTCTTTACCATCCCCTCACATGTGGCTAATAAGATTGAGAAGATGCAAAGGGACTTCTTGTAGGGGGATTCGAAGACTCACTTGGTGGAGTGGAATAAGGTGTGTGCTCCTAAGGCGAACGGTGGATTGGGAGTAAGGAAAATAATTACTTTTAATCAAGCTTTATTAGGAAAATGGTTATGGTGGTTTGGGGTTGAGGAGAATCGTCTTTGGAGGAGGGTTGTAGCTTTGAAGTTTAGGGAAGAGTGGGGGGGTTGGTCTTCCAAGTTAGGCAGGGGTGTCCAATGGTGTGGCTTATGGAGAAGTATCCGAAAAGGCTGGGAGGTGTTTAAAAGATTCATTCAGTTTGAGATTGGGGTGGGAGATAGAGTGAAATTTTGGACAGATCAGTGGTGTGGGGAGTTACCACTCCATATTTCCTTCGCGGTTGTGTATGGGATTGCTTATAATAGAGAGTCATCTGTGGCCTCTTCTCTTGAAAGGTTGGGGACTGAGGCTCGGAGAAACTAGAATGTTCGCTTACTTAGGGATCCAAATGATTGGGAGTCAGGTGAGGTGGAGGATTTCCTTCGAATCTTGAGTTCTAATTTACCTAAATCTGAGCATGGCGACCGTAGGAGGTGGAAGTTGTCGAAGAAGGGGGATTTTGACATTCGCTCTTTCTACAATAAGCTTCGTAGTCCCTTGCCTATTATCTTTCCTTGGAAAGGTATTTGGAAGGTTAAGGCTCCTCCGCGTGTCTCTTTCTTTGTCTGGAATGCAGCTTGGGAGAAGATTCTTACAAGGGACAATCTGTGGGGTAGAGACTTTGATCTTGTTGACTGGTGCATTATGTGTCGATGTAGCAGGGAGACAGTGAATCATTTGCTACTACATTGTGATAAAGATCATCAGCTATGGAGCTTGGTTTTTAGATCTTTTGGGATTTCTTGGGTTTTGCCAAGATCGGTTGCAGATACGCTTCTTGGTTGGTGGAATTGGTTGGGAAAGCACTTTTCTAGCATTTGGAATTTAGCCCCTCTATGCCTAATGTGGTGTATTTGGAGGGAGCGAAATAGGCGAACTTTTGAGGATATGGATAAATCCGATGACCACCAGCTGCTAGCTTTCTTTTGTGGCTCTCTTTTTGATTGGTCTAGGGCTTGGGGACTTGCCTCTAGTGATTCTCTCCCTTTGTTCCTTAGCTCTCTTCTTTGATCTTAGTTCTTTGTTGGTCGTTGTTTGTTTTGTTTTTTTCTTGTTTGTTTCCTTCCCTGTATCCCTTTTTTGCCTTATGTTGTTTTCATGAGGTAGTTTCTTGAATATACATCTTTCTTACTTATCAAAAAAAAAAAAAAAAACTCTTTAGTCCGTTCTTCTATTGATATTTCTTTGAATTATTTGAGACCAAAAATAGATATGCCTAAAACATTGTGCTTCATAATTATCAACATGATTTTTGTGCAAGAAAATGTTATATTATTGGTTATTGTCTTTACCTCTCAAGAGTAAAGTATACAATATAGCAATAAAATGAACAATACTATTATTCGATTTGAATAGGAGGTGGCGTCCCTGAAACTAGACGGGCCACTGAGTTAAGTGAACTTTTGGGAGTGCACATTTTACCTTCTTAGGTAGGATTTTGTTGCTGTTGCTGTCTTTTATTTATTTTTATTTTTCAGTATAAATAGGAGATTGAAGTTTATCTATTCATGATTGTTGTGGCTGTCATTTGACTGGTGGAATCTTTAGCATATTATGCTGTAGGAAAAATGATTAAGCTATTTAAAGTTAAGGAAAAGCAAAGGGAACTCGCAGAAAATGCTAATGGAAAGACACCCGTCAAGAAGCAAAGTGCAAGGGAATTACGTCTTCACAAAGGTTATGAGTCCTTTTTTATTTTTTATTTTAATCACCATAATATCATAGGTTAAGTGTTTCCCTCAAGGTACCGAAGCATTTGCTATGAGGTATTTCATTCCATTAAAATTTGGTTGATGTATTTAGAGATCTTGGACCAACATGCCCAACTTATTTTTTATTTTAAGACTTTGTTAGAAAAGCTTTTTGGAATCTCCCTGGCTTAACTTGGTATTTGACTCATAAACTCAAACATAAAACTATATATTTGATTCACAGCTAAATAGTACAGTTTTTTTTTTTTTTCTTTTTATTTTTTTGTTTTTTTTTAATAAAGTTTCTGTGTTTTTCATTGTGTAGATATCAGTGAATTGAACCTACCAAAATCTTGTGTCATATCTTTTCCCATTGGCAAGGATGACTTGATGAATTTTGAGGTTACCATTCGGCCTAATGACAGATATTATTTGTAAGTACTCTCGATAAAAATCCTCAGCATTTTTCTAAGGGTGATGAAGTATCCTATCATGAGATTTTAATGATAATACTTGGTTTAAGTTTTGAATATTAAAATGTATTGTTTTAGCCTCACAAAGGTGGTACATTTTTGTTCTCTTTTAACATTTCTCCTATTTACCCTCATGAGGCACCAAAGGTCAAGTGTAAGACAAAGGTAATCAAGCATGTCTAGTTCTCTAAAAATGTAGTACCTCAATACTCAATTTTCATTTACATCTTTAAAATGTGAAGACACCTCCGGTCCTCCACAAAATGAAGCAACACAAATAAAAAATGGCTAGCTCTTTGGATCTAGGTTATGTGATAGTTGGTGATAATATTTATTATGGTTGCATGGTTTCTTATGAATTTATGTAGATAAGTAGATTAGACATTGATTTGACATTGATTTGAGCACTTTGATGTTGATCAAGGGACTTAAAATTGTATGGGAATATCATGCAATTAAAGAAAGTCATAACTATAGCTAAGGATTATAGTAGTACCCAACAAAATTCTCCTTCTGTGTAGGGAGTCCTGACATCATGGCATCAAATACGACTACCAATAGTTTCAAGGCTAATTTTCAATCGTATATCAAAACTAAAACAAGCCTATACCATGGTTCACTTGTTACATGGTTTTAGACAAGAATTGACCTAATTTACGTCATTTAAGTTATCATAGTAGTGAGTAATGATCAGTTCGCTTTTGCAGGAGTGGCAGCTTGTTTGAAGTTTACCTTCTTCTTTTCATGGGCAAACATTGGGATTGCTAAAGGGTGAGTAAGATCTGCTTCTTAATTTCCTTAAATTGTAAAATAATGTGTCTACATTACTGCTGTGGTGGGTTGTTGTTTTAGAGCAAGCGGATGGCTTGCATGGAGAGAAAAGGTGGTGTATTTTATATTGGGAGTGGAGTATTTTCTATTAGGAGTGTTATTTGTCTTGTGACTTACATTTTTGAAACTCAATGTGCAATGGTGAAATCATAGTGTAGGTGCGCCTCATAACATTCTAAACACTTGGGATGTATTATTTTGTGTATAACATTCTAGACATTTATTGGGATGTAATTATTGATATGGTGTAATTAAATATATTTAATTTTTTGGTTTAATGTGGTATTGTATTTGCTATACATGTTTTTGTACTCAGTTTGCTAACATACATAAAATTGGAACCTAAACATTTAATCCTAAATATTTAAAACCTAGCAGTAATTACTTAATTTTGATATTTTTATTTAATTTTCGTTTTTTTAGGTTTAGATTATTTATTTCCTTGTTTTTAGGTGTTTTTAATGATTTTTAAGTCAAATTTGGTTCCTGTTATGGTTAGAAATTAATTAGGAGTTATTTTAGAATATATTTTCTTGTTTATCAAGTTTTATGAAACCCTTAAATAGGTCCTTAAGTCTATAAACTTTTTTTAAAACAATTATTCAATCAATAAAATTTAGACTTTTGTCTTTCTATTTTATGGTGGATTCCAGGCCCCTTTCTCATTGTGAATTCAAGAACCCTTGTGGATTCAAGGAATCGTCTTAGATTTGAGGTTATTTTTATAAGCAAACATGTTTTGTTTTCCGTTTTCTAGAAGTAGACGTGTTCTAGTTGTTAACACTTTTGCATCCCGCATCAATTGGTATCAGAGCCTTGACTTACCCTAGTCTGATTGCTAACCGGTGAGATAGTGACCGCCACAACAACGACGACGAATAACTTAGCAAGTATTACGTGACATACAACAAGCATTCATACATATCTTTTTTAGGATGGCGCCATTGGAGCATGGAAACAATAGGGATAACTGCCACAGAGACGTAACTCATGGGTAACCTATTGGTAAGCATATTTCATTTAGGCCTTATAAAAGAATTGCAAGTTTTAATGGTTATTTTTATAAATATGATTTTCTTGATTGGTTACCTGATCTAGAGGATTTATTTGACTTTGAGAATATTTATTATGAGAGAAATGTTAAACTTGCTTTGTATAAACTTAGTGGGTATGCTTTACATTGGTGGGAATGAATACAGTCTGATAGAATTAGATGAGGTAAAGACAAAGAACAAAATATAGAGATTTATGAGGAAATTAATGAAGTCCTTGTTATGAACAAAGATCCTAAAATCAAGATTATTGTGGAAGAGAATAATTAAGATCCTATTACATAGAAAGAACTTAAAGTCGAGATGGTAGAGACAATTGAGGAAGAAATTGAAGAGGAAAGTTTCAAGGATCTCAATGAAATCAAATCATATGATTTTCAATCTCAAGATCCTTTTATTTTGGTGGTAAGCGATACACCAAAGTTTATTGATTTTATTGGGGTTGATAGATTTGATTCAATTGTTAGTCTTTATTTGGGAAATATCTACAATTGCATGAAGATCAAGAAAATATAAATTCAAGTTGATTTGTTTATTCCATTGATGAGTTGCAAGTATGGAAAGAAAATCAATGGGCTCATGCGTTCAAAGTATTTGTTTATTTGGAGAGAAAATTTTCAAATTTCAAAGATAAACTCAAGGACAAGTTTGTTTCAAGTGGAAGGGTCTAATGTAGGACAGAATCTACAAAATAATTTTTGTAATTATTTAATTTTGGTATTTTTATGTAATTTTCATTATTTTAGGTATAGGTTATTTATTTCTTTGTTTTTAGGTGCTTTTAATACTTTTTAGGTCAAATTTGGTTCCTGTTATGGTTAGGTATTAATTAGGATTTTTTTTAGAATATATTTTCTTGTCTGTCAAGTTTTTACGGATCCCTTAAATAGGCCCCTAACTCTGTAAACATTTTATCAAAGATTATTATTAATAAAAATTCAGACTTTTGTCTATTATTTTCTCTGGTGGATTCCAAACCTATCACCTTGTGGATTCGAGGAACTCTCGCCGATTGGAGGTTTAATACCAAAAACTAACATTTTAGTTTTTGTTCTATCAAAGAGACCATCGTGTGTGCTTTCTATAGGCTTCTGCGACATTAGAAGCAATACTCTTGCTCCTTGTTTTCCACCACAACATATTGGAAGACGTATTATTGCCGTTTGAAGACACAAGTTGCAATTAGTGCTGGACAGGTTTGATGTGCACTGTACAAGGTTGTACAGCATTTGAAAAGCAGAGATATTCACTTCATCGGTCCTAAACTTCTTAACACCGATTGGAACATTAGAGGCCTTACTTGCCAAGCTGGTCATCGAGGTGTTCACAAGCTAATTTAACTGGTCTTGGTTGGTAATATTTTGCATGTTCAACAAGGCCACTCTAGGCCTTACGGTCACAGTAGAGAAAATAGGCTTATTTGGGTAATGTATCATGCATTCATCGTATTAAATCACAACAATCTTTTCTCTAGAGCACCTTGTGGTGAGATCTTTGGTTGCTGCGGCCATGCATCCTCGACGGTCTTTAGAAGTTACATCACCACAGCAGAGGTAGAGGCCATAGACAGGATTCGAGGTGTTTTGGTTTGTGGTGGTGTTGTAGAATTCTAAGTTGCAAGTGGCATTGGAGGAGAGTTGTCATGACCCACACCTATACTTCGGAATTTAGAACATGACCGGCATGTTAATTTCAAGTTTAACTCAATACTAAGATGAACCAATTAAAGCTAAAAGTGCTTATTAAAATTTGTTTCTCGTCTTCCTTTTTATTTCTTTGCATAAAAGCCACAATATACAAAATTCGTAAAACTTTAAAACTTCTTTACTTTCAAACTTTGCAAGTTTAACAACTAGGCAGAAACTTAAGGTATTCGTGTAAATATTACAGAACTAGATGTTTAGCAAAAGCTCTTATTTACAAACCTAACTCCAAAGACATACAACTGAGACCAAATGGACCAAATACGAACAAGGTGGACTGAATCGGACCAACGTGGACCGAATAAGAACGAATGGACTGAAGTGGATTGAATAAATGGAATATGACCAAAGTGGACTAAATGGCCGGAATAGGACTAAAGTGGACCAAATTAAACTAAATGGACCGAATAGGACCAAATAGAATCAAAGTGGACAAAATGGACTGAATAGGACTAATATGGACCGAATAGAATCAATGTGGACTGAATGACCTAATACAACCAAAGTGGACTAAATAAGAACCAATGTACCGAATTGGATCGAATAGAACTTTAGTGGATAGAATGGACTAAATAGGACTGAGTGAACTGATTAGGATCGTATAGACTGAATAGGACCAAACTAGAACGAAGAGGACAGAATGGACCGAATAGAACCAATGTGGACCGAATGAGACTTTTGAATATTGATCATTTTTAGGGCTCATATATCTAATTTATAATGTCTATTTTCTTTGTGTTTATTAACCCAAAACTATAGAGTTTAACCCAAATATAATAAAATTTTATACTTTTCAACCCAATTTTTTTTTTTATAAAAAAAAAAAAGCATTTTTGAGCTCAATCTGAAAATGCAACCTACAAAAAGAATCAATTTGAGGCACAATTAGTCTAAAATGAACTAAAGGAGACCGAAATTGACCTAGTGGACTAAATTGGACCGCATGGGACCGAAATAGATCTAATTGGACCAAATAGAAATTGTTTAATTTCTTTTAGGGAGAAAAAATTATCTTCAAATAATTTTAGAGAAAAAATTACACATTATATTACTATACAAAATATTTATTTATCCCCACGCATCGAGTGGGTCTACGACTAGTTCCTTTTTTGTCATTTTTGTCAAGAGTCTTGTAGTTTAATTAGTTGACAACTCTTGGTGTTTCCAACCAAGACATTTAGAGTTCAAATCCCCCTACCCCCAACTATAGATATATCAAAAAATAATTCCCTTTACCTTTGTTAGTTGGATAGGCCACTAGAAATATTGATGATTTCAGATCTTAGCATAATAGTAAAATTAGAGAGAAAAAGAGAGCAAATTCGCACAGAGATTTACGTAATTAAATAGCATGCCTACGTACACAAGAGTGAGTGCCAAATTTACAATAATTTATGGTGTCTCCACATATGACCCTTACATTGGAAATTTCCAATATACCCTTACAATTACTGAGGGTGAATTCCCCTAAATTAGAGACTGTTACTTCCCATTGAGAATATGAGATACTGTCTCTAACAAAAGGGTAGAGACCATTGTGACCGTGTTGGATTTTCACAAATATTAACATTTCTTGCAGTGAGAACATCCAGTATTATGCTCTTGATTACAAGTGAATCCTTCCTCAATATCAGCGTGCTTTTTTCTTTGGCTAAAATTGGTTTTATTTTTATTTTTATTTTTTTTTGAAATAGTTTTAACTTATAACATCTATTTCTGATGGTAGTTATTATCATCAGACCAAAACACCAATCACTTTTTAATGTAGGCAGTCATCAGATATTTTACCATTTTTTTTTAGAGAAAATATTTTACCAATTGAGCTAACGGGAACCTACAATAAATAAACCAATTGGTTATTTCATTGTAAGAGTAATGCGAGACATAATTTTTTTTATAATTACTAACATGAGACGGTTTTTTTTTTTTTGAGGACTAACATGAGATGTTGAGATTGGAAGTTTGAATAATATTTTTCCTTCAATCCATCAGTACTAATAACACATTTATTACATACAATCAAAACAGCTCATGCCAGTGATTGTAAGAGATGTTTTTAAAAATGTAATGGCCTTAGACTCGTTGTACAAAAACCCAAATAATTTAATGTCTTAGCTTTAAACTTTATGCCCACCCGTTTGCACAAAACTTGTGCATTCCTTGCTTCTGTAAACTATCGAGCGTGTGGTTCAGTAACAGATTCTTCATTGACAGACCATGACATGGATATGCTAGTAGATTGATCAGACTCCATAGACATTTGGAGCAAGTTCTGGTCTGTGTTGCGAAGGAAAAAAGCTGGCTGTTGCGGTGCTGGTAGACTAACAGAGTGGCTATTAAGCGCAAGAACTATTGATGCCATAGTGGGTCTGTCAGCTGGATCCTTCTGAACACATAATAAGCCAATGTGAATGCATTTAATGGCTTCATCTATCAAATAAAAACCTTCCAAAGCTGGATCCAACAATTCCAAGGGCCTCCCATCCCTCCAATGTATCCAAGCCTGTACATTTTATAAAGTAATGTTTAGAATGTCATGCTACTAGTGGTGACCCTAGGCATTAAGAAAGGGAAACAAATTACACTATATGTTATATACTCACATAGCTCAAGATGTCCTCAGCCCCTTTTGATTCAAAGTTACTATTCTTTTTTCCAGTGACAATTTCAAGGACAATGACACCAAAACTATACACGTCAGATTTTTCAGAAAATTTTCCCTGCATTGCGTACTCTGGAGACATATAACCACTGCAAACCGACACCACAAATATAGTAGTATTGCTATATGACAATGAGGAACCTCATGATTATGTTCTTCAAGTTCAATGTGTCAAAATTACCTTTTCTTGCATTTTTTATCATTTTTTTTTTCAGTGATTAATTACTTGGAATGGGAATTGAATAAATGCATTAATTCCGATGATGCAAATTAGAAGAAAAACCATTTGGAACTTACTATGTCCCCACAATTTTACTTGCATTTTTTTGAGTTTGATCAACTTCAAGAGTCCGTGCGATACCAAAATCTGAAATTTTTGGATTCATTTCTGCATCTAACAATATGCTGTTGGCCTTTAGATCACAATGTATAATTCTAAGTTGAGAATCTTCGTGAAGATATTGTATTCCTTGAGCAATCCCTCCAATTATCTTATATCGTGTTTCCCAATCCAATCGTCCTTGTTTCTTTGAATCTAAAAGTTCATCAAAAAATAAAAATAAAAATAAAGAATTCCAAATGCACATAAAACTATTGGATGCGTGTTTAGAAAGACAAACCATATATAAAATTGTCAAGACTCATATTGGGCACAAATTCGTAGATAAGTATCTTTTCTTCTCCTTCCAAGTAGCATCCCAATAGCCTTGCCAAATTTTTGTGTTGAAGCTTGGCTTGTAGTTCAACCTCATTCTTGAATTGTTTAAATTGTTCTACTCCTTGTCCAGAACTTTTCCATAACCTCTTTACAGCTATTTCTTGTCCACTAGAAAGTGTACCCTGGTAATATATGTATTTGAAATAGCTTTAGAATAGTTCAATTCATGGAATTTATTAAATTCCAGTACTTCGAAAGCTTTTCAAATTGTTTTTTTGATAATTCGATAATTGGGGGGAGGATTTAATCTCTGAATATTTAATTGGAAATACTAGGAGATGCCAACCAATTGAGTTATAATGTTCATGACAAAACTTTTCACATTTGAATTCTAATTATATGCAGTAAATTTGCTACATATGCTAATTTGAGTACCAAAAAAAAAAAAAAAACAAGAAATGAATTTTGATATATACCACGTATACTTTACCAAATCCACCTTCACTAATCTTGTTGTCATCTGAGAATTTGTTTGTAGCGGCTTCAATTGTCCCAAAATCAAATTGCAAGGACTCCACAGTTGTTAATTCACTTGCAGCTAAACATCCAAAAAGTAAAAGTAAGATATTACACTAGAAAGAGCAATGTTAGCTTATCATAAGGTGAGAGTTTGTACACAATCAATAACTTCTTTCTCATTTTCTGAAAAACTACCATATATCCTAGAAATTTAATGTACAAGTAGTTTTAACACTCTCTCGAAAACAACTTAAATTGTAAGTTCCAGTTAACTCAATTGGTAAAGTTTCTTGTCGTCGAATAAGATATCTAGGAGTTTAAAAACCCCATATATACCAAAGATCAATTGGTGTTTTGATGTGATCCAAAAATCAATTGGTGTCTTAATCTAATGATAAAAAATAATTATCATAGAGCAAACATTATAGATTAAAAATCTATCATATAAATATATATTAAAACAAAAAAAAAAATCTTAAATTAATGGGTTTGTGTCCAATTAATTATTTTCTTTATATATAAAAGTAATTATGTTATATTAACTACTTATACTTGTAGTTATTATCTAACGTGGAACTTGAACATTTACCTAACTACACCACTCACACTCGAATATGTTAACATCATTTTCATGTAGACTTGAAAATGAGAAGAAAGTGACATATGATGTAAATATAAGACTACTTGCATACCTTGATAATTTAGGATATGATTAGATTTCTTAGAACTCTCTCCCTTTATAGCATTGGTCTTCTTTCTTGCCCTCCTTAAGAAACAGAAGGATAGGATGACTAGGACTAGCACCAAGGCAGCTATTGGAACAACAATGGCGATTATCGTTGCCGTTGAGCTTTTGTCTTTTCCTGCGTAAACAATATCATGTTTCATTGACAACAGTAAACAGTCCGTTGGGAGAGAGTTGCCCAATAAAATATGTAGGGTTAAACTTGTTTTACAGAAACTGTTTTACTCAGTTGTATGCACACTCCACAAAGAAGAAAAATCGTAATTTGTGTATAAAATTGTGAGGATGCGACCCCAGTCCTCACCTTACAAATGAAGGCCAAAGTGCCATTTGACTATATGACAAGATTGGCTGGTAAGCTTGAGTCTTCTTCTTCTTCTTCTTCTTCTTCTTCTTCCTTTTTTTAAATATATTTTAAAAATATTTCTGGATACATTGCAGGTGGAGAGGGGACTTTGAGTCGTATGCCAGACCACTTCCTACCTTTTTTTTATTTTTTTTAAATTTTTTTAAGACCACTTCCTCCCATTTAATCCTCCAATTCCTTACATTTTCTTTTTAGATGAAATAGATGTAGCATTTAAAAATCAAATAAATGTCCTTCGTCACATATCTTACTAAAAATGAGAGAGAGTTTAATGTATCAATAGGAGGGAATCATTC
Organism: Quercus glauca; assembly: GCA_023736055.1. Classification (NCBI taxonomy): domain Eukaryota; kingdom Viridiplantae; phylum Streptophyta; class Magnoliopsida; order Fagales; family Fagaceae; genus Quercus; species Quercus glauca. The sequence continues at coordinate 85,197,726 of CM043319.1, read as the reverse complement.
ACTCATTAATTTAGGAAAATGGACAGTCATCACTCACAGAAAGAAAAGAAGATGGCTATAGGCGGAAAATCAACCAACTCAAGAGCTGAACAACTTTTTTTTTTTTTTTTGAGAAACTTAATATCAAGCAAAACTTTCTTCTTCTTTTTGTTTCTTTGAGGTAAAAGAAAAAAAATAGTCTCTAAAAATATTTTCATAAATTGAATGATTTAAATTTTTCACATGAAATCAGAATTTTTTTTTTTTTTTTTGGGTGAGAATGTTGATCAAGAAGAAAAGAGAAAAAAAGATATCTCATGCATCTTCCCTCTCACAAAACATGGGCCCCACATGATTTTGTAGTCCGTGCACCATTACTGAGAAGGGAAGGATGTTCAATAAATCCAAAACCTATTATTCAACTTAGGCATTGTACAATAAAAGACATTTGGTATCAATGTTAAAGTATTGTTGTTTAGTTTTTAATATTGTGAAAATATGTATTTGAATGTTATAAAAATATCTGCTAAAAATATTATTGTTATTTAAACACTAAAAACTATTATTCAAACAACAGTGCCACACAACCCCAAAGTCATTACTTTTTAAATAAAAAAGGGTTGAGCCCAGTTGTGAGTTGTAACAATTAAAATAGTAAACTTTTTTTTTTTTTTTTTTTAATCATGCAGTACCTACTAAAAAATCGCTACTTTTTAAATAAAGAAAGGTTGGGCCCAGTTGTGAGTCATAACAATTAAAGAGTAAACTCGCAGTAGCCCTTGGCCCAAATGTATGAACTAGTAACAAAAGATTATATATAAAGGCCCACCAGCACCGGGGGGGAAGGGGGGAGGGGGGCTTGTGCCCCTTAGCTTTTAAAAATTCTTTCCTCCAGCGCGTAATAGAGTAAATTATTAGTTTACAATATTAATTTAAAGCAATAATCCTTTATATATATAATTTTACTAATTGGCCTCCAAAAACCAAACAACAAAGAAAAAAAAAATCTCACTAATTGAAAAAGTGGGAATGCCAAGGCTCTATTTAACACTAATGTATGAATGCCATGTAATTTATTTATTTTTGTTAAAGTAGTTCACACCAACTTTTCACATGCGCACTATTCACTCATTAGTCGTTGCATGTAACATAATTGTTTGTTAAATTGGTTCAAACCAACTTTTCACATGCTATTCACCCATTAGTGGTTATGTGTGTGACTTACACTTAGGGCTGTTCACGGGTCAGGTAGTTCGGGTTTGAGATTAACCTGCCACTCGACCCACTTAATTTGGGTTGAAGAAGAGAAGACCCGCAACCAACTAGCAACCACTACGAGTTGAATCAAATGAGCTCTGACAGATGATCGAGTCGGTTTGGTCGAAACTGATGAAGGAGAAGCTTGTGGGTGGAGGGTGGTAGATCTTCGTTGGATTTGAGTGAAGGAGAGAAAGATTCAACCGGATTTGAGCCAAACCTTGCCGGATATATGCCAAATGTTGTCGAATCTGAGACCAACATCGTCAAATCTGAGCAGATCTATGCCTAACATCAGCAAATCTTAAAAAATCTAAGTTAAACATCGCCGGATTTAAGTGGATCTAAGTAGAGAAAGGCTAAATGTGGCCAAATCTAAGCTTTGAAGGCTTAATAGTTGCCAGATCAGGATAGAATCTGGTAGATTTAAAGGTTTCTTGAAGTGGTTTTTCGATCGGGTCAGGTGGCTCAGATTTTGGTGGAGGACACCCACCACTAGACCTGCCGGAGTCGGTTTCTAAGAGAAGGAACCGGTGGCCGACCGACAAAGGGATTAGTTTGGGCCACCAGTGGTCAGTTTTGTCGGGTAGCCGGGTTTCTTGGACAGCCCTACTTACACTTGACTTAGTATAAGTTGTTACAAGAATTACTTTCTTAGGAAAGTGAATCATAGAGGGATATCAGCCCTGCAATGGTGGGTCTACATTCTACCCCTCACCGAACAATGTTGGTGGGCAATGGTCCAATGGAATGGCTTGTTGCCTACTCCATAGTGTTTGTTTTATCTAATAGCTGCATCCTTTAGAGTTGTAACCCACTTGGACCTGACTTTGTACATAGCTAATTGTCCTTATTCGTTAAAGAGAGAAGGACCCGCACTAAAATCATACACAACAAAATTATCAATAACAACAAAGATTCAGTAAGTATGCCATAAAAATTGAATCGCCATTACTCAATAGCTAATATTGTAGAATAATGCTACAGCCACAAATTATTTTATAATATATTTACAAAATATTGATATAGTCAACTTCTTTTTAATTTTCATTTAAACTTACCATTAATATCGTTTTTTCATTTACAAATAATTACTTATCACTTCAATAATTTTGTAAAGTTTCTTATAAAAAAATTTGTATCTAAAACATTACTCAATAATGTAAAGAGAAAAGGGAAAAAGCATTCGAAGTTCAGTTACCGAACCTGGATGTGAAGATGTATGAGCTGATGTAGGCATGAATGTCGCATTTTCCATCCGGTAAAAAGGGTACAATTCGTACCTAACATTACAACTCGGAAAAATGACTCTTCCCCCTTGCTTTCCACTACAACACCATGGAAGAAGATTTATAGCAGCCTGAAGACAAGTACTACAATCGTTTCTGGACAAGTCCGCTGTGCACTGTACAAGGTTGTACAGTGTTTGGAAAGCAGAGATATTCACTTCTTTGGTTCCAAACTTTTTGGAACCAATAGGAGCATTAGAGGCCTGAGCTGCTGTCTCATTCATTGACTTAGCCAGTAGCTTGTTAAACCTGTCCTGTTCAGTTATATTCTGCGTGTTCAATAGGGCAAACTTTGGCTTTTCGTCCACTGTGGAAAAGAATGACCGATTTGAGTAACGCAACATGCACTCATCGTACCATATTACGGCAACCTTTTCTCTGGAACATTTTTTGGTTATCTCTTTGACTGCTGCAGCTACACATTCTTGGCAGAGTTGAGGGGTGACATCGCCGCGGCAGAGGAAGAGGCCGTAGACGGGGTTGGAGGTGTTTTCGCCACTGGTGGTGTTGTAGAATTCAAGGCTGTGTGTGGCGTTGGAGGAGAGTGAAGAGAGGAGGGAGTTGAGATTGGATTGGTAGATGCTATTGGAGCTGAAAGTGGTGTTTGCACATACCTCATTGAGGTGAATTGGGGCAGTTGCATGAGTGGTCAAGCTAAGGAGGCTAAGCATGGAAAGGAATAGAAGGGTGATGGAGGGATTCAAGCTCAAAGAAGTCATTTTGATAGTTCTGTCTCTGCCAATGTATGTAACGGTACCTGATTTTCTGTTTTTATAGATGGAGTGAGTGAGTATTGATAAGATTTTAGATAAGGATATGCTACTTTGAAGATGAATTTTTTGGTCCACATCTCTTATAATATCTCGAAACACGTGAGAAATATGTGCGTATTTGCATTCGATTTTTGTTTTGTTTTGTTTTTTTATATACACAAAAGAACAAAATAATTTGCTTTTTTTTTTAAGAAGGTTCACAAAAATATAATTATACTTAAAAATAGTGGATAAGTCGTGCAATACACAAATAAATATATATATATATATATATTTGCTTTTTTCTTTTTTTGTCTTAAAAATAAAATTGATAACTATAGAACAATTAATAGGAATTTATAATAATTTTATTTGTATATGCATTTATCTATTCTAGTAATGTGGTAATATTTTAAAGGAAGGTTTATATATAGAACATAATCTAAATTCAGTTAAAAAATATATTTGTTAAAATATTAACGTGTCAAATTTTCAGGTTTCAAAAATTTATATGAAAAATTATTTCTAAAGTTAAACTATTTTAAATTAAAGTCAAAATGCAAAAATCACCCTCTAAGTTTCACAATTTTTCATTTCAATCCTCTAATTTTTGGTTTTGTCATTTCAGTTCTCCAAGTTTCATTCCTTCCCAATTAAGTCCTCCAATAATATGTTGTTAGTTTCTGTCGTTAACTTACCAAAATGACATCGTTCTGAACCTTAATTAATATTTATTTATTTATTTATTAATCTTATGAAAAATGTTAATTAAAAAAAAAAAAAAAAAAAAAAAAAAAACCAGTCGGTAAGTGTTGCGACTTTCTGCCATAATCCATGACAGGAAAACCACCAGTATACTAACACTAGAATTCAATATCAGGAAAAAAAAATAAAAAAGAAAAAAAAATTAACGTTTTTCCTAAGATTAAAAAAAAAGTAATAAATATTAATTAAGGTCCAACACTATGCCGTTTTGGTTAGTTAACAGTAGAAACTAACGGCATATTAACGGGGGACTTGATTAGAAATGAATGAAACTTAGATGACTAAAATGACAAAACTTAAATTTAGAGGACTAAAATAAAAAATTATGAAACTTAGAGAGTTAGTTTTGCATTTTGACCTTAAATTAATGAAACTTTAAGACATATATAATAAACAGATTAAAAAGCAATCAAGAAAAAAGTCTAATCCAAACATATGTGTTTTTGACTTATTCTACTTAATATATATATATATATATATATATATATATATATATATAATTCAAACTATACAAAATAAGCCTTTTTCAGTAGTAGAATAGGAACGATACCCATCTTTGATATCCTGATTTCTTGTTTTTTTTCCATGAGAAAGAGATGAAGATATTTTTCTTTTTATTGTCCTGTTGTGTTCTATTTTAATTTGTGTTTTTGAAAGTATTATCTAATATAAAAAAAAATTAAATACGTGCTGTCAGCTCAACCGCTAGTCTCTAATCCACTACTAAGAAATTTGGGGTTTCAACCTCACAAATACTAAAAGTCAATTAGTTTCTTGTGGTCGAATAATATATTCGGGTTCGAACTCTACTTATACTAAAAATTGATTAATGTATTACCAATTATATACCATGATAATAAAAAAAACAAATATCATTAATTAGACACAAGAAATTGAAATTCAATAATATTTGTAAAATAAAAAATAAAAAATCTCTACGAAGAAGACATCAGTGGTGTAGAGGCAGCCATTTGCTTAAGGATAAGGTTAGAACTTTTTTTTTTTTTTTTTTTTTTTTTTTTTTGAGAATCAAGGATAAGGCTAGTAGTTAGAACTTAGGATACCTTTCACCGCCTCTTAGATCAGGATAAGACTTAGGACAAGTCGTAAGTCATGTAAACTCCACTATTATATTTAGACGTAAATGCATTTTTGGTCCCTATATTTTGGGTTGTTTCTTGATTTGATCCTTAAATTGATTTTGCTCCTAGGTGAGTCCCTTCTTTTTCATAATCATTTTTAAAATGGTCCATGCAGTCAATCCAGTAAGGAAAATGTTGAAGTGGTAAATGGAATGCACTATTTGCTGACCTGACTAATAAAATAATAGTAAAAAAAATATATTTAATATTTTTAAATGCCATGTCAGCATTTAAATTAATAAAAAAAAAAAAAGCCAACTAAGAAAATTTTTTTAAAAAAAAGTAAATTAAATTTTTTTTTAAAAACCTTAAATCTAATTTAAACTAAAATCATTTCTTAAAAAATAAAAATTCATAATCGTTTTAATTCTTTTTGTTTTTGTTTTTGGTTAACCTCATTAGTTTAAAAAAAAAAAATCTTCTACACTCTTTACCACTAATCTCAAACTCCCTCTCTCTCTCTCTTCACCCTACACTCTCTACCACTAAGCTCACAAGCTCAGCCTTCTTCTCCACTAGGCGCCGGGGCTCACAAACTCACAAGCAAACCAACGGCTAGAAGATCAATGCGAGCAAATCAAGGCTGTAGATCAAGCTTCTCTCTTGATGCAGAGAAAACGATGGGAACAATGGATTTTGCTAGAAAAATGAACTCAACCTGGGTGACAGAGAACGATGGTGTTGGAGCCCCAGATTGAAGTGGTCAAGGTCGCTTTGCATGAGGAATTTTCGGCCGGAGAAGGAAGGTAGAGAACACTGGTGCTTTTGTGTTGTTGATGGCGGATTTAGGTTTGTTGATGGTCGATTCGGTGTTGTTGATGGCGAATTTGGTGTTGTTGATCAGCGGGGTGTTGTTGATAGCGAATTCTGGGTTTGTTTGTGTTTTCTTTTTCTTTTTCTTTTTTTTTTCTTTTTTTTTTTTTTTTTGCCCTTGATGTTCTGGGTTTGTATGTGTTCTGAGTTTGTTTGTGTTCTGAGATTTTGCCCAAACTATTCTGGGGTTTTTTTTTTTTTGTTTTTTTTATGTGGATTTATATATTTTTCTGGATTTATGGGTTCGATTTCCTAGAGGTTTCAATGTTGATTGTGTTGGAATTTTTTGTGCTAAGATTGATTTTGAGAGGGTTAGTCAATTGGGTTTGTCTTGATTTGGAGAAGAACATGAAGAATGAAGTTCATGTTCTAGGTTGGAGGTTTCTGGGTTTGACATTTTTCTAGGTTAGAGGTTTGATGATTAATTTTTTTGGGTTGCTTTTCTCATGTGGGTTTGGGTTTGATGATTTTTTTCATGTTATGGAGGTTTCAGTGGAGGATAGGGATTTTGTATGAAATTTTGCATTGTTCTGGGTTTGATTGTGCTCTTGTTCTGAGTTTGATTGTTCTTGGATTTAGGAAGAACATGAAGAACAAGTTTTTGTGTTCTTACCTGAAACATAATGAAAGCAATAATAATAATAATAATAATAATAAAATTAGATTTAAAATTTTGTTTTTTTTTTTTTAATTTAGTTTGAATTAAATTGAAATTGAAAAATATAAATTAGTTTTATTTTTTTTATTAAATTGACATGGCCTTTTTTTTAATTCAAAAAAATACTGACGTGGCATTTAAAAAATATCAAATAAAATATTTTATTAGCCACGTCAGCGATTAACATGCCAACAGTGCATTCTGTTTGCCACTTCAGCATTTTCCGTAACTGAGTTGACGGTAGGGACCATTTTAAAAACGACTATGAAAAAGAAGGGACTTACCTCAGAACAAAATCAAATTAGGGACCAAATCAAGAAACGACCCAAAATGTATGGACCAAAAGTGCATTTACGCCTTATATTTATATGTCCTCACTCCTTTCTAGGACATACGAAAAAGTGAAAAGCATTAAGAAAATTCTGTTGATGAGTGGAGACTAGAGTCAAACTGTGACGGAAGCATGGCCCAAACTAATTTACTTTCTACTGTAGTGAAACTGTGCTCTATAATAGGACTTTTGTCTAAATTCTCTATCTAGAGTTGAAATTTGAATTCCTCCCCTTAAATACTAGCAGAAAAATTGCAAACTATATACTTAAACTTTGAGGGTATCTAAATTTTACATCCTAAAATTTTAGAATTGACAATTTACCCTCTAAAATTCTATTTCGTTTGCATAAGCAGCTATTTTATTTATATTTTTCATTAAATGCCACATAAACTTGTCATGTGTGTTTAGTTCGTTTAAAAAAATAATACATCATTTTTTAGACTAAAAAAATTAAAATAACATGGCATAATAAAAATGACATAACATCATTTTATTGGATGAACTAAATACGCATGACAAGCTTATGTGTCACTTAATGAAAAATATGAATGAAATGGCTACTGATACAAACGGAATAGAACTTCAAGGGTTAAATTCCAAATTCTTAAACTCCATGTTATAAAATACAAACACCCTCAAACCTTAGGTGTTTAACTTACCATTTAGCCAAAATTAAAATGAGAAGACTTCTTTTGTGGGTCAAAGAGTATGCTAGTGTGGCTCGGAAGGAGACCAATGTGGAAGGCATTTGCATTGGTTAACAACTTCCATATGCGAGTCCAAAGACCCAAATTCTCCTTCATGAATGAATGATAATTCTTTTTAATTGGCCTTCTCTATCTAAAATAAGATACATTTCTGTTAGTCTATGAATAAATTTCCATATGTGCCATAAACGTATTTAATTCCATAAATTAATTATTTATATAAATAAAATTTGGTTAAAAACTTTATTATAACTAATTTCTACAACTACATTTAATATTTTTTTTATTGGATATAAATTTTGACAAATCCACCATTAGATTTCATTTTCTTCTTATTTTTTACATGCTCGCAAAATTTTTAAAAGATCAAATCTTTATAGTTATATCATCAATTAAATGTTTAAAATTCAAGTTTTTGTAATCTAAAATTATGCATAGAAAATAAGTTTATGGATCGAATAGTAAATAACATCTAATATACTCATAATTTGATATGCGTGTTAAGAACATACAATCTAACGAGTAAATTTTCAAAATATGTAGTGTAGGGATAAGGGCCCAGAGTCATATATTGGGCCTTGGGCCTGGTCCAATGATATTACATGGTCCGAGAAGGAACAAATATTTGCATGAGGGGTTTGCCAATTTTAAAGACTCATAAATAAGGAGGATGATGGTCCGAGGAGAAACTCCTCCTCGGACATGATAAATGCGGCTCAAATCTGTACTACAAACGATCAAGGTGACCTTCCCGAAGGCTCCAGTAGTAAGAACGTACATCATACACGTACAAGAGTGATGGGAACTCAGAAATATCTAAGGAAAGCTACTACCACCGCATTAAATGCATTGCAGCTACTCTTCTGGCCGCATTTATGTGGAGAAGACCCCTGAACAGTGCTGTCTTGACTACCATGACTCACAAAAAGCCAAAGCGGGTGTCTGATGGGACGGGTACTCAAGTAAGGGCTTAGATGATCAACAAGTGTAAGATAGAAATGGTCCAAAATGAGCTATATAATGTGGGAGACCCTCCATGGGAGGGGGATCAAAAAAATAAAAGAAAGAACACTATAGCCATCATAGTTGCACTTGTAAGCATTTCTATCGATCTATGCCAAGACTTGGCTCCTCGGACAGTGAAATCATTCAGCCCTACGCTCCTTATTCTTGATTGATCATCTTTCAAACCCATAACTAGCCGTTGTTAAATTCATTAGGGCCTAGTTCTTTGACCCACTATCTACAAATTTATTGTACTGGGCTCACTGGGCCAAGATCCCACATGAAAATGAACAGAGAGGTGATTCATATTCACCAAGTTAGGGTAGGGCCTAGCTGGATGCACCCCATAGTGCTGTTCTTAAAGGAGGATACTCTACCCGAGGAGAAATCAGAAGCAAACAAAGTACGTAGAAAGACTCCTTGGTTCTAACTGTTCGAGGACCAAAAGTTATACAAACACTCCTTTTCCGGGCCATACCTGCTATGTATACACCCCGAGGTCACAGAATTACTCCTTGAGGAGTTACATGAGGGGATTTGCAGAAGCCACATTAGAGGCAGATCCTTGGCGCACAGAGCCATCAATCAAGACTATTGGTAGTCAAATATGCAAAGGGAAGCACAAGAGTATGTAAAGAAGTGTGACAAGTGCCAAAGATTCACACCAAACATACACTAACTAGGGGGAGTCCTTAATCCGTTGTCCAGCCTATGGCCATTAGCTCAATAGGGCTTACACATTGTGGGCCCTTTCCCCAAGGCAGCAGGAAACAAGAGATACCTGCTGGTCGCCACAGACTACTTTACTAAGTAGGTTGAAGCCGAACCTCTAACAAACATCAAAGACATGGATGCCAAGAAGTTTGTATAGAAAAACATTGTCACACAATTCAGAGTCCTTCTTACCCTCATCTCAGACAACGGTCTATAGTTTGATAGCAAATCTTTCAGGAGATACTGTTGTGACTTGGGAATTAAGAACAGATACTCAATCCCAACTTATCCCCAAGGGAACAGACAAGTCGAGGCTGTTAACAAGGTCATAGTGAATGGATTCAAGAAGGGGTTGGATGATGCGAAGGCAAAATGGGTGGAAGAGTTGCCACAAATCCTCTGGACATACCGAACCACACTTCGCAGGTCCACCTGTACCCCCTTTTCGATGAGTTATGAAGCCAAAGCTGTTATCCCTCTAAAGACTGGCTTCTTGACGCTAAGAACAAGTTCTTTCGATCCGAGCAATAACAACGAACTACTAGAGAAGGGCTTAGACTTGATTGAAGAGAGAAGGGAAAATGCAATGGTCCAACTGGCATACTACCAACACAAGCTCAAGCAAGGTTATGATGCCAATGTGAAGCTGAGACCGTTAGCACCTGGCAATTTGGTGTTGAGAAAAGTTATGGGTACTACAAAGAACCCAGCATGGGGAAAGCTAGGACCCAATTGGGAAGAGTCATATCGCATCACCACAATGGCTGGTATAGGAGCATATTTTCTTGAAGACCTAGATGAACATATAATACCACGCCCATGGAATGTAAACAACTTGAAAAGGTATTATTATTAATGAAAATTTTCTTTGTCAAATGTGTTCATTTGTTGTATAAAGGCATTACACTTCCTATTTTTCTTTCTTTTACAAGTGTTTAAATTGAACCATAGTCATGCCTGAAGTCCTCGGACCAGATGCTATGAGGAAATTAACACACAATGACATCTTTTACAAGTGTTTAAATTAAACCATAGTCATACCTGAAGTCCTCAGACTAGATGCTATGGGGAAATTAACACACAATAAAATGTGCTTAAATTGAACCATAGTCATGCCTGAAGTCCTCAGACCAGATGCTATAGGGAAATTAACACACAATGACATCTTTCACAAGTATTTAAATTGAACCATAATCATGCCTGAAGTCCTCAGACCAGATGCTATGGGAAAATTAATACACAATGACATCTTTTATAAGTGTTTAAATTGAACCATAGTCATGCTTGAAGTCGTCAGACCAGATGCTTTGGGGAAATTAACACACAATGACATCTTTTACAAGTGTTTAAATTGAACTATAGTCATGCCTGAAGTCCTCGGACCAGATGCTATGGGGAAATTAACACACAATGACATCTTTTACAAGTATTTAAATTGAACCATAGTCATGCCTGAAGTCCTCGGACCAGATGCTATGGGAAAATTAACACACAATGACATCTTTTACAAGCAATAAAATCGAACCTTAGTCATGCCTGAAACCCTCGGACTAGATGCTTCGAGGAGATTAACAAGATGACATCTTTTATAAAGTGCTTAAACCAAGAGATAAAAGGAAAAAACACCCTCATTAAGTAGAAGTGGGGATACAATATGATTGATGATAGACTGCCATTACAAAAAAGGGGAGAACTACTACAAAAGAACCCTGAGAGCTAAGCCTTAGTCTGGGGAGCCAGAGGGTCATCCTTCTGACTCGACTGAGAGGTAAAAGCATCCTTGGCTTTCAGATCAGCTTTTCCAGTCTTCGCCTTTGCCTCCTTTGCTTTAACTACGGCCTCCTTAGCCTTGGCATCGTCCTTAGCTTTTGAGGAGGTTTTCTTCCCCTTGCCTTTGTCCTTGGCCCCCTCAACCCCGTTAAAAGGAGGGAGAGCAGCTTGGGTAGTCAATTGCGGCATCGTCCTTAGCTTCTGAGGAGCTTTTCTTCCCCTTGCCCTTGTCCTTGGCCCCTTCAACCCCCTCAGCCCCGTTAAAAGGAGGGAGAGTAGCTTGGGTAGTCAATTGCCACTCAGCGGTTTCTAGAGTAAGGGCAGAGGAAGAAGGGATGGCATCTGGGTTCTCACGTATGTCTGGGTGGTAGTAGATGCTCCCAGGCTACCTCTGTTTTGAATTTGTTGGGACGCCTACAACGTCAAGAGCCTTACCCCATGATACGTTGCAGTAATTCCTACAGACCTCGGAAAGCTCCTCGGACCTAACTTGCGTTTGTTCTACACCGAGCAAGTAGAACGCTTGTTTCTCAGCCTCGGCTGCTTCCTTGGCTAATTGGACTGCCTCCTTTACCCGCTGCAGCTCGACCTTCAGATCTCTGACCAACTGCCTCTTAATGGCCAGATCTATTTCCGTCACGTGTAGCTTCTGGCACTGGTCTTCGGCCTGCCTCTCCACGGTCTTTAGACTTGTCTCAGCGCTCTTCTGAGCCTGAACTACTTCCTTTAGCTGCTTGGACAATTTCGCCTGCTCTTGCTTAAGGGGCCCCAAGGATTTCTCCGCCTCAGCACAGTAGAGGGCCTTAGCGTTAGCCTCATTGCGGGTATTGTGGACCCATTCCTCGGCCACGAAAACTTGTTGAGTAACCTGCACAAAAGTAACGGAAGAATTACATGAATAATAAGTAGGGAGGAGATGAAAATACATCTTGGCATTTGAATTCAAGGACACGATAGAATGCTTACCATAGCAAGGTTCCTCTTTAGGGACAAGAAAAGGTCGTTCTGCTTGAAACACCTATAACCCTCCATGTTTTGGGGGAGGAGAAGAGGCTGCTCCAAGGCTTCGGCGATGTAACCTGTGCGCTCCCTTTGGAAGTCCTTAATCGAGGCATTCCAAGGGATGGCCGCGCTGTCCACCTCGAGTCGAGGGGACCAGGTGCATTGCGGGAGGTGCACCTCGGCCCTATTCTCCTCCTCCCGACTGTCCACCTAGGTGGACCTCTTCTCACGTGGGTCCTTGGCCACCTTCTACTACTTTGACCCCTTCCGAGGGGACACCTCTCCTTCTTCCTGCTCCTACAATGGCCTTTTCTTCCTCAGATCCGGAATGGTCTTTAGTTCGAGGTCAGCGGGAATTAGGGGAGGAAGAGGGAGTGTGGGTGGGACTTGAGGCTTGAAGGTCTCTTTCGGAGTTGGTGCTTTGTTCCTTGCAGCCATAAGCTTCTTTAGGCTTTTGTTTCCCTTATTCAAAGCCATCTCATCCTCCTCTTCTTCGGAGGTAGTCTCTTGACAGGGAGTCACAAGAATCGAGACATGGGCACTAGAATGCCTATCTAGCTCTTCCTCGGCGTCCGAGATAGTAATCACCTGCACTCCCTGAGTCCCTTCCTCATCAAAATGAAACTTGTTGATCTCTTCTTCAAGCGAGGAGTTTGAGGAGGCAATCCCTTCTCCCATTGCTGCTTCAGGCAAGACTTGTTAGACCGGTTGTACGACCAAAGGAGGATTCCTTCGAGATGGTAGTATGACTGGGGGAAGGTCGTCTCGGGCTAGGAAATCCGGCTTTGACACGTCAATACGATTTATCCGAGGGTCACCAGCTCTGATGGCGTGGCCGACCTCTTGAAAAATCTTAGAAATAGGATCAAAATCTAGGATCAAATGGACAGCTCGCAACTATTGGTCCTCGCTCACAAAAATTTCTGACTAGAGTAGGTAGTTGAGAGCCGCAACGTTGGTAAGACTAAGCCGAAGGGCAACTTGCCTCCTATCTACAGAAATAGCCAAGAAACCAAACACAATTAGATAATTGATGTCCATTATCAAAGGAACGTAAATTTAGGGACATGGGCAGGGTTAAAAAAATCTAAGTCTTTTGCTAAAGAATCTAACTCTAAGGTATCCCACCTGGCTCTCTCTCTTGGGTTGGGCAGTGGAGACCATCGTGCCATGCCCCCGAAGCGATGAGGTAGTCATCTTTCATCCCTTTGTTGGATTTAGGGAGGCACGAGATAAGCCTGACGGTGGATGACCTGGATTTGAGATAAAACCCTTCATCGGCCTGTGAGTGACACTTGTACATATGGACTACGTGCTGCCATGTGAGTCCCAATTTGAGAAGCTCGTTAAGAGCATCGACACAACCTAGGATCCTAAACATATTAGATGCGCATTGATTGGGGCACAGCCTATGATTAATAAGGTAGTCCCGGGTTATCCTACCCATAAGAAAGGTCATCCCTCCTTCTATGAAGGCTATTATAGGGATGATGACTTCTCCCTCCTCTCTATGTGTAACGATTTGTTCCGAGGAACAATATTGTAGGCCGACTTCCTGGGGTATATGGTATCTCTGTTTAAAAACTTCTATTTTAGCAGGGGAATCTACTAGGCTCTCGAATCTACCTATTTGGATAACCTAAGATGAAGTGACTGGGATTTGCAAATAAGGAAGTGGGAACTAGAAGGTCGAGGAGACTAGTCGAGGAGAAAAAGAAATGTTCAGTGAGAATGTAAATTTGCAGGAAACCAAAATGTATGATACTCCGTGATACCTTTGAAAAATTCTTCGAAAATCTCTTGAGGAAAGGGTGTGAGAGGTTGTGGAGAGCTTAAGTGTTCGATATCTCTAGAAACTTGAAGACTTGTAAAATGGAGAAAAGATTTCCCCGTGCGCTTTATATAGGGGCCAAAAGTAAATGGGAATTATCCCGCTCAAAATTCCAAGAAAAAGCTTAGCCATTGGATCCGCACTTCACCGTTAGATTTAGGGAACAAAACGTCACCTGGAGCAATTAATGACGCTTTGTGGGCTTCGAAACGTCAGGAGCAATTATGGGGCACATAAAACAGCACTCTCACATGTGCGAATCACAGGATCAATTGGTGTAACACCTTAAAGATCAAAACCCCACTTTTCTCCTCGGATGAGAAGGAAAAACTGGAGTTTTGAGGGGCTATTGTACGGATAAGGGCCCAGAGTCATATGTTGGGCCTTGGGCTTGGTCCAATGACATTACATGGTCCGAGAAGGGACAAATATTTACATGAGGGGTTTGCCAATTTTAAAGTCTCATAAATAAGAAGGATGATGGTCCAAGGAGGAAGTCCTCCTCGAACATGACAAATGCGGCTCAAATCTGTACTCCAAATGATCAAGGTGACCTTCCCGAGGCTCTAGCAGTAAGAACGTACGTCATACACGCACAAGAGTGATGGGAACTCAAAAATATCTAAGGAAAGTTGCTACCACCGCATTAAATTTTTTGCTGCTACTTTTCTGGCCGCATTTATGTGGAAAAGACCCCTGAACAGTGCTGTCTTGTCTACCACGACTCACAGAAAGCCAAAAAAGGTGTCTGATGGGACGAGCACTCAAGTAAGGGCTTAGATGATCAACAAGTATATGATAGAAATTGTCCAAAATGAGCTATATAATGTGGGAGACCCTTCGTGGGAGGGGGATCGAAAAAAAATAAAAGAAAGAACACTATAGCAATCATAGTTGCACTTGTAAGCATTTCTATTGATCTATGCTAAGACTTGCCTCCTCGGACAGTGAAATCATTCAGTCCTACGCACCTTGTTCTTGCTTGATGATCATCTTTGAAACCCATAACTAGCCGTTGTTAAATTCATTAGGGCCTAGTTCTTTGACCCACTCTCTACAAATTTATTGTACTGGGTTCAGCGGGCCAAGATCTCACACATCTTGGGCTTAGACTGCAAACCATGTCCCTACATGTAGTTATGTTACTGTTATTAGTAGGACAATCAAATTTATCCCCAAACTTTGTCCTATCTATATATATGGCATTTCAATTATTTATAATAAAAAAAAATGAATTTATAGGGTTAATTTCATAAGATTTAAATAAATAAAAAAAAACCTTATTTGAAATCTGGCATTCTTTCTCATGTTTTGTAGCTTTGGAAACCAACAATTGAAAGAAATACCATCTAAAAATAAAAACATTTTTAGTAGTACATGCAATAAAAAAATATTAAAAATAATTCTATGCTTAAATTAGTTGAAACAATTAAATATATGTGAATTTACTAAAGTAATGTGTGTGTGGAGTCAACATTGTAGTAGTCTAAATTGGGTCTGACTCCTCTCCTATTATTATTCTCCCATTCTCTTTCATTTTAATATGGATGAAAGCCACGTGGGGAAAAAAATCCAAAGGCCAAAAATAAGCCCCAAAATTATCTCTCTCTCTCTCTCTCTCTCTCTCTCTCTCGATTTCCCCTCTTCTCTCTCTCTTTATCTCTATCTCTCTCCTCTTTCTCCACTCTCTCTCTTTACAGAGGCACCAAAACACTAATCTAATCTCAAAACCTTGAACATCTCATTCTTTATATTGTCAACGTATGATTTTTTTTTTTTTTAATAGATAATTTAATGTTTACAATGGAAAGAGAGAATTTGAACTTTATATGTCTCTGTTATAAACACCACCAAGAGATAGTAATGAGTTGAACTACAAGCCCCTTGGCTTTCAAACGTAGGATTTGGTTTTTAAAACATGGGATACTCTTCTTTATTTTTTGAAAAACACACACACACATACACACACAAAGGAGAGGGAAAGAGGTTTTATGTGTAGTGTAACTTACCCCACCCTTTCTTAAAAGTTACCATAACTTTTGAGTGGAGTTGTAGTGTACCTTTATGTTAAAACATGGGATAGTTGACTAAACGTAGGATTTGGTTTTTAAAACATGGAATACTTGACTAAATAAGTAAATATACAAAGTCAAAAACCAAATCAATGCCTATGAAAGATGGATTTAGATCTTCTAGATTTCCTAGGGTACTCTACCAAATAGATCTCCTTAAATCTTAACTATTCTTTAATGATTTGATGGTCTATATTTTTCCATATCAGCATTCCACTAACAATAATTTTAATTGTTTTGTTTGCAACATTATTTTATTATTTTAAGAATATTGTTAGTAGAATGTTGACATGGCAAAATCGAAACCATTAAATCATTAAAGTGTGGTTAGGATTTAAGAAAATCTATTAATAGAGCACCCTAGGAAATCTAGAGGATCTGAATTTGTTAGGTTCTAAAGATTTAAGTTTAAATGTTTAAAATCATGTTTTCATTATGTTGGCAAACTAAGAACAAAATATGTCTAATCTATGTCTTTAGGCAATGCTTAAAAGTGGTTGTTTCAAGGTTCAAGTCCAGCTGATTGCAGAAAAAGGAAGTGTGGTTCTACCTTGCTCGACCGATGGAAAATAGTAGGTCCAGTTTTTCTGCAAAATTTTTTAAACAGGCCCAAGCCCGTAAAAACGTTTAGGGCTTTATCTAAACTTCTCCACATATAAAAGGGAAACCGTAGTTACGTTTTTCAGACTTTCGGAAGACTTATGTGTTACTCTTTGTGAGATTTGAGAGGTTTTGTACCTTCTAACCATACAAGAATCTATCGGAGCAAAATCTACAATCAAGCATAGGTAGAATATAGTTGCTACATCAAGATCATTACTAATGGTGATCTGAAACTTTTGAGTGAGATCTCAAAGTCACAAGCAAGGTGGCTTGTGTTGGTGTAAATCCAAGAAGAGAAGGAGTTCATAAATTCGGAGCTTGCACGTGGTCGTGCCAGTAAGTTACTATTGGAGGTAGCAATCAATTTAAGGTTAAATCTAATTGTAAAAACTTCAATTCTCTTATAGTAGATTTATTTTATCTTGAGGATAGTTAGATCAAATCATCCCCATGTTTTTACCTTGAAACATTTTATCGGTTTTCCTAAGTCATTATATCGTGGTGTTATATACTTTCCGCTATTTTGCATGATATGATTTATTATTGTTTAACCTAGATTTGAATAATAAACTTAAGTAATCACTTGGTTAATTTATTAGGTTAAACAATCTAGTTTAAGGGGTATAAATGAACAAATAGAGTCCTATGAATGATATTATCTGCCATTATGTTTGGAATATTGGTATCACCCATCAGAATCTAAGACAAATTGAATGATTCTTATGAATTAACATAATGGTCAATTTTTTTTTTTCTTCCAAAAATATCCATAACAAATACTCAGCCAGTATCCACAATCTTTGTTTTTTTTTTTTTTTTTTGAGAAACATATCTACAATCTATTATTATGTATCCGGCACATCAAGCAACATTTTTTCAGTCCCCCAAGAGTGGGGGTAAAATGAAACAAACAAACCATTGAGACCACAGCAGCCTGTGCTTTTGTCAACTTTAATTACACACAACAAAAATGATGAGAATGGAAATATTAAGAAAGTGTCATCCCCCATCCAAAATTAACCAACCCTATGAGAAGTACAATTGACACACAACATCGATATTGTACTAATGTCAGTTCTAAATGACAGGGAACTTATATTTACGATTGTTTACAGTTTTCAATCCATAAACAAGGGCTATCTGAGTGCTAGAATAGAAGTTCCGCCACTTACTAATATATACTGATTTTGGAAAGCACCTTGTCTAGTCAAACTATCAAGGATATATTTCAGTGAATGATGCTTCATTAACAGACCATTCATGATTGGCCTTTATGTTGACCAGACTCAAGCTCCGTCATTGGCTTGTTTAGCTTTGCTCTGCTTCGATGCAAAAATGATGGTTGCTGAGGTAATGGTACCGTAACAGAATAACTGTTAAGCATGAGACCTATTGTTGCCATTGTTGGTCGATTTGCAGGATTTTCTTGAATGCACAATAAGCCAATATGGATGCACCTAATAACTTCATTTCTAGAATAAGAATTTCTCAGAGAGGGATCCAACAATTCCAAGGGCGTTCCATTCCTCCATTGTTTCCAAGCCTGCAGAAACCCGTTAAAAATGAAGTTCAACTTTCATCCTCACGACCACAGCCAAAATAATTTCCTTAAGTAACCCAAAATTAAAATAACTACTTCATACTTACATAACTCAAGAGGTCCTCAGCAAATTCTGATTGATAGAAATGGGTATTCTTTTTTCCACTGATAATCTCTAGAACCAAGACTCCAAAGCTAAACACATCGGACTTCACAGAATATCTTCCATGCATAGCATACTCCGGAGACATATAACCACTACAATCAAGAACCATAAAAAAATTTATTAAAAAAATATAAAAAATCTTAAGTAAAATATGAGAAGGAAATTTCAGAAGGTCAATCATAGTATCAAATTTGTAAATTTTGAAGCATCTCATGCTAATCAATATCCTAAGATAATCTCTCTGACACTCTCTCAGCATTTCTATTTACACAAGTTAGAGCATGGATTGGCTGTGTTAAAGTAATTATATCTATTTTTCATTTCAATAAATCTTGAATGTAATAATAAGAAATAAATAAATTTGTTAATTTAGATTATTCAATGACAGATTTAATGATTAAGAACATACAACGTTCCAACAATTCTATTTGTATTTGCTTGAGTTTGGTCTTCTACAAATATCCTTGCATTGCCAAAATCTGAAATTTTTGGGTTCATATTGTGATCTAACAAAACATTGCTAGCTTTGACATCACGATGAATAATTCTAAGTCGAGAATCTTCATGAAGATAAAGAATCCCTCGAGCAATTCCTTCTATAATCTTGTAACACTTTGACCAATTCAATTCTCCTTGCTTTGCTGGCTCTATAATTTTGTCATGATAAAATACTCAAGTTAGGAATGAGATTCAAATGGACAAGGAAATAATTTGATTCAATATGAAAAAATATTTATATTCTCATTATTTCTTAGAATTGCAGCTCCTTGGCATTGATTCAATTTGTCAGAAGTTCATGACAAGTGAATTTTGAAGGATTTGTAAAGTGATTAGAATCGTGTACTCTGATGCTAATCATGCCATCCTTAGACATAAAACCAAGAAAGAAAAATAGCTGGATATAAGTTCATATGGGCCTAACCAAATAAAAAGTTATCAAGGCTTTTGTTGGGCACATATTCATAAATGAGCAATTTATCTTCTCCTTCCAAACAAAATCCTAATAGTCTCACTAGATTTCTGTGTTGAAGTTTGGCTACCAATACAACTTCATTCTTAAATTCTACTGCACCCTGCCCAGATCTTACAGATAATCTTTTCACAGCTATTTGTTCTCCATTGGGAAGGGTACCCTGAAAATATATTTGAACCAAGATTAAACAATTTTTTGTGTGCATACAAGTCTCATTGAACTTCAGTATTAACTAAAATTTTACCTTGTAAACAGCACCAAATCCTCCTTCACCTATCTTATTATCATCTGAGAACTTGTTTGTGGCAGCTTCAATTGTATCCAAGTCAAATTGCAAGGACTCTACATCTGGAATTTCGACTTCACCTAGACAACAAACAGTAATATAATGATTATTAAAATGAAATTTATATTCAAATTGTTTATAGTTATACCACAGAGACCAAAAAAGAAAAAAGAACAGTCTCACCATTTTCCTTCAGTAAAGTATTGAACTTCTTGCTTGCTCTCCTACGAAGGAAGCAACAGCCAATGAAGAAAAGAACCACAGAAACAGCAATTGGGATAGCAATGGCGACCAAAATTGTTAGCGATGACATTTTGTTTTCTCCTACATACAACAATATGCATATTTACTTAGAATGTTAGATAGTTCATCATGAGAAATACTACTTTAATGTTGGAAATGGTAAATCAAAAGGTGCCTCTTGATTATTATTCCTTAACAATTTGTCTCTTATTTTTTCATAATTGTTTGTACTTATTGTCATTCCATAATATTTGTGTCCTTTGTGCTTTTCACATTCTAGAATTTTCTGTTATGAATTAAAGAGTCATTAGAACATATATTAGTAATAATAAACTAGACAAATAATATGTCAGTGACAAGGCAGCCAATTAGTAATTTAGTAATAGTTAAGTAATGAAACTAGAAAAAGACCAATAAAATCATTTATAATGAAAAATAAAGGAAAGTGTGATATAACATTAAGATTTTTTTTTTTTTAATTTTTTTTTTAACTTTGGTTATGATTTCTACTTTATCTATTAATAATTCTATAAAGCATGAGATGCCCAAGGTTTTTAATTCAAAACCTCAATCTAGCATTTGGGCAGAGATTCCTTCTTGTGATTATGTGTATGTAAGAGGGAGAACTATACACTCCTGAAATGGTTTGGTGCTCAAAGAATTCTCGACACCTTCCTTTAAAAATATAGAAATAAAAATACTAACCCTTCAGTAGCAGAAGAGAGACAGGACCATCTCACAAGACGGGGAGGTCTATGGTGTGACCCTCGTGTGGGGCTCACCCTTTTTTGTGAGAGCCCGAAATAATACTCCGAAATTATCTAAAATTTTTTCTCTCACTAGTGTAAAACCCATTCGAGCTGGACATATTATATGGTCTAAAATTCAAAGATCTGGAAAAATAATGTTCTTAATTACCGTACCTGCAGGAGTAAGAGGAGGAACTATAGGCGAAGCAGAAGTGATGTTGTAAAATGGGTACAGTTCATATCTAATATTACAACTTGGGAGCAGAACTCCTCCACCTTGTTTTCCATTACAACACGTAGGAAGAGCTGCTATGGCACTTCGAAAACACCTAGAGCAATCAGACACGGTCAAGTCCGGCGTGCACTGACCAATACTGTACAGCGACTTGGAACTCGTGAATTCATCTTCCTCCGTCGCAAACTTCCTACCCGAATCAGAGTTCGACGCTCTCGTCGCCAAAGAATTCATCGCTTTGGCCAACACATCGTTAAACCGATCATTCTCTGCCCCTGAGATATTCTGCGTACTACTCAAGAATATTTGAGGGACTTCGTTGATGGTAGCGAAGATGGATTGGTTAGAGTAACGTAAAAGGCACTCCTCGTACCATATTATAGCGACTTTGTCTAGAGGGCATCGCCGCAATATGTCTTTGCTTGCAGTGGCGACGCAGTCTTGACAGACGGTGGTGTTGACGTCGCCACGACAAAGGAAGAGACCAGAGACAACGTCGTCAGCTGGGTTGTCCCCAGCTGAGGCGTTATAGAATCCATTGTTGTTGTTGTTTGAGGAGTCTGAGGTAAGAGAAGAGAGGACGAGGTTGAGGTTGGTTTGGTAGGTACTGTTAGCGATGAAGAATGTTGAGTTTGAGCAAAAGTGAGCGCTGTAAGTGGGTGCTGATTCAGTTTTGGTAAGGCTAAGCAAGGTAATTAACCAGAGACACAAAAGGAGCATGGGAAATTTGAAATAACGCATTTTGGTTATACCTCTTACAAGGACACCGATTGCAAGATCACCCAATATTTGTTCAATTTCATGTGTAATTATTTTTGTGTTCCTCGTAGAACATAAGTTTGACTGTTGACTTTGACTTATTTTGTGGAGCATTAATCAGAAGTCAGAATTTTCAAAAGAATCTATTGACCAGAAATTTGACTGTTGACTTTGACTTATTCTCTGGACGCAGGTGAAGAAAAGCAACTCCTAATTTTGGATTCCGTTTATTCATTTGAAGTTACAAAATTGTTCAATTGACATATTGTTAATTGTAGTTTCTTTAAAGGCATTCTTCAAGATATCTTTTCATACTTATTCAACCTCAAATTTTTATCAAGTTTCTACCTTGAGTTTGGGAGGGTGTTAGAGATATAGGGTTTAGTCTCCTATATATACTCATATTATGTTTTATTATAACACAGATTTTATACTATACTCTTACATAAAAAAGATGTAACCCTAAAAAAATTTCTCTATGGATGTAGGCCATTAAGGCTAAACCACGTACCTTTATATTCTTGTGTTCCTATTATATACTTCCTCTTCTGCATCTACTCTAACAAATACAACATAGTATACAAATCAATGCTAATATATTTAACAAAAGTCACTTTAATTGGAGAAGATATTAAGGAAATCCTATTGAGAAATGATATGTCTACAATATTTTTGCAACATTTTTACAACAAATCTTAAGTGGCAGGAGCATTCACAGCAGTGGAGCTATAATGCTATAATGCTAAAATTTAGCTCCAAAATCACAAAAAAAAAAAAAAAAAAAAAAAAAAAAAAAAAAAGCTTACAGCAGTGGAGCTATAGTTATAAATTATAGATGAATTGCTACAGTGCACATCTATAGATAGATGTGCACTGTAGCTTGAAGCTAAAAATAATAATAGTATTTTATTCGCCGTCCAACCTTATTTCTTTATTTTTTTCATTTTATCACAAAACTGGTCAAAGACTCTGC
Organism: Quercus glauca; assembly: GCA_023736055.1. Classification (NCBI taxonomy): domain Eukaryota; kingdom Viridiplantae; phylum Streptophyta; class Magnoliopsida; order Fagales; family Fagaceae; genus Quercus; species Quercus glauca. The sequence continues at coordinate 85,175,109 of CM043319.1, read as the reverse complement.
ACTCTCATCATTCACTCTCTTGTTCATCTCTCTCTCAAAATCCTCTCAAGCTCACCTCTCATCTTCGATCTCATCGCCGGCCTGACCATCTTCATTCGCCAGCCTGACTTTCTTCATTCGCCGGCCTGACGTCACTCTCTCTTGTTCATCTCTCTCTCAAGCCTCTCAAGCTCACCGTCATCTCCGATCTCATCGCCGGCCTGACCATCTTCATTCGTCGGCCTGACCTTCTTCATTCGCCGGCCTGACCTTCTTCAAGCTCAGTCTGGTCTCATTCACTCTCTCTTGTTCATCTCTCTCTCAAGCCTCTCAAGTTCACCGTCAACTCCAATCTCATCCGCCGGCCCGACCATCTTCAAGCTCACTATGGTACAAACTTGCTTTTTTTTTTTTTTTTTTTTTTTTTTTTTCATTTTATCAAATCTGGTCTCATTCACTCTCATTTACTCTCTCTCGTTCACTGTCATCTGCCTCAGACGCACAAGCTCACTCCAGTCTCTCAAGCTCCGGTCTCTCAAGCTCACTCCGCCGATCTGCCTCAGACGCACTTTTCTTCCACCGATCCACTTCAAGTCAGTTCTCTTCCGCCGATCCACTTTGGGTTTTTGATTTGGATCCACTTCATGTGGATGTCTCTGTTTTTTATTTTTGATATATGATTTTTTATTGTTGTTTTGGATTATTGGCTTGGAATGGAGGAATACGATAGAAATGGATGAATGTCTCTGTTTTGATGATATATGATTTTTGATATATGTCTCTATTTTGAGTTGCTATCATGATGAATACGGCAGTTTTTTAGGATTTTTAATGTTCCATATCTGATTTTGGTAGATTGATGATGATTATGGTTTGATAAATGTGAGTGTGTGTACTGAGTAGAGATATTAAGATGGTTTGTGATATGGATTTTGTTGGGCTCTTAATATTTCACATCTGATTTGGGTAGATTTTGTTGGATATATTTTGTTGGATTTTGTTGGATATGTTCTGTCTGCTGAGGTATTTATGCATATTCATGTTCTATTGTTATAATCCTAAGTATTTTAAGTTTTGATATAAATGTTAGTTTAAGAATTTTCTGTGTGCAGGGAACTTTACTTTTTTTTTTTCTAATTTTATGGAGCCAGGTAGAGACATTGAGTTACGTAGAGACCCATCATATATTACGGGTATCATGAATGGAGATATAGAAATTGACTCACAATTTTCGGGAACGTCTCAAAATACTCCTTTGTCAGTTTCTGATTCTCCACCTCCACCTCCACCTCAATCTCAAGTTGAAAATGACTCTTCTACAAAAGGAAAACAAGGCACTAACTTTAGTGTAGAGGAAGATAAACTCCTAGTGGCAGCATGGCTTAATACTAGTGTTGATGCCATAAATAGTAATGAACAAACACTAAATACATTTCGTAAAAAAGTTTGGGAATACTTCAAGAAGTACAATACATGCAGTACCACACGTACTATTATCTCCTTACTAAGTCGTTGGGGAGTGATTAGTGAAATGACAAATAAGTTTGCCGGATGTATGGCTCAAGTTAATGCACTTCATCAAAGTGGTACAACCGAAGAAGATAAGGTATAAATTATATTACAATACTGTTAACATGTCAATTCACCAATAGTTTGAAGATATTAATCATGTTATATTTCTTTTAATTTTTTTAGATTACCGATGCGAAGGCTTTGTATATAGAGAAGCACCAGAAACCCTTTCTTCTTGACCATTGTTGGCTCATGTTAAAGGATCAACCAAAGTTTGCCGATCCTAGCAGTGCTAAATCAAGATCATTCGCGCCTCCAACTCCGGAATCAATATCTATTGGTGAAGGGGATTATGGGTCCGGACTTGGTGACTCTTCCAATTTTGAGAGACCTATTGGTAGGAAGGCCGAAAAGGCCATCCGAAAGATCAAAGCCACCGGAAAAGATGAATATTTGACCAAGAAATTGAAATTGATTGAGAATGTAACTCGATTGGAAGAGGATAAAATGTCTATTGAGAGGGAAAAACTTGCGGTTGAGAAGGAAAAAAAATGATGAAAAACTTAAGATTGAGAAGGAAAAAATAATGATTGAGAAGAAAAAATTTGAGATGACAGAATGGTTAGAGGAGGAGAGAATCATGATGAAAGATACAAGTGGCTTGACTGGAGCACAAAAAGCTTTTTATGAACAACTCCAAAAGGAAATCATGGCAAAACGAAGTTCACGTAATTAATGGGGTTGATTGCATTTTGGATGTAGTTTAGGCTTTTATGTATTTTGTAGTAGCCTATGTAGGCCTTTATGTATTTTGGTAGTAACTTTATGTATTTTGTAGTGGCTTATGTAGGCCTTTATGTATTTTGGTAGTAACTTTATGTATTTTGTAGTGGCTTATGTCACTTGATTTTAATCTTAAACTAGATGTATGTGTTGTGACTTGAAGTGCAATCTTTTTTATCTTTTGATAAGTTCCATTCAGTCTTGTGATAGGCATTGATATAATTCTTGGTTTTGAGATGACAGGTCTTAGAATAAATCTAAGAACAATGAGCATTCATAGTATTTCTTATTTTACTTATCTTTTGAAAGCGAATCTATTTGCTTACCATTTATTAGTTTCTTGGTCCTACTGAAAGTAATTTTTATTTTTTGGTTATATACTTATATTTGATAAATGCTTGAGGGCAAGCACAAAATTGTGTTTGTGTTGTGACTTGTGCGTGAATTAGTTATATTCATTTTGTTGTGGCTTATGTCACTTGGCTTTAATCATTCATCTATAGTAATAATTTCTTTCCAATTGTCTTGAAGGTTGCATCCATGAATCACTATTTGGTTCGCAAGTTCATTTTTGATGACTCAGATGAAGATGAGATAATCAAAGAACTTGTCATGGAAACGTCACAACCTAAACGTCGACGTTCTATCCGACGTAATCATTTGGCAGGCCATGAGAGGCTTTTTCTTGATTATTTTGCTCCCACACTAGTATATCCACCTACTTTATTTCGTAGGAGATTTCGGATGAAGCGTTCTCTTTTTCTCCGTATTCAATCTAAGGTAGAAGCTCATGACTCTTACTTTGTCCAAAAAAAAAATAGTGCCAACAAACTTGGTTTATCTTCATTACAAAAGATAACTGCTACATTTAGAATACTTGTGTATGGAGTATCGGGTGATTTGATAGATGAATGTGTGCGGATTGGAGAAACTACTGCATTAGAAAGTTTGAAAAAATTTGTTACTGCAGTAATTGATATTTTTTCTGAGGAATACTTGAGAAAGCCAAACAATGAAGACATTGCTAGACTGTTAGCTCATGGCAAACGCCGAGGTTTTCCAGGTATGTTAGGTTCAATTGATTGCATGCATTGAAAGTGAAAAAATTGTCCATCTGCATGGAAAGGTCAATATCATATTCGTGAGCCTACTATTATTTTGGAAGCAATAGCATCATATGATCTTTGGATATGGCATGCATTTTTTGAGTTACCTGGATCAAATAATGACATTAATGTGTTAGAGCGGTCTCATGTATTTAATGAACTTGCTGAAGGACGTGCTCCTACAGTACAGTACTCAATCAATGGTCATGACTACACAATGGGATATTACCTTACTGATGGCATATATCCAAAGTGGGCAACATTTATGAAAACAATCCTAGCTCCACAAGGACAGAAGTATAAATTATTTGCAGCAGCCCAAGAGGCGTGTGGGAAGGATGTTGAGCGTGCATTTGGAGTGCTTCAAGCACGTTTCGCAATTGTCCGTGGACCTGCACGATTTTTCCATCTTGAAACACTTCAAAAGATCATGAAAGCGTGCTATTGACACCCCATTTTGCAACCCGCATTTAATCTCACCTGGAGGGTAAAAGGGTAATTTTGACTTGGAAATATGCATCTTAATTCTGGTCATCAGATTCTTAATCTCATTTCATCAAAATGATCTTGATGTTGTAACGATCAAATCGACTGGTCATAAGCCCTAATCAGACCATCAAATTGAAAGTTATCATCAAATCAAGTTTTAGTGGCCGAGATGCACTATCACAAATTGAGTCTGACTATATGTGATTATGAACAATTGATTCCAATTGGTTATAATTCTAATCAATTTGAGATCAATGATGTGTCATAATTTGATTGGTTAGGATTACATTTTATGGTGAGGTTGCATACACCTAATTAATTAGATAGTTAAACATTAATTATTCAATGAGTAATTTGTGTAATTATCTTTTAATTAGAGTAAATTTGGAACCAATTAAGTCTGAAATGGGAGTGATTGGAGCCATTTAATGTTAATTGGGAGCTAATTCTGGACCTATTAATGTTAATTGTGCTGAAACCATTTTCTAACAAATGACCTCTGCTCACCATTTCATCGATATCTCTCAGAATATTTTGAATCTGTGAATGAGGTTAATTTTCCCAGAAACTAGACATCCGGGGCTTCAATTTAAGCATAAGAATGAGGCAATTTCGATCAGAATTGAGTCAGATATGATTTTTTGAAGTTGGCTCTACAAGCTGTTACAGCAGCTACGGGAAAACCGAATTTTGGCTTGTTCCTCACTCCTACCAATCTTTCCATTTAATGCACCAGATTTTTCCCAAGGCTAAAATGAGGTCTAGGTTCATGATTCTTTGTCAACCCTCATTAAATGGCCTTCCATTCATATTTCCTCCACCACTACTATATAAACCCCTCTCTACTTCATTCCAAAGCACACAAAAACCCCCTCTCTTCTTCTCTCTTGAGTTCTAGTGAAGTAGAGTAATCTTGTCATATCTTGGTCTTCCTGAGACTCAATATATTGAGTGAGACTTATTCTTCCTCTCCTAGTTCTTCTTTTTTCTTCCTCCCTTAGGACCTCTACCAAGAGTCTCCTCCTCCATCATATGGATCTTGCATGAAAGTATAATCCCTTTCCCTAACTTGTTTATTGTGTTGCCATGATGAGAATTTAGGATTAAAGCATGATAGTGATTATTTAAGTTCTCTTGAATATGTTTGAATGTTCTTGAATGTTCTTATGTGTTCTTTACATGTTCTTGGTTGTTCATCACATGTTCATGCATAAACACTAGTTTTGATCTTAAATCCACATCAAAAAAATGAAAAACATATTTGTTTCATAATTCTTTCAAGTCCTGGAATCTAGGATATCACCATACACACACATTCACTAGAATTCATTTTTTCAATCTAAATGTAATGTTCAATAAATTGAATTAGGGTTTATCACATGCACACACATCAAATTCAACATGCAAATTGATTGACATATTGGATGATATGATATGAATGTTGGCCACCATAGTCTAGAAGACCGGTTTCACCGGGCAAGGTGGGTGCCTAACACCTTCCCACTTTGTAACATAGATCAAGGGTTAGTAGATCAAATGCTTATCCTTGTAATTTTCAATTTCTAGATTGTAACTAGGAAACAAAGCCATGTACTTTATCTTAGATTGTATCTAGGACCAAAGCCATGTAATTTCCAATGTTCAATGTAAATTCAATTTCAAATTAATAAAATGATGAATTTTTCAATCATGGTTTTCTTATTTTTCCAATAATTAAATAAGTGGCGACTCCATTGTAAAACCCTTAATCTAAAGGGGAAAATATAACTAGTCGAACCTCCATTTTGAGAGGCAATCACACGACTCCACCCATTCACGTGAGTTTGGCCCAACATTCCTATAAAAAAGGGGGCCGGGGGCGCGATCTCTCACAGTGGCGACTCCACTGGGGATATTGAGGGCTAGACTTCAATTAGGTTAGGGTGGCCAACCATGTCATTGTTTGTTTATTGCTTTCTGTATATACTATGTCTAATATGTCATTATTTTGCATGTCATGCATCATTTGCTTGAATGAAATTTATTTTATTTGTGTGCTAGCCCGGAAGCCCGGTAGTATTAGCCGTGGATTGTGGTCTTCCTGAGACTCACATACCCAGCGGTGAACCTACCACCCACCGCAACAAAGATCATCATGGTTATGCCATGGTGGTTCATAAGGACAAACTGTACCGTTCGGACCAACGCGGCGCTCCTGGCGTCGCAAGTTGGGAGGTACGACGTCCTAGCTTGTGGGGACCTTTAACCTACCTTCTACCCATGTTGTAATGACCCATAGAACCTACCTTTAGGTCGGTCCATGTAAATTGCATTTCATTACGCATTTGTTTGGCCGTTGTTTAAACCATGATGACTTAAGTCCAACGCTTGAGCTCATCATGATTGTTTGAACCTTGTATGTTGTGAATTAACTTAAGCCCAAAAGCCTATGATTGAACTCTACTTGGTATGGAAACCGAAAATTTTTCTTGAATCATTCTAAGCCCAATACTTGAGCCCATCAAAGGTGTATACGCATGATCAACATCAAAAGCCAAAAGCTCACAAGATGCGAGCCTTCCAAGTGCAAGCCCAAGCCATTTCGAACAAATATCAAAAGATCATAATCAAGGTTCAAGCCTTTCAAGTGCAAGCCCAAGCCATTTCATCATAATCAAGGTTCAAGTACACCAAGCCTCAAGCATCCTAAATGGACCAAGAAGAAGCAAGTGACTCAACTTTGCCTCACTCCACATTTGGTTTGCAACATCATGGTTAAGCTTAAAATTTTTTTGTTTATTCCATGTTTCTATGTTCATGTAGCATTTAATGAGCTTTGTTCATGTATATATATTAAGAAAAGAAACAAAAAAAAAAAACAAAAAAACAAAAAAAAATTTTTTTTCAAGATTTCCAAATCTTTCCCAAAAAAAGAGAAAAATTTTCAAATGAAAACAATCCTTGGACTAGGGGCATTGAGCCCTTAAGTCATTTAAAAAAAAAAAAATTATTTGAACTAGGGGCATTGGACTTCCTAGTGGTTTTTTTCAAAAAGATCCATTTTTTTTTCTTTCAAAGATTTTAAGATTCTTTAAAATCTTCTTTTCAAAATGGTACATGAGGATCCCTTGGACAAAACTTTTTCTAAATTAAGATGTTTAAAGGCTTGAACAATCAACTTGTACTGAGAAGGGATTGATTTCATTTGATCCGTGTAAACACTTTTGCTAAATTACTTTGAATAAAAGAAGAAATAGTCTTACAAGGCAATCAAAGAAAATCTATCCATCAGAAAATTCAAAAGGCTTATACATTCATTCCAAATTTCTGAAACTTTTGTGTCTCCAATAGAGCATTCATACTTTTTCTTTTAAGAGGAATTTATTAAAAGAGCTTAAGTCACTGTGCCTACAAGCAAGCATTGCTAGGGATAGGAGGCCGTCTTTGGTAAAACAAGATTATACCTTAATACCTAGAATGATTATTATCCATTGCTAGCCCATTTGAGCCTTTAAACACTTAGCCTCTTTTTCGCATGAACCTAATAAAATCTAAACCTAGGGTGGGAAAATTCAAAGTATGTATGCTTAAATCTCATGTTAAGGAGGAGTCGACCTTGAGCTTTGAAGCTAATTAATAAAGCTCTCCTAGAGGACATGAAAGACAAGAAGAGAATTCATTAAGCTAAAGACAAGCAATCTTCAAAGAAAAATGAGCTTTCACTCAATCAAGGAAGGAGAAATGAAATTTCATCAATGTGAGAGAAAACAAAATGTGCATCAAGTTTGAAGAACCTAAAATTCATCATGCCAAGAAGTGTAGAAGGTTCATCTAAAAGAGAGTTCACCAAAAAAGGAAAAGGTTCATCAAGCATAGAAATGTGCAAGCACATCGAGGCAAGAAAGAAGTCTAGAGAGTGTATCAAAATGACTTAAGCTGAGGAAAACAATGAAGGAAAAAGATCCCAAAAAAAAAAAAAAGTTCATTCAATCAAGAGATGAAAGATTTAAAAAAAAAAAAAAAAAAAAAAAAAAAAAAAAAAAAGGGAGGCCGCTAGGCTGAAAACCCAAAAAGGCAGTCTAGGCAAAAATTAGGGCCAAAGAAAAAAAAAAAAAAAAAAAAAAAAAAAAAAAAGAAGCCCGCTAGGCTGAAAACCCAAAAGGGCAGTCTAGGCAAAAGCTAGGGCTAAAAAAAAAAAAAAAACAAAAAAAAAAGAAGCCCGCTAGGCTGAAAACCCAAAAGGGCGGTCTAGGCAAAAGTTAGGGCCAAAGAAAAGAAAAAAATTGGTAGATCCTACCAATTTGGGAACTTGAAGATGCAACCTAAAAAGAGAATAATTTTACAAGATGCAAGTCTAGAGGTATGATTCAAGGGGAATGAGCATAAAAACAAATGTTGGTACAAGTGATCAATGAAAACTAATGAGAGGATGGCAAAGAAGAAATGGGAAAACTACTCCAACACTTGATTTTTGAGTAATGCATACTTAGGGGAACATCGTAGGGAATTTTGAGCCTTTTTATCATTCATTTCATAACCTAAACCCGGCCTACATTACAACCCATGAATAAGACCTCCTTGAAGTCTTGCTAGTTGTAGGCACATCTTAAACTCTAACAATATTTTTCTCTTGAATTAAAAAGAAAAAATACTTAAAATTGTCAAACCCCACAAGGTAATATGTTCGAGGACAAAATTTCTCAAATTCTCAAATCCTCAAAAGAACTTCCAAACCTGGAGCACTCTCCTTGTTTGCACCCAAAAATGTGGTTTATAAATATTATCACATTTCATTTCTGGATTGCCTTTGGGGACTTAATCTGACGATGTTCAAAAGGATGAAGCAAATTCGATTACATGAGTTTAATGATCTTGATCCTTCCTAATCAAAGAGATTTGTTTGATTCTTAAACACTTTGATTTGCCAAAATGGTTGTTTAAAGGATCACCTCTTGTTCAAAAAAAAAAAAAAAAAAATTTTTTTTTTCAAAATCCAGTTCTCTTGAACTACGTCTTAACCTGATCCTTTACGAGAGAGGTACGTAGGCAGCCTTGCAGAGGCCCGGTCCCATTCACCCAAACAACCTTGGAGAACAAAGTCAAAACAATTGTTTGTGTGCATGTTAGGTTAAGCCCATTTGTTTGCATTGAGCATGTTTAAACTTGAAGCATTGGCCTATTTATATTGTGTGCAAGTTTTCATGATAATTGGTTTCTAACAAGCTAGAGAAAGAAAATCTTGTTGTAGGAACCAAGGATGGCAAACCATGATCTTTTCTCATGTTCCCCAATGGTCACAACATCAAATGAATTCAGCTTCAATCTAAGCATGAAATATGCCCTAAACTAGGGGCATTGGGTAAGTACTTCCAATTCATTTCAATGAATAAATCCATTGCTAATTGAAATTATCTTTTTGTAGGAATTAAGCAAGGACTTATCCAGCAATCCGCATCAACTTCCATCCAAAGTTATTCTCATTCAAAGGATAGCTTTTTTAAATAAAAAAAAAAACAGTCATCATGAATAAATCTTCATCACTTTTATTCCATCTTCATCTTCATCTTCATCTTCCTCACTTTTTGATAATGAACAAATCTTCATATTTCAAAAAAAAAAAAAAAAAAAAAAAAAAAAGAGGAAATTTTCAAAAAAGGCCTTGGGACTATGGGCATTGGGCTCATACTTCTTAGGTTACCATATAAAAAAAAATCATCAATCAAAATTTTCAATTCTTTCAAAAAATTCAGGATTTCCAAATTTTTTCAAAAAAAAAAAAAAAAATTCATCAATCAAAATTTTCAATTCTTTGAAAAAATTCAAGATTTCCAAATTTTTCAAAAAAAAAAAAAAAAAAATTCATGAGTCAAAATTTTCAATTCCTTCAAACAATTCAGGGTTTCAAATTAAAAAAAAAAAAAAAAATCTTCATTAAATTCTTCTTCCAGAACAGAAAGCTATGATCCTCTTCCATATTCTCCAGTCGTGCAACATCAAGTCGATTGTCCACCTTCAGCATTCATCGAAGCATGGAATATGTCCCAAACTAGGGGCATTTGCCAGGTATGCCAAAGTCTTTTCAATGAATAACCCTGTTACTAATTGAAAATATTTATTTTGTAGTTACTAGGGTAAAAGGCCCACACACATCGGTATGAATAATGCCTTTCAAATCCTTGGACCTCTGGAAAGCACGTCCAAACTTCAAATCCATTGGACCTCTGGGAAGCACATCCAAATTTCAATCCATCGGACCTCTAGGAAGCACGTCCAAATTCAATCCACGGACCTCTGGGAAGCACGTCCAAACTCCAACTCCATCGGACCTCTGGGAAGCACGTCCAAATTTCAAATCCAATGGACCTCTGGGAAGCACGTCCAAACTTCAATCCATCGGACCTCTGGGAAGCACGTCCAAATTCAATCCACAGACCTCTAGGAAGCACGTCCAAACTCCAACTCCATCGGACCTCTGGGAAGCACGTCCAAAATCCAACTCTATCGGACCTTTGGGAAGCACGTCCAAACTTCAATCCATCGGACCTCTGGGAAGCACGTCCAAATTCAATCCACGGACCTCTGGGAAGCACGTCCAAACTCCAAATTTCAATCCATCGGACCTCTGGGAAGCACGTCCAAATTCAATCCACGGACCTCTGGGAAGCACGTCCAAACTTCAATCCATCGGACCTCTGGGAAGCACGTCCAAATTCAATCCACGGACCTCTAGGAAGCACGTCCAAACTCCAACTCCATTGGACCTCTGGGAAGCACGTCCAAAATCCAACTCCATCGGACCTCTGGGAAGCACGTCCAAACTTCAATCCATCGGACCTCTGGAAAGCACGTCCAAATTTCAAATCCATTGGACCTCTGGGAAGCACGTCCAAACTTCAATCCATCGGACCTCTGGGAAGCACGTCCAAATTCAATCCACGGACCTCTGGGAAGCACGTCCAAATTCAATCCATGGACCTCTGGGAAGCACGTCCAAACTCCAACTCCATCGGACCTCTGGGAAGCACGTCCAAAATCCAACTCCATCGGACCTCTGGGAAGCACGTCCAAAATCCAACTCCATCGGACCTCTGGGAAGCACGTCCAAATTCAATCCACGGACCTCTGGGAAGCACGTCCAAACTTCAAATCCATCGGACCTCTGGGAAGCACGTCCAAATTCAATCCACGGACCTCTGGGAAGCACGTCCAAATTCAATCCACGGACCTCTGGGAAGCACGTCCAAACTTCAATCCATCGGACCTCTAGGAAGCACGTCCAAATTCAATCCACGGACCTCTGGGAAGCACGTCCAAACTTCAATCCATCGGACCTCTGGGAAGCACGTCCAAATTCAATCCACGGACCTCTGGGAAGCACGTCCAAACTTCAATCCATCGGACCTCTGGGAAGCACGTCCAAATTCAATCCACGGACCTCTGGGAAGCACGTCCAAACTTCAATCCATCGGACCTCTAGGAAGCACGTCCAAATTCAATCCACGGACCTCTGGGAAGCACGTCCAAACTTCAATCCATCGGACCTCTGGGAAGCACGTCCAAATTCAATCCACGGACCTCTGGGAAGCACGTCCAAACTCCAACTCCATCGGACCTCTGGGAAGCACGTCCAAATTTCAAATCCATTGGACCTCTGGGAAGCACGTCCAAACTTCAATCCATTGGACCTCTGGGAAGCACGTCCAAATTCAATCCACGGATCTCTGGGAAGCACCTCCAAATTCAATCCATCAGACCTCTGGGAAGCACGTCCAAATTCAATCCACAGACCTCTGGGAAGCACGTCCAAATTCAATCCACGGACCTCAGGGAAGCACGTCCAAATTCAATCCACGGACCTCTGGGAAGCACGTCCAAACTCCAACTCCATTGGACCTTTAGGAAGCACGTCCAAAATCCAACTCCATCGGACCTCTGGGAAGCACGTCCAAAATTCAATCCACGGACCTCTGGGAAGCACGTCCAAACTTCAAATCCATTGGACCTCTGGGAAGCATGTCCAAACTTCAATCCATCGGACCTCTGGGAAGCACGTCCAAACTTCAATCCATCGGACCTTTGGGAAGCACGTCCAAAACCTCAAATCCATCGGACCTCTAGGAAGCATGTCCAAAATTTAAGATCACGACTGAAATCCTCATCTTGTCGTGACCACTGGTAAGCATGTCTTGTACTCATTTCTTTTCCAAAAACAAAAAAAAAAAAAAAAAAGAAAAAAAAAAGAAAAAAAATCTGCATGTATGAACTACGTTTGGACCTGATCCTCTCACCAAGAGGTACGTAGGCAATCTCCCCTAAGATTCGGTCCACATTTTGATCCACTACATGGCGGTCTACATTCTTATCTGCATGCATCATACATTCACTACGGTTAAATACTGATTGCAAAGTTAGGTGTCTCTTTCATACATTGACATTCGCTTTTCAAGCTCTGTCAATGAGGGGCATTCTGTTGACACCCCATTTTGCAACCCGCATTTAACCTCACCTGGAGGGTAAAAGGGTAATTTTGACTTGGAAATATGCATCTTGATTCTGGTCATCAGATTCTTAATCTCATTTCATCAAAATGATCTTGATGTTGTAACGATCAAATCGACTGGTCATAAGCCCTAATCAGACCATCAAATTGAAAGTTATCATCAAATCAAGTTTTAGTGGCCGAGATGCACTATCACAAATTGAGTCTGACTATATGTGATTATGAACAATTGATTCCAATTGGTTATAATTCTAATCAATTTGAGATCAATGATGTGTCATAATTTGATTGGTTAGGATTACATTTTATGGTGAGGTTGCATACACCTAATTAATTAGATAGTTAAACATTAATTATTCAATGAGTAATTTGTGTAATTATCTTTTAATTAGAGTAAATTTGGAACCAATTAAGTCTGAAATGGGAGTGATTGGAGCCATTTAATGTTAATTGGGAGCTAATTCTGGACCTATTAATGTTAATTGTGCTGAAACCATTTTCTAACAAATGACCTCTGCTCACCATTTCATCGATATCTCTCAGAATATTTTGAATCTGTGAATGAGGTTAATTTTCCCAGAAACTAGACATCCGGGGCTTCAATTTGAGCACAAGAATGAGGCAATTCCGATCAGAATTGAGTCAGATATGATTTTTTGAAGTTGGCTCTACAAGCTGTTACAGCAGCTACGGGAAAACCGAATTTTGGCTTGTTCCTCACTCCTACCAATCTTTCCATTTAATGCACCAGATTTTCCTCGAGGCTAAAATGAGGTCTAGGTTCATGATTCTTTGTCAACCCTCATTAAATGGCCTTCCATTCATATTTCCTCCACCACTACTATATAAACCCCTCTCTACTTCATTCCAAAGCACACAAAAACCCCCTCTCTTCTTCTCTCTTGAGTTCTAGTGAAGTAGAGTAATCTTGTCATATCTTGATCTTCCTGAGACTCAATATATTGAGTGAGACTTATTCTTCCTCTCCTAGTTCTTCTTTTTTCCTCCTCCCTTAGGACCTCTACCAAGAGTCTCCTCCTCCATCATATGGATCTTGCATGAAGGTATAATCCCTTTCCCTAACTTGTTTATTGTGTTGCCATGATGAGAATTTAGGATTAAAGCATGATAGTGATTATTTAAGTTCTCTTGAATATGTTTGAATGTTCTTGAATGTTCTTATGTGTTCTTTACATGTTCTTGGTTGTTCATCACATGTTCATGCATAAACACTAATTTTGATCTTAAATCCACATCAAAAAAATGAAAAACATATTTGTTTCATAATTCTTTCAAGTCCTGGAATCTAGGATATCACCATACACACACATTCACTAGAATTCATTTTTTCAATCTAAATGTAATGTTCAATAAATTGAATTAGGGTTTATCACATGCACACACATCAAATTCAACATGCAAATTGATTGACATATTGGATGATATGATATGAATGTTGGCCACCATAGTCTAGAAGACCGGTTTCACCGGGCAAGGTGGGTGCCTAACACCTTCCCACTTTGTAACATAGCCTCCGAACTTAGATCAAGGGTTAGTAGATCAAATGCTTATCCTTGTAATTTTCAATTTCTAGATTGTAACTAGGAAACAAAACCATGTACTTTATCTTAGATTGTATCTAGGACCAAAGCCATGTAATTTCCTATGTTCAATGTAAATTCAATTTCAAATTAATAAAATGATGAATTTTTCAATCATGGTTTTCTTATTTTTCCAATAATTAAATAAGTGGCGACTCCATTGTAAAACCCTTAATCTAAAGGGGAAAATATAACTAGTCGAACCTCCATTTTGAGAGGCAATCACACGACTCCACCCATTCACGTGGGTTTGGCCCAACATTCCTATAAAAAAGGGGCCGGGGGCGCGTTCTCTCACACGTGCATAATTCTCCATAACATGATTGTTGAAGATGAGCGGGATGATAATGAAGTGGTAGACTTGGATTATGAACAAGTTGATGGAGTGGATAATCCTCCTCTGCAAGTGTTACGTGAACAAAGTGATGGATTTATGTCATACATTGAGAGGCATGGACACATTAGAGACCGAGAAATTCATTTTCAACTCCAATCAGACCTCATTGAACATTTATGGCAATTGCAAGGCGAGTCGTAGGAACTTTCTTTTTTGTATGTTGAAAAGCATGAGTCATAAGAACTTGTGCGAGTGTGTGAGTTTTATTGTAATTTGGTTTGAGTTATGTATGTGAGTAATGTATGGGCTACATTGTTCCTGTTATAATATGTATTCTATTTTATATGTTTTCTTATAAAGTTCCTTCATTTCATAGTTCACATTTTTCCAAGATTGCTTCCAGACAATTGAGACGATAATAAACTATCATGATGATTGAAAAATTGATTTAGTAAAAAAAAAATCACTTGTTTACACTAGACGATTATTTGCTATCATATGGTGGCGGTGGCGGTAGTGGTGGTGGCAGTGGAAGAGTCGATGGCAGTGGCAGCAACGGCAGCGGTGGTGGCGATGGCGATGGCAGCGGGGGCAGCAGCGGCGGCGGCGGTGGCAGTGGTGGTGGCAGTGGCAGCGGCAACGGCGGCGGCGACGGTTTTAGGTGGTTGTGATTGTTATTTATTATAGTGGATATATTATTTTATTGTGATGTTTATATTATTTTATTGTGTTGAAAGCTAAAATAAATCCACTGCTGCAGCATGTGTGTAGGTAAAATAGATAAAGTAACTTTTGGTGGAGCTAAAAAGCTAAATTTTTAGCTCCACTGCTGTGAATGCTCTTACTAGTTATTATTGTTGTGGCAAAAAAGTAATTTTAGTGTTAATTTCAAATTTGAACCAATAACAACTAACCACCTGTGATTTGTTGTAAAAATATTGTAAAATTGTTGTAGACGTAATACCTCTCAATCCTATTTATTACCAACCTAATACTAGTGCTTTCTTTTTCTTTAATATATATATATATATATATATATATTGTTTATTCTAATATAAGACAATAATAAAGTTCATCTTAATTGTAACCTTGGATTATTATGAATTTGGATAGAGGAGAATCGAAAGTTGTTATTTATGGAAAGTTCCTATTTCAGAGCCTAGGAGAAAGGAGTAGTTCTAGTATTAGAAAGAAGGCAATAAAATTCTATACATGGGTCTTTTAGGCGAAAAAGGCACAAAAATAGGTATACGTTATACAGGAGAAATTATTAAGTCTCAGGATATTTGCTAACATGATCTTCTATGACCTCCTAACCAATAAAATGTTACTATTTATGCAAATATGACATCACTTGATAATTTTTTATTTTTTATTTTTATAATCATTAAGAAATTCACTCATACATTTACAATAATAACAATTAAAATAACAATTAAAAGAAATATGTCAACCATCTTCTCGGTAGAATTAATAATTTTTCCTTTAAACAAAAGGTTCACAAAATTAAAAGTTGGCGTGTATAGTTGCGCAGGGGGTAAGGGCGTAAGGCTCTACTAGAGGGCATTTTGGGAAAATAATTTTGCCACTCAAACGGTGCGCTCTTTTCAACCTCTCAAAAAAATAAAATAAAATAAAAAAATAATACCGGAGTTATCCATAGCACCCCACTAATAAATGATAAATGAAAATAGGTATAGGCTCCTATACCTCAAAATACATGTCTTCTTGTGACAAATATCTCAGACGCAGAGACCAGATGGATAAATAGAATTCCTCTAAAAAATAATAATAATAATAATAATAATGCAAAGATTATAAAACTATCATTATAAGGTGTGTCTCAGAAATCTCAGTCATCGTCACTTTTTTTTCAAAAAAATGTTTATTCTAATATGATGTGATAGCAGGTCGATTTTAGAAGAGACCCAGTTAAAACACCTCATCCTCCACCACGATGAGAATGGAATATTGAGAAAAGTGTCATTCACCCCCATCCAAAATTAACCAGTCCTATGAGAAATACAATCGATACCCAACTTTGATATCGTACTGATATCAGTTCTAATTGACAGCGAACTTATGTTTACGATTGTTTACGTGTTTCAGTCCATAAACAAGAGCTATCTGAGAACTGGAATAGAAGTTCCACCACTTACTAATATATGCTGATTTTGGAAAGCATCTTGTCTAGTCAAACTATCGAGGATATATTTCAGTGAATGATGCTTCATTAACAGACCATCCATTTGATTGGTTTGTATGTTGATCAGACTCGAGCTCCGTTATTGGCTTGTTGAGCTTTGCTCTGCTTCGATGCAAAAATGCCGGTTGCTGAGGTAATGGTAGCGTAACAGAATAACTGTTAAGCATGAGAGCTATTGTTGCCATTGTAGGTCGATTTGCAGGATTTTCTTGAACGCACAACAAGCCCATATGGATGCACCTAATAACTTCATTTCTTGAATAAGAATTTCTCAAAGAGGGATCCAACAATTCCAAGGGTGTTCCATTCCTCCATTGTTTCCAAGCCTGCAGAAACTCGTTAAAAATGTGAAGTTCATCCTTCTTCCTCACAACCATAGAAAAATTAATTTCATCGTAAAAGTGACAAATTTAAAATATCTGATTCATACTTACATAACTCAATAGGTCTTCAGCAAGTTCTGATTGATAGAAATGGGTATTCTTTTTGCCACTTATAATCTCTAGAACTAGGACTCCAAAGCTAAACACATCGGACTTCACAGAATATCGTCCATGCATAGCATACTCCGGAGACATATAACCACTACAATCAAGAACCATAAAGAAACAGCCTTAAGTAAAATAAAAGAGTGAATTTTTAGAAGGTCAATCATAGTATCATATCTGTAAATTTTGGAACATCTCAAGCTAATCAATCTCCTAAGATAATCCCTCTCACAACATTGCTATTTGCACAAGGCAGAGCATGAACTGATGGTGTAAAAGTATATCTATATTTCATTTCTGTAACTTTCACATGTTATAAGAAATAAATAAATTTGTGATTAAGAACTTACAATGTTCCAACAATTCTATTTGTATTCGCTTGAGTTTGATCTACTACAAATATCCTTGCCATGCCAAAATCTGAAATTTTTGGGTTCATATCATCATCTAACAAAACATTGCTAGCTTTGACATCTCGATGAATAATTCTAAGTCGAGAATCTTCATGAAGATAAAGAATCCCTCGGGTGATTCCTTCTATAATCTTGTAACGTTTTGACCAATCCAATTCTCCTTGCTTTGATGGCTCTATAATTTTGTCATAATTAAATACTCAAGTTAGGAATGAGATTCAAATGGACAAGGAAATATTCTGATTCAATTCGAAAACAAAATTTTATTATCATCTTAGAATTTCAGCTCCTTGGCACTGATTCAATTTGTGAGAAGTTCAAGACAAGTGAATTTTGAAGGATGTGTAAGTGATCAGTATCATGTACTCTGATACTAACCAGTAACCATACATACCTTATAGACATTAAACAAAGAAAGAAAAAAATAATTGGATTTAAGTTCAGATGGGCCTAACCAAATAGAAAGTAATCAAGGCTTTTGTTGGGAACATATTCATAGACAAGTATCTTCTCTTCTCTTCCCAAGCAAAATCCTAATAGTCTCACAAGATTTCTGTGTTGAAGCTTGGCTACCAATACAACCTCATTCTTAAATTCTACTGCACCCTGTCCAGATCTTACAGATAATCTTTTCACAGCTATATGTTGTCCATTGGGAAGGGTACCCTGAAAATATATTTGAACCAAGATTAAACAATCTTTTGTGTGCAAAAAACTCTCATTGACCTTCAGTATTAACTTAAGTTTTACCATGTAAACGGAACCAAATCCTCCTTCACCTATCTTATTATCCTCTGAGAACTTGTTTGTGGCAGCTTCAATGATATCTAAGTCAAACTGCAAGGACTCTACATTTGTAATTTCGACTCCACCTAGACAACAAAGCAGTAAATATAATGATTTTTTTAAAATAAAAATTCCAATTGCGAATTGTTTATACCAGAAAGACCAAAAAGCAAAGTAATCAAATCATAATATTTTATTTTTCACCATTTTCCTCTGGTAAAGTATTATACTTCTTCCTTGCTCTCCGACAAAAGAAGCAACAGCCAATGAAGAGAAGAACCACAGAAACAGCAATTGGGATAACAATGGCAACAATTGTCAGCGATGACAATTTTTTTTCTCCTGCATACAACGATATGCATCGTTTACTTTAGAAAGTAAGACAGTTCATTGTGATCCTTTAATATTAAAAATGACATTATATATAATTAGTAATAATAAACTAGAAAAATGATATGTCAGTGACAGCCCAACCAATTAGTAATAGTTAAAAGAATGAAGCAGGAAATAGACCAATAAAAATTCTGTCCCAATTATAGATACTTAAAAATTGTGCGCCTAATATTTTCTATTTTCCTTTCTTCAAGTACTGATTTTTGCAAAGCAAAAGAGATATACAGCAATATTTACAGCGTACCTGGAGGAAGTGTAGGAGATGATGCAGTGGAATTAAAAAATGGGTAAATTTCATATCTAACATTAGAGCTCGGAAGCAGAACCTTTCCACCTTGTTTTCCATTGCAGCATGTGGGAAGAGAAGCGATGGCACTATCCAAACATGTCAAGCATTCACTCACAGACAACTCCGGTGTGCACTGCACCAGGCTATACAGTGTCAACGAGCTCGTAAACTTGTCCACCGCCGTGGCAAACTTCTTATTCGATTGTGAATTCGCAGCTCGCTGAGCCAACGATTTCATGGTGCTAGCCAACAACCCATTAAACCGGTCCAACTCAACGACGCTCTGGTTGGTAGTGAAAAAGTTCACATAAGGTACTAAGTTGTTGAGGAAAGTCTCGTTTGAGTAACGCAAAGTGCACTCATCGTACCAAATTAGGACAATTTTGTCTAAGGGACAACGCTTTTGTATGTCTTTTGTTGCAACAGAGATGCAGTCTTGGCAAGTAGTTGGGGTGAGATCAGCACGGCAGAGGAAAAGGCCTGTGACTATGTTGGGTTGGTTTTGACCCACCTGGGTTTTGAAGAAACCATCTTGGTTTGTCGAGTTGGAGGATAGAGCGGAGAGGAGGAGGTCGAGATTGGCTTGGTAGGTGCTGTTCGGAGTGAAAAAGCTTGAATTGGAGCAGGAGTGAGAGGCGTATGTAGGTGCTGACTCAGTGGTATGGTTAAGCAAGCTTAATAAGAGAAAGAGAGACGCAAGCTTAATCGATATGGGGATTTCGAAGTCAACCATTTTTGCGCACATCGCTTAGCTTCACTAACCTTTTTGATATAAACGAGAGAGGGGCAGTTCCAACTAATTTTCACCCAACCAAACACAGTATTAGATAGGAGAGAGAGAGAGCGAGAGAGAGAGAGAGAGAGAGAAGATAAGGTAGCAATTTTTTTTTTTTTTTTTTTTTAACAAATGAAAAGGACGAGTATATGTCACGTCTCTTAAATCACTAAAATTTCATATAAGATGTACTAAGAGAGATTATTTAAAAAGTATTTTTTAAGAAAATTTATGGTAAACAAAAATATGAGTGATTTTTTTTTATATAAATTTTTATGTTTTTCATCAATTTTGTATCAAATTTATTTTAAATTATTATCAAATTTATGTAAAAAAAATTGTTGTAAAATAGAGGAGGATTAATTGCATGTGCAATTGCACCGGATCATAAGGCACAACAGTTTTGACTATTCTGTCAGAACGTGTTGAGAGGAAAATATAAAAACAAAAGAAAGAAAGAGAAAGAGAACGGCCGTACCTTTTGGTGGTATTAAAAAGCCACTCGTTTTTGAAATTTTTGGTAGCAGTTGATTAGTTTGATTGGCCTATTCTTATTACATCACTTACAAAATTTACAAAAAATCAAAGATTAATTGTTATATCATTAAATAAATATTATAATTTTAAATTTTTGTAATCTAAAATTATATATAAAAAAAAGTTAATTGATTAAATATATAAGAAGTTTAAAGAGTTTCTTTCTAAACTAATTTAGAGATTTGTTCTATTTATTTGATGTTATTTTATTTGCTAAAAGAATAAAACTACAGATTACAAGAGCCTCGTTTTTTAACTGATTCAAAATGAAATAGTTTTGGAAACTATTGACTTTAATTGCAACATTCTTAAATAATAGAAGCCCATCCCATTCATTCATCTTCAGAGCAAAACTATAATATACACCAAACATACAGCGGAATTGGATAGAGGCTCGAACTGAACTACTGGGCACTCTAAACATATTGAATTTCTATTCCATAAGCAAATGTCATATGCAACCATAAATCAATTTTGTAAGACTTCATCACTTGGTAAACAGAGACTTAAGTTGGAAATATACTATCGAGGGTCTAATTCAGTAATGGATGCTTCATTAACAGACCAAGGCATTGACTTGCTTGTAGATTGATCAGACTCCAGGCCCTTTCTAGGGATGTTTGTGTCTGTTTTGGCAAAAAATGCTGGCTGTTGAGGTGCTCGCAGTGAAACTGAGCCGCTTGTAAGTGTGAGAACTATCGTCGCCATGGTGGGTCTGTCAGCTGGATCTTCTTGAACACATAATAAACCAATATGGATGCATCTCATGACTTCATCTCTAGAAAAGGAATCTCCCAAAGCCGGATCCAACAATTCCAACGGCCTACCATCTCTCCAATGTATCCAAACCTGCATCAATTTATCATGTTGTGTTCAGAATGCCACACGTCTCTTCTAAGCAACTTGGAGAAGATGATATATACATTTAATGGGAAAATATTTACAACATCAATATCACACTTACATAACTCAAGAGGTCCTCAGCAACTTTTGATTCATAGAAATTACTATTCTTCTTGCCAGTGATAATCTCTAGAACCAAGACACCAAAGCTATACACGTCCGACTTCACAGAGAATTCTCCATGCATTGCATACTCTGGAGACATATAACCACTGCAAAGCATCACCAAGAACATAACAGAGTTAATAAGAAGTAAATAACCTTATTCTCACGAGTCTAATTATTTAAGTTGAGTTCATAGCTGACTCCTGACTGGTTTCAGAAATGACGTAATGCAAAAAATTTCCGAACTTACTATGTCCCCACAATTCTACTTGTGTTTCCTTTAGTTTGATCAACTCCAAATATCCTTGCCATGCCAAAATCTGAAATTTTTGAGTTCATATCTGCATCCAACAATACATTGCTAGCTTTGAGGTCGCGATGTATAATTCGAAGTCGAGAATCTTCATGTAGATATTGGATTCCTCGAGCAATCCCGCCTATTATCTTATAACGTCTTGACCAATCCAGTAGTCCTTGTTTTTTTGGGTCTACAAGTTCATCAAAAATTACTTCATGTTAGGAACAAAAGCTTAAACAAATGATTCTTGATTACTACTTTGTTATCATAATGACATAAGACTATTAAACATAGGTTCAAATGGACAGACCATATAGAATATAGTCAAGACTCTTGTTGGGCACAAATTCATAAACAAGTATCTTTTCTTCTCCTTGCAAGCAAAAACCCAATAGCCTTGCTAGATTTCTGTGTTGAAGCTGGGCTACCACTACAACCTCATTCTTAAATTGTTCTACACCCTGTCCTGAGCTTTTTGATAACCTCTTCACAGCTATTTCTTGTCCATTAAGAAGTGTTCCCTGAGAATATAATTTAACCAATCCTTAGAATAGTTTGTATTGTATGATTTGAAAATTTCCAACATCAAAATCTTGTGAACTTTAAATTACTCACATTTTTACGTGTTTAATTTGTCATGCTCAACTAGTACTGCCCTGTAATATAGCATGGTAATAAAAATAACATAAGTGCAGTATTCTAATTCCATACCTTGTAAACCTGACCAAATCCTCCTTCACCAAGCTTGTTATCCTCTGAGAATTTGTTTGTGGCACTTTCAACTGTAACAAAATCAAATTGCAAGGACTCCACAGTTGTAATGTCACTGGCAGCTACAAATGCAAAGAATATACGTGAGATATTACACTCCAAAAAGCATTGTATACGGACATGAGGACATAAAAGACTGCATATATCCAATTTACTTATTCATTACCATTTTCTCCGTCTACAGCATTGTACTTCTTCCCTCTCCTAATGAGGAAACAGCAGCCCACAATGAATAGAACCACAGAGGCAGAAATTGGAGCAACGATGGCGACTATTTTTGATGTTGACAGTTTGCTTTTATCTGCATAAACAACATCTTATGATTACACTTGGTACAGCTCAAATTCGTTGTTGATTACCATATGTTTTAGACATGCTCAACAATACAATGGCCAGAGATGATAAGCACCTTCTTGAAAATGATTAAGTACGCATTTGGATTGTGTCTGCGCCTTGTGTTTGTGTTTCAATTTTTTTTTTTTTTTTTTTTTTTTTTGAGAATTGTGTTTTTGTGGCTTTATGTCAAATCAGTGAGTCCTGTGCACTGTTCGCGGGACTCACATACCTCTTTTTTTAGCAGCTTTTTCATTAAAAATAGATTCCACAGCATTATTCATACATTTAAAAATTATTTTGCTACAGTATTTTCAATTTTTAGTTTTCAGCAAAATAAGCCATATCCAAACGGATTCTAAGTACCATGGTATAATTAAGAGTCACAGTGATCAATTTTATTTATTTTTTTTAAATCCTACTTTCTTCAGTTAAATGTACATAAGAAATAAATTGTCACAACAATGATTGAGTGACTAGATTCACAATTTCTTATCAGCTTAAATTTCTAAAACATGTGGTAGTTTATCACAATATGAGAGCAGCTAGAAGCGTATATTCCTATTCCCTCCCTCCTCTTCAAGTACCATGTGGGCACACACATTTTGTTTTTTTTAAGGTAAATCAAGTTGTGCACTACGGAACAGAGGAAATAGTCTAACAGACCATCAACCACATAAACACATAAAAGGAATGTAACCGTCGGTAAAGAAAACAGACCAATACTCACGAACTAAACATTTTAGTATCCAACATTGTCAATTTTTATTTTTTAATTTAGGGTAAATAGAAGTTTGTCTAAATACAGAGGATTTGAATTCATGAAACATTATGTAATTCAATTTATCGTATCTAGTCAACTTTCACTTCATTTTTTCCTCGTTTGTTTGTTGTTGAATTTAGGTACAACTGATCTGCTATATAGAATACACATATTGGCGGGGTCCAGAACCTATAATAATATAATGGACTCTATAATCTATTGTCGAAATACAGAAACACTTGCTTATTTTAAAGATATAATTTGTTGTTTATGTTATCAGTACCAGTTATGAGTGCAACCACTCATGGGCACGACCATCACATTGCACCTAATTATTTCATATTTCTTAAAGATAAAGAGTGATTCACACCAAAACCAAACCGATAGAGAATACATATTATTATAGACTATTGTACTATGAATAAGATAAAGCTCTTCCAAAAAGCAAGCTGTGAAATGTTGACATAATACTAATCAAGAATGAAAAAGAGTTCAAATGGGATTAATGGGTGAACCACTTTACCTTTTGGTCCATTCACGGAACTTGGACTTGGAGGTGGTGAAGATTGAACCCCAGGTGAAGGTGTTGGTGCAGTGGCTACCATACGGTAAAAAGGGTACAATTCGTACCTAAAACTGCAACTGGGAAAAACAACTCTACCCCCTTGTTTTCCACTACAACACCATGGAAGAAGCTTTAAAGCATCCAAAAGACATCTACTACAATTGGCGCTGGACAGATCCGGTGTACACTGTACAAGGTTGTACAGTGTTTGGAAAGCAGACATATTCACTTGGCTGGTCCCAAAATTTTTAGCACCTGTTGGAACATCCGAGGTTGCTTTATTTGCTAACTCAGTCATCGAAGAGTTTAGTAATTGATTAAACTTGGCCTGATCAGTGACATTCTGAGTGTTATACAAACGGAACATTGGTTTTTCATCCACTTGGGAAAAGAAAGACCTATTTGAGTAACGCAAAATGCACTCATCGTACCATGTGATTGCAACCTTTTCTTCTGAACACTCGCTGGTTATTTCTTTCACTGCTGCGACCACGCAGTCTCGGCAGACTTGAGACGTTACATCACCGCGACAATTGAAGAGACCGTAAACAGGGTTGGAGGTGTTTTTGCCAATCGTGGCGTTGTAGAATTCGAGGTTTTGAGTGGTGTTGGAGGAGATTGAAGAGAGGAGAGACTTGATATTGGTTTGGTAGAGGCTATTGGAGCTGAAAGTGGAGTTTCCACATACGGTTTTGAGATGAACTGGATCAGCAGCATGAGAGGTTAGGCTGAGGAAGCTCAGTATGGAAAGGAACAAGATGGGAAGAGAGAAAGGATTGAAGGAAGTCATTTTGTTGAATTAATCTCTTCCTCTTGGAAATTATGCAGAGATTTTTTATAGTATTAGAACATGTTTTGATGAGTATGAATGGGATTAGGTACTTGTTAGAGGATAGGTACGAGCAGTGAAGTTGTACAGTTTGCCTTTAGGATGAGGGCGTCTCTTAACTAACGTAAGTCAACACGTCAACCATGTGTCCTTGTTACGATGGGTTGAAAACAGCAGTGTGACTAAAACAGACGTCGACAATTTTGAAAAGAGTGACCGTAGATAACTAATGGACCATTGATCCCAGGATATCGAGCATTTATTAATTTATTATTTTAGTAAAATTTTGATATTATTTTTATTAAAAATAAATAAATAAATAAAGTTGAGCTATAAAATTGGTTATAGTTTAATATAATTTTATTCAATATCTTTTTATTAAAGGTAAATTTTAACAAATTTACCGTTGGATTACAAACTCTTCTTATATCTTTCATGCTTAGAAAATTTCTGGAAAATTAAAGATTAATAGTTATGTCATTAATAAATTGTTTAAATTACAAATTTTTGTAGTTTAAAATAATATATAAAATATAAACTTATAGATAATATAGTGAATGATATTTGATTGATACAAAATTTGACATGTATATTAAGAACATAAAGAACGTATAATTCAACCGTTAAATTTTTAAAATATATAGTAATGTTTATTTTATTAAGTAAGATTGTAACCTTAAACTACAAAACTAATTTTATAACTTTTGTCAAAAAAAATGTCAAGAGATTTAGTTTTTTTTTTTTTTTTTCCTTTTTTCTCGTAAAATGTTTATAAAAATACTCCCTCCGTCCCACTTTTTTTGTTCTCTATTCCATTTTGAAATATCCCAAAATATTGTCCTGTTTCTAAAAATAAAAGTCATTAATTTACTAATGTTCCTATTATACCCCTATTAATTTACTAATTCAATTTTTTGATAAATTTTTTTAAAGGTAGTTTTGGAAACTTATACATTTTTAAAAGGTAGACAAAACAATAAATGATGTCCCTTTTACCCCTATTAATTTACTAATTCAATTTTTTGATAAATTTTTTTAAAGGTAGTTTTGGAAACTTATACATTTTTAAAAGGTAGACAAAATAATAAATGATGTTCCTTTAAAAAGTTTGATTTTTCAAACAAAACAAAAAAAAGTGGGACAGAGGAAGTATCTATTAATTTTTGGCGTAAATACACTTTTAGTCCCTACATTTTATTTTTTCCACTTTTAGTCTCTAAACCAATTAACGCGTTTCATTTTACTCCTTTTCGTCAGTCAATCGACGGAAATAGCTGAGGTGGCAGCCGGAGGTATTAAAATATTATAAAAATGCCACGTCACCTATGACACGTCAGCATATAAATTTAAAAAATTAATTTATTAATTTTAACAAAATTAAAAAACATAAAAACAAAATTTAAACAAGAACATGAACATGAATCCAGATGAACACAAGAAGATGAACACAAGAACATGAACTAGATCAAACCGGCCACACACTTCATCTCAAACTCAAACTCTATTCTCTCATCTCAAACTCAAACTACACGGCCACACACTATTCTCTAATCTCAAACTCTTTCTTCCATCTCAAACTCTCTCTTCTCTCATGGCTCATACCCGAGCTCTCTCTCCTCTCATGGCCGATCCATCTCATAACTAAAGACCCATGGCCGAAGAACCACGGAGAAAAGCTTTAACCCAGAAACCCAAGCAGTAACATTTTCTTGAACTTTCCTTTGTTCCACCTCATCTTCTTCTTCGCTCAAATCCCAACCTAGCAAGAGCCAACCACCTTTCTTGGCAATAGCGTCCACCAAATCCATCCTCCCAGCTTCAACCAGCTCTTTCCTGCTCGGGAAAGCATCTGGATTCTTCGATTCTTTCATGAACTCCAAAATCTCACCCTCCAAAGCCAAATCCCCCTCTTCACTATCACACCTCACACACCTCCTCACGAACCCAAGCGGCTTGTGAAACCCCAAAAAACCACCACCACAGCTCTCTTTCGCTGCCACGAAACTCGAAGACACGAGCTGTGGTGGTGGAGATCGGTGAGGTTGTGGCGAGATCAGTCCCTCTCTCACGGCGATGATGGCGTTTTTATGGGTATTTTTTGTGGCGAGATTGGCGTGATTTAGGCGAAAATCGACGAGTTGTGTGCTAATCGATGGCCTGGGTTTCTAATCGGTGATGTGGGTTTCTGATCGACAGTGTGGGTTTTTGATTTTGGTGTCTTTGTGTTTCCTCGTGGTGGGTTTCTTCAATTTTTTTTTCTCTTGGTGTTTTTTATGGTGGCCGTGTCTTGTGATTGTGGTTGTTGGTTGTGGTTTTTGGCAATTTTTTGTGTTTCTTTTCCTTTTGGTGGTTGTTTCTTGTGGTTGTTGTTGGTGGTGAGTTTGGTTGTGGTGGTGGTTGTTGGCTAGTGGCATGGTGATGGCAAGGTGGCCATTTTCATGTGTTTGATCTTGCTATGGTTGGGGTTTGGGTTTGTTCACAGTGGAGAGAGAGAGACTGGGGAGGAAGGAAGAGTGTAACACCCCGACCCAATTTTATAATTAATCTATATGTTCAAGTGGTTAATTATTATTTTAATCATTTACTTTCTAAATTAATATAAGAGTATTTAATAAGTATATTATTTTATAATACCTTTGAATAAGAATTGTAAAGAAAATAAATAATGGAATGGCTATTTGTATTATAAATACATACTAAGTATGAACAAAACTATATTAAGTGATTAAGTTATGAGATATATATATATATATATATATATATATATATAGTTGTTGGACTATATTAAGTGGTTAAGTGATGATATATATATATATATATATATATATATATATAGTTGTAGGTGTTTTAATTAAGCATGATATATGGGATAGTATAGTAGGATTTCCACCCATGCAACCAATGGAAATTCCACACACCTTAAGCCAAAGTACTATGCATGTAGTCATACCCAAAGACTTCTTGGCTGGCCATGCAATCACCAAGTTCCACCTATTCTCTTCTTTGACTATTCAAGGTAACTAGAATTTCCAAGCTCTCTCAAGTACTCCACGGGTAAACACAAATCAGATTTCTCACCTCAAATTTACTCTCTTTTCTCTTAAGGAAAGAGCTAGAAACTCTCAAGTCTTCTCTTGAGTCCAAGGGTTCACACACCAAAAGAAATGTAAGTCTTCATCTTATCTCATCTTTGACTCTTTCAAAGCAATTACAACTATCAAGAAACTATCTCCCACTCTATTCCCACGGGTCCAAGAAAAATCTGAAATTATCAACTCACTTTTCTCTCTTTTCTCTTAAGGAAGGTGCTAGGAAACTCCCTTGAGTCTTTCTTCCGAAACTCCCTTGAGTCTTTCTTCCAAACCCACGGGTCAGCACCTCAAAATGATTAAGCTTCATCCCATTTCTTCTTCATACTCTCTCAAGAAACTAGAAGACTCAAAACTCTCTTAAGCTCTCTCCCTCTCACACCTACGGTCCAGCAGCAAGGAAAAAGATTTCTTCAAATTCTCCTCAAGCTTTTACTCCCAATTTAAAGCTAGAGTGATTCTAGCTCAATCACTCCATGAACCTATGTCTAGGATAAGGGGAAAATTTAATTCTTTTAGTCTATTATTCATTTTAAACTTAAGTGATGATTTTATGATTTTGTATATGGGTGTGTTGGTAATTTGTTGAAGGTATATTAGGGTTTTTACTAATTAATGGTTGTATAAGATTAAAGAAGTAAGAAAAAGTTAGGATGAGTACTGTTGATGTTCCTGCTGGGTTTATTGTGTTTAATTTTGCTGTAAAATGGTTAAATGACTGTATATAAATGTTTTCTAACATGTCTAATGAGTGCATAAAAATTCCCATATGAAAATACCATCCTTTGATAATTGTTTGTGAATTTACAAGAAAATGTTTCAAAACTGCCTTTGTGACAGATTCTGTGTTTATGCTTGGTAAATTATGTATTAAATTTTATACAATGAATTTGGATGCTAGGGTTATTTTCTATGAAATCTAAGACATATACGGTTGTTATGGAATTGGTCTGACAGTATTTGAATGAGTAGAAAAATAATGATTTAATTTTGAAGTTGCAAGAAATTCTGTCATGACAGATTTGAGTATGCTGGATTGTATGATTTTTAGTAAATTATTCTTTTATGCTTTGACTATGAAATTTTTATGTTATATACTGGACATACAGAGGAGTTTCTCTGTAAAATTTTATGAGGTTTGGATGTGATTTGATGGTTCGTTTGTATTTTATAATTGAGGTATATGCTGCTGGAATAAAACAGTGAACAGTAAGGGGCATGCCTAACTTTGAGGATTTGATTCTAAAGTTAGAGTGAATGATTTGAGCTATAATTTATTATGCTCATCATATGATATGTCTGGATCATAGAGTAATTTTGTATAACTCAGTTCAAGGTTTAGTACTCAAAGGAGGGGTTTTAAACCATTCGACGGTTGTATTTATGAAGCTGTTTTGTCCGACGTGTTGTATGTTACCATATGAATGTATATAGTTACATAACCATGCTTAAAGGATTCTATGTTATGCATCCATTATTTCCCTAATCTCAAAGCATCTTTTGAAACGAAGTTGGCTTTTCTAAAGATATGAGATTAATGTGAGAATGTTGATTTTTCTTTAGTTTGGTACATCATTGGTTGATGCGTGCATTTTATGTTTGTGGGAACCTTGTTGAGGTGGGGATTAGGATTTCCTTAATTTTAAGAAATAGGCTTTGAGATGAATGTGTAAGTTTATCATAAGAAAATTATGGATAGTAATAAGTTTTGATTTTGGTTTAGGTGTTACCAGTCGTCAGGTCTAAGCTCCTTCGACTTTAGGCTCTCGGTTCCTCTTTTTTCAGGTAAGGGATAAGTTATATGGGCATTTGGTAAGTCATGAGGTTATTTTAAAGTATATTATGCATTAAAATATTTTTGATTAGAGATATGGCATGTAAACATTATCAGACAAAGATATGTTCGTGAACTTTTTCGAAAACTTATGTATATGATTTAAGCATATTGATGCTATTATTAATTCCACGAACATGATGAAGAAAACAATGGAAATGCTTTTATTACGAAACGTTATGCAAAATAAGAAAATTCAGTATGATGTATAAGTATGAAACGTTTTCGGGTTATGTTCTCTGGTGATCTGAACTCTGCCAGTAGGGGTTAATTACTAGCTTTCCATGGAAAACGTTATATGATTGGCCATTAAGTGGGACTGGCTCTGCTGTACCCGCCCTTGTTGGTTACGGCTGCTGTACCCGCCCTTGTTGGTTACGGCCAACTTGAGGGAAGCCAACCTACCCTCATGGTTGGAAGATATGTATTATGATGTAATCCCGGGAATACCTGGCATTGTGGGGAATGCTGGATGCCTAGCACTGTGGTGCTAGAAGCCTTCCAAATAAGTACAGACTTATCAGATATGAACTAACCAACCAGTTATGTATGAACAGCTAGGTTATGTTATGTTATTAATCATGAGAGAATTATTTTGTTTAAATGCATTGTGAAAAGTAAAAGCTCTCATGAAAAGAAGTTTCTAATGAAAAGAAAGCTATTCATTAAAGATAAAAGTTTCTGAAATTTTGTTGTGCTATAAAGATAAAGTTTCTAGTGAAAGTATAAGTTTATGTTAAGAAGTTATCAGATATCTATTTTTCTTTATGAAACGTTAAGTTTTAAGATTATGAAAGTTATATTATTTTATAAGGAGAAGTTTATAAAGGAAAATTTTATTAGTCTTTAAGATGCTTCCAGTTAAGACAAAGTTACCGATTATCCGATTTAATTTAAATGATTTTTTTTTTGTAATGAAAATATACATGGTGACTTTGTAAGAAATGAAAGAAATTCAATCTGGAAGGTTTTGATAAAATTATTCTGATAAGGAAAGGGAGAACAACTATTTTCCTACGAAAAGCGTACAAGCTATTATTATAAATAGTATAAAATACTATGCATGAAATGATGTTCTCCTATCCGAACGTTAATAAAGTGAAATGAATTGATTTACATGCATACTTATTGAATTCTCATATACCTTACCTTTACTGAGCTGTGTAGCTCACCCCTTCCACTCTTTCAGTTAGCAGGTTTTATTTTGGAGCAGAGGGAGCCTTAGTCGAGTTTTGGAACGAGCTGGTTTTAGTTTTATATGTATAGATCCTAAATTAGGAATTTGATGTTAGTTTTGTAGTATTGTGTGTTTTAGGATCTAATGAAAATTGTATACCTCAAAGCATTAAGAGATGTATTATGTGGAATTTAGAATTTGAGTAATTGGTGGATTATGTTATTCTTTGAGTACATTGTAGATGCTCTGAATGTCAAGTGAAAAGTTATATCTTTTAAGTAAAGAAACAAGGATTTAAATAAAGAGGGAAGCTTTTGTAAAGGCTTTTGATAAAGTTTTGAATTAAAAGTTAAGTTGGTTCTTGTTAATATCAGGTTTAAACTTGATATTAGCATGCCGGCCATGGTCACAAATCCGGGTATCGGGTTTGGGGCGTGACAAAGAGAGAGAAAATTAGAGAGAGGAGATTAAAATGGAGAGAGAAAATTCTGGGGTTGTGTTCATAGGTTCATGTTCTTGTGTTCATCTGGGTTCATGTTCATGTTCTTGTTTAAATTTTGCTTTTATGTTTTTTAATTTTGTTAAAATTAATAAATTAATTTTTTAAATTTATATGCTGACGTGTCATAGGTAACGTGGCATTTTTATAATATTTTAACACCTCCGGCTGCTACCTCAGCTATTTCCGTCGGTTGATTGACGGAAAGGACTAAAATGGAACGCGTTAATTGGTTTAGGAACTAAAAATGGAAAAAATAAAATGTAGGGACTAAAATGAAAAAACGTCAAAATGTAGGGACTAAAAGTGCATCTACACCTTAATTTTTCTCATTTAATTTTTTCCAATAATATTTTTAGGATTTGAGTTCTCATAAAACATTTGTTAATGAATAAAACATTTCTTAATGAAATTAGGGACCGCCGCCCACATTGACTTTGGGAAGTAATGGTCACCCTCCAATTTTTTTTTTTTTTTTTTTTTTTAATAAAAACTTTAGAATATGTATATATGTGTTAATTTTAGTAGTATTGTTCTATAAAATTATACTTTACTCCCTTAAAAATATCATTAACTCTTTTAAATATAATACTATAACCACAAACTTATCTAGAATATTTTTACAAATGGTTGAGATACAAATTTTTATTGGTTTGCATCTAGGCTCGCTACTTATATAACTTTTTCACTTACCAATAGTCATTCACTGTATCAGCAAATTGTAAAAAAATTTATAGCTCTAGCCTTTTTCTCCATTTAAAGGTCATAAAAAAATATGTAAATCTAAAATCTAAAACAAAATATACAAGCCTAAAAAGATTAGTCCAAAAACAAAAATTACAAATAGCAAAGCTTAAAAAATTAAGTCCAACTAATAAATTTTACCCAAAACAAACAATGGGCCCTTCAAAAACAATTTAAACAATAATATTATCTTAACTTTGCTGCAGACGCACGCATCAAAGGCTTCCAAATAAAAAATAAAAAATTCATTGGCTAAACAACAGCAAACTAGATATTGGAACCACCGCACACAGTCAGCAGCAGAGCCGTCTCCTCTAACTCAAAGTCCTGACCATATTCTTGAATCAACCATTTTTTTTTTTTTTGGAGAAAGAATCAACTATTTTTAGGAAAGTTTTTATACTATTTTTTCCCTTTTAAAAAATAGCGTTTTGTTATTGTTGCTCACATAGTCCAATGTGCAAACGTTGAAAAATCACGCTATTTGGCCAAAAAGCACGATGAAGATAATGCAATTATGTTTTGAAATGGTTTGTGTGGCTTTTTGCCCAAATGGCGATAACCAAGCGGGCAATAGTTAGCAAGTTTCGAGATTCTCACTTAATTATACAATAATTATTTTGACTCCATAATTAGCACAGTAGATTAAATTAAGTAACATACAGTAATATTGGTTCAATTAGTTTAACTAGTAAAGTCTTTTATCAACGAATAAGTTGAGGTTCTATCGTATTTATAAAAAAATAAAATAGTAAAAAATCATAATAATATGGCACCAAAACTCAATATAAACAGAATTTCATGGCATAACAAAGGTAACATGTTGAATACTAGTAAATGTTTATTGCTATAAATTTGGCACAGGAAACATTAGACTAATACAACACTAATATCCTTTCAATTGTTTTTCATGTTGTAAATGTTCATTTCTCAAGCAAGATAAGTATACTATCAACTGCATCATCAAAAATTAAGATTTCAGTTGGTATATTGTAAACATTTTTTGTGATTTTTTCATAGGAAATGAATGGTGAAGATGCAAATTTTCTGCTTCCTTAACTCTTCATTTACAATAATTTTCACAAAATATTTCATAATAGTTGAGGTGACATCTTATTAATATTATATGATAAAGTGATATTAATAATAGGTTTAGGTGAAAACTAATAAAAACCTAATAACTCAATTGAGAACTATTATGTATTTGTATATAGCATAAGTGCATAACTCGTTATGATCGTTGTATGTATGACAAGGGGTCTGCTATAGGCAAAATTCGTATGTACTTTTGGAGCATAGTAAAATGGTGCTCTCTACTCTCATATTCATAATAGACTCCACAAAGAATTTAGTTATGAATCCCACAATGAATGTGAGTGAAGGGAACATCATCCATAGTGCTTTGGGAGTACCTAATAACCTGTTTGGATTGAGGGGAAAGGGAGGGAAAGTAAGGGAGAGTAAAGTAGAGTTGGCCAGAAATTAGGCTAATTTCCAGCCAACTCTACTTTACTCTCTCTACCCCTCCTCCCTCCTCCTCAATCTAAACTGACCAAGTATTACTCGAATTAGCCAACCAATCTTTCCATGTCAAAAGGGATTTTTTTTTTTTTTTTTTGGTTACTCTATATTAAAACATTATGATAATTTTAAAGACCAAGATTTTTTTTTTTTTTTTTAATAAGAAGAAGAGGAAGAAGAAAAAGACCAAGATAAAAACTTATATTAGATTAATTTTTCACTAATATTTCACACAGGGCATACTATTACTATGCCGTACACGTGAAGCAAGAAGTAAACCAAGTTAATCAAGCAACTTCAATATTTCTGTGTAAAATAATACTACATGTATAAATAAAATAAACTTATCTATCAAAATAAATAAATTTTGATAAATAAACGATTAAAGGTGAAGAAAATCGTTCAGATAATGACTGTAGAGGAAAATGGAGACAACGAACATATAGGATGGAAAAGAAAAAGTCGCTGATGGCTACGGACTGAATTGAAAAAGTGAGGGAAGAGTGCGACTGCAAACTTTTCACCAGTTTCTGTAAGTATAGAAAGGCCATCTGTTAATAATGTCTTATTGTAGAGAAAGTTTAGGACACACTCAAATTCACAATATGCAGTGTCACCTTATGATTGGCGCACTTAATTTTTTTTAATCAAGTTTTTGTGTGGGTCACAAATGTAAGTGTTGAAATCCAATCACAAAATGACACCAAAATAAGTTGTGATGGAGTATGTGATTGGGTATGATCATAGGCGTTTCTCTTTTTGAGAAGTGCTACATCAATTTATAACATTTTCACAATACTTTTACAACAAATCTTAAGTGACATGTTGTTAAAGGTTTTTAATTTGAATCTAGCCCTGAAATATTGTGGATGTAGACTTCTCTTTTCTTTTCTTTTTTTGGAACAATCTTCTAAACGTGACATCCACGAATTCTTTGTTAAAATTTTGATTTGATTTCTTTCTTTCTTTATTTATTTTTCTTTTGGAAAATATTATAATAATTTACTTAAATGGTTTGATCTTGTCATAATTTTTCCATTTTTTTTTATTATAATTGAACTGTTCTTATAAGTGAGGAAGAGGATTCTAACTTTGATTTTCTTAATAAAAAAATTATCAGGTAATGTTACTGATTACAACTCATGGTCCAATAAAAAGATTTCGTAATTTATGTAACTCGACCAATTCATGTGTTAGAAGCCTTAGAAATTATTGTACAACTACTTTGTGTATCTGTATTGTGACTTGCTAATATAATTATCGTTTCATTTTCTTTAAAAAAATTTAAAAATTAAAGCCCAAAAGTTTGAATTCAAATGAATTCTGTGGGGTCAAAAACACAAATTATGAAAAACTATG
This sequence comes from Quercus glauca, assembly GCA_023736055.1. Lineage (NCBI taxonomy): Eukaryota > Viridiplantae > Streptophyta > Magnoliopsida > Fagales > Fagaceae > Quercus > Quercus glauca. Next base: position 85,140,146 of record CM043319.1, on the reverse strand, counting down.
AATGGATTCTTGATCAACACAACTAATTTCTAAGTAAATAGGTGCAGAACTCCACTATGGGAAGAATGGACAGGTGACCGAAGGCAAGGAAAGACAAAAATAAACATTATTATTGAGAAAAAAAAAAAACTAGTTCCCAAGGTACAATGAGTAATTCAAAGGCAAATACAAATTTTTGCTCTCTTTTGTTCTCTGATTCTAATTTTTTGGATCCCCCTTTCTTGTTGGTCATCTCCTCCTTTTCTCCCTTCTTCTTCCTTTCCAGTTGTGTATCTCTTAGCTGGATTTGGAGAGATATTTGTCCCATCAGACACTTCCCTAACATTTCTTGATTATGAAGATAGACTTTTGGAGTGTCTCTACTGTTCAGGCCAGTCATTCAACATATAATGAGGCTGACATTAGGTAAGACTAGCCAATTAATGCAGAGGTTACTATTACGGTGGGCTCCGCTTCGACTTCTTCATGTTCCTTGAGGATGGAAACCAAAGCTGAATCCTTGGTGAATCAGTTGACTACTTCTCGGTTAGGCTATTATATCTCATAATAAACTTGTTCCTTGGATTATCACGGTAACCAATCCAAATGGTCTATTTTCTTTTGAACTTGGGCCTTTCTATGTTTGGATCTAGACCAAGTCCTTACTTTGGTTGTGTCTCTTTGGCCCGAAATTCACGGGGTAGTTGTGTTCTTACCCCCCCCCCCCCCCCCCCCCCCCAAACCACAAATTTGTTAGGATTCTACAAGGTTTTTACATTTGTTGTTCAATCCTGTTAGTCTTGCAAACTTTTTTTTTTTTTTTTTGAGGAATCCTTCAAACTTTTCGAGTACAAAATTTTGGGATATAAATTAATTAGTATTTGAACAAAACAATAGAAATTTTCATTTTAATTCAAATCTTAGAAAGTTAAATGCAACAATTAAAAATCTATAAATTAAATTTGTGATAAGATCAAACCACATAAGATAAATTCTAAATTCCCCTTTCTTCTCTTCTTTATGGGGGCCATAATCCATATTTCCTCACCTTTTAAAACTAATAGAGTTTTTTTTTTGGTTGGGGGGGTGGTGGGGGGGAGGGAGGGGGGGAATCTTCAAGTTTGAAAATTCATACTTTTTTGTAAGTTAGAGCCAAATTCATGTAAGCTATTAACATTTACTCATATGTATCTATCCTTGTTTACCCAGAGAAATTGAGTTTTTTCTTAGAGTATGACAAAAAATAATTAAGTTTTTCTGTAGAATATGACTAAAAATAATTAAGTTTACCCAGAGAAATTGAGTTTTTTCCCCTTATCTGATCTATATTACTCTCTGTTTGCCCAAAATTTTTCCCATTTGAAAAAGCTAATGGGGCATACGTTTGTTTTGTTCACCTTCGCCTTGCCTCATGTGTGTTTATATATATATATATATATATATATGTATATATTTTCTTTGTTGAGGGTGGTTTTTACACTTCTTGTACCCTAAACATGTGTCTTGATATTATTAGACAACGTTTAGTCTAGGCTTTTCTAGGAAGTAAGTTGGGCTTGACGCTCCCACAGGATGGGCTCCAAGGTCCCATTCTGCCACTGCTAGTTTGTGCACAAACATTAACTCCAAAGTCCATGAAACGACACTATAAACTAGGCTTATTCTCTGTTTCTACCGCAGAAGGATCATTTCTTTAGTTTCTGCCATAGAACTGATTTTTCTTTACTTTCTACTGTGTTGTAAAGTTTTCTGCACTTTTCTGCAACGTGAGTGACCGTTCTCCATTTTCTGCTGTAGAAATATTTCTCCACTTCCTGAACATAAACAACTGTAAGAGTCCGTTTGGTTGGAGTGGAAAAGTGGGGGGATAGATAATATTTTATTTTCTCTCCTTTTTGTTTGTTTGGGAGTGGAAAAGTGGAAGGATAGAAAAAATGAATTTGAATAAAACAAAAAAAGTAACGAATAACCACAAAAAAGAGCAATCACCCAAATTTATTAAAAAAAATAAAAATCATGTCCCAAAATAAAAATCAAGTCTTTTTTTAAATAAAATAAAAACAACTATTAGCCCTAGAAAATCAAAAGAAAAAAAAAAGGGAAGAGGCAAGTTACTGCCCAAAAGGAAGAAGAAAAAGAAAAAGAAAATAAAAAGAACACCCACTCCTAGGCCTAGAAAATCAAAAAAAAAAAAAAAAAAAAAAAAAAAAAAAGAGGCAACGTTGCCCAGAAAAAACAAAAAAAGAAAGGCAACGTTACTGCCAACTGCCAAGAGAGAAGAAAATAAATAAATAAATAGAGGCATGCGCACATGGGCATTTTTGTGGATAAAAAAAAAAAAATCCCCACTCAGTTTTCTCTCCATTTTGGAGAGAAAACATTTTGGTGGGCCCGAGAAGAAAACACTTAGGCCCTACCATTTATTCTTCTTCTTCTCCACCCAATCAAATGCATTCCAAAAAAAATTTTCCTCCCTATTTTCTCTTTAAAATTTTCCATCCACCCTATTTCACCTCCAAACAAACTCACTCTAAAACCCAAAGAAAATACCCATCAAGAAAATGTTAGTTTACAAGGATTAGTATATTGTCAAATATATACATACATATATTCGTATATATACTTATACGTATTCACATAATACATACATACATACATACATACATACATACATATATATATATATATATATATATAATAGCAGAAGCTTAGAGAAAGTGGATTCCTACAATTAAGGAGGTAGTGACAAATAAGATAATAACAGACATGTTTCACTTAAAAAAAGCGATACGTTATACTATTTTGCAAGGGAAATACCGTTTGACAGTAATAGTGTATATATTTAAAAAAAAACGGTTAAAAAAAAAAACGTCACAACTAAAAAACCCTAGCCTCTTCTCATTAGAGTCTTCTTAACATTTTCTCTCTCTAAAAAACCCCTAGCAATACTGCGATAGAGAGAAAGGGGAGGAGAAAAAAAAAACTTGCGTTCTCTTCACATCAAACTCTGCTAGGGAAAAAAAAAAAAAAAAAAAACTTGTGCCACCCTGGAGATTCGTTTTGGTCGGCCATTGCCATCTCCTTTTGAGTTTTTCAGGTACGTTCTTCTCTCTCTCCCTCTCTTTCTGTCTATGAGTTTTTGTTGTTTTGATTCGGTTTTTAAACTTACCAGTGATTTCGGAATAAGTTTTCCTTGTTTCCATGAATTTGTAGAATATTCTAGATCTGTTTTGCAATTAAAACCCTAATGATCTCCTCTTCAGACTCTGACAATACTACGATAGAGAGAAAAGGAAGGAGAAAAAAAAACTTGCGTTCTCTTTACATCAAACTCTGCGAGGAAAAAAAAAAAAACCATGCGCCACACCTGGAGATTCGTTTTGGTCGGCCATCGCCATATCCTTTTGAGTTTTTCAGGTACATTCTTCTCTCTCACCCTCTCTTTCTCTCTATGAGTTTTTGTTGTTTTGATTCGGTTTAGAAACTTCCCTGTGATTTTGGAAAAAGTTTTCCCTATTTTCGTGAATTTGTAGAATATTCTAAATCTGTTTTGCGATTAAAACCCTAGCGATCTCTTCTCTTCAGACTTTGCGAACCAGTGGATATTTGTAAGGCTAGCCACCGCTATACCCTGCCGGACTTAGACCATCACAATCGGCATCCGTCAAAGCTAAATACGATCAAATATCACACAGGTTTTGAGATACCGAGTTAGAGATCGGCGCTATTCTGACGAAAGGTAAGCATCAATTCTTTGTGTTCATTCTTCTCCTTTCGGTGCTTTGTTATGAAAATTGATTCTTACGGCATGGACAAGAATGCAGAACCCTAGAATATTGATTATTCAAATTTCTATAGTAATTTTCCTACATAATTTTGTATTAGAACTATTGTGCGATAAATCTGTGTGTTGTTATTGATATATGTGATATATTCATTCAATTTTCAAATACTGTGGCTTGGCATAAATATAATTTTATATGGGTACAAACTTGATTCGTAAAAGCTATGGTTATAGATGCACACCGCTAATGAGATTGCTAGGTTTATTGAGATATGATAGAACTTCTTTGTTTTATCATGTAATAGTTGAAGCACTAGAATCTTTGTTATGATTCTGATATATCTATGGAATTATGTGCTTGACATCATTCGTATGCTTTTATATCCTTAGATTAAATGAATATATATAGATTCATGTGCAGATATATAAACTATTGTTTTTTAACCATTGGTTTTTTTATATCAGTTCATGATTATATGGGTTAGATTTTGTTTTAGCTAAGGTTTTTGGGTTAGAATTGTTTTTGTTTTGGGTATTTGGGTTAGATTTGATTCTTTTTGAGATTATTGATTTTTGGTTAAAGAGATTGAAATGGTGTTGAATCACACCAAACTATTCATCTTCTACTATGTAGAAATGTCCCTTTGAAAATACTTGCAGCCAATCACAGACTCTTTACAAATACAATTTCTTTGTTTTCAGTAAATATAAATATTTAAATGGCTGAAATAGATTGGATTGGTGTTTTCTCATTTAATTTTTTCCCATAATATTTTTAGGATTTGAGTTCTCATAAAACCTTTGTTAATGAAATTAGAGACCGCCGCCCACATTGACTTTGGGAAGTAATGGCCACCCTCCAATGGAAGTAACCGATTTTAAATAATCCACTAAACAATAATAGAGATTACAAGTATAGAGATTACCAAATCTCAAATCAATATCAATCCATACATATATAAAAGTAGTGACCTTATGTGGGAGAGCATGAGATTCTGCCATGTGGCATTCTATTTGAAAAGATAACTAAAATAATCTTTAAAGCTACCAGATAGGAACCAAAAAAAAAAAAAAATTAGAGACTTTTGGTTTCTTTAGCTCAATGCTTCAAAAATTTTCCTATTAAAGAATAAGGATTCTTTGTAAAATTATTTGTTTTCTTTAGTTCAATGTTTCAAGCTAAAATCCTCTCGCACTTCTCCTTTATATATACATGCTCATAACCTTTCTTGTCATTTCATCTCAAATACATTCCAACCAAGAATGATGTTATATATCTTTAACATTTCAATGACACCTACCTAGCTACAACTTCTTCCCATCTAATCTTAACCCGTATGAGCTTACTATAACCAAAGAAGAGGGCTTGCTTTTTTTTATTGAGTGACGACAACAACTTATTGTTTTGATGATGAGGTTAGATGTTGTGAGTTCTATAAATGATGTGACTGGCTTTAGGTTTTTAGATATTTGGTGTGCAAAATTTATAATTGTATTTTTTTTAGAACTAAAGAGAAATTAAAAAAAAAAAAAAAAAACATTCTAATTGATTATTGATGAAATTAGTTGTTTTTTTTTTTATACTATTTTAGAACTCATAATTTTTAGGTTTCTTTATAGTTTTTAATGCTATTTAGTGCAATATCAAAATGAGGTATGACAATAAAAGTGAAAGTCAATGATAATTTTAGAGTATTTTTCGTGTAATTTTTCTATTTTTAATTTTATTTTATGTGGAAGCCTAGAATCTCTATAAATGGAAATATTTTTAACCATTTTTTTCTTTATTTTATCACATTCTCTATATGCCGGTATTAAGAAATGATTTCCTTTCATTGATATAATGAAATAAGTGTTTGAGATTTGTGGGTTGGTATTTGGTTGTGAAAATTGAGTAGTTGACGAAGTGTTTGAGAGGTTGCTTGAATTTTTGTAATTTTAGGACATGAAAATATTTTATTCTTTGAATTTACATTTATAAATTTCAAATTTCAAAATGATTTAATCAATTTTAAAAAATAAAGACTACATATAATATAATATGTTAGTCTCCTAAAAATGTACAAAACTCTTGATTGTTCCAACTTCATAAATTTAGATTAGTAGAGTAATTTCACTCAATATTAGGAAACCAATTCTATGACAATTTTTTATATATAAGATATGAATTAAAAAAATTGAGTTTCAAAGCATTTAACAATATTGTGGTAAACATAAATATTTTATACAAAAAAATGTGTATTATAAATAGGTCTTACAAAACATAAAAATTACTTCAAATAAATTTGCAAAGTATCTGTACATTGCACAGGAAATTATCTAGTATATGATAAAAGTTGGATCCTCAAATTGGAGGATGCACACAATGATGATACATGTTCATTTTTTCAAACTTACTATTATAACATGACATTTCTTCTTAAAACTAAAAGGCTCATAAAGATATTTTATTAAAAATAACTATTCATTTACTATGAAGTCCTCTCTCTCTCTCTCTCTCTCTCTCTCTCTCTCTCTCTCTCTCTCTCTCTCTCTCTCGTGCATGTATGTGTGTGTATATATATACACATTTTTTTAATATGTACTAAACCTTTTCTTCTTCTTCTTTTCTTTTTTCTTTTTTTTTGTTAAAAAACATCTTTTAGATATGTGTTTGGAAATACTATTCAAAATACACTAAAACCATTTGTGAGGACGAGGATCCCGAATCTGATTTAAACAGGCAGTCAAGGTTATTCATGAGGATGCACCTCGGACTTCGAGGATGAGCACTAGTTGTGTGAGGTGCATGAAGTTAAAACATTAAAAAGGAAACAAGGTAGACTTGGCATGAAATATAAGAAGGATGAAGAAAGAAGGGTGTAGAAGTCACCCCCTTCGCATTAAATGCAAGACAACCACTCCCCTGGCCGCATTAATAAGAAAATGTCCATAAACAGTTGTGGCACAGCTAATATTGCAGGGTAAAGCTTATTAGTATGTTCTTGATGAGACAGGAGTCTTAGGAGTACAATCCCAACCTCCAAGTGTAAGATTAAGATGATCTGCGGTTGGATATAAAAGGAAAAGGAAGATCCATATCTGAAGGGGCAGAAAAAAAAAAAGGAGAAAAAAGAACTTGGTAGCCTAGAACTTGAACATTTGTATAAGTCAAAAAGAAACACACACACACACACACACACACATATATATATGAAGATATACCTTTCTCGGGCTTGACTGAGGAGTGTTTTTTCTTTCAAACTTGCTTGTCTTAATCATTTTATTTGCTCTCTATCCCATTGTGATTAACATCTAGCTCATTGAACGTGCGATATCCAACCCACTCTCTAACAAATCTATTGTTGTAGGCTTATTGGGCCATTGTCCAAATCTCTTTTGGGCCGTGGATCAAACTGTGACTTTATACCATTTTTTTTGGAACACCATAAATTTAAGTTTTATGCCAAGAAATTAGTAGTCTTTGTTTACTAATTACTAGCATCAATTTCTTTTAATAATTTTATGAATCATACATAATTCAGATAGGGATTGATTTAGATGAGGATTGTGATATTTTGTTTATTATATGTTTACTCAAAAGATTAGTTGCTTTATATATTGATGGAAAATTATTGTGTACTCCCGGAATACCATAAATGCGTGCTCCCTCCTCTCACATAAATGGTGGGTCCCACTAATTAAATTCATGGTGGGACCCACCATTTATGTGAGAGGAGGGAGCACGCATTTATGGTACTCCGGGAGTACCTAATAATTTTCCATATATTGATAGATAAAAAAATGCAAAAGGTAATCTTTATTAGATGTATACAAGTTGTTTAATAAAATTTCTTAATTGTATTTTTTTTTTTTCTAGATACATGGAGTGCGGTTAGAAGGAAGAGATGAGGATCATGGTATTGGCGGTGATCAACAATCCAAGTTAGAGTTAAGCAAATGAAAGAAGTATTCAAGTCACATGATATGTGGTTCTCAAACCCAAGAAAAATTAAAATTTTTTGTATAGTTGTTGGAATTATATATATGTGTGTGTATATATATATATATATATAACTCATTTTCCATCCAATAAGTCATGTACAAAATTTTTTCCAATTTTGAGTCCTAAAAATAATTTAACAATTTATTGTTTGATGACCACTAAATGCATGTTAAAAGAATCAAGTATCTTTATTTTGGGAGATATTTTTGTAACAATAAATGTATAATAGTCATTGTTGTGGTTGTGGTTTATATAGTTTCTTATAATTTTGGTGGTATAAATATTTCTCACTTTTTTTAATACCCATTTGTAGTGTCATGGTACGTTGACAAGATATACTAACCCCTATAACTCTTCACCTAATAATCTTTTTTTTTTTTTTTTTTAAATCTAAAATTTCTTGATATTGCAATTGACAATGCAAAATTTTACCAAATCTTTTTTTCAAAATGATTAAAGATTAAATTTATTTAAGTTTTAAAACATGTATTTCTTAATTTGAGGTGGAGTGTTTGAGGATTGCCTTATTTGACAAGATATGGAAGTAAGGTAGGCTTATTAAACCAAATTTAAAAATTAATGAGTAAAACTGTGCGAAGCATGGTTTAACAACTTGTACCTACAACTATAGAACCAACTAACACTAGTTTAGCTCTAATCGATCCGGATGTACCAAGATTGATAGTAGACTTTTCTAGTTAGCACAGATCTCCGATCAACCTAGCCAACAGTTAGACGGATGTCCTATCAATGTAACTGACTCTCTACAACAACTTTTGATTGATGTCAGTGGTTGATGCAAAGTTCTTTATAGCTACACGCTTCAATGGATGAATTGAAAGTGGCTTAACACAAAACCCTAAGGCGTACAAGGTTTCAACAACCTTTATAAATAGTATATAAGTCATCTTAGGATCCTAGTGCATGAAGCCCAAGGTCGCCATGTCATCTAAACAAAATCTGAAAGTTTGCATAAACAAAGCTTGTTCGATTAGCTGCAATCAACCTTGCTGTCGAGGTTTAAGTGACTTCAATAGACTGGCTACTATCTAGACTTTTGTTGAGATAGCAGTTGTGGCACTGGTTTAAGAAATTCTTGAGTTTGTTTTGATCGTGTCTTCAATTAATACTACTTGAACACTTAATAAACACTCTTAACTAAGACTCAATTACATTAATAGTACCTTTTGACTCAGATATGCCAACACATACAAATTACGATCCTAACAAAATGATTTCACCATTCCGTTTGACTAACCATTTGAGATAAGTCACAGTTTATCACAAGTAATTACAAGTGGGCACACACACTTACATATTTTCGAAGGTAAAATCAAATTATGCACTACGGAACAGAGGAGATTTTATTTAATCCAAAGACCAATAACCACAAATAATCACATAAACACATAGAAGTAATGTAGCTTGAAGGTAATAAAGAAAAATAATAATAAAAGAAAAAGAAAAAAAACTTATGGGCTTAACATTTCTTAGTATCCATAAACGTCAATTTTTACATTATATTGGGCAAATAGAAGTTTGTATTAATACAGAACATGAAAATCAAGAATGGTTTCCAAGTTGTCTTAATACAATTGATCTACCATATAGAACACATATATTGTTGGGTCCAGATTCCAGAACTTATGATGAACTAAAAATCTAATGTCAGACATACAGATATGAATGAGTAATTAGATTACAGTAATGGCCACTTGTTTATGTAAAAGGTTTTGTTGTTTATGTTAAAGTCACTTGTCCATATGACTATCACATTGTACCTATTTTTTTAAATCACACCAAAATCATAGCAATAGAGAATACATATATTATTATAGATTATAGTACTAATTCTATAGGGTCATGTTAATAAGTACTCTTAAAACAATTATTAAGAAATCATTTTAGAAAAGTTTTTATCCACTTTTATGGTAAATTAAAATATCTATCAAAATATTAATTTTTTTTTCTCTTTTTCTATAAAAAAATTCCTTAAAATGGTTCACTAATAAAGGATCAATGCATGAAGATTTCTCAATTTCATAAAGCTATTCAACAAGCAGGCTGTGAATGTTGACCTACCATCACTAAATATTAATTAATTAATAGTTAAGGATGAAAAGCAGTCAAATGGATTATTGGGTGCTTACCTTATTGTCCACCTACGGAAGCTGGAGGTGGTGGAGGTTGACAGGTGTATTGCAAAAATGGTACAATTCGTACCTTAGATTACAACTAGGAAACAGTACTCTTCCCCCTTGTTTTCCATAACAACATATTGGAATACGGTTTATTGCTGCTTGAAGACACAAGTTGCAATCAGTGCTTGACAGGTCCGGTGTGCACTGTACAAGGCTGTACAGCGTTTGAAAAACAGAGATATTTACTTCGTTGGTCCCAAACTTCTTAGCACCGATTGGAACATCAGAGGCCTGACCTGCCAAGCTAGTCATCATGGTGTTCACTAGCTTATTAAACTGGTCCTGGTGGGTAATATTTTTCTCGTAGAGAAAGGAAACTGTAGGCCTTACGGTCAAACTAGAGAAAATAGACTCATTTGAGTAACGTACCATGCACACATCGTAACAAATCACAGCAACCTTTTCTGTGGAGCACTTGTTAGTGAGATATTCGGTTGCTGCGGCCACGCATCCTTGACAGACTTCAGAAATTACATCACCACGACAAATGTAGAGGCCGTAGACAGGGTTGGAGGTGTTTTGGTTTGTGGTGGTGTTGTAGAATTCGACGTTGCGTGTGGCGCTGGAGGAGAGTGAAGATAGGAGGGAGTTGATACCAGTTTGGTAGAAGCTATTGGCGCCGAACGTGGAGTTTTCACAGAAGTGGTATAGGTAGTTTGCGCCAATTGCGGGAGTCATCAGGTTGAGGAAGCTAAGTATGGAAAGGAAAACGATGGGAATAGAGAAGGGATTGAAGGAAGTCATTTCGATGAATCAATCAATCTCTTGCTCTCTACAACTCTGCAAGATGTTCAATAGTATTTTATGAACATTTTTTGGTGTGTATGAATGAGATATATATGTGTGTGTGTGTGTGTGTGTGTGAAGAGTGAACATGAAAAACATGGGTGGTGGACCTGGTGATATTGGATTAGGCGTCTGTCAGTATGTCGCAAGTCAACTGAGTCTCCCAATCAACTTTAACGCTTCAAAGTTCAAACTTCAAGGTCCTTTTTGGTGGAGAAATTTTCATATGCTGTGGCACCCAAACGTCAGCGAGAGAAAATGGCAAGAGAGTGCATAAGACCAATGAACCAGATACCGTACCCTTTTTGGAAGAGTAGGTCTTCCATTTCAAGATTTTAATACGAGTAATTGTAGGACAACAATCTTTACTACATTATTTTTCGTTAACTTATTTACTTGCCATGTAGGAAAAATGTCTATCTAAAATTCAAACACGTTTAAGTTAAAAAGCGATAAATTACATTGTTTGGTAATTCTACAACACCATTTAAAAGCGATAAATTATAATGTTTCATAACGTTAAAACACTGTTTGGAGCCCTCTTCATATAAAAGGAAACTAACCGCTTAAAAAAAAAAAAAACAAACAAACAAACAAAAAACAAAGATTGCTACACAGAGAAAGGAGAGAGAGATCGAGAGAAAAGAGAGAGAAATAGAGAGATAGAGATAGAGAGAAGGGCACCACTCAGATCTTCTACCATCACCATAAGGGCGTCACCTAGATCTGCCGTAAGCCTCCACTCACTATCCGACTATCGGAATCGCTACTGTTAAAAGTTCTGTTTTAAATTTAAAAATTTAGGGTTTTTGGTTTTTATTTAGAGAATCAATTGGGTGTTAATTATGATTTTGATTGGTATTTTGGGTCAGATTTGGTTTTGATTAATAGATTGGTATTTTGGGTCAGAAATAGAGAGAGCCGATGAAACAAAGAAAGGCAATATGAGTACACAGAGAGAAAGAAGCAGAGAAAGAGAGAGGCGATGAAATCAAAAAGTTTCATAAAACAATTTTGCAGACCCAAAACCTTGGTAGAAAGGTAAATAGAGAAGGCACAGAGTGGGGACTGGGTAGAGAAAAATCTGCCACCATCAGAGAGATAGGTCGTGTACCCATAACCAGTAAAGTTAATGTTTTTGTTTTTGTTTTTTTTTTTTTTTCTTTTCCTTTTCATTTTCAAATCTAGGAATTGAATATAATTTAGGTTTGGATTTCTTGGTTGAATTGGTTTAGATTTAGATTTTTTAATAATTTACTCAAGAATATGGATTAGAATAGGTTTTGTTTTGCCTATTTGGGTTGCATTCGTTTTGGGTATCTGCCTACATGCATGGTATTTCATTTATGTTTTTTTTTTTTTTAATTTTTTTTATAATTGATATATATTTCATTACCTCTTCGATATATTTTGGTTTCCTATGTTCTCTTCGTTCGTTTTTGTAAAGTTATTTGAGTGCTTATTTTAATAATAAAAATTAAAAATAATAAGTTTTTCCTGCAGTTGTCAATAAAGGCTACAGCATTCATTGATCACAGTGATTGAGGTATAAAATGCATTAGAATGAGTACCAAAATTAAAGGTAAGTTTTTACAAATTTTCCCCTTAATTTTCCCGGTTCTTAATTTATACTTTTGTTAACAAGTGGTTGATTTTGAATTTACATTTAAAAACACTGAAACATTGACACTTTTCAAATGGTGCATTAAGGAAACGTTTCAATGATATTTTTCACATTTTAATGATGTTCAGTCTCTCCGATAGGCACCTCTTCTTTCTCCCACCATTTTTCCCCTAATTTAAATGGTTAATTTGACATGCTTACTTTTTTTTTTTTTTTAATCTTTGTTTTCTATTATTAATTGTTGTGTTTGGTTTGGGGACACAACTTCAAAGCATAAAAACCTAGAACCATCTGAAAACCAAAACTGCAAGTTGTTTTTTATTTTCGTTTTACTTTCTGCTTCCAATTTGTGTTCTGTGTTTTCTTTATTTCATATATTTCTTTCTTTTTTGCCTTTCACTTTTCAGGAAACAGAGGTCTCTTCTCACAAAGCAAGTTGTTCTCCCAGGTCCAACACAGATTCTGATGTGTACCTCTCATTTCTTTCAAGACTTTGTTTGCTCAAGTAATCAATTTTATTGCTCTCCTAACTCATTATTATTCTCAACTTTATTCCCATCATCTATTAGAGTTTCAATTTTCATTTGATTTGGAATTTGTTTTTCTCAGATTGAAGTTGCTGATTTATGCCCAATATGTTTAGAATGGGAATTTAATCTAAAGTTAATCAATATGCACTTGAATAATGTCCAGGTAACTTTGGTTAGATATGGGCTCAAATTGCAAATTTGGAAGTACTAATACATACGTGTTTAGGAAAATTTTTTGTTACATTTGAATTTTACAAAAATTCATTAAGTGTTGTTTCTTTTATGTGTACACAAGCTGTTTGATAAAATTCTTAAGTGATATTTGTTGGCCTTTTTTATTCTCTTCCCCAGTGATGCTATTAGCCCAAAGCATCGACTCCTTCAAGGTCACTCTTTTCCTCCCTTTCCAACAAAATTGCATAATATAATTGTGATCGTTTTAACTTTTATTTAGTTTTACTAATTCTTTTATTTTCAAATTGCTTTTAGTTCAAGTATTGTTGATTTCAAAAGTCAATTTGGATTATAGGACTAAAATTTGCACCTAAGAATCAGTTAAATTGTTAGTTCGTTTTTCAGATTTCAATTTGCTTCGAATAAGGTTCCATTTCTTTATTTCAGCATGTTTTCTTTCCTTTTTTTCCCCCTTTTTTATTGTTGTGTTTGGTTGCAGAGAAAGTCTCTGATATTTTCAAAAGTATAATATGAGATTTTTTGATTGGTAGGTGGTTGACAACTTTCATTGTGATTTGATGGTTGGGTTGTGTACATGAAAGCTTCTTAGAAAGCAACTTGGCTATTGTTGGTGGCAGTGTCTAGTTAACGAGGAAGGATTGTCAAGATAATAAAAAGTTTCCACCTGTTCTTGAGTGTGAAAGGATTGTGGGCTGTTTTTTATTTTTTGGTTTTTATGGGTTTTCTTAATTCTTTCATGTTAAAGTTTATTGCATTGATTTTAGCAATGCTAATAAATTTTTTTGGGGGGAGGGTTTGTGTATAATATGATTGATAAAATTCCTCAATGAAGGAGTGGTACTGGTATACTATATATAGATTAAAAAAGAGTTGTAGCTGTAGTTTCCTTTATTTTAATTTTTGTTTGTTAGCCCACCAAGGAGATTAAATTTAATCTCAAACTATTGATATTGAACCATACTTTTATATTGTTATTTTGTTGTGAAAGTTTAATACGTAGAACAAGCTTCTTCTTCTTCTTCTTTTTGTGTGTGCATGTTATCTCATTTATAAAATCTACTAAAAATTGAAACTATCTATGTTTGGTATGGTTTTTGGAGCCTAGATAAGCCTGCTGTGAGGTAATAACTTAAAAAAAAAAAAAAAAAAAAAAAAAAAAACCATAAAACAGTAAGAAATGCTTCTGTCATTGATGATGGAATTTATATAGCAACTGATATCTATTGGTAAGCTATCTCGGTAAGTGAAAAAGATATTACAATACATAGTCTTCTATCATATAATTTACAGAAACTACGATTGCAGACTACAAGATGAGAAAGCATGGTTTGTTTGGCTTATACTAGAAAAACGTAGCAAAAGGCCATAATGTTTCTATGATTGAACACAATATGATATTTCGGTTTTGGTCTTTTTCTTTTTTTTTTCTTTTTTTTTTTTAATATTGTAAGAGCCTATTGCATTATCAATTGAGAATTGGTTATGTCAAGGATATTTAAAAAAGAATTTCTAACCCATTAGATTGAGAAGTCTTTTTTACTCATAAGCCTAACTTTTAGCTACTTCTTGAAGTATTTTTCTGTAATGCTTGGTTTTTATTTATGCAGTAAGTTTTGGATTTCTATTGCTTTAGTTTCTATAGGTCACATTTGATTTGTATGTGCAATTTAGTTTTTTAATAAAAGCTTATAGAAATTTCAATTGGTAAATCAATTTCGCAAACACATTTATGTCTTTGATTAGTTTTGGTGATAATATGTTTTTTCTTTCAAAGATTTCCTTTTAAAAATATTGTTTGCTAATTTGTGGGTTGAAAAAATAGAACTTGAATAGTTTTTTTTTTTTTTTTTTTTTTTACAGAGTTGTTCTAAAATTTCCCACAGCCAAGGTGGGATGCAAAATTGGGTGTGGATACTTAGCGTGAGGTCATTCACAGCGAAAACTCCAACCCCTATGCCTTGGAATTTTTTTAAGAGCATGCTCTGTAAGTACTTTTATTCTGTTTTGAGATGATTAAAGCTTTATCATAATTATCTCATTGGAATTTTGGCATGGTTAAAAAAAGGGGCAGTAGGGTATATAAATGTGCACATGCATAAATATTTGTATGCATATATATGAGATGGGTTTAAGTTACGCCTGGTATAGCTCTTGTAAAGTCATCTTTTTTACACCATAGATTCATAAGAGATCTAACAGCTAAAAAAATATCATTAAATGCTATTGATTTCCACCTCATGATAATTAATACTAGCATTTTCTCTTTCTTTATTTATTGTTTTTTGCTTGATTAAAGGGCACACTGCCACTTTAACAACTTGCATTTCTATACTTGAAAAAAAAAAAAACTATATGAAACAAAAAACTGAAGTGGTGGCTTGAGTGAAGTTAATGACTCGCTAAAGTGGGTTCTTGCTTGAGCGAGCCACAATCAGCCAAGGAGTGAAATCTCTTCTCAAAAAAAAAAAAAAAAAAAAAAAAACCAAGGAGTGAAATCTCGAGTTGAAGGAAAACGTAACTTATAATGTAGCTTGGTTGAACAGAATTACTTTTTGCTCGAACGAGATTCTTCCAACGGAATACCACGGAGAAGCTTCAAGACAATTTTCGGACCAAGAAATCAAATTGCAATGTCACGGATATTTGCCAATCCAAATTCTATCAGTTTCAACTTAAACCATATATAGATTCAAAAGTTTAAAATTAAACCCTGATGTTTATGATTGTTACAAATTACTGAAATTAAAACTTACAGATTTTTTAGTTTCAAATTGAACCTATACTCTTAAAATTTATTAATAGGTACTTAACTCCTATAAAATCAACACTATCAAGAACTACACTCAATTTTTACTCCCTTGGCATGTCAACCTCTAGCACAGGTAACAAAAGAAATAAGGAGAGAGTTAGTTCTAGTCTAATTGAAAATGAACTTGTTCTTCTCAATCGATCAAATAAAAAATGAACTACTATTTCCAAGCACTTAGCTAAAGTTACTTGACCATTCTATTTCACACCGATTATCTATCTCAAATATTTTTCTTGTATATTTTACTTTTTTTCAAGTATAGAAATGTAAGTTGTTAAAAATGGCAGTGTGCCCTTTAATCAAGCAAAAAACAATAAATAAGGAGAGAGAGAAAATACTAGTATTAATTATGAATGAGATGAAAAGTAATAGCTGTGGGGTTAAAAGACCAAATTCGGCTATTGGGCCTTTGGCCCTATTTGAAGATGTGGGTATGTCCGAAGAGGAATAAACGATTGAGAGAGACCTCCAAACAGAGAATCACATAAGGAAATGATTGAGGAAGATAGTCTGAGGAGTGTATACTCATCGGACTAGAGGAATATCGGTCAGTCCAATATCTAGGCAGTTTGGGTGAACTTCCAGGAAGTTCCAACGATAATGATGAACTTCATGTACGCATAAAGATGATAAGAATGGAGAAATATCTAAAGCAAAAACTGCTACCACCGCATTTAATGCCCTGCAGCAACTCTTCTGACCGCATTTATGTGTAGAAGACCTCTGAACAGTATGATCTCAGTGCCTACCACTCATAAAGAGCCAAAGAAACTACCTGATGGGACAGGTACTCAAGTGAATGCTTAGATGGGTAACAAGTGTACGGAGAAGATGTTAGGAAAGAAGATTATATAAATGTAAGAGACCCCTCACAAGGGGGGAATCGGAGAAAAAAGAAATAAGGAGAGTTTACTGTAGCTCCAAGAATGATATTGACCTTTCAAACAATAATACACCTCTTCGGACAACAGTTTATGTAATTTTCGAGCATGTTTTTTTTATGTTGACTCACATTTTTCAACCTTGATTAATTGTTACTTATTTCACAAACAACCCAGTTCTTTCACCCACTCTCTACAAATTCATTGTATTGGGCTTGTTGGGCCGACACCTAATCTCTTGTGGGCTTGGGCCACAAATCCTATCCCTACAATAGCATTTAATGATATTTTTTAGCCGTTAGATCACTTACAAATCTATGGTGTAAAAAATGTGTAACTTGAACCCATCTCTCTCTCTCTCTCTCTCTCTCTCTCTCTCTCTCTCTATATATATATATATATTGTTTCTTTAGCCAATCTGATTATTTTGGTTTTGATGTAATAATATTATTCTTACTTATCAAAAAATATATATATATATATATATATATATATATATATATATATATATATATATTATTCTTATTTTTTCTTTTTGGAAGGCATAACAAATTGAAGATATACTATATGATAGTAGGTCTAAAACGAAACTAAAAAAATTAAACTAAAATCAAAGTAGAATTTTTATTCATATATATATATATATATATATATATATATATATTGTTTTGCTTTCAAAGTTGGCTAAATTAATAATGTCTATCATGTGTTGGATGGAATTCATGATATATGTAGGATAGTGGGTCTAAAACAAAATTAAAAAATTAAACTAAAATCAAAGAAGAAATTTTATTCATATATATATATATATATATATATATATTGTTTTGCTTTCAAAGTTGGCTAAATTAATAATGTCTATCATGTGTTGGATGGAATTCATGATATATGTAATGGTTAGTGAAACTCATTTGCTGTTTCATATATCAATGTTTAGTATTTTTAAAATAGGCAAATACTTCCATTCTTCATACTTTTATAATAGGTCTTGATGCCTACAACGTCCCATTAAAGATTATGCCACTTAGTTTAGTGTTTTGAAGTGCATTGTTTTCCCATAACATTGTACTGTAACAAGAATAAATCAAGATGTTGGTTATTGTGTCTTTTATATCACAGAGGTGTAACAATGTATATTTTCTTTTTTTGTAAACAATCAATTTACGTATTTGCAAGCAAATTTAGTAAGGACAAGTGAAATGATTTGTTGGTGGTAATGTAGTTGAGAAGATTTTGGATTCATAAGTCAACCCTTTTTTTTTATTATTTTAATGTGAGCTAATTTAATTTTTTTATTCAAGGTTTTCTTATATAATGTTCAATATACATTTGGCATGCAATCAAACAGATTCATTTCAAATTGAATAAATTTGTTATTTCAATTGTTTTCAATAACTGAAATTTAGTTTGCTTTTGGACGAATTCTGTCAGTTCATCAGCAATAAAATAGTGTAGAAAACCGGGGTACAATGCACAATTAACTACCACAGGAAGATATTTTTAGTAGTTGGGAGTTGCTGTAGTGGGTGCCGTTATATTAAATTCAGTGTTTCTTCCAATGACTGCTATGCCAAAAAAAAAAAAAAGATAATTTGAAAATCCTCTAGAAGTTGAATTGGTAGCTATTTTGCATTGCTAGAATTTTGTTCATGAAGAACAGAAAAATGCTTATATTTTAGAAGGTTATTCAGGTATTGTTGCTTTAATATATGAATGAAAATAATTGATTATTTACTGAGTTTTGATTTTTTTTTTTACATATTCTGGAGTATTTAATAAAAACCCAATTTTTGGATATGTAAATTCAAGTGCTATTTGAGAAGAATAGAAAGTTGTTTATAACTACTGATAAATTTTTTTTAAATGTTGTTTGTGCAGAAATGGAAGTGTTTCTTTCAAAGTTATTTTTGATAAGTAATTAAAGTAGAATTAATAATCTATCTAAAGTGAAGGAAATGTCTATACTTGGTGAAAGGAAGAAATTTTACCTCTATTCTCTGTTAGTTTGGTGCAAAAAGTTAATAAAACAGAAAATATCCAAACTGCTTGATGTGTTTAAATTTTTTAAAGATGAGATTTTAGATGCTATTCCTCTAGCATGTATGTGCTTCAACTTTGGACATTAGTTTAATATAATTTTCTAAAATACCACTTGAATTACAACTTATCAAAAAATAAAACCATTTGAATTACAAGAACTATGTGCTTTTAATTATTAAAAAAAAAAATCTCTTGACACTATAATGCTTGACCATTACACACTTGAAACTTCCATAGTGGAAATTTGGTGGCTAGGATTGTAAGATGCATTCTTAGAATTCAAACTACAAAAGATTGAGCAAATTGTAACTTGGCAAAGAAAAAATATGAATTTATTTTCTTTTCCAATTTTGTTTTAGGTTCTTTGTTCTTTTATGGTTTTCAACTTTTCACAAATTTAATTTAGATGTTGTATTTCAATTGTTAACCATGTTTGATGCTTTATTTATTTATTTATATCTATTTAAGACTAGAACATCAATCTTTGGCATCTACATCCCAATTTGGATTTCCCTAGAAAGTGTAAGTCATTCTGTTGCTTAGTGCTAAGGCTATAAAAGATCTTATAATACTTATAAGTACATCAAAGTTCTTTTTTATATCAATTATGCTTTCTCTTATCAATCACTTACTTTCTACCAATAGAAATTAAAATATTGTTTCTTTGTATTGATACATTGGAATTGTACCTTATATTACTATTGAATATGTTCTCCTTACATGGAGCTCAAAAGGTTGTATTAGTTTCTATTATTTCAAAAGTTACATTTAAATAGGTCTTCATTATGCTATTGCCTCAAGTTGGACAACAATCACCCATTTAGCACACCAAAGAATCCATTTGAGGGGGTTCTACATATGTGCCATAGCTTTTGCAGGTGGCTAATGATGACTTAATTCATCCAAGTGAAACAGAGCTGTCATTTATAGTACATCAGGCCTAGCTAGAATATGGCTTTGCTCACTAGATCTTTTTTTGGTTAATAAGTACTTAGACTTTATTTTTTGCAATGAGAAATTTTGAACTTTTGACATTGTTATTGAACTTGACTCTACATCGCACAATTGTAATTTTTGTTTTTTTGAATTGAATGGCATTATTAAAACAAAGCCTTTAATAAACATATTAATTGTTGTATTTTATTGTATTGTTATGTCAATTTGATGGTATTTTAAATGTGTAAAATGTTCCCCGTGCATTGCGTGGATTAAATGCTAGTTATATATAATAGTGGAAGTTTTTTTCTATAACTAAACATGTTGCGATATAGGAAAAAAAATCATCTAACTTTCAGTCACGTTCACAATTAAAAGGAGAAAAATTATATTGTTTCACAATAATGACATTGTTTGAAAGTTTCTCAGTATATAATAAAAAACAATAACTATAATAATAACAAAACAGTTAAAATATGATCAAAAGGTCTGGGTCACTATTTTTTATCTCAAAAAAGGCCTGGGACACGGAGATACATAGAGAAAGAGGCAGAGAGGGCTGAAACTCAAAACTACAACGTCTGGTTTTGCTTTTTCTATATTGTCAATTTTTATAATTTTTCCATCATTTACAGGGCTCAAGAGATCTCTTGGATTTTTGGAAGAAAGGATACTAAATCCAGTAGGACAGCATAATTTTTTCTATGTTGTTTTTATTTTTAAATGAAAAAACAAATCTCTTCTTCGTTTGTTAATGCTTGATATAAAAAATTTTAAAAATAAATAGAATAAAGTGAGTATTGGAAGATACTGAAAAATAAATAAATAAATAAATAACATTCTTCTTTTGGTCATTGTTTTCCACGCATCTCCCAATATCCTACATCATGTTCCGCTTGCTTCTTCCCAACAATCCTTCCTCTGTTTTTTTAGTAGTAGCCAATATATATATATATATATATATATATATATATATATATATATATATATTTTAAGTATTTGACGGTTTAACCCCATTTGTTAATATTGTAACTCAAATATCTCATATATCTACCGTACTTCTACAAAGCCAAGCAATCTAATTTTATAGAAAAAGTGAATATATCCAATCCTTTTTATATATATAATATATCCAATCCCATTAGATCACAGCATAATCAATTTTTTATTTTATTTTAGAGTTTAAACACTAATCTTTATCTTAATCAATGTATTAATAAAATTATAATAATTGATAAATATACAAATATGAAAAACAAAAATTAAATGTGATTCAACTTGTAGGGAGACAATTTTACGGCCCAAGATATATGGGATCTTAGCCCAGTGAGCACAGTACAATAAATTTGTAGAGAGTGGGTTGAAGAACTAGGCCCTAATGAATTTGACAATGACTAGTATGGATTTAAAAGATGATCATGCAAGTACAAGGAGAATAGGATTGAATGAATTCACTATCCGAGGAGGTATTTTGTCATATAAATTAATAACAGTTGAATGCGAGTGCAATTCTAGTTACTACAGTATTCTTTTTCTATTTTTCCGATCCTCTTTTCTTCAGGGGTCTCTCACATTATATATCACTTCCTGTTGATCTGGACCTTCCATTTGTCAACCGTCTAAACCACTACTCGAGTACTCGTCCCATCAGACACCCCTTATGACTCTTTGTGAGTTGCAGTGGCCAAGAAAATGCTGTTCAGGGATCTTCTCCACATAAATGCGACCAAAAAAGTAGTTGCAGTGCATTTAATGCGGAGGTAGCATCTTTTTCTTAGACATTTTTGGGTTCCCTTCTTTCTCGTGTGCTTAAGAGGCATGCTTCTAACATTGGAGCTTCTATTGAAGTCATTTCCGTTGCTAGAATACATATCTAAGCTATGTTTGTTATGGCCGAGGAGGTAGCCCTCCTTGGACAAACTTCTACTCCCTTTTCTTTTACTCCTGAGGTACTGAACTGGAATCCTTCAACTATTTGTCTCTCCTCAGTCATGCTAGCGTCCTCGGATAAGGCCCAAGGCCCAATATACCGTTTTTGGCCTTGTCCCTACACAACTATTTCTCTATAGATTTTCTTTCTACATGTAAGGATTTATTTGTTTTAATAAATTGAAGGTTAATGTGTTGTATTTTGAAAATAGGTTAATGTTAAGTGTTGTTGAAAAACAAAATCGAAAGACATTGCTCCATTAACTTCTCAACTATAGCCTTAATAAACTGTAAATGATTTTTTTACAAAATTTCTAATGTAGTGAATTTTTATACAATTTTTAATGTAAAAATTTCAAGAGTTGTCACATTGATCTATGATCTATCAACTCCTTCATAATATCTTGCATAAATATTTGTACATGCAATTCTAAATAATTTATAATTCATTTGATGCTCAAAATAATGTTAATTTATATATAAATTATATTGCAATTACAGCAAAGGCATTATGCGTCACTATTTTATTGGAAAAATGCATTAATCCAAAACAAGCATAAAGAATTGATTACAATAAGGACAAACGAATGGATCTGCAACATTACTTTGAAGAATTTTAATGTATTGTTATGTGAAGTAGATTGAATTTAAAATATGTAAAATGTTTCCGTATATTGCGCAAATTAAATACTAGTATATATAAAAAGAGAGACCTCATATGGGCACAAATTCATAAACGAGTATATTTTCTTCTCCTTCCAAGTAAAATCCCAATAGCCTTGGTAAATTTTTGTGTTGAAGTTGGGCTACTACTACAACTTCATTCTTAAATTCTTCAACACCCTATCCAGAGCTTTTTGATAGCCTCTTTACAGCTATCTCTTGTCCATTAGAAAGTGTTCCCTAGAAATATATATTAACCAATATTTTTACTTTGTATATTACAACGTCAAGAGCATTTGATATTAAAATTACTCATATTTCTATGTGTTTAATTTGTTCTTATACCTAAAAAGTGTTGTCCTGAAATAAAATAAAATAAATTGGGTATTCTAATTTTACACCTTGTAAACCTGACCAAATCCACCTTCACCAAGCTTGTTATCCTCCGAGAATTTGTTTGTGGCACTTTCGATCGTAACAAAGTCAAATTGCAAGGACTCTACAGTTATAATATCATTTGCAGCTACAAATCAAACAATTAAAGTAAGATATTACACTACAAAGAGCATTGTTTTCAGACATTAGGACATACAAGACTCTTGTATATATCCGATTTACTTATTCTTTACCATCTGCTTCTTCTAGAACGTTGTTCTTCTTCTTTCCTCTCCTTGTTAGGAAAGA
Organism: Quercus glauca; assembly: GCA_023736055.1. Lineage (NCBI taxonomy): Eukaryota > Viridiplantae > Streptophyta > Magnoliopsida > Fagales > Fagaceae > Quercus > Quercus glauca. Next base: position 85,117,120 of record CM043319.1, on the reverse strand, counting down.
GCAATCCACAATGAATAGAACCACGGCGACTGAAATTGGAGCAACTGTGGCTACTATCGTTGCTGTTGACAGTTTGATTTTTCCTACACAAATACCATCTTATGATTACCAAATGGGCTAGTGACATGCTAAGAGACTAAATTTACTATTTCCTATCAACTTAAATTTTTGGGGCATGTGGTAGTTTATCAGAGTATTAGAGGTACTGTCACCATTTTCCATCTGCTTAAACATTTGAGATAAGTTATGGTTCTTTCTTCTTTCTTCTTTCTTCCTCAAGTACAAGCGGGCACATCCTTTTAATGGTAAAATCAAAGTGATGCACTACGTAACAGAGGAGATGTTATTTGGTCCAAAGACCAATAACCACAAATAATCACATAAAAGTAATGTAGTTAAAAAAAAAAAAAAAAAAAATGGACTTGACAGTTGACACTCCTTAGTATCCAAAAAAAGTCAATTTTTACATTATTTTGGTAATAAAAGTTTTTATTAATATAGAACATTTCAATTCTTGAAAATCATGAATTGCTTCCTAGTTGTGTTACAGTCCTAGTACAATTGATCTTCCATATCAAACACATATATTGGCGGGTCCAGAACCTATGGTGAACTTGTAATATAATGTCGACATACAGAAATTAATGAGTAATTAGATGACTGTTAATGGCCACTTGCTTATGTTAAAGGTTTTGTTGTTTATGTTATTAGCCTACCGGTCATCATTGCAACTCAGTTGGCCATATGACTATCACATTGTACCTAATTTTTTAATTCACGCCAAAATCAATCGATTCAAACCGATAGAGAATACATATTATTATAGACTATAGTACTAATTTCATAAAGCTCTTCAACAAGCATACCGTGAATGTTGACATACCATCACTTAATATATGGTTAAGAATGAAAAAGTAGTCAAATGGGATATTGGGTGCTCCACTTGACCTTCTTGTCCACATACAGAAGCTGGAGGTGGTGGAGGTTGAAGCCCAGGCACTGGCGATGGCGCTTCTGGTGTATAGTCAAAATTGTAAATTGCACAATTCGTACCTAACATTACAACTAAGAAGCTGATGTAATTCAAAATCTACAATTTAATTTTTGTAATTGTTTTTTATTTAGACCTCTGTATATTCAGATTGTTTTAACCTAATATAATAGCCAAGTAGTTACAAGGTATATTATGCAAATCTAGGTTAAACAAAGACAATTATATGCAATAAAGTGGAATAGTAAAGAAAGACAAGCGATATGATAACCCAGGAAAACTAATGAAACCGTCCAATTTTAAAATAAAAAAACCTAAAGATGATTTAACCTAAACTATCCATAAAACAACAAATTCACTAAATAGAATGGAAGTGTTTATAATAGATTTTCCCCTAAATCTAATGCTGCCTCTTATAGTACTTACTCACGTAACCACACACAGCTACAAATCCACAGACTCTTCTATTTGAATTTGTTGCACACAAACACTCCAATTTGTGACTTTAAGATCATCAGTAGTAGTTGATCTTGTATGCTGTAACTTATCTCCACCGGTTCATGCAATATAAATCTAATCTCCAGTAGATGCTTATCGAGATAGAAGGTTACAGAACTTTTCAAATCTCATAGGAGTAACTCACAAATCTCTAAAAACATGCATTAGGGTTTTGCTTTTATACCTAGCAGTGTTGAACTCAAACCCTAAACATTTCGCAGGCTTTCAAACTTTATTTAAAACCTACAGAAAACGCATCTTGATCAGTCCAAGGAGTCTCTCGATCAGTCGAGCAAGGAAGATTTTGAATTCTTCTTTCTTCAACTTGACTATTCTTGAATCTTGACTTGAATCAACTTTAGCAATGTCTAAAACAGTTCTAAGACACAAATATCTTAAACTATACATGTTTTTGTACTCGGTTTGCCAACATACATAAAATTGGAACCTAAATATTTAGAACCTAATAGTAATTATTTAATTTTGGTATTTTTATGTAATTTTCATTATTTTAGGCTGGGTCTGGCTTACCTCCGGTACTTTTTTAACTGGAAATGTCATTTTTGTTTTAAATACACAATAGCAAGTAATAGTAAGTTTTAATCTCCACATTTTATTTAGTTAGTGGGTGATGTGGCAGTTTCTCATTAAAATAAAAGGAGATTCCTGTTAAAAAGTACTGTAAGTAAGCCAAACCTTTTTAGATTTAAGTTATTTATTTCCTTATTTTTAGGTGCTTTTAAAGTTTTTTAAGTCAAATTTGACTCCTATTATGGTTAGAAATTAATTAAGAGTTATTTTAGAATATATTTTCTTGTCTGTCAAGTTTTACAGAGCCCTTAAATAGGTCCCTAAGTCTGTAAACGTTATTTAAAACAATTATTCAATCAATAAAATTTAGACTTTTATCTTTCTATTTTATGGTAGATTCCAAGCCCCTTTCTCCTTGTGAATTCAAGGACCCTTGTGGATTCAAGGAGCCCTCGTACATTCAAGGTTATTTTCATAAGCAAACATTTTTTGTTTCCTGTTTTCTAGAAGTAGACGTGTTCAATTTCTTAATGCTTCCGCATCCCGCATCAATTGGTATCAAAGCCTTGACTTACCCTGGTCTGATTGCTAACCAGCAAGATGGTAACCACCACAACGACGACGATGAATAACTTAGCAAGTATTATGTGACGTACAACAAGCACTCACACATATCTTTGCTAGGATGGCGCCATTGGAGCATGGAAACAATAGGGATAATTGCCGCGGAGACATAACTCATGGGCAACCTATTGGTAAGCAAATTTCATTTAGGCCTTATAAAAGAATTGCAAGTTTTAATGGTTATTTTTATAAATATGATTTTCTTGATTGGTTACTTGATCTAGAGGATTTATTTGACTTTGAGAATATTTATTATGAGAGAAATGTTAAACTTGCTTTGTATAAACTTAGTGGGTATGCCTTACATTGATGGGAAAGAACATAGTCTAATAGAATTAGATGAGATAAAGACAAAATTCATTTATGGCCAAGGATGAAAAAGATGTTTGCTATCAACTTTTATCCTGTGGATTGTGATGAAATCTTGTCATATACAAAACAAGATTATTATTGGCCAAGAAGTTCATACATGAATTATTTTGAGGAGCCATATATTCCACCATTAAAGGAAGAATTGCATGTTGAAGAAAATATTGTTCTTGAAGGTTATGTAGAAGTCAAAGAACAAAATATAGAGATTTCTGAGAAAATTAATGAAGTCCTTATTATGAACAAAGATCCTAAAATCAAGATTATTGTGGAAGAGAATAATTAAGATCATATTATATATAAAGAGCTTAAAGTCGAGATGGTAGAGACCATTGAGAAAGAAATTGAAGAGGAAAGTTTCAAGGATCTCAATGAAATCAAATCATATGATTGTTAATCTCAATATCCTTTTATTTTGGTGGTATTCGATACACCGAAGTTTATTGATTTTATTGGGGTTGATAGATTTGATTCAATTGTTAGTTCTTATTTGGTAAATATCTACAATTGCATGAAGATCAAGAAAAAAGAAATTCAAGTTGATTTGTTTATTCCATTGATGAGTTGTAGGTATGGAAAGAAGATCAATGGGCTCAAGCATTCAAGGTATTTGTTTATTTGGAATGGAAGATTTCAAATTTCTAAGACAAACCCGAGGACGAGTTTGTTTCAAGTGGAAGAGTCTGATGTAGAACAGAATCTACAAAATAATTTTTGTAATTATTTAATTTTGATTATTTTAGGTATAGGTTATTTATTTCCTTGTTTTTAGGTGCTTTTAATACTTTTTTGGTTAAATAGGTATTAATTAGGACTTTTTTTAGAATATATTTTCTTGTTTGACAAGTTTTACGGGTCCCTTAAATAGGCCCCTAACTTTGTAAACATTTCATTAGAGATTATTATTAATAAAAATTTAGACTTTTGTCTATTGTTTTCTCTAGTGAATTCCAGACCTATCACTTTGTGGAATCGAGGAATCCTCGAGGATTGGAAGTTTACTACCAAAAACTAACATTCTAGTTTCTGTTCCATCAAAAAGAGCATTGTGTATACTTTCTTCAGGCTTCCGCGACATCAGAAGCAATACTATTGCTCCTTGTTTTCCACCATAACATATTGGAAGACGTATTATTGTCGTTTGAAGACACAAGTTGCAATCAGTGCTGGACAGGTCCAGTGTGCAATGTACAAGGTTGTACAGCATTTGAAAAGCAGAGATATTCACTTCACCGATCCTAAACTTCTTAACACCGATTGGAACATTAGAGGCCTTACTTGCCAAGTTGGTCATCGAGGTGTTCACAAGCTTATTTAACTGGTCTTGGTTGGTAATATTTTGTGTGTTCAATAAGGCCACTCTAGGCCTTACGATCACAGTAGAGAAAATAGGCTTATTTGGGTAATGTATTATGCATTCATCGTACCAAATCACAGCACTCTTTTCTCTAAAGCACCTTGTGGTGAGATCTTTGGTTATTGCGGCCACGCATCCTCGACAGTCTTTAGAAGTTACATCACCACGGCAGAGGTAGCGGCCATAGACAGGATTCGAGGTGTTTTGGTTTGTGGTGGTGTTGTAGAATTCTAAGTTGCGAGTGGCATTGGAGGAGAGTTGTCATGACCCAAATTTCGTAAAGCTTTAAAACTTCTTTACTTTCAAACTTTGTAAGTTTAACAACCAGGTTGAAACTTAAGGTATTTGTGTAAATATTACATAACTAGATGTTTAGCAAAAACTCTTATTTACAAACTTAACCCCAAAGACATACAATTGGGACCAAATGGACCAAATACGAACAAGGTGGACCGAATCAGACCATCGTAGACCGAATAAGAATGAATAGACTGAAGTGGACTGAATAGACTAAATATGACCAAAGTGGACCAAATGGCTCGAATAGGACTGAAGTGGACCAAAGTAGATGAAATGAACTGAATAGGACGAAATAGAACCAAAGTGGACAGAATGGACCGAATAGGACCAATGTAGAACAAAGTGGACAAAATAGTACTAATATGGACCGAATAGAATCAATGTGGACTGAATGAACCGAATATAACCAAAGTGGACTAAATAAGAACCAATGTACCGAATTGGACTGAATAGAACTTTAGTGGATGGAATGGACTAAATAAGACTGAGTGAACTGATTAGGACCGTATGGACCGAATAGGACCAAACTAGATTGAAGAGGACAGAATAGACTAAATTGGACCGCATGGGATTGAAATAGATCTATTTGGACCGAATAGAAATTGTTTAATTTTTTTTAGAGAGAACAAATTATCTTCAAATAATTTTAGAGAAAAAATTACACATTATATCACAATAAAAAATAATTATGTATCCCTAAGCATCATGTGGGTCTGCGACTAGTTCTTTTATTTTCAAAAGTCTTGTAGTTTAATTGGTTGACAACTCTTGGTGTTTCCAACCAAGACATTTAGGGTTCAAATCCCCCTACCCCTACGACCACAAGAGTGAGTGCCAAAAAATTCACATAAAAGGTTTACAATAATTTATGGTGTCTCCACGTATGACCCGCACATTGGAAATTTCCAATATACCCTTACAATTACTGGGGGTGAATTACCCTAAATTAGAGACTGTTACTTCCCATTGAGAATATGAGATACTATCTCTAACAAAAGGGTCGAGACCATTGTGACCGTGTTGGATTTTCACAAATATTAACATTTCTTGCAGTGAGAACATCCAGTATTATGCTCTTTGAACGGTTTTAGACCCCTTAAACCAACCAGATTGCGTAGCCTAGATTAATTAGCCAAGTTGTTACTTAGTCAAATTAAAAAATTCTAGGTTAAAACAATCAAACAATCATATCATGCATATAAAACATATAAAGCAGCGGAAATAATAAAGAACACAAGATATGATCACCCAGGAAACCACACGGAAAAACCTGGGGAGGATTTTACGCACCGATCCTCAAGGCAAAACGGAATCCACTAAGAAAGAATTGAAGTTCTTACAAAAGGACTTACAAGCTCCCCGCTTGACTTCCTAATGCTACCCACCAGTAAAACTTCCTGACACGACCACGCACAGGCTCCGAGTCCACGGACTACTTCTTTCTTTGAATCCCTCAATCAGCTACAAGCACCCACGCTTGATATTCTTTAAGCTTCAAAGGCAGCAACCAAGTTGATCATCAAGATGTTGAAGTGATCTCAATCTTGAAAACCCTAAGCTTTGTGTAAAGGAAAGGTCCTCTAGATCTCACAAGAGATTTACACAAAACAGCAATGTATGAGCAACAATACAACTTGTGCAACTTTTAAAAACGTGGCTAGGGTTTGCCTTATATACCTAGGGCAAAAACATAAAACCCTAAACGTTTAAAGAGTTAGGGCTGAGTTGGAAATTCTACAGAAAACGCATCTGGGCCGATTTTTTATCGATCGAGTCTAACCTTCAATCGATCGAGCCAGGCCGAAATGCCCCAATGCATCTGCAGTCACTCGATTCCAACTTTACAATATTTTATCAACTTTGAGCAAGCCTAAACAAGACTAAACACATTGTTTTGATCATGGTTTGCCAACATTACAAATTAGAGTTCTAAATACATAAATTCCTAAACCTTTAGAACCTAACACTCTTGATTACAAGTGAATCCTTCCTCAATATCAGCGTGCTTTTTTCTTTGGTTAAATAGCCAATTGGTTTTTTTTTTTTTTTTTTAAATAGTTTCAACCTGTGACATCTACTCCTGATAATAGTTATTATCATCAAACTAACACACGAATCAATTTTTAGTGTAGACAGGGATTGAACCCCATTCAACCATCAGATATTTTACCTTTTTTTTTTATTTTTTTTAGAGAAAATATTTTACTAGTTGAGCTACCTGAAACCTACAATAAATAAACCAATTGGTTATTTCATTGTAAAAGTAATGCCACATAATTTTTTTATAATTACTAACATGAGATGCTGAGATTGGAAGTTTGAAAAATATTTTTACTTCGATCCATCAGTACTAATAACACATTTATTACATACAATCAAAACAGCTCATGTCAATGATTGTAAAAGATATTTTTAAAAATGTAATGGCCTTAGACTCGTTGTACAAAAACCCAAATAATTTAATGTCTTAGCTTTAAACTTTATGCCCACCCGTTTGCAAAAAACTTGTGCATTCCTTGCTTCTGTAAACTATCGAGCGTGTGGTTCAGTAACAGATTCTTCATTGACAGACCATGACATGGACATGCTAGTAGATTATAGAAGAAGTAATCTGGACCGACGAGGCGAGCCTTCAATGACGAGTATACACTTCACTGACGACTCTGAACATTTCATTCAATACCATCAATAAATGTCAGGAGTGGTTACAAAACCAGTCGAACAGACCGTTGGGACAAAATTAAAGCCATATGACGAGGACGAAAAACGTTACCCAGAAGGACATTAAGAACCACTATAATTACCCAACGGCTAGAGACTACAACAACATATATAAAGCCCTCACACGCCCCAAAGAAAAGGTATGAACAGATTGAGATTGATACTATCTTGATTGCTTATTCTTGAGTAATTCTTGACACTAACTTTAGCATCGGAGACGTTGTGGCAGGCACCACACCGGTGACCGACGTTGAGAAACATCTTTTGCAAGAGGCCAAAGATCGAATCTGTCTACGTTCATTGACTGACGAATTCACACTTCATCAGTTTGGCGCCGTCTGTGGGAAACGACATTTTCGTGTTCAAACTCGAAATAAGTTGTTTCCGATCAATTATTCTTCTTAGATGGAGTCCAATCAAGATTCTACAACCCTAGCTCAGCAGGTTCAGGCTCTTGCCACCACAATTGAAGAATTGACTAGGCAAAACCAGGAAATGAAGCTACGGCTTCAACAAGAGGAGAATAGGTCCAAGGGAAATCAGGAAGACGAAGGGGACAGCCATAGAAGGAGTGACCCTCGACGGCCCACCACTCTAACCGAGCAGAACTCAGACCTACTGAGGGAGATGAGGAGGGAAATGGACGAGCTTAGGAACGCAATCAAGGAGAAAAAGAGCGAAGTGTGGATCGAATGGTCCGAGCGACGGATTCACCGTTCACAACAGCAGTCTTAGATTGTCCAGTGCCGTCAAAATTTTGGTTACCTCAGCTCGAGCCCTTCGATGGGCTGAAGGACCCTCAAGATCATCTGAACACCTTCAAAACAACCCTGGGACTCCAGCAGCCCCCAGATGAAATATTGTGTCAGTCCTTCCCAACCACACTCAGGGGAGCTGCCCGAGAATGGTTCATTAAATTGCCAACATCGTCCATCGACACATTCGAGCAGTTGAGCAACGCCTTCCTACGTCACTTCATTGGAGGACAGCGACCAAAGAGGACTGCGGACCACTTGCTCACCATCAGACAAGGAGAAAAGGAAACTTTGAGGTCGTATGTAAAACGTTTCACAAGGGAGACACTGGAGGTAGACGAAGCCGATGATAAAGTGCAGCTGACGACGTTCAAGGCAGGGTTGAGGTCTAGGGAGCTCGTTACCTCACTCGCAAAAAACCCCCCAAAGACGATGGTTGAAATACTCCTTAAGGCGCAGAAGTACATGAACGCTGAGGACGCGTTGGCTACTATCAGGGACGGAGACAGACCAGGGGACAAAGGAAGGAGAGAAGACGACTGTAGAGGATAAAAGCGGGACCGACCGGATCGTCGAACCAATGACGGAGTCAGAAGGAAAGACGATAAAAATCCACGAACGGTAAAATTCACTCCTCTCATTATGCCTGTTGACAAAATTTTAACACAGATTAAAGACGAGCACTACCTTAAGTGGCCACGACCATTACACTCATCTCCCAACGTCCGCGACAAGAATAAGTATTGCCAATTTTATAAAGACCATGGCCATTACACCGAAGATTGTAGGGATCTCAAAGAGCAAATAGAAGAATTGATACGAAGGGGGAAGCTGCAGAAATTCGTGAAGAAAGGAGGGCACAATAAATTCCGAGATCAAAACAAAAGCCAACATGAGTCCTCGTCCAGAAGCGACGGCCGTCAGTCCCAACCTCCTCAAAATGTGATCGGGGAGATACAGACGATCGTAAGGGGGCCTACCACCGGGGGTTTATTCAAGTCACTCAAGAAAACACATAACGACAAGTGAATAGCGTCCATATGACAGCCCTACCAAAGAACAGACGAACTGATCAAGATATGACCTTCAATGAAAGTGACGCAAGAGGAGTGAAAGAACCTCACAATGACCCCTTGGTCATAATGCTCACCATAGAAGGGTTCAACACCAAAAGGATCCTCGTGGACAACGGTAGCTCTACCGATATCATTTACTTTCCTACATTCCAACAATTGAAACTGGATCCCGGAAGACTTTGTCCGTTTGATTCCCCCCTCGTCAGTTTCAACGGTGACAGGGTATACCCCAGAGGCATAGTGACGCTAACAGTAACCGTGGGAACGTACCCGAAGCAGTTGACTCGTCAGATAGACTTTTTGGTAGTAGACTGTCCCTCGTCCTTTAATGTCATCATCGGAAGGCCAGCACTCAACAAGTGGAAGGCATCCACGTCTACCTACTGCCTGAAGGTAAAATTTCCAATGGAAGATGGTGTGGGTGAAGTTAGAGGGGACCAAGTTCTAGCTCGAGAATGCTATCAGGATGTTCTAACAGCTAAGAAGAACCACACGTGGATAGTAGAAGAAAAAGAGGGAGAAAAGGTAGAAGCCCTGAAAGTAGTGGAGCTGATCGAAGGGGAAGCGACGAAAACAACCAGAATAGGGACGACCCTAAGTCCTGAGATGAGAACGAAGCTCATTTAGTTTCTTAGGGAGAACTTGGACGTCTTTACCTGGAGCCATGACGACATGTTGGGCATCTCTCCAGAAGTCATTCAACACAGGTTGAATGTGGACCCAGAGAAGAAGCCCATCAAGCAGAGGCGAAGAACCTTTGCGCCCGAAAGAGACCAAGCAATTGTTGACGAGGTAAGTAAACTCTTGAATGCAGGCTTCATCAGGGAAGTGTACTATCCAGACTGGCTTGCAAACGTCGTCCTAGTAAAGAAAGCAAATGGGAAATGGAGAATGTGCGTGGACTTCACGGACCTGAACAAGGCCCGCCCGAAGGACAGCTTTCCTCTTACAAGAATAGACCAGCTAGTAGACTCCACGGCCGGGCACAAGCTGTTGACATTCATGGATGTGTTCTCAGGATACAACTAGATAAAGATGGCTGGCGAGGATCAGGAGAAAACCGCCTTCATCACCAGTCAGGGGCTCTACTGTTACAAGGTGATGCCCTTTGGACTGAAGAACGCAGGAGCAACTTATCAGAGGTTGGTAAATAGAATGTTCGTCAAGCAGATAGGCAGGAATATGGAAGTTTACGTCGACGATATGCTCGTCAAGAGCAAGGAAGAGCTTGCACATCTGGATGACCTTAAGGAGACATTCGATACCCTCAAGCAATACCAAATGAAGCTGAATCCTGGTAAGTGTGTTTTTGGTGTTGCCTCAGGGAAATTCCTGGGATTCATGGTGTCTCAAAGGGGAATAGAAGCAAATCCTGAGAAGGTGCAAGCCATAATCAATATGGCATCACCCAAGACCGTCAAGGAAGTCTAGAAGCTCACAGGCCGGATTGCAGCTCTCAACAGATTCGTGTCCAGAGCAACGGACAAATGCTTGCCATTCTTTAAGACCCTGAAGCAAGCCTTTGAATGGACCGACGAATGTGAAGCGGCCTTCCAAGAGCTCAAGCGTTACCTTAGCAATCCACCACTCCTAAGCCCGTCCAAAGAAGGTGAAAACTTGTACTTATACCTGGCAGTTTCATTTATAGCCGTCAATGCGGCCTTAATTTGAGAAGAAAATAGAAAACAGCTCCCAGTCTACTATGTCAGCCAAGCTTTCCAAGGAGTTGAATTCAGGTACCCAAAGATCAAGAAAATCATGTTTGCGTTGATAGTAGCCTCGCGCAAGCTCAGGCAATACTTCCAAGCAAATCCAATCTTAGTAATGATGGACCAACCCATCAAGAAATCTATGAACAAGCTCGAGGCAACCAGGAGGATGGTCTAGTGGGCTATTAAACTCAGCCAATTCGACATGGAGTACCATCCCAGGACAGCCATCAAAGCGCAAGCTCTGGCAAACTTCATTGCCGAGTTTACCTATCCAAACGAGCCGAGCCTTGCCAACATGGACGAAACATGGGTGATACAGACTGATGGCTCGTCAGCCCAAAAAAGAGGGGGGGTAGGGGTCGTCATAACCATTCCTGATGGAGGAAAATTGAGATGTGGAGTTCAGCTAAAATTCCCAGCCACCAATAACGAAGCTGAGTACGAAGGAATTCTGACAGGTTTAAGGCTCGGAAAAGAGCTTGGGGGCCAGGAACTTGCTAGTCCAGAACGACTCAAAGCTAGTAATTGGGCAGATTAGAGGAGAGTGCGAAGCAAAAGAAGAAAGAATGCAGAAATACCTCAGGTTGACGAAACGCTTGACTCAAGAGTTCGAAAAAGTGGAGTTCATCCAAATTCCGAGAAGCCAGAATATGGCTGCAGACGAAGTTTCAAAAATAGCCTTGTCGGGGGAAACAGAATCAGAAACAGACCTGATGATGGAGATACAGAGAAACCCTAACATAGAAGAGATTTCAACATTCACAGTCCAGGGCACAAGCAACTGGATGACGCCCATCATGTCTTTCCTCCAGGATGGTCATCTACCTCAGGACGCAGATGAAGCTAGGAAGATCAAGAAGAGATCCGCTAGATTCACAATTCTCAATGATACCTTATATAAAAGAGGTTTCTCCATGCCTTACTTGAGGTGTGTTGACGAAGAAGAGGCCGAATACGTCCTGAAAGAGGTCTATGAAGGGATTTGCGGAGATCATGCGGGCCCAAGATCCTTGGTAAGAAAAATTGTGCGAACAGGTTACTTCTGGCCAACCATGGAAGATGACGCCACAAGCTTCGTCAAGAAATGTGACAAATGTCAGAGGTTCGAGAACATTCAACGGCTCCCATCAGAAAAGCTAACGATGATAACATCTCCATGGCCGTTTGCACAATGGGGAATCGACATCGTCGGCCCACTGCCTCAAGGCAAGGGTTAGGTAAAATTCTTACTAGTTGCTATTGATTATTTTACTAAATTGGTTGAAGCAGAGGCACTGGCGACCATCATCGAGGCCAGAATCCAGGGGTTCGTGTGGAAGAATATAGTTTGTAAATTCAGGATCCCACGGACAATCATATCGGACAACGGACGACAGTTCGATAGCCAGGGTTTCAAGGACTTCTGCTCGGGCTTGGGCATCAAGAACTAGTTCTCATCACCAAGCCACCCGCAGGCAAACGGACAGACGGAAGTGACGAACCGCACGTTACTCAAGATCATAAAAACCAAACTGGACGAGGCAAAGGGTGCTTGGCCGGAAGAGTTGCCTAACGTTTTGTGGGCTTACAGAACCACGGCTAGAACCCCAACGGGAGAGACCCCCTTTAGACTTACCTACGGTACAAAAGCAATGATCCCTGTCAAGGTGGGAATAACCAGCACCAGACGAGAAGCTTTCAATCAAGAAAACAATGACGACCTACTGCGAGTAGATCTAGATTGCCTTGACGAAGTCCAAGACAAAGCCTTCAACAAAATGACAGAATACCAGAAGAAAATAACAGACTACTACAACAAAAGGGTGAAGCTCAGGTGACTCAACATAGGAGACCTCGTCCTGTGCAAAGTGACCCAAGCAACCAAGGACCCAACTCAAGGAAAGCTCGGCCCCACTTGGGAAGGACCATACAAAGTCATTCACTACTCCAAACAATGCAGCTATCATCTGGAGTCTCTAGACGGGAAAAAGCTTCCAAGACCGTGGAACATCGAGCATTTAAAGAAATACCATCAGTAGATGTAACAGAAAGATGTATTCGTCATTAACAATCAATAAATGAATTATTCAGCTAATATTTGTGTGAAAACAGGTTGGCTAGGAGGAAATTCAAAACAACTAAGTAACAAGATTCCGCTTAGACGGATGTAAGTTACTGACGAATAAATCTACATAATGCCAAAAATGGCTAAGTAACAAGATTCCGCCTCGACGGATGTAAGTTACTGACGAAGAAATCCACCTAAAGCCAAAAATGACCAAGTAACAAGATTCCACTTAGACGGATGTAAGTTACTGACGAATAAATCTACATAATGCCAAGAATGGCTAAGTAACAAGATTCCGCTAGACGGATGTAAGTTACTAACAAATGTATGCATGCCAAAGTGGCTAAGCAATAAAATGCCAGAAAAGAAGGCTAAACGGCAAGATCATACTCTGACTGAAGTACACTACTGAAGACAAAAAAAAGAAAAAGAAAACAAACATAAGATGCTACAAAGATAGTGAACACGGCAAGCATGCATCAGATCAAATACAAGTAAGTACCAAAGAAATGAAATTAAAGCCTGAAACTAACAGGCAAATTACTACTGTTTTACTACTAAAGGCCCATAAACGCTGGGCTAAAAAAGCTGTTCTCAAAGTAAATGAAATTGTTCTGCAAATAGATTTACAAAGGCCCAAAACATGACAGGCATTATAAAAAATAAAAAAAAATAAAAAATAAAAAAAAAGCTTAAGTAACAGGTTCAGGCTTCAAAAGTCGGAGGGGCATCAACGGCCGTATCATCGTCAGCGAGGACATTTCCTGGGGCGTCGTCGACAGGAACCATAGATAGAGCAGCTTCGTCAGCGGCCATCTCTTTGTCCACTTCTTCCAGGTCCAGGCTACCAATATCAACGCCAATTGGATGCTTGACCATGTACCTTCGAAGAAGCTCAAAGCCTTTAAAGTACCAACTGAAGAGCAAAGTATTGTACTTGTCAGTAGTTTGAAAGGCCTCAACGGACCTAGCCGCGATGGTCTTCAACGATTCCTTGAAGCTTTGAAGCTGCTCATCCTTCTCCAGGTTCAGCTGGCGCTCAACTCTGAGGTCGTCACCTAAAACCTTGACCTTCTCCTTCAAAGTGGTAGCTTCGTCCATAGAGTCAATCAGGTTCTTCTTCAACTTTGAGTTTTCACTCTCCAAAGCTAGCGCCTTTGACGAAAGGGATGCCAGCTTAGCCTTTTGAGTAAGATACTCAGAGGCGATATGTAAGCTTTCTCCCAGGACCTGAAAAGATGTCTCACTTCTTCAGTAAAAAAAAAAAAAAGGGATTGCTCATGAAAGAAATAAAAGCACGTCACCTGGACAAGCTTGTGGACGTGGCCACCAGCTACTGTATTGAAAGGGACCCCAGAAAAAGCCTTCAAATCGTCAGCCGTCACGATGCTATGGGCCCTTTCAACAGCCAGCCTTTCATCCCCCCAGATCGTAGAGTGAGAAGCATCCCCTTTCTCCTTCTCCTTCTCCGACAGGCGTGGTCTCTTAGTGACGGGCGTAGGAAGCTCCTCCACCGAAGTAGATGGGGAAGTAGTCTTCGTCATCTCAGTACCGGAGACAAGAGGGGTAACGGAAGCAGGAGAGGTGGCAGAAGGGGTCCTCCCTAACACTCGCACTGCCTTTTTCCCTATATTCGATAAGGGCTCATCCTTCTTCGCCCTTATCTTTGCATACATCTCCTTGTTGAACTTTGATGTCATTTCTGTCGAAAGAAGAACGTTAGTCCCGAATAATAATTAAAAAAAAAAAGAAAAAAAAAAAGAGGGAACACTGACGAAGCTGGAACTTACTCTTTTTTCCTTCTATCTCAAGATTTTTTATGACAAAGGCAGAGGGCTTAGGCCCGAGGCAATAGAATGCAAGAGTTCTGGGATCAACTAGATCGTCCCAGCTCTCGATGGTCTGTGAGTATTCAATGGCCTTCTGCACTCGTTCCCGATACCTGCTCTTAAGCTTTGGTCGTCTCTTCACTAAAAAAAAAAAAAAGGGGGGGTTTAGTAGCCATAATAGTAAACACAACGGAATTCAAGGAACGAAGAAGAAATATTGACGCACCTAAAGTCGGGGTTTCCCACTGCTGACGTAACCTCGGGAGATCACCCCACAACTCGCCCGAAGGTGTCTCAAAATCATCCCCAGACACAAAGAAGAACCTGGATTTCCAATACCTGAAAGAGGACGGCAAACCCTTGACGATCCTAGTCCTTCTTTCCCAGGGCACCAATTCATAATACCCATGCTCCTTGGATGCCTTCAGACGGTAAAGATAGAAAAGCTCGTCCACCCTGAGCATGTCCCCGTCATTGGCAGCCAGCCAAATCCCCATACAACTCACCAAGATCCTCCACGAGTTGGGCATTAGCTGCCCGGGGGCAATACCAAAGCGATCTAAAAGCTCCATAAAGAAGGGATGGACCGGAAACCTCAATCCACAGACGAAGGCGGATTCATAAAAGCATACCTCGCCGGGAAAGAAGTGACAGGCCCGAGCCCTTTCACCAGGTAGACGAACCCTAACCCTATCTGGAAATTGAAATCTGTCCCTAAATCTACCTAGGGTTTCCGCATCCAACCCACACTCCTCCTCCAGAGCATAAAAAGCCCTAACTTCTCGAGGGTTAGAATGGGCTGTATCCTCCTCTACTGGGTTACCGCTAGACGATAACCCAGTCTCGAGTTCACTAGTCCTGACCACTGACATCGTTCTCCCTTCCCTCACTAATTTCTCAAACCAATCAACTGATTGACGTAGAAAAGGCACTAAATCAGCCAACGCAACGGCCAAACTGTTGCCCTCATAAAGAAAATTTTCAAGATAAGGAAAAGTTCCTAAATCCCCCCCTAATTAAGCAAAGAGAAATGAAATCGAAGGGCAATCTAACCTAACCTTAGAGCTAATGAGCATGGAAAGCTAGAAAAATGCAGAAAATAAAGAAGGAACTAAGGTACCCCAAAAAGAAGCTAAACAAAAGAGAAACAGCAAGGAAAGAATAAATAAAAGATCAGAAATTTACAACGATGCGAACAGGCAAGATAAACAGAAAGCAAAAAGAAGAACATACCTCGAAGAAGAAAGCCGTTGCACTGCGCAGGAAATTGCTGAGAAGAGAGGCGGAGAAGATGAAGACCAAAGCAATAATAGAGGTGCTTTTTCGAAAAAGTGAAAAGAAAATGATGAGAAGAGGGGAAGTTTAAAACCAAAGATTGGGAAGCTGAAAAACCAGCGGGAAAATCAATGAGACTCATCATGTGAAGCACTAACTCCCCCAATCAAAAGATGCCACGTAGGCCACAACCCAAAAGGAACCGCCGCAACACATTAAATATGGCTCAAAAACCCAACCGCTTACAGTCCAGAAACCTTTCACCTTCCTTGGTCAACACGACATGTCATGACGACCACGGAATCCGAGGGCAACTGATGGGACTGACGAAGTAGATTATAGAAGAAGTAATCTGGACCGACGAGGCGAGCCTTCAATGACGAGTATACACTTCACTGACAACTCTGAACATTTCATTCAATACCATCAATAAATGTTAGGAGCGGTTACAAAACCAGTCGAACAGACCGTTGGGACAAAATTAAAGCCACATGATGAGGACGGAAAACGTTACCCAGAAGGACATTAAGAACCACAATAATTACCCAACGGCTAGAGACTACAACAACATATATAAAGCCCTCACACGCCCCAAAGAAAAGGTATGAACATACTGAGATTGATACTATCTTGATTGCTTATTCTTGAGTAATTCTTGACACTAACTTTAGCATCGGAGACGTTGTGGCAGGCACCACACCGGTGACCGACGTTGAGAAACATCTTTTGCAAGAGGCCGAAGATCGACTCTGTCTACATTCATTGACTGACGAATTCACACTTCATCAGTCTGTGTTGCGAAGGAAAAAAGTTGGCTGTTGCGGTGCTAGTAGACTAACAGAGTGGCTATTAAGCGCAAGAACTATTGATGCCATAGTGGGTCTGTCAGCTGGATCCTTCTGAACACATAATAAGCCAATGTGAATGCATTTAATGGCTTCATCTATCAAATAAAAACCTTCCAAAGCTGGATCCAACAATTCCAAGGGCCTCCCATACCTCCAATGTATCCAAGCCTGCACATTTTATAAAGTAATGTTTAGAAAGTCATGCTACTAGTGGTGACCCTAGGCATTAAGAAAGGGAAACAAATTACACTATATGTTATATACTCACGTAGCTCAAGAGGTCCTCAGCCCCTTTTGATTCAAAGTTACTATTCTTTTTTCTAGTGATAATTTCAAGGACGAGGACACCAAAACTATACACATCAGATTTCTCAGAAAATCCCCCCTACATTGCATACTCTAGAGACATATAACCACTGCAAACCAACACCACAAATATAGTAGTGTTACTATATGACAATGAGGAACCTCATGATTATGCTCTTCAAGTTCAATGTTTCAAAATTACCTTTTCTTGCATTTTTTATAATTTTTTTTTCAGTGATTAATTACTTGGAATGGGAATTGAATAAATGCATTAATTTTGATGTTGCAAATTAGAATAAAAACCATTTGGAACTTACTATGTCCCCACAATTTTACTTGCATTTTTTTGAGTTTGATCAACTTCAACAATCCGTGCGATACCAAAATCTGAAATTCTTGGATTCATTTATGCATCTAACAATATGCTGCTGGCCTTTAGATCACAATGTATAATTCTAAGTTGAGAATCTTCGTGAAGATATTGTATTCCTCGAGCAATCCCTTCAATTATCTTATATCGTGTTTCCCAATCCAATTGTCCTTGTTTTTTTTAATCTAAAAGTTTATCAAAAGAAAAAAAAATAAAAACAAATAAAAACAAAGAATTCCAAATGCACATAAAACTATTGGATGCGTGTTTAGAAAGACTAACCATATATAAAATTGTCAAGACTCTTATTGGGCACAAATTCGTAGATAAGTATCTTTTCTTCTCCTTCCAAGCAGTATCCCAATAGCCTTGCCAAATTTTTGTGTTGAAGCTTGCCTTGTAGTTCAACCTCATTCTTGAATTGTTTAAATTGTTCTACTCCTTGTCTAGAACTTTTCCATAACCTCTTTACAGCTATTTTTTGTCCACTAGAAAGTGTACCCTGGTAATATATGTATTTTAAATAGCTTTAGAATAGTTCAATTCATGGAATTTATTAAATTCTAGTACTTCGAAAGCTTTTCAAATTGTTTTTTTGATAATTCAATAATTGGGGGGAGGATTTAAACTCTGAATATTTAATTGAAAATACTAGGAAATGCCAACCAATTGAGTTATAAGGTTCATGACAAAACTTTTCACATTTGAACCTGACGCTCCTGTTAACGCTCCCGTCACTAACACCCCTGCTGAGGAAGATCCTGCTGAAGACAATGCTGCCCGGACCTGATACTTAGAAAAAAAAAAATTTTTTTTTTTTTGGATGCCCGTTATGTTTTGGGCGGTTTTTGTAAATCTATTTTCTGAACAATTTTATTTATTTTGAGAACACCACTTTTAGCCCAGTGTTTATGGGCTTTTAGTTGTAAAGACAATAGTAATTTGCCAGCTCATTTCAGGCTTTAATGTTAACTTTTTGGCACTTGCATTCGTGACTGCATGTTCTTTGGTCTGATGTGTACTTGTTGGTAACTTTATATTCGTTTAGGAATCTTCTAATTGTCAGTAACTTACATCCGTCAAGGCGGAATTTTGTTACTTAGCCATTTTTGGCTTTGGGTAGATTTATTCGTTAGTAACTTACATCCGTCTATGCGGAATCTTGTTATTTAGCCATTTTTGGCTCTGAGTGACTTCCTTCGTCAGTAACTTACATCTATACGGAATCTTGTTACTTAGCCATCTTTGGCTTTGGGTGACTTCCTTCGTCAGTAACTTACATCCGTCTATGCAGAATCTTGTTACTTAGCCATTTTTGGCTTTGGGTGACTTCTTTCATCAGTAACTTACATCCGTCTATGCGGAATCTTGTTACTTAGCCATCTTTAGCTTTGGGTGACTTCCTTCATCAGTAACTTACATCCGTCTTAGCCATTTTTGGCTATTTCGAATTTCTTTCTAGTCAGGCCTGTTTGCACACAAATATTAGCTGAATAATTCATTTATTGATATTTAATGACAAATACATCTTTATATCATATCTACTGATGGTATTTCTTCAGATGCTCAATGTTCCATGGTCTTGGAAGCCTTTACCCGTTAAGGGTCTCCAGGTGGTAGTTGCCTTGTCTGGAGTAGTGAATGATTTTGTATAGTCCTTTCCATGTGGGGCCGAGCTTTCCTTGAGTAGGGTCTCTGGTTGCCTGGGTTACTTTGCGCAGGACGAGGTCCCCTATATTGAGTCGCTTGAGTTTCACCCTCCTATTGTAGTAGTCTGCCATTTTTTTCTGGCATTCCGTCATTTTGCTAAAGGATTTGTCTCGTACTTCGTCAAGGCAGTCTAGATTCACTCGTAGTAGGTCGTCATTGTCTTCTTCATTGAAAGCTTCTCGTCTGGTGCTGGTTATTCCCACTTTAACAGGGATCACTGCCTCTATACCGTAAGTGAGTCTGAAGGGGGTCTCTCCCGTTGGGGTTCTGGCCGTGGTTCTGTAGGCCCACAAGACGTTGGGCAGTTCTTCTGCCCAAGCACCCTTCGCATTGTCCATTTTGGTCTTTATGATCTTGAGCAACGTGCGGTTCATCACTTCCGTCTGTCCGTTCACCTGTGGGTGGCCTGGTGATGAGAACTGGTTCTTAATGCCCAGGCCCGAGTAGAAGTCCTTGAAGCCCTGGCTATCGAACTGTCGTCCATTGTCTGATATGATTGTCCGTGGAATCTCGAACCTGCAAACTATATTCTTCCACACGAAACCCTGGATTCTGGTCTTGGTGATGGTCGCCAATGCCTCTGCTTCAACCCATTTAGTAAAATAATCAATAGCAACTAGCAAGAATTTTACCTGACCTTTGCCTTGAGGCAGTGGGCCAACGATGTCAATTCCCCATTGTGCAAACGGCCATGGGGATGTTATCGTCGTCAGCTTTTCTGATGGAAGTCGTTGAATATTCCCGAACCTCTGACACTTGTCACATTTCTTGACGAACCTTGATACGTCATCTTGTATGGTTAGCCAGAAGTAACCTGCTCGCATAATCTTTCTCACCAAGGATCTTGGGCCTGCATGATCTCCACAAATTCCTTCATAGACCTCTCTCAGGACGTATTCGGCCTATCCTTCGTCAACGCACCTCAAGTAGCATATGGAGAAGCCTCTCTTGTATAATCTGGCGGATCTCTTCTTGATCTTCCTGGCTTCATATGCGTCCTGAGGTAGGTGGCCATCCTGGAAGAAGGACATGACAAGCGTCATCTAGCTACTTGTGCTCTGGACTGCGAATGTTAAAATTTCTTCTACGCTGGGGTTTTTCTGTATCTCCATCATCAGGTTTGTCTTCGATTCTGTTTCTTCTAACGATGCTATCTTTGAAACTTCGTCTGCGGCTATATTCTGGCTTCTCGGAATTTGGATGAACTCCACTTTTTTGAACTCTTGAGTCAAGTGCTTCGTCAACCTGAGGTATTTCTGCATTCTTTCTTCCTTTGCTTCGTATTCTCCTCTGATCTGCCCAATTACTAACTTTGAGTCGTTCTGGACTAGCAAGTTCCTAGCCCCAAGCTCTTTTCCGAGCCTTAAACTTGTCAAAATTCCTTCGTACTCGGCCTCGTTATTGGTGGCTGGGAATTTTAGCTGAACTCCATATCTCAATACTTCTCTGTCAAGAGTGGTTATGACGACCCCTACTCCCCCTCTTTTTTAGGCTGACGAGCCATCGGTCTGTATCACCCATGTTTGTCCTTGCTGGCAATGCTTGGCTCATCTGGATAGGTAAACTCGGCAATAAAGTCTGCCAAAGTTTGTGCTTTAATGGCTGTCCTGGTATGGTATTCCACGTTAAATTGGCTGAGTTCAATCGCCCATTGGATCATCCTCCCACTGCTTCGGGCTTGCTCATAGACTTCTTAATGGGTTGGTCCGTCATCACTAAGATTGGATTTGCCAGGAAGTATTGCCTGAGCTTGCGCGAGGCTACTATCAATGCGAACATGATTTTCTCGATCTTTGGGTACTTGGATTCAGCTCCTTAGAAAGCTTGGCTGACGTAGTAAACTGAGAGTTGTTTCCTATCTTCTTCCCGGATTAAGGCTGCACTGACGGCTGTAGATGATATTGCTAAGTAAAAATACAAGTTTTCACCTTCCTTGAACAGGCTTAGAAGTGGTGGATTGTTAAGGTAACGTTTGAGCTCTTGGAATGCCACTTCACATTCGTCGGTCCATTCAAAGGCTTGCTTCAGAGTCTTAAAGAATGGTAAGCATTTGTCCGTTGCTCTAGAGACGAATCTATTGAAAGCTGCAATCCAGCCTGTGAGCTTCTGGACCTCCTTGACGGTCTTAGGCGATGCCATATTGATTATGGCTTGCACCTTCTTAAGATTTGCTTCTATTCCTCTCTGAGACACCATGAATCCCAGGAATTTTCCGGAGGCAACCCCAAAAACACACTTACCAAGATTCAGCTTCATTTGGTATTGCTTGAGGGTATCGAATGTCTCCTTAAGGTCATCCAGATGCGTAAGCTCTTCCTTGCTCTTGACAAGCATATCGTCGACGTACACCTCCATATTCCTGCCTATCTGCTTGACGAACATTTTATTTACCAACCTCTGATAAGTCACTCCTGTGTTCTTCAGTCCAAACGGCATTACCTTATAACAGTAGAGCCCTTGACTGGTGATGAAGGCGGTTTTCTCCTGATCCTCGTCAGCCATTTTTATCTGGTTGTATCTTGAGAATGCTTCCATGAACGTCAATATGGGCAGGTCTTATTCAGGTCCGTGAAGTCCACACACATCCTCCATTTCCCATTTTCTTTCTTTACTAGAACGACGTTTGCAAGCCAGTCTGGATAGTATACCTCCCTGATGAAGCCTACAGTCAAGAGTTTACTCACTTCGTCAGCGATTGCTTGGTCTCTCTCGGGCGCAAAGGTTCTTCGTCTCTGCTTGATGGGCTTTCTCTCTGGGTCCACATTCAACCTGTGTTGGATGACTTTTGGAGATATGCCTGGCATGTCGTCATGGCTCCAGGCAAAGACGTCTAAGTTCTCCTTAAGAAACTGAATGAGCTTCGTTCTCATCTTAGGACTTAGGGTCGTCCCTATTCTAGTTATTTTTGTTGCTTCCCCTTCGATCACCTCCACTACTTCTAATGCTTCCACCTTTTCCTCCTCTTTTTCTTCTATTATCCATGTGTGGTTCTCCTTAGCTGCTAAAACAGCCTGGTAGCATTCCCGAGCTAGAACTTGGTCTTCTTTAACTTCACCAACACCATTTTCCGTTGGAAATTTTACCTTCAGGCAGTAGGTGGATGAAGACGCCTTCCACTTGTTGAGTGCTGGCCTTCCAATAATGACATTATAGGATGAGGGACAATCTACTACCAAGAAGTCTATCTGACAAGTCAACTGCTTCGGGTACGTCCCCACTGTTACTGTTAGCGTCACTATGCCTTTGGGATATACCCTGTCACCGCTGAAGCTAACAAAGGGAGAATCGAATGGACGTAGTCTTCTTGGATCCAGTTTCAATTGTTGGAATGCAGGAAAGTAAATGATGTCAGCAGAACTACCGTTGTCCACGAGGATCCTTTTGGTGTTGAACCCTTCTATGGTGAGCATTATGACCGAAGGGTCATTGTGAGGCTGTTTCACTCCTCTAGCGTCATTCTCATTAAAGGTCATATCCTGATCAGTTCGTTTGTACTTAGGCCGGGGGTACCATGTGGACGTTATTCACCTGTCGTTGATGTGTTTTTTTAAGTGATTTGAATGAGCCTCCTGTGATAGGCCCCCCTGCAATCATCTGTATTTCCTCAATCACATTTTGAGGGGGTTGGGATTGACAGCCTCCACTCCTGGATGAGGACTCATGTTGGCCTTTGTTTTCGTCTCGAAATTTATTGTACTCTCCCTTCTTCACAAATTTCTGCAGCTTCCCCTTTCGTATCAATTCTTCTATTTGCTCTTTGAGATTCCGACAATCTTTGGTGTAATGGCCATGATCTTTGTGAAATCGACAATACTTACTCCTGTCGCGGATGCTAGGGGACGAATGCAATGGTCATGGCCATTTAAGGTAGTGCTCATCTTTAATCTGCGTCAAAATTTTGTCAACAGGCATAACAAGAGGAGTGAATTTTACCGTTCGTGGATTTTTATCATCCTTCCTTCTGACTCCGTCATTGGTTCGGCGATCCGGGTGGTCCCTCTTTTGTCCTCTACAGTCGTCTTCTCTTTTTCCTTTGTCCCCTAGTCTGTCTCCGTCCTTGATAGCAGCCAACGCGTCCTCAGCGTTCATGTACTTCTGCGCTTTAAGGAGCATTTCAGCCATCGTCTTTGGGGGGTTCTTCGCGAGTGAGGTAACGAGCTCCCTGGACCTCAACCCCGCCTTAAAGGTCGTCAGCTGCACCTTATCGTCAGCCTTGTCTACCTCTAATGTCTCCTTGGTGAAGCATTTCACATATGACCTCAAGGTTTCCTTCTCTCCTTGCCTGATGGTAAGCAAGTGGTCCGCGGTTCTCTTTGGTCATTGTCCTCCAATAAAGTGACGCAGGAAGTTGTTGCTCAACTGCTTGAATGTGTCGATGGACGACGTCGATGTTGGCAACTTTGTGAACCACTCCCGGGCAGCTCCCTTGAGTATGGTTGGGAAAGAACGACACAATATTTCATCTAGGGGCTGCTGAAGTCCCAGGGTCGTTTTGAAGGTATTTAGGTGATCTTGAGGGTCCTTCAGCCCATCGAAGGGCTCGAGCTGAGGTAACCGGAATTTTGACGGCACTGGACAATCGAGAACTGCTGTTGTGAACTGTGAATCTGTCGCTCGGACCATTCGATCCACCTTTCGCTCTGTATTCTCCTTGATGGCATTCCTAAACTCGTCCATTTCCCTCCTCATCTCCCTCAACAAGTTTGAGTTCTACTCGGTCGGAGTGGTGGGCCTTCGAGGGTCACTTCTTCTATGACTATCCCCTTCGTCTTCCTGATTTCCCTTGGACCGATTCTCCTCTTGTTGAAGCCGTAGCTTCATTTCCTGGTTTTGCCTAGTCAATTCGTCAACTGTGGCTGCAAGAGCCTGAACTTGCTCAGCTAGGCCTGCAGAATCTTGATTGGACTCCATCTAAGAAGAATAATTGATCGGAAACTACTATTTCGAGTTTGAACACGAAAATGTCGTTCCCTACAGACGGTGCCAAACTGATGAAGCCTAAGTTCGTCGGTAAAGTTCGTCAGATGGAGGCTATCCTCAGTCCTCAAGAGTGGTCACCGGTGTGGTGCCTACCATAATGTCTCCGATGCCAAAGTCAGTATAAGAAGATATTTTGAGAGCAAAATATATTTTCAGAATGAAAGAAATCTCTTTGTAAAAAAAATGTCTATGTACCTTGTTCTTGGCAATGTGTGGGTTTTATATATGTTTTCAGGGCCTCTAGCCGTTGGAGTGGTTATGGAGGTCTTAATGCTCCTCTTGGTAACGTTTGGGGCTGTGCAATGTGGCATCAGTGCCCTCCAACGGTATGTACAGTTGGCTTTGTAACTGCTCTGGAATTGATTATCTGCATTGAATGGGCTGGATGTCTCCGTCAGTAGAATGGACGATTACTTCGCCTGACCAGAGGTTATACTCGTCTATATTGATGGGATCTTCCATGTGGGACGGACTCGTCAGTCCCGTCAGCAGTCGCTCGGAAGGAGACCAATGTGGAAGGCATTTGCATTGTTTAACAACTTGCATATGCAAGTCCAAATACCCAAATTCTCCTTCATGAATGAATGATAATTCTTTTTAATTAGCCTTCTCTATCTAAAATAAGAAACATTTCTGTTAATCTTTGAATAAATTTCCATATGTGACATAAACGTATGGAATTCCATATATTAATTATTTATATAAATAATATTTAGATACAAACTTTATTATCGCTAATTTCTACAATTACATTTAATATTTTTTATTAGATATAAATTTTGATAAATCCATCATTAGATTACATTTTCTTCTTATTTTTTACATGCTTGCAAAATTTTTAAAAGATCAAATCATAATAGCTATATCATCAATTAAATGTTTAAATTTTAAATTTTTGTAATCTAAAATTATACATAGAAAATAAGTTTATGGATCGAATAGTAAATAACATCTAATAGACTCATAATTGGACATGCGTGTTAAGAACATATAATCTAATGAGTAGATTTTTAAAGTATATAATTATGTTACTGTTATTAGTAGGACAATCAAGTTTATCCCCAAACTTTGTCCTATCTATATATATGGTGTTTCAATTATTTATAAGAATAAAAAATGAATTTATAGGGTTAATTTCATAAAATTTAAATAAAAATAAAAACTTATTTAAAATATGACATTCTTTCTCATGTTTTGTAGCTTTGGAAACCAACAATTGAAAGAAATAGCATCTAAAAATAATAACATTTTTAGTAGCACATGGAATAAACAAATATTAATAATTCTATGCTTAAATTAGTTGAAACAATTAAATATATGTGAATTTACTAAAGTAATGTGTGTGTGGAGTCAACATTGTAGTAGTCTAAATTGAGTCTGACTCCTCTCCTATTTATTATTCTCTCGTTCTCTCTCATTTTAATATTGATGAAAACCAAGTGAGGAAAAAAAAATCCAAAGGCCAAAAATAAGCCCCAAAACTCTCTCTCTCTCTCTCTCTCTCTCTCTCTCTCTCTCTCTCTCTCTCTCTCTCTCTCTCTCTCTCTCAGCACCAAAACACTAATCTAATATCAAAACCTTGAACATCTCGTTCTTTATATTTTCAACGTATGATTTTATTTATTTATTTTTAGATAATTTAATGTTTACAACAAAAAGAGAGAATTTGAACTTTATGTCTCTGTCATAAACACTAAGAGATAGTAATGAGTTGAACAATAAGCCCCTTGGCTTTCAAACATATGATTTGGTTTTTAAAACATGGCGTTAGGTTCTAAAGATTTAGGAATTTATGTATTTAGAAATCTAATATGTAATGTTGACAAACCATTATCAAAACAGGTTATTTAGTCTTGTTTAGACTTGCTCAAAGTGTGCATTGTATGTAAAGTTGGAATCGAGTGGCTGCAGAAAGTATTAGTGACTTTCGACCTGGCTCGATCGATAGAAGCTTAGCCTCAATCAATCGAATCTCGGGCAGAATGTTTTTTCTGCAGAATTTCTAACTCAGTCCAAGCCCATTAAGGATTAGAGTTTCAGATCTAATTCTTCTAGTATATAAAGAAAACCCTAGCCACATTTTTCAGAGCAGTTCTGGTTGCTTATATTGCTGTTTGTGTGAATCTCTTGTGAAATCCGTGAGGAGCTTTCCTTCACATAAACTTAGAATTATCAAAGAGGAGGTTTTTTCAAGATCTTGATGATCATTCAGTTGCTGCCGTAAGAGCTTAAAGATACACAAGCGAGGGTGCTTATACTTGCTGGAGAATCCAAGAAAGAAGGAGTCCGTGGTCTCGGAGCTTGCACGTGGTCGTGTCAATAGGTTCTACTGGTGAGTAGCAATAAGAAGTCGAGCGTGGGGGCTTGTAAGTCCTATTGTATGAACTTCGATTCTTTCAAGATAATGGATTCAAGTTTACCTTGAAGATAGCTAGGTTAAATCCACCCCAGATTTTTTACCGGTTTGATTTTCCTGAGTCATCATATCTTTGTGTTATTTATATTTCCACTGATATATTCTTGATATGATTATTTGATTGTGATAACCTAGATTTGCATAATTTGACTAAGTTAATCGTTTGGCTAATTAACTAGGTTAATCCAGTTGTGTTTTAAGGGGTCTAAAAACAAACAAGTGGTATCAGAGCGAGTAGTTCTTCTGTTTTAGATCTTTTGATCTAAAAGCTGATCCTTAACCCCTGTTGTCATGAATAATTTGAAGTGTCTTTCTGATAATGTTTCTGCTCATGCTTCTGTTGATTTTATTGATGCCTGTGAAACTCTCTGTAAGGAATTATTGAAATCTATGAAAATTGCTAAGAAATTCAAGGAATAGTTAAAATTGGCTAATCTTGAAAAAGAGGAATTGATTGTTAGATTAGATGAATCTAATAAAAGGAATGAATTTTTGAGAAATCAAATTTCTTCGCAAGATGAGAAGATGAAAAGTTTGGAACAAGAGTTAGTTGAATCTAAAACTAAAATTGAAAATTTGACTAGTACCAAGCCTACTGTTGATAACAGAAGTGTTTCTATTTCTCTTAATCCTAAAACTGAGAAATTTATATCCCTCCTTTTAAGAGGAATAATAAAGAAAATGCTTTTTTTTCTAGGTTAGACAAAGGTAAAAGTTCTAATGTAGACGCTAAAGTTTCTACACTTAAGTCTAAACCTACTTTTAAAGAGCGTAATAAATCTGTTTTTGTGCCTACCTGTCACCTTTGTGGTGTTGTTGGTCATATTAGACTAAATTGTTCTTTGTTGAGGCAAAAACCAAAATCTGAGACTAGATTTGCTGTTAGGAATACTGATGTTCCTAAATTTGTTTCTGTTTGTCACTTTTGCGATGTCTTCGGTCACATTTGTCCTAATTGTCATAAATTGAAATTTAAGCATTCTGTATGTCAATCTAGGATATGTGATGATATTTCTCGTGCCATAAGTCCAAATAAATTGTTTCATATGATTTTGAAAATTTTAAGCTTATTTGCTTATGAAAGGAATTTGTATGATTTCAGTCTTTCTCAGAAGATTGGTGTAATCCCTCAAATACACTCTGCTTCTCATGGATTTTCACCTACAAAGCCAAAGACTTGTGCTATATGGGTGAGAAAAGATTCTCCAAGGTGAGTGTTGCTAACTTGTCCTTGATTTAATTCTTTCAATTATTTGTGGACATGTTTTATTTTTGTTTTTGGTTGTTTTATTTTTTAGGTTGTTTTTTATTTTTTAAAAAAATCCATAAACATTGAAACATTTCAAAAAGACAAAAATATTTTATTTTGTATCTTGTTTTATTTGTTTTGAGGATTACAAGAGTTATGATATCTCTCTCCTTATTTAGAACATGCTTGACATTGTGGAGAAACTTGAATAGTATGTGTTATATATGTGCTAAGCTATTTCTGATTTTGTGTGAGTATGTACTATTTTGTACTTGTACTCAAGGGTTAATTAAGAAATTGATATTTCTTATCTGTGTACCCTCTATAGTTTAGTTAAGTATTGTCATGCATTGCATTTGCATTGTTCATTTAGCATAATGTATGCTTTTTGATCTTGGTCATAAATTTTTTTTAAACCAAAAAGATTTTTGTGTTTTGTATTATACATCTTGGATTTATAATCAAGGATTAACCATATTATCTTTACGTAACATGTTTATGTGTCTTATTTAGCTTGGATGAGCTTATTTATTGCACTTTACTAGTGAAGCTTTGTAATGCATGTTGTGTGGGAAAGATGTTTATGATTTTTGATCACTTTATCTTGATCTTGAAGTCATATGTCTTTGACTGTCGGACTTGAACCTTTTGAAAAAGGCATAAATAACCATCTCACCACTGTTTACTAGCCAATCATAAACACCTTAGTGCATATCGTAAGATTTTGTGCTCGAGAAAATGTAGCACATGCACAAAAAGAATATAAGGTGTAGCCTCGGTTTAAATGCTTAAAATTGGTGTGTACATTATTGGACTTAATGTTAAATCAAACAAATAAAATTGGTGTATATATTATCCCAACTATTTTAATAAGTTTTTGAACAATTAAAATTGGTGTGTATATTATGAGGCAAATCAAGAAACTTACATGATTGCAAGCTTATTTTCTGGGAGATGTGGGAGTTATATGATGTAACTTTTTAAGTGATAGTCTCTTTCAAATTCTATGTGATGAATTTTGTAGGCATCGTGTTTGATTTCTATTCACATATCACCTCACATGTATCTCAAGTTTTTGCTAGTTGCACACACTACACAAGTTACTCTTTGCTAAACTTGGTACATTTTATTGTGTGTGATCTTGTTGTGGCCATCCAAGATTAAAAGTTCCTTGATCTTAATGCAAAATGTGTATAAAGTTTGAGAAATTGGAAATTCTAGAGCTTGAATGTACCTAAATTGGGGATTTTGTTCATATTGGGTTTAATTGATGAAATTGGCTTGTTGATTTGATGTAATTGATCATTATTATCTGTCCTTTAACTTGTGTGATGATCAATTGGTCAATTTTTTATAAAAAACGAACAAGTGTTTTTCAAATTTTTGGGTTTTTGTTAGAAACTCTATGCTCAAGCCAATTTTGTGAATTTGAACTTATATTGAACTTAGTTCCACTGCATTAGAGCATGCATCATGACATTTTTTTCCATACATTAATTGTGTTTAGGATTCACATGCATTACATTGTTTTCTATATCCATCTTGCAGTTTCGCAGTTATATCTCTCATTGTTTTCACATATGCATACGGTTTGCTAAATTGGGTACTCAACTTGATTTAAAAATTGATTGATTAATTTTTGAGTTATGTACTTTTTAGAATATGCTATTTTTTATGTGTGAACTGCAGAAAATATTTTTCTTAAAGAAATATGATGGATAATCAATGTGCCAATATTTTCTCTACTCGTGCAACTATTTACGGGTCACATACTGTCAAGTTTGCATTTATTGAAAGAGATAATATTTTTCTTCATGTGCATCCTCACCTTAGTTTTTAACTTTGGTTTGTGTGTTTTTTTCCCCACCTCCTAATTTTTCCCCCAAATTATTTTTGCCAAAACTTGTTTTGTTTTTCCTATTTTTATAAGGGGAGAAGCTTGTTTTTAACCTTTGTTGTTCATAGGGAGAGTTGTCTCTCTTTTCTATAAAGTTGAATTGATTTGTGTTCCCTTGATTGTCTATTTTCTCTTGACCTTTGTTACTCTTTGTTTGGGTAGTCTTTGTCAATACGTGACAAAAAGGGGGAGAAATAGTTGATATGTGGGAATCCTGTCTATTTTGTTTAGGGGGAGTTAACATTGTTTTTGATGTATCTAACTTAGGGAGAAAGTTAGTTTGCATATTTGTTGATTTACTGTTTTTCTGTCACACATGCGTTTATGTGTTTTGTTTAGTGTTTCAGGAAATATACAGGTTGATTCAATTGAGCTACTGTCTACACTTGCAACTGATAGATAGTAGTTAGAATTGAATTTGTTATAATGGGCATTTTTTTGTAAAAGGGCTTTTCTTTGTAAACTTTGAGCTTTTAGTTGTGTTTTGTCACGGATTGCCAAAAAGGGGAGTTTGTTAGATTCTAAAGATTTAGGAATTTATGTATTTAGAACTCTAATGTGTAATGTTGGCAAACCATGATCAAAACAAGTTGTTTAACCTTGTTTAGACTTGCTCAAAGTGTGCGTTGTATGTAAAGTTAGAATCGAGTGGCTGCAGAAAGTATTAGTGACTTTCGGCCTGGCTCGATTGATCGAAACTTAGACTCGATTGATCGAATCTCAGGCAAAATGTTTTTTCTGCAGAATTTCCAACTCAGCCCAAGCCCATTAAGGATTAGGGTTTCAAATCTAATTCTTCTAGTATATAAAGAAAACCCTAGCCACGTTTTTCAGAGCAATTCTGGTTGCTCATATTGCTGTTTGTGTGAATCTCTTGTGAAATCTGAGAGAAGCTTTCCTTCACATAAACTTAGGATTTTCAAAGAGGAGATTTCTTCAAGATCTTAATGATCATTCAGTTGCTGCCATAAGAGTTTAAAGATACACAAGCGGGGGTGCTTATACTTGCTGGAAAATCCAAGAAAGAAGGAGTCCATGGTCTCGGAGCTTGTACGTGGTCGTGTCAGTAAGTTCTACTGGTGGGTAGCAATAAGAAGTCGAGCGTGGGGGCTTGTAAGTCTTATTGTATGAACTTCGATTCTTTCAAGATAGTGGATTCAAGTTTACCTTGAGGATAGCTAGATTAAATCCTCCCCAAGTTTTTTACTGATTTGGTTTTCTTGGGTCATCATATCTTTGTGTTATTTATATTTCCGCTACTATATTCTTGATATGATTGTTTGATTGTGATAACCTAGATT
This sequence comes from Quercus glauca, assembly GCA_023736055.1. Taxonomy (NCBI): domain Eukaryota; kingdom Viridiplantae; phylum Streptophyta; class Magnoliopsida; order Fagales; family Fagaceae; genus Quercus; species Quercus glauca. Next base: position 85,085,958 of record CM043319.1, on the reverse strand, counting down.
TGCATAATTTGATTAAGTTAATCACTTGGCTAATTAACTAGGTTAATCCAGTTGTGTTTTAAGGGGTCTAAAAACAAACACACGCGATAGTTTTTTTTTTTTTGAAAAACACACACATACACAAAGGAGAGGGAAAGATGTTCTATATATAGTATAACTTACCTTACCCTTCCTTAAAAGTTACCATAGTTTTTTAGTAGAGTTGTGGTTTATTTTTATATTAAAACATGGAATACTTGAGTAAACATAGGATTTGGTTTTTAAAACATGGAATACTTGACTAAATAAGTAAATATACAAAGTCAAAAACTAGATCAATGCCTATGAATAATATTATCTGCCATTATGTTTGGAATATTGGTATCACCCATCAGAATCTAAGACAAACTGAATGTTACTTATGAGTTAACATAATGGTCAATATTTGTTTTTATTTTCTTCCAAAAATATCCATAACAAATTCTCAGCCTGTATCTACAATCTATTATTACGTACCTGGCATATCAAGCAACATTTTTTCAGTCCCCCAAGAGTGGGGGTAAAATGAAACAAACAAACCATTGAGACCACAGCAGCCTGTGCTTTTGTCAACTTTAATTACACAGAATAAAAATGATGAGAATGGAAATATTAAGAAAGTGTCATCCCCCATCCAAAATTAACCAACCCTATGAGAAATACAATTGACACTCAACATCGATATTGTACTATTATCAGTTCTAAATGACAGGGAAATTATATTTACGATTGTTTACAGTTTTCAATCCATAAACAAGGCCTATCTGAGTGCTAGAATAGAAGTTCCGCCACTTACTAATACATACTGATTTTGGAAAGCACCTTGTTCCTTGTCTAGTCAAACTATCAAGGATATATTTCAGTGAATGATCAATGCTTCATTAACAGACCATTCATAATTGGCTTTTATGTTGACCAGACTCAAGCTCCGTCATTGGCTTGTTTAGCCTTGCTCTGCTTCGATGCAAAAATGATGGTTGCTGAGGTAATGGTAGCGTAACTGAATAACTGTTAAGCATGAGACCTATTGTTGCCATTGTTGATCAATTTGCAGGATTTTCTTGAATGCATAATAAGCCAATATGGATGCACCTAATAACTTCATTTCTAGAATATGAATTTTTCAGAGAGGGATCCAACAATTCCAAGGGCGTTCCATTCCTTCATTGTTTCCAAGCCTGCAGAAACCCGTTAAAAATGTGATGTTTATCTTTCTTCCTCACGACCACAACCAAAATAATTTCTAAGTAAACCAAAATTAAAATATCTACTTCATACTTACATAACTCAAGAGGTCCTCAGCAAGTTCTGATGGATAGAAATGGGTATTCTTTTTGCCACTTATAATCTCTAGAACCAAGACTCCAAAACTAAACACATCGGACTTCACAGAATATCTTCCATACATAGCATACTTCGGAAATATATAGCCACTACAATCAAGAACCATAAAAAAATTTATAAAAAAGTAAAAAATCTAAGTAAATTATGAGAAGAAAATTTCAGAAGGTCAATCATAGTATTAAATTTGTAAATTTTGAAACATCTCATGCTAATCAATGTCCTAAGATAATCTCTCTCACACTCTCACACTACAAAACGCGGGCCCATTAGGCCGCGTTTTTTTGGGCCGCGTTTATTAAGACGCGGCCCAAGACGGGCTAAAGCCCCGTTTTAAAAACGGGGCCATAGAATGGGTCTAAAGCCGCGTTTTTAAACGTGGCCCAATCCCCTCAGCTATGGCCTCGTTTAAAAGCGCGGCCTAAGGACCTGCGTTTTTTTTTGTTTTGTTTTTTTTTTTTTTTTTTTTAAGCTTCAATAGTTAAACACACAGCCGGCCTTAGCCAACACACGCAGCCATCACACACAGCTCCTAGCCATCGATCGCAACACACAGCCCTTCCATGATTTGAAGCTCGATACATCGATCGCAACCCATCACACTCAGCCGATCTTCCTTCGGTTCCATCGTCCCCGGAGATTACATCTACTTCAAGTCTCAGGTCCCTCTCCACAAGATCCCCGTACATTTCTCTCTCTAAATTCTCGATTTTCATTTTCATTTTGAGTTTATTTTTGTTTTTCTCATTTTTCATCTGGTTTCTGATCATGGGCTCGTCTCATTAGCCTCATTTTGGTTGTGGGTATGTCTTTGTTTTAGCCAGTGTCTCCTTTTTCTTAGTCATTTATGGAGATTAGTGGATGAGCTTAGGTTTGTAAATCTCTCTGACCATTCTATGAATTGGGTTTGAGCTTAAATACTGTAATTGAGAGGCCTTTTGATGTGGGTGTGGTTTAGTTTCTTTGTTTGTTTGTTTTTGGGTTTTGCTTGTTAGTCTACACTTATCACTGGGTATGCCTTTATTTTAGCTATAACTTTTTCACACACACTCAGCCTCCAGGATCTGAAGCCAGCCGATGCTGTAGATCCCTTTGCTATCATCGAACGCCGCCATCAGCCTCCATCGATCTGAAGCCCGATATATGTTGGTGAGTCTAATTTCTTGTCATTTTTGTTCTTGATTGTTTGAACACTCCTTGTGTACTAGGGTCTTCCCCTTTTTTCACATCAATGAACTTATTACTTATCAAAATAAAAAATAAAAATATTTTAACTGTCATTCTGTCTTTGTCAGTTAAAAGGGCATAAGCTCTAGTTTGTTCCTTGGTATTGTTTTCGAACTTAAGAACCCATTACTGATTTTTCTGTCTTGAGAAGGAATATCAGCTCAAGTGGGTTGGTATCATCTCAATTAAGTGGACTTTGACAAATTTGGATGAGTTAAATGCAACTGAAATGTACAGAGAAAATATGAAATGAATGCAAATAAATCAATTAAAGTAGAAATCTGACTCTCTTGCATTAATTGAGAAGTTATACAAAAGATTCTAGGCATGAAGCTTCTAACTTTCTCAAGAGTAAGGATCTGCAACTAAACACTAAAGGAAATGACAATTGCAAGTCTATAAGTGTTGGTGATGCTTCTTCCCTAAAGCTCTCCTTATATATGCTTCAATCCTGCCAATTATTGACACTTCAAGAGAAATATGTCTCTTTTAGTCTTTGTCACCCATGATTTTGGGATTAGTTATTTTGAGTTGCCTTTGATTTTGTGTCACTCTTTTCTATATTATTTCTCGAGACCTCGCTTGTCAATCATGGATCACTCCTTAGTTCTCGACCATTCCTTATTTCTTAAGATTGTATTTTGGGATGGTTATTTATTCATGTATAATTTGTTTATCCTATGAAATAATTCACGTGTCGACTTATATTATTTCTTGAGACCTCAAATGTTGTTCACGAATCATTTCTTAGTTCTCAAGATAGTTACTTGACATGGCTTGCTAAATTCCTTAGGCAGTTTACTATCTGTATGGCCTTTTAAATATTAAATCCTTATGTTACATTTGGCCAATTGATCTTCTGTTAAGAGACCATACATGACTACACGTGGTGATAATAATGATTCTCTACATGCTATAACTGTCACTTGGACACATTTCCCCCCCCCCCCCCCCCCCCCCCCCCTTTAGTAAACCAATTTCAAATTCAGGGTAAACATTTTTACTTCATGGATAAGCCCCTCATCTATTCCTAATGTATGTGATTATACTTTTGCATCATTCTTGAATAATCTATGCCTTTTGAAATACCATATTCAAAACTCAATCAATAATTGTTGGGCATATAATGGATATAGGTATTTGAAGATGAGAAGTACTTCAAATTTTCATGAATGCATGTACCAACTTTTTTCTGTTGATTAAATTCATGAATGGATTTTAAGGATTATTAATATATGTATTTGAAACTTTTTTTTTTTAGGTGTGAAATATTGTTTTAAATTCATAATATTAGTGATTTTGTTGAAGTAAAATACTCAAATCTTCAATCAATCATGAATATATTCCTTCACTGTGATCTATTATTTTCTTAAGGTTAAAAGGACAAAGCATTCAGAGTTTGCTTTGGAATTATATTGGCATTTGGGCAGTATATATATATAAATATATATATTTATGTTTATATATATATTTATCTCTCTCTCTCTCTCTCTCTCTCTCTTCAAGGAGTTTGATTTGAAATTGTGAGTAAAAAAGTGGCCTTGCTTGTTTTGTGGAGTGTAATTTGTTAATGGGTATGCTTGAGTTTCTCATCTATATGATGGATGAGGATCACAAATTCACAATCTTATAGCCCTTGATGGCAATGCAATGGCTTTAGTATCATGATTGTTTACTGTTTCATTGTTTAAGATCTGTCTTACATTTTTCTCATTTATTGCACTAAGAATAATGTCACATGTTTGTTGCTTTCCTCTTTATAGAAATTCTAATAGGCAAATTTTGAGCTACTGCATATCAGAGTTTTCTATGATTACTATGGTGTTAATTATAATGGCTTTTTCATTTATGTCAAGGTCCTAGCTTAACTTAGAAATAACTCTATGTATTACCTGTGACATTTTGTTCTTGCGGCAGAGAGTTGATGATGGTTTTGATTGAGTTTGTTGCGGCGGCAGAGACGTCCATGGTTTTGAGTAAATTGTAGAGAGATTTTCACGGACATAGAGAGGGAGTTTGAGTTTTGTTGTGGCGAGATATTTTATAATGGGTCGGTGTTGTGGTTAGGTTTTTTTTTTTTTTTTTTTTTTTTTTTTTGGCTCCAGTGGCTACCTATTTTGCTATTTTGCAATAATGGTCTATGACTGTGACTTTTAGTTTCTGTTTTTTCTGTGCTGAGTGTGCACCTTTTTGGTCTCCGTTTTTTATTTTTAGATTCCTTATCTGTCTCTAGTTCTGGTCATTTTTTTTTTTTTTTCCTGATAATCCTTTTCTTTAGAAATTTACTCAAAATATTGTGGATTGTTGGGTTTGGAATGCTACTCCCTTTTGTGTGTTGTGGACTATTCGTGAGAGACGAATGGTAAAAATTTTGATGGTGTTGAAAGGCCTATTTGTGTAATTAAGTAATTTTTTCCCAGTCTTGATATGAGTGGTTGACTGTTTTAGGCAGCATCCTTTGTGAAATAGTGTTTCTCAAGTAAAATCATGTGTTTTTTAATACTTCCTGGGCTTAATTATAAATTAAATAAATTTGAATGTTAATGCATTATGATGGTACTTTCAGTTTCTGCAGTTATTCATGTCTTTTTATTTATAACTTCTTGTTGTTCTGGTATGCTTCTTATGTGCATATATTCATTTCAGGGTTGCTGACAGACCTTCAGACAGCAGAACTTCAGCTCAGAGAGCCAATAGTCAAGTTGGTTGTCGACAAGGTCAGCTCCGGTGCGTCTTTTATTGGGTCATCTTTGTATGGTGGATTTGCATATGTGCACCCCTATAACCATAAAAAATAGTGTGGCTTTACATATTAGCAAAAAATATGAATTCCATATTAATTTAATGGTCTCATTATTCATTCTCATTAATTTTAGAATTCTCCCTTGAAATTCCATCTTGATACAAGAATGGGTTGTTTATAGTGTTGTAGCTTCTTTTTTTTTTTTTTCAAATGCTTGTAATTATCCTTATAAATGAAATCCATACGGACGCCTGGAGATTGATTTGGCTACTAGCTTTCTTTACACTATGTTTATATTGTTGTATCTTTACATTTGTTTTTTTTATAAATCAAAGTACCTACGGGATCCATCTTTTCACTATCAAAAAATAATCTTTACATTTGTAATTTCTTACTTTTTCAAGCTTAACTTCAACAACAAAAAAAAGCCTTAGACCCATATCCATGATTCCTTGTCTGCTTAGTTAGGGTTGGATGGAGTGGATCCATTTATAATAGAGTGATTGCCATCAATCTGCTGCAACCCTGCTTTGATTAAAAACAAGAATCTTGTTCCCTAATTTTTCTTCGTCCAATTTTAAATAGCAGTAGTTGTGTATAAAATTGGATGAAGAAAAATTAGAGAACAAGATACATGTTTTTAACATGTGATGAAATGACTAATGCGGGAGGACCACTGGTCCACTAATACTGCTTTATGTGGGTTCAGAAATATCTTATAATTGTATGTTAACAAACTTTTGTTTTGTTTTGTTTTTTTATTTAATTTTTTTTCGTAAAATATTATTTTGAACCTTAAACTTTATCAAAAAAAAAATTTTCATCTCTAAATATTAAGAAGTTTGTTCTTTGTCCCTAAACTATTGAAAAGAGAGAAGTGACTAAGGACAAAAGAGATGGTGGTGTTGGGAATAAAAAATTGATGTTTGTGTTTACAAATTTCATTGTTGCTTGGACCTTTTTTTCTTTTGTTTAATAGAATTATTAATTTTGTTTTCTACAAGTTTCAGCTTCGAAGCGGCTGCGAGGAAAGTGAAGCCACTTACTTGGACGTAAAGCACTAGCTTCCATACTGAGGTTTGGTTTCTCCTTTGTTTTTCAATTTTTCAAATTTGATTGTGTATTGTTGTTTGGTTGCTGAAAACATGTGGATAATGAACTTTATTTTATGGGTTGCTGATGAAGTGTGGAAAATTTTACTTATTGTTGTTAAGGAAATTCATACATTTGCTAATTGGTTATGGATGGGAATTTACACAAATTTTCTTGGCCTGTTTAGTTGTTTCTTGCATCTATGTAGTATGTGATTATTGACTCATAACGTATGTTTGCATTTGTCAAGGTATTGAGAATGACCAGAAAATAAGTCTACCACAAGAAACATGCTTTTAGAATGGGGAAGAAACGTCGACTGCTAATTGTAGAAGTTGGTGAAGGACCCTCACCTACACGATTGAGGGGGGAGGAGAACTTGGAAGCCGCCCATACTGCACTGCAACCAAGAGAGGATGCTCGTGATGCTCGGACAGCACCCCCAGGTAGTTTACACATTGATTGTTAATGTAACACTTGATATTTACTGTTGGAAAGTTAATTTTTTTGTTGTTGGCTGCAGGAATGCAAAGGAAATTTCCATTGACGGTTGTTGAAGTCGGGCAAGGCTTGTCCCACTCACGACAGAGGGTGCAGGACGATCTAAGGGCTGCCTTTGCGGCTGATGAAGCCCTAGGGGATGCAAGTGATAATGATGAGACCCAACCCCCTTCTCCAGGTAGTTGCCATGTCTTGAAACATAATGTTTCAAAATAAATACGACCTGGATATTTTTCCATTTCTTTTAAGTGTGGTCATTTCGTCCATTTCTCTTCATAGAAGTAGCCGTCAAGTGTCCGAAAATGATATAATTTTAGCACTTTTGCATTTTCAAAATACGACTCTTGAAGTAATAAGTAAATTAAGAAAACAAATGGGAAAAAAGTAAAGATAGAAAGCAAGTATGAAAATGTCCACATTTTCGAACACCGCTATCATGTTAAGAGTGCACTTGAGCTATATACAGTAACTTGTATCTAATTGTGAACTTTGAAATTTCATTCCTAATGGCGGTTTACTATATGCAGAAGATTTGGGTCAACAAACACCAGCAACCAGTAATGTGCATGCAGAAGATTTGGGTCAACAAACCCCCAGCTCCAGTAACAGTAATGGGCCAAAAAAGTGTGGGAGAACACTAATGCGAAAAATATGGGCACTTCCACCGAACCAAAAAATTAAGTGTCCGTTAAATGCAGAACGCCAACCGGTTGGGGAGAGCGGACAGACATTCAAAAGGTGGTTGGGTACTTTTTGCCTCTGCCTCGCCTACTGCCCACTTATGCCTTTGAATTGGACGCATGTCTCTCGTCAACAAAAAGAACAAGCCTGGACAGAGATTCAGGTATCAGCATACTTTGTCTTTATCATTGAAATATTTCTGAGTTAGCTGACCCATATATATATGCCCTAATATGCTCAATGCATAACAAGCACATTGCTGCCACTACTGCCACTTTGCTCTTTCTTTGTATTGCTGTATTTTCCGAAAATACGGGGTTTAGTCTATCTAAGTTGTAATTAATAACTAAGCAAAAGCTTAGGATCCCATGATCAAAACCGATCTTTAACAAAAAGTAAATTTGCTCCTACTAAACAAATCAAGAATCCAAATGTGTATCGTCACAGGGGGGAAAAACACAATTTAACTCTTGTAAACAAAGACATTAGACAATAAGGCGTCAATTGGAGCTAGTAAAGATTATGTGGCTCATGAACTAACAACACGCAAGCTAATGTGTTCTTCATGTCATAAAAATCATAGATTTCAAACCATACAAAAATGGAATAACAAGCGCCCGAACAGTTTACCTACAAATCTTACGTACTGACATGTCTATGATTGATACCCTAAATAGCCCTTTATTCAAAACCTCATGCATGAATCAATTCCACAACAACGCATCTAAAGCAAATCCACTATAACGCCAAAACAAAAACAAAAAAAATCATGCTCTAAGGTTTTCAAATCTTCAAATAACAATAAAATAACACCTCTCAATTACACATTGCAGAAGTAAGTTGGATCTAAACATATACACTGCAAAGTTATTTTGTTGCAATCTACAGTGTCTCATGATGCAACAATTTTCTCAGGAAAGTATAGACATAATAAATTTTAGTCCATGTATCATATGTTGACAGCATAGGAACTATGCTGGCAGTGGCACCAACAATCCTGAAATGTATAATAGGAATCTTAGCTGGAAAATAGTCATACATCTTTCATAACAATTTACCTTACAGAGTGTTTGAAAGTTTGAAGGGAGAGGAGAGTACAGGGTTTGAGGGAAAATGAGAGGAGTCCATTACCCTCATTTGAAAGTTCTAGAATGAGATAGTTTATAGATTGTTACTTGATAGGTAAAATAATAATATTGTGAAATTTTTTATGTTTGCACACGTTGCTTTTCTAAAATGGGCCATTGTCTATAGTAATTTAGTACCAACCACAAAATCAGATTGTGGTTGTTGCCAATTTGTGCTTGTGTATAATTATTGCCATGCATGTTAACGTTTTGGATCAATGTGGAAAATCCATGTGAAAAACTAGCATGATTGGTCTTAGTCTATTGGTGACATATGCAATAGAAGATGGCTTCTTTGATTTAGCATAAATCAATTATGAAGTACTATAAGACTCAAGTCTCAGATAAGACCAAAGAATTCATGCAAATTATTTTATGTCACAGAGCATCTTGTAGTGGATATCATTAGGAAATTGGTATGTGGAGAAGTTTTTAGGCTTTTGTTTCATTAAGTGAGAGTTAACCATCCAATTCATTTTGCTTAGAAATTCGGACTTGTTCAATCTATAGCATGTACAACCGTATGTGTGCTACATAAATAATCAGTAGGGTGGACTATTGTATTATGCTAACTCAGTTTTTGTATTTCAGAAAAAGTGGATTATTGACACAGAAGTTATTGCACCAGCAAATCAAATGAGTTGGGCAATGCACCTACTAGGGGAACTGAGGAGGAACCGACCTACCAAGTTGAAAAAGACATGCTACCCAAAAGATGCGTCCAAAAAAGAAGTCCTTGCAAAAATACCGGACTGGGCTGACATGCAGCATCATGCGCAACTAGTTGACTATTGGTTTCATCCAGATACACAGGTTCAACTACTTGCTTGCTCTATTATGTGTTTTATTTATAATATACATATGATGGGGTATTTGAATTTACCAAGTACAGTTTATTTAACTAATTTCTTTGTTTTAATTCGTTGGTGGGAATGTGTTCGTAGACATTTGTTGATAAGAACAAGAGAAGTCGTTCGTTTCAGAAGGACATAGCGAGGTCAGGGCCTATAAGTTTTGCCCAAATTGCTGACAATATGGTAAGAAATGCACTATACAAACAACTAGCCAAGGTTCTAATATTCTGCTATTTTAGATTCAAATGTTATAAATGTAAAGAGTTTGATGAAACTAATTTCATTATGAATCTAAGGATACGGTACAGAGTTAGTATGAAATTTGTACCATTGCTTGCCTCATTAGTATAAATTCGTTATAAAAACTAATGTCAAAGGAGCATGTTCTGACTGTTAATAAACATTTCTTCTGATGTTTGCTATTCTTCATTAGTGATGTCATTAATATTATGTGAATTTCCTTTTCTGTGTTACCTTATATGTGAAAAACTAAATAGGTTGAAAGTGGACAGCTCCAATACAGTTGGCATGTATATGTCTTGTTTTCTAGCCGAAGAAGTAGCAATATCATATGCATGGAGTAGAGAAATTGGTTGGAGATAGTTGTGTACCATATGCTTTAGCTTTATAGGGACAACAAAAAATTGGGACCAAAAACCATAAATTAATAGGAACGGTACATTTTTCTTCATTTTTCTCTTCATAGTTATGACGTTGTGACAGTAAAGACAAGTGAGAGAGAGGAAATGTTTGTAAGTTGTGTGAAAGAAATTGGGTTGGGGTAGTAGCTAGCCAAGTTATACAACTTTGGGATGGGGCTAGCTAGGGACTATTTCAGCCATTGTCACATGTCTTTTTGAACGTAATCATCTACGGCTTTAAATTTGTTATACATTATATTGCATGTTATGTTCCAAATTCCATTTGCTATGTAAGGCTTACAATTGCCACTTCATATCACGAACATAAATTTTCGCTCTTGTGATGAGATTGTTGAGTATGATGTAGGCACAAGAAAGTGGGCAAGCAGTGGAGCGGGTGGACGTTTTCATCAAAGTATACAGCAAGAAAGATGGGACTCCTATTAGTCCTGATGTGGAAGATAAGATGGTAAGCCTTATATCGTACCCTATTTCTTTTGTATTTTGTTTATTCATTGTTTATAGCAAGTAATAAAAGTTATTTGGCTCTTTAATGAAAACAGAATAAAATGAAAGCAATTTTAAACGATGGGGGCTCACTACAAGGAGAGTGTGGGCAAGGAATCCTATGGTCAAACACTGATGCGTTTGCACAAGTGATGGGGGAAAGAACGTTCTGGATGAGTACGAGGGGTCGGTTTTGGACCAACCCCATCAGGAAGAAGTGCGTCCACCCTTCCATGTTCTACATCAACTCCACCATCGTCTAGTGAAACGGCCCAGCGGATGACTGAATTGGAAAATTCGTTGAGGGACGAACTTGCCCAGTCAGAGTAGAGGCATAAGGAGGAAATCACCGACATGCATGCACAGCATAAGGAGGAAATCGTCGAATTACATGCGCAGCATAAGGTGGAAATCGCCGAAGTAGCAGCCGAGGCAATGAGAAACGTATTAAGGAAAATGCAGCCATATCTAAATACTCTTCCCCCATCTCAGGTACTTTCAATGTTGTAATGGGTTTAATGAAAATTGCATGTTAACTGCTCCTCATTGTTATGTGTTACTAATACGATGTGTTTAATATATTCAGAATTGCACTGCATCACAATGAGAACTCTTTTTGGAACGCCTTGGTGCCTTGAGAACTTGCAGGTATATGATCAACACTTTTAAAAGATTTGAAGTGGTTGTTGTTTAGCAAAAACATAAATTGGGTATTCAATAGAAGACTTTGTATTGTTTTCGAATAGGCTTATAATGGGTTTGTTTCTGAAGGAAGTTATAGGCTCTTCCTACTTTCAATGGTGGTTTTTAGTTTATATGGAATTTGCATTGCTATTGAGTGTGTGGTTTGTTTGAAGAGATTGTTTCCTAGAGAAGTTTGAGTGTTCTGAATTGATAAGTTTCTTTCCTAGAGAAGTTCCAGTAATATATATAATTTATATATATATATATATATATATATATATTATATATATATATATATATATATATATATATATATATATGGAATTTGTATTGTTTTTGATGAGTTTCTTTCCAAGTGAAGTTATAGAGTCTTCTTAGTTGGTTAGATTTATTTGTCATAGACTCGATGAGTATGCTTACATGTTTAGGAAGGAAACTACTGTTCTTAAGATTGGATTTGATAGTGCTAGCAACTATTTGGAAATCTACGTTTGATAACATATATATATATATATATATATATATTTTGTAATTTTCTAGGTGATATGCTTTTCAGTGTATGATGTTTGTAATGGGTTTGTTTCTGAGGGAAGTTATAGACTCTTCCTACTTTCAATGGTGGTTTTTAGTTTCTATGGAATTTGCATTGCTATTGAGTTTGTTGTTAATTTGTTTGAAGAGATTGTTTCCTAGAGAAGTTCGAGTGTTCTGAATTGATAAGTTTCTTTCCTAGAGAAGTTATATGGAATTTGTATTGTTTTTGATGAGTTTCTTTCCAAGTGAAGTTATAGAGTCTTCCTAGTTGGTTAGATATATTAAAAAAGAAAAGATATATATTTTTGATAGTGCTGACAACTATTTGGAAATCTACATTTGATAACATATATATATTTTTGTAATTTTCTAGGAGATATGCTTATTTTTGGCCATATTTGTCCTGCTGCCAAGCGAAATGATGGTAAGTGGTAGGGACATAAGCTTGTGTAATGGTGTTTTATTTATTGGGATATCTATTTGGCTTGTTCCACAAAGTAAAAGGTAAATTATTTCTTGGTGCAGTTGGATGATGACTTTTGCTTCAGACTGTGAAGGCAGGATGGTTTTGAGGTATTTATGTGTAATATTTATAGGAAGTTAGAAACAGTCATGTCTGTAATATTTGTAGTTAAGGTATAAATATGTGTGAAATGGACCCTAAACTTGACGCCTATTTTGTTGCTGTATAACAACATATATATGTGATTGATAATTTTTTTATATTCCTTAAAGATTGATTGAAATTGTAACAGGTTTGAGAAAATTTCAAAATTTTGCTAGAAACACAAGTTGGAATTGTGTGTGTGACAGGTTTTTATAGTAGCGTTTGCCAAACTTATAGCAGCGTTTTGTATTTGCATTCGTCATTTAGCCTAGGAAAAAAAAAATGTGCCTATAACCGCGTTTTAAAACGCGGCTAACATTTGGCATGTCGGACAGGCCCTTAGGCCGCGTTTAAAACGCGGCCTAAGGTCCAGTACTTGGGCCGCGTTCTAAACGCGGCCCAATGACCAAGACTTAGGCTGCGTTTAAAACGCGGCCTAAGGGCCAGTACTTAGGCCGCGGTTTAAACGCGGCCCAAGGACAAGGACTTCGGCCGCGTTCTAAACGCGGCCTAATGACCAGGACTTAGGCCGCGTTTTAAACGCGGCCTAATGACCAGTACTTAGGACGCGTTCAAAACGCGGCCCAAGGACCAGGACTTGGGCCGCGTTTAGAAAGCGCGGCCATAGTCCGATCTGGGCTATAGTCTCGCATTTTGGGCTGCATTTCAAAATGCGGCCCAAAAAACCGCGGCTACCGCCCGATCTGGCCTATAGCCGCGGTTTTATGCCCTATGGCCGCGTTTTTAAAACGCGGCCACTTGCCATTTTTTTTGTAGTGTCACAGCATTGCTATTTAAACAAGTTAGAGCATGGATTGGCTGTGTTAAAGTAATTATATCTATTTTTCATTTCAATAAATCTTGAATGTAATAAGAAATAAATAAATTTGTTAATTTAGATTATTCAAAGACAGATATAATGATTAAGAACTTACAATGTTCCAACAATTCTATTTGCATTTGCTTTAGTTTGGTCTTCTACAAATATCATTGCCATGCCGAAATCAAAAAATTTTGGGTCCATATTGTGATCTAACAAAACATTGCTAGCTTTGACATCACGATGAATAATCCTAAGTCGAGAATTTTCATGAAGATAAAGAATCCCTCGAGGAATTCCTTCTATAATCTTGTAACAGTTGAACCAATTCAATTCTCCTTGCTTTGCTGGCTCTATAATTTTGTCATGATAAAATACTCAAGTTAGGAATGAGATTCAAATGGACAAGGAAATCATTTGATTCAATTCAAAAAAATATATATATATTCTCATTGTTTCTTAGAATTTCAGCTTCTTGGCATTGATTCAATTTGTGAGAAGTTCATGACAAGTGTGATATAACATCTTTTACTAGAAAAAGACCAATAAAATCTTTTATAATGAAAAATAAAGGAAAGTGTGATATAACATTAATATTCTTTCTTTTTTTTAACTTTGGTTATGATTTCTACTTTATCTATTAATAATTCTATAAAGCATGAGATGCCCGAGGTCTTTAATTCAAAACCTCAATCTAGCATTTGGGTAGAGATTCCTTCTTGTGATTATATGTGTACGTAAGAGGGAGAACCATACACTCCTGAAATGATTTGGTGCTCAAAGAATTCACGACACCTTCCTTTAAAAATATAGAAATAAAAATACTAACTCTTTAAAAACAGAAGAGAGTCAAGACCATCTCACATGACAGTAGGTCCATGGTGTGACTCGTGTGGGGCCACCTTTTTTGTGAGAGCCCGAAATAATGCTCCGAAATTACCTAAGGTTTTTCTCTCACTAGTGTAAAACCCAATCAAGCTGGACATATTATATGGTCTAAAATGGCAAAAATTCAAAGATCTGGAAAAATAATGTTCTTAATTACCGTACCTGCAGGAGTAAGAGGAGGAAGTATAGGCGAAGCAGATGTGATGTTGTAAAATAGGTACAGCTCATATCTAATATTACTGTTAGGTTCTAAGGTCTTAGGATTTTATGTATTTAGAACTCTAATTTGTAATGTTGGCAAACCATGATCAAAACAATGTATTTAATCTTGTTTAGGCTTGCTCAAAGTTGGTTTAATACTGTAAAGTTGGAATCGAGTGGCTGCAAAAGTACTTGGGACTTTCGGCCTGGCTCGATCGATTGAAAATCGCACAGGTTGTTTTTTCTGCAGAATTTCCAACTCAGCCCTAACTCTTTAAACGTTTAGGGTTTTATGTTTTTGCCCTAGGTATATAAGGCAAACCCTAGCCACGTTTTTAAGAGTTGCACAAGTTGTATTGTTGCTCATACATTGCGGTTTTGTGTAAATCTCTTGTGAGATCTAGAGGAGCTTTCCTTTACACAAAGCTTAGGGTTTTCAAGATTGAGATCATTTCAACATCTTGATGATCAACTTGGTTGCTGCCTTTGAAGCTTAAAGAATATCAAGCGTGGGTGCTTGTAGCTGATCAAGGGATTCAAAGAAAGAAGTAGTCCGTGGACTCGGAGCCTGCGCGTGGTCGTGTCAGGAAGTTTTACTGGTGAGTAGCATTAGGAAGTCAAGCGGGGAGCTTGTAAGTCCTTTTGTAAGAACTTCAATTCTTTCTTAGTGGATTACGTTTTGCCTTGAGGATCGGTGGGTAAAATCCTCCTCAGGTTTTTCCGTGTGGTTTCCTGGGTGATCATATCATGTGTTATTTATTTTCCGCTGCTTTATATGCTTGATATGATTTTGTGATTGTTTTAACCTAGAATTGCTTAATTTGACTAAGTAACAACTTGGCTAATTAATCTAGGCTACGCAATCTGGTTATTTGTAAGGGGTCTAAACCGTTCAAGTGGTATCAGAGCAGGTTGCTCTTTTGTTTGAGATTTTTATCTCTGAGCTGATCCTTGACCCCGGTTGTCATGGAGCATGGACACTCTCTGTTTGTTCCTCCTCACTTTGATGGGAACAACTATGCTTACTGGAAAGTAAGGATGAAAGCATTCCTGAAATCCATAGATGAAAGGGTTTGGAATTCCGTTGAATACGGATGGGAGAAGCCCACTACTCCTGTGAGTGAGTGGCAAACTTCTGAAAAAGAAGCAGCAGGCTTCAATAGCAAAGCTATGAATGCCATCTTCAATGCTGTTTCAATGGAGGAATTTAAGAGGATCTCTTATGTTGAGGTTGCTCATACTGCTTGGAAAATCCTCCAAACTGTGCATGAAGGCACAAAGGCTGTTAAAATAAACAAATTACAGCAATTAACTTCTAGGTTTGAAAGCATTAGAATGTCTGATGATGAAACCTTTGATGAGTTTTATGCTAAACTTAATGATATTGTTAATTCTGCTTATAATTTGGGTGAAGTCTATGATCAACCTAAGATTATCAGGAAGATACTTAGATCCTTAACTGAAGACTTTAGACCCAAAGTGATAGCCATTACTGAAAGTAAGGATGTTGACTCCATCCCTGTGGATGAGCTTGTAAGATCACTTCAGTCCTATGAGTCTGACCTACCCAAGACTGCCAAATCCAAATCAATGGCTCTTAAGTCTGTTGATGATGTTGAGGCTGGTGGATTTGATGATGAGCTCTCTCCTACTGAGATAGCCTACCTTGCCAAGAATTTTAGAAATTTCCTTAGAAACACTAATAGGAAGGCAAGGAATACCAACACTGCTGAACCTAGAAACTTTAGGAAGAATGATCCCACTAAGGTTAATAATTTTGAAAAACCTAGAGAACAAGTAGGTCAATCTTCTAATAACTCTTTGGGTCCTCAGTGTTTTGGTTGTCAAGGGTATAGTCATGTCAAATCTGAATGTCCTACTTTCTTGAGAAATAAGGGTAAAGCTATGGCGGTAACCCTTAGTGATAATGAGGCTTCCGATGATGAGTCCGGTTGTGACGAGGATGGAAACTTCATTGCTTTCACTGCTACTGCTGTAGTCAATGAAAGTATATCTGCTGAGGAGAACCCTGCTGATGGGGAACTTTCTGAAGATGCAGATCTTCAAGAAGCCTACAACAAACTTTGCAAAATTGCTGCAAATGATGCTATGAAAGTTGATCTAGGCCTGAAGAAAATTGATGCTCTTGAGCTTGAAAAGAAGAACTTGCTTGTAAAATTGTTTGATGCTAATGATCTTTTGAATAATGTTAAATCTGAGAACATGCTTTTGCTTGATAAAGTTAGAACTTTGGAACATGATTTATCTGTTGCTAAATCTGCTAGTTCTAAACTTGATCACATGTTGAATGTTCAAAAGTATCCTTCTGATAAAGCTGGGTTAGGATATGTTGAAAGCATCTTTGATTCTGGACCCCATTCCACTGTCTTTGTTCCTTCTTCTTCTTCTGTACCTTCCGTGAATGAGGTTGTGAGTGAAACTATTAAACCCCCTGTGAGTGAGGTTGTTAAACCTGTAAAAGTTTCACCACCTAAGAAGATTAGGGTAGACTTCAGAGAATCTAAACCTAAGGAGCCTACCAAACCTAAGGACAAGATGCATGGTAAACCTGCTTGGGTTTGTCATTATTGTGGTAAGTCTGGACATATCCGTCCTAACTGTTACAAGCTTCAAGCTGATAAGAGAGCAAAAAGACCAAAAGTGCCTGTGCCTCAAGCACAAGATCCTATGGCACTAATTGGTGAGTTGGTAAAGGCTTTAAACCTTTATTCCAATTCTGGAGTTGGGAATCACTCTAATGTGAATAAGAACTCCAATGCTCGGGGTGCATCTAAAAAGTTTTGGATGCAAAAGACTCGAACTAACTGAGTTTTGCTGACATGGTCCTTGTGCTTCATTGCCATTTTCTGTTGTGACCATTGTTCTTTGTTTTTTGTGTTTTTCTTTTGTTCTAAGATTTGCATTGCATTACATTCATGCATTTCATTCTAGGATTTATGTGTTTTCTCTTTTAATAATAATTATAAAAAAAAAAAAAAAGAAAAAAAAAAAAAAGAAAGCAAAATCTTTGTTGAACACTATTTTTCTTGATTTTTTGAAAACAAGGTTGGTCATTCTTTTTACACATGTCATGTCTTGTGTACCTTGTTTAATTTTGATGAGCTTATATATTGCACTTGACTAGTTGAAATTTTGTAGTGCATGTTGTGTGGGAAAGATGTGTGTGGTTCTTAATCACTTTGCCTTAATCATGAAGTCACATGTTGTTGATTGACGGACTTGATCCTTTTGAGAAAGGCATAAATAATCATCTCACCACTGTTCACTAGCCAATCATGAACACCTTAGTGCATATCATAAGATTTAGTGCTCGAGAAAGTGTAGCACATGCACAAAAAGAACATAAGGTGTAGCCTCAATTAAAATTAAAACTGATGTGTACTATTAGGCTTGATGCCAATTCACTTAATTCAAACCGATGTGTACTATTAGGCTGAATGCCATTTCACATAAATAAGAGGCAAAAATGAAAGAAACTTACATGATTGCAAGCTTTTGATCTAGGAGATGTGGGAGTTATAGGATGTAACTCTTTAGGTGATAGTCTCTTTTAAATTCTATGTGATGAATTGTGTAGACTTTGTGTTTGATTGCCATTTACATATCACCTCACATGTATCTCAAGTTTTTGCTAGTTTCACACACTACACAAGTTACTCTTTGTTAAACATTGTACATGCTAGTGTGTGTATTTTTCGTCTGACCAACCAAGTTTAAAAATATCTTGAGATTTGTGCACAACATACTTGTTGCTTGAGAAAATTAAATGGAAGGATGATTGACACTTGTTTGTGAGAAAATTTGGTTTAAAATTTGGGTTTTTGAAAAAGCATTTCATTCCATCTCATACTCATGCATTTGTTCCTTCTATTTCAATGCTTTGAGGAGTGTTTTCAAAAAGTGCTTGTTAATTTTCAAATCCTGTGTTTTTCTCAAAATTTAGTGAGATTCTGTCCATTTCGATCGATCCAACTTGATTTTCGATCGATCGAAAAAGTGCTCTCAATTGTCTTAAAATGACTGTGTCATTCGATCGATCGAATGTAATTTTCGATCGATCGAAGATCGTGGAAAAGCTTTTTAAAAAGAAGAAATCTGACTTTTTCAAAGTTATTCAAAAACTTTTTCAAAGTTCCTTTTCTCTCTCCGACGAGGCAAAGACTAAAAGATCCAATTTTTGTCGTTTTCTTCCGGATTTTTTTGCAAAGAATCTCTCTCCTCAAGCCGGTATGTCTGTTTTGCCCTTCCTTTTGCTTTTATTTTCATAATTTCATGCATTTTAGAGGAAATTTTCGGAACTTTTCTTTTTGGGTTTTGTGATGATTCAAACCTAATTGGATGAAATTGATCAATGGGTTTTGGTGGGGACACACTATAGACATGTTCTTAATAGTTTAATTTGATCAATTTTGAGTTTTGTGGAAAATTGAAATTTCTAGGGTTTATGTTTGATCCGAATTGGGGCTTTTTGTGAAATTGAAGTTAATTGATGAAATTGGCTTGTGTAATTGATACAATTGGTTATTATAAACTGTTTTCAATGGTGTGTAATGATTGATTCTTCAATTTGTTGAAAAATTTTTCAAGTGATTTTCAAATTTTTTAGGGTTTTTGTCAAGAAACTCTATGTTCAAGCCAATTTTGTGAAATTAAACTTAATTTGATCCTGGTTACTGCATTAGTTCATGCATCATAACATTGTTTATGTTCATGCATCATATAGATTTTTATTCTATATTTTTTTTGTGCTAACTTGCAGTCTGCCCTTAATTTTGTTTTTGTTCTTTTTGGTTTTCTCCTTGTGTCTCTGTCCTTTCCTTAGCACCATGCCTAGGAAGACTAGAGCACGTAGGACTCTTCCCTCTCCTTCTCCACCCCCACCTTCTTTTGATAGTGAGAGGTTTCCCCGTGAGAAAAACCAAGAGATCTTTGAGACTTTAAACCTTAAGAGAAAGGTTTGGGCTGAGCGTTCTGTCCTGTTAGATGAGTTAGATCCTGCCATTAGGGCAAATTTTGAGCGTAGGGGTTGGTTGCCTTTGTTAGCTGTGTCTGACCCTCCACCTCCGGCTACCTTGATTAGAGAGTTCTTCTCGAACCTCTCTATCCACATCTATGATTCCAACACTCTTGTTAGGAGTTGGATACGAGGTGTAGAGTACACCATTACTCCTCAGGTAGTGGCTGATGCTCTTGAGGTACTGTTGGTTAGGCATCCTGTCTATCCCTATGATGAGTCACCCGAGTTGAGTGATGTCATGTCTTACATCACTGGGTCATCTATCCAGTGGGGTTCTGATCCTAGGATCACCACCGCTGAGCTTCCTGAGACTACCTATCTCTTCTTTAAGATAGCCTGTCACTCACTCTAGCCCATTTCTCATCTGCACACCATTCCTCTTGAGAGGTGTGTATTCTTATACGCTCTTGTCACTGATGCTCCTATTAGTTTTCCCCATCTTTTTCTTCGTTCTTTGAACGAAGTTTATAGGAGTTCATCTACTGCTCATGCCCTTGTCCATCCTATTTTCATTCATAGGATTTTACTTTATCTAGGTTTAGAGGATTTCCCTACTTCTGAGCCTGTACATGTTATAGGTCCTATAGGTGCGTCTTTTCTTAGACAGAGGGCCGCTCATCTTCGAGCTGGTTCTAAACACCCTAGGTCTGAGCCATCTAGTAGCGCTCCTCCTCCTCCTTCTTCTTCTACAGGTCCTGCTGGTGAGGCTGTTCCAGATCCTGTAGGTGCTGCTGCTGATCCTCCACCTCCTACGGCTGACTTCGATGTTCGTCGTTCTTTGGAGACTGTCATGACCGTTCAGGCGGCTCATGGTCAGCTTTTGGTGGATCTATTCGACGAGATTCATGCTCTGAGAGCGGATTTGGCGCATCTTTGTTCCACCTCACCACTTCCTTTTGATGATGGCCTATGATGCCCTTTGGCATTCCGTCACAAAAAGGGGAAGTAGAATTTTAACTTGTAGAGGAGATTTTTTGTTAGTGGGAGATATTTTTTATTAGTATGGGATATTTTTGTGGAGTTTATTTAGATTGTATCTAGGTGCTTCACTTTGTATATCATTTTTGGGGATATTCATGTTAGGGGGAGTAACATTGATTGATATATTGATATACATTTTTTTTCATGATTCTTGTTGTCTTATGATTCACTGCTTATTGATTTATATTTATGAGTTGATTCATTGATATATTTCTTTATTTTGTGTTGTGTGAATCTTATAAGAATATTGTACCTATTTATATACTATTTCCTGCCACACATGCGTTTATGTGTTTGTTGAGTATTTCAGGAATATACAGGTTGCTTCAACAAAGCTACTGTCTACACTTGCTGTCACGCCCCAAACCCGTTACTCAGATTTGTGACCATGACCGGCATGCTAATATCAAGCCTAAACCTGATATTAACAAGAACCAACTTAACTTTTACAAAACTTTTACCAAAAGCTTCCCTCTTTCTTTTCTTTCTCGTTTCTTTACTTATTAAATACTCTTATATTAATTTTAGAAAGTAAGTGACTTAAAATAATAATTAACTATTTAAACACATAGTAAGTGACTTAAAATAATAATTAACTTTTTAAACACATAGTTTAACTATTAATTTGGGGTCGGGGTGTTATATCCTTCCCTCCTTAAAAAATTTTCGTCCTCGAAAATTATAACTGTAATTATCTTTGTTTTACAACAATGTGAAATGATAAGTTGAGAAAATCACAAAAATAATAGAATCATAGGCATGTCAAGTCATATATATACATTACAACCCTTTATCTCATTATAAAATTTCCTTAAGTTATGATACCTGCTTTCAACCATTTTCATGCTCAATTAAAAGATACAATACTATATACACATGCAGACAAATACTAAGAGCACATGTCCCTAACATATATTCAATCTAAGAATACAATTAAGAAATTCTTTCATACACCAATCAAAATTTATAATATCAATACCTATAATACCAATATACTTAGTGAATTTGATAAGAAAATATCTTAATTGTGACAAACGGGTATTAGAAATCATTCACTTGTCAAAATTTTAGTAACTTGGGCAACACAATAAGTTTCAAGAGGTATAATAGAATAAATCAATCAAATAAGATCAATTCCACAAACTCAAAGAATTTCTTAGAAAGCATCAATTTCCTAGAAAGCATCCATTTAGCATATATCTCTCCTTTATTAAAAAAATGAGATATAGCGTTATGCATTATCAAAAACCAAAAACTTATCAAAATTCACTTTGACAGCAAAAATTTTTTTTTTTTTTTCAAAATAAACTTCATCAAATAATATCATCACAAGTGATATTATGTTATACTAAAAATTTTCGTTGTCAATAACTTGTTTAACCACACGCGAGCTCAACTGCAGTTAACAAATTACTTGACCAAGGAATAGGCAAAATAATCATTTTATGTCACCCCACATAAGGTTAGTTGGCAAATGACTTAGCAGATCACACGTGGCCAGCGGTGTTCAACTAAATCAGTCCATACCAACATTAGGAAGGCTGACTTCAATAAAATAAGATAAACAAATTTTTCAAAACATTTAATAACTCACGTTCAAAAACTTCTTTCTTTCTTAAAAAGTTTGATAAACAATTCCAAGTAAACAACATAATCATTGTTTTGCATTTCAAAAATCAAAATAGTCATTGTTTTAGGTTTCATAAATCAAAATAATCATAGCTTACCAAAACCCTAGTTATTCTTGAACCCTAACTCGAAGAGTACTACAAGCACTCATAGACAAATTTTTCAACCTGCCTAAAGCCACTGTCAGCATGATTATCAGGGTGGCCACAATTCATGCATACTACCAAAATTCTTTAGAGTCAGAAGAATCATATTAGCTTCAAGAAGATTACTAACTCCCGAATATGCAAGGTAAAGTTGCTTTTAGATGCCAACCTTTGCTTATTTCTAATACTTCTGTTTGTTTAGGTTTTTCATTTGAACATTTTCTTTTCACTTGAGTTTTCTACCTTAAAGTTCACAAAAAGGAAAGAAAAATCATACAAGGATTGAAACAACATAAGACCATAGGCAACACATGATCCTAGAAGCCCAAACCTTGCAGAATATGCATTAAAGTGAATTGCAGAACAAATTTCCCAACCAACCGTAATAGTGTTCAAATAAGGCCATAGAAGCACAATGTCCATGGCAATAATGCTGATTTAATGCTTAATATTAAATTCTCATGTAGCATTTACAAAGCATCATATTAAAATAATAAAGAAGAAAAGAAAGGCAAAGGAGATAAACACATCGTTAGATAGCACTAGCGGCCAGCAAACAAAATAATCTACAACCTTATTTTCCCTCATTTCACTATTCTTTTGCAATTTGTAACGGGAATCTTTGTCTCAACTCTGCATGAAAACTCAAAAATGTATTATCTCAATCGACACATGCAATTGTTATACAAGAACAGATGCATGCTAGCAAGCAAAATTTTATTATTATTTTTTTTTTCTAAATATACTGTGAATATATATACTCTTTCTAGGATCTTGGGCCAATTCTTAGTATATGTCCACCATGCACATCTAAAGTAAACTAGTTAAAAATTAATGCATTAGAATAATGCCAGAAAACGCTATTGTAAAAAAAATAGCTTTGTTCAAGGACATTTAAAAACTTTACAAATTCAATTCCATTTAAAAACTGAATAAACCCAAGTCATCAATTTTTGAATCATAGGGTACCAAACAATGGTTATTGCATATAATACTTGAACGAGTCAAAACACTCATTCTGACAAAATCATGTGCCATACAACTGCTTAAACCTTCCAATACCTCAGAAATGTCTGTTGTATCGAATTTACTAAGTTAATAGCCATTGTAATAAACAAAATCTTTGGTGAAAAAGAATTCCTCGGCTAAAAGTGTAACAAACTTGCTCTACCATGTATGCTTCCCTTTTTTTTGAATGTCACAGTACCACAAAGAGTCAAATCACCAATTAAGAGAAAAGACTAAAGTACTATAGTTTTATTTTTATTTATTCTTTATTAAGGGCTTTATGATTTGGCTACCATTTAGGCGGTCAAATCTACTTTTTAATAAAGACACATCACACATTTTGTCTATGCTCCATTTTCATTTTCTAGTCAAATAGAGAAGCCAACCACAATTTCTTTCTTCAGAGAAATACATAATATAGCAAACCTAGAGTTAGCCTACAATGATTCCATATTACTCTAACAAAGATGATTCCAGAGGTTTCTATGGAACAAAAATGATGAAAGTGATCTTCTTTGACCTGTATGAAACAAGACAGACCACAAAACACCAATGTAGCAAGCATCATAGTACTAATAACAAAAGAGCTAAAACCATAGCAATACAGAGAATGCTTTCATAATTCAAAATATCCAAAAATGATAGTAGACATCAGATAATAAGCCAATGATCGAACAATTCAAACATCTCAGAAGAGACGTATCTTACTTGTCTACCCTTAGCTACCCAATCTTAATCTCTTACTCTAAAAATTGATACTTAGAGTCTACAGAATCATAACCTTGGCTCTGATACCACAACTGTCACGCCCCAAACCCGTTACTCAGATTTGTGACCATGACCGGCATGCTAATATCAAGCCTAAACCTGATATTAACAAGAACCAACTTAACTTTTACAAAACTTTTACCAAAAGCTTCCCTCTTTCTTTTCTTTCTCGTTTCTTTACTTATTAAATACTCTTATATTAATTTTAGAAAGTAAGTGACTTAAAATAATAATTAACTATTTAAACACATAGTAAGTGACTTAAAATAATAATTAACTTTTTAAACACATAGTTTAACTATTAATTTGGGGTCGGGGTGTTACACTTGCAACCAATGGATAGAAGTTAGGTTGAACTTTAGTTTATGAGCATTATTTTGTAAAGGGCTTTTTACTTATAAACTTTGAGCTTTTAATTTGTGTTTTGTCACGGATTGCCAAATGGGGAGTTTGTTAGGTTCTAAGGTCTTAGGATTTTATGTATTTAGAACTCTAATTTGTAATGTTGGCAAACCATGATCAAAACAATGTATTTAGTCTTATTTAGGCTTGCTCAAAGTTGGTTTAATATTGTAAAGTTGGAATCGAGTGGCTGCAGAAGTACTTGGGACTTTCGGCCTGGCTCGATCGATCGAAGGATAGGCTCGATCGATCGAAAATCGCACAGGTTGTTTTTTTTGCAGAATTTCCAACTCAGCCCTAACACTTTAAACGTTTAGGGTTTTATGTTTTTGCCCTAGGTATATAAGGCAAACCCTAACCACGTTTTTAAGAGTTGCACAAGTTGTATTGTTGCTCATACATTGCGGTTTTGTGTAAATCTCTTGTGAGATCTAGAGGAGCTTTCCTTTACACAAAACTTAGGGTTTTCAAGATTGAGATCATTTCAATATCTTGATGATCAACTTGGTTGCTGCCTTTGAAGCTTAAAGAATATCAAGCGTGGGTGCTTGTAGCTGATCAAGGGATTCAAAGAAAGAAGTAGTCCGTGGACTCGGAGCCTGCGCGTGGTCGTGTTAGGAAGTTTTACTGGTGGGTAACATTAGGAAGTCAAGCGGGGAGCGTGTAAGTCCTTTTGTAAGAACTTCAATTCTTTCTTAGTAGATTCCGTTTTGCCTTGAGGATCGGTGGGTAAAATCCTCCCCAAGTTTTTCCGTGTGGTTTCCTGGGTGATCATATCATGTGTTATTTATTTTCCGCTGCTTTATATGCTTGATATGATTTTGTGATTGTTTTAACCTAGAATTGCTTAATTTGATTAAGTAACAACTTGGCTAATTAATCTAGGCTACGCAATCTGGTTATTTGTAAGGGGTCTAAACCGTTCAATTACAACTTGGGAGCAGAACTGTTCCACCTTGTTTTCCATTAAAACACGTAGGAAGAGCTCCTATGGCACTTTGAAAACACCTAGAGCAATCAGACACAGTCAAGTCCGGCGTGCACTGACCAAGACTGTACAGCGACTTTGAACTCGTGAATTCATCTTCGTCCGTCGCAGACTTCCTACCCGAATCAGAGTTCGACGCTCTCGTCGCCAAAGAATTCATCGCTTTGGCCAATACATAGTTAAACCGATCATTCTCTGCCTCTGCGATATTATCCGTACTGGCCAAGTAAAACCCAGGCACTTTGTTGATGGTAGCAAAGATGGATTGGTTTGAGTAGCGCAAAAGGCACTCGTCGTACCATATTATAGCGACTTTGTCTAGAGGGCATCGCCGCAATATGTCTTTGCTTGCAGTGGCGACGCAGACTTGACAGATGGCGGTGTTGACGTCGCCACGACAAAGGAAGAGACCAGAGACCACGTCGTCAGCTGGGTAGTCTCCAGCTGAGGCGTTGTAGAATCCATTATTGTTGTAGTTGTTTGTGGCGTTTGAGTTAAGAGAAGAGAGGACGAGGTTGAGGTTGGTTTGGTAGGTGCTGTTAGCGATGAATAATGTTGAGTTTGAGCAAAGGTGAGCGCTGTAAGTGGGTGCTGATTCAGTTTTGGTAAGGCTAAGCAAGGTAATTACCCAGAGAGACAAAAGGAGCATGGCAAATTTGAAAGAACGCATTTTGGTTACAAGTACAACAATTGCAAGGCCACCCAATATTTGTTCAAATTCATGTGTAATTATTTTTGTTTTTTTGGGTAAGTTGGACAATGGAATAAAGTCATAAAGATAAAAGATTTGGTGATATGATGAGGATACGGATGGTGTGTATTGAGAAGTGCGGGTGGGGTCCCTGGACGCAAGTAAACAAAAGCAACTTGACTGTTCCTCGTTGACTTGTCGACCATAAGTTTGACAGTTGACTTTAACTTATTTTGTGGAGCGTTTGACCAAAAGTCAAATTTTTCAAAATGATCTATCTTGCTCAGTCCTTGCGTAGATTCTAATTTTGAATGCTATTTATTCATTTGAAATTTCAAATCGTTCAATTGACATATTCTTCATTATGATTTCTTTAAGAGAATTCTTCAAGGTATCTTCAAAGGATCTTTTCATGTTTATTCAACTTCAATCCTTCGTCAAGCTTCCACTTTGAGTTTGGGAGAGTGTTAGAGATATAAGGTCTAGTCTCCTCTATATATTTATGTTATAGTTTATTATAACACAGACTTTATATTACACTTTTACATAATAAAAATGTAACTCTTAAGAATTTTGTATGTGGATGTAAGTTATCAAGGCTAAACCACGTAACCTCGTATTCTTGTATACCTATTTTATGCTTTCATTTCTACATCTACTCTAGCATATACAACATGATATATACATCAATGCTAATATATTTATCCTAAGTCACTTTAATTGGAGAAAAAAGTCAAGGAAATCCTATCTATTTCGGACCTAATACTAGTGCCTTCTTTTTCTCTAATATTTTTTTATTTTGATATAAGACAATAATAAAGTTCACCTTCGATAGTTCTTATTTCAGAGCCAAGGAGAAAGGAGTAGTTCTAGTATAAGAAAAATGGCAATAAAATTCTATGGATTGGCTTCTTAGGCCTAAAAGGCACAAAAACAACAAGTATACTTTGTAAAGAGAAATTATTAGATACACCATAATGATTGCTAACACAGTCCTCTCTGACCTTTCAATCAATAAAATGTTGTTATTTATGCAAATGTGACATCACTTGATAATTTTTTATTTTTTATGCTGATTAGAAAATTCACTCACACATTTACATAGATGATCATCTCATTGGTTGAAAAGACTACATTGAACTAATAATTTCTCCTTATACGATTTGATCTTAGACAAAAGGTTCACAAAAGTAAAAGTTGGCGTTTACAGTTGCGCAGTGGGTAAGGCTTTACTAGAGGTCATTTGGAGAAAATAATTTTGTCACTCAAACGGTGTTCTTCAACTTCTCAAAAAAATAAAAAATAAATAAATAAATACTGGAGTTATCCATAACACCTCACAAATAAATGATAAATGAAAATGAGTATAGGCTCCTATACCTCAAAATACTTGTCTTCTTGTGACAAATATCTCAGAGACCAGATGTATAAATAGAATTCCTCTTAAAAAAAATAATGCAAAGATTGTAAAACATTCATTATAAGGTGTGTCTCAGAAATTTCTCAGTCACCATCAAATTTTTTTTTTTAAACGTTTATTATAATATGATGTGATAGCAGGTCGATTTTAGAGGAGACCAGTTAAAATACCATCCCCCACCATGATGAGAATGGAATATTGAGAAAGAGCCCTTCACCCCATCCAAAATTAACCGACCCTATGAAAAATACAATTGACACACTCACCTTTGATATCGTACTGATGTCAGTTCTAATTGACAGGGAACTTATATTTACGATTGTTTACAGTTTTCAGTCCACAAACAAGGGCTATCTGAGAACTGGAATAGAAGTTCCACCACTTACTAATACATACTGATTTTGGAAAGCATCTTGCCTGGTGAAACTATCGAGGATATATTTCAGTGAATGATGCTTCATTAACAGACCATCCATTTGATTGGGTTGTATGTTGATCAGACTCAAGCTCCGTTACTGGCTTATTTAGCTTTGCTCTGCTTCGATGCAAAAATGCCGGTTGCTGAGGTAATGGTAGCGTAACAGAATAACTGTTAAGCATGAGACCTATTGTTGCCATTGTAGGTCGATTTGCAGGATTTTCTTGAACGCACAACAAGCCCATATGGATGCACCTAATAACTTCATTTCTTGAATAAGAATTTCTCAAAGAGGGATCCAACAGTTCCAAGGGTGTTCCATTCCTCCATTGTTTCCACGCCTGCAGAAACTCGTAAATGTGAAGTTCATCAAGTTCATCTTTCTTCCTCACAACCAAAGAAAAATAATTTCATTGTAAAAGTGACAAATTTAAAATATCTGATTCATACTTACATAACTCAATAGGTCTTCAGCAAGTTCTGATTGATAGAAATGGGTATTCTTTTTGCCACTTATAATCTCTAGAACTAAGACTCCAAAGCTAAACACATCGGATTTCACAGAATATCGTCCATGCATAGCATACTCCGGAGACATATAACCACTACAATCAAGGATCATAAAGAAACAGTCTTGAGTAAAATAAAAGAAGAAATTTTTAGAAGGTCAATCATAGTATCATATCTGTAAATTTTGGAACATCTCAAGCTACTCAATCTCCTAAGATAATCCCTCTCACAGCATTGCTATTTACACAAGGCAGGGCATGAACTGATGGTGTTAAAGTATATCTATTTTTTATTTCTGTAACTCTCACATGTTATAAGAAATAAATAAATTTGTGATTAAGAACTTACAATGTTCCAACAATTCTATTTGTATTCGCTTGAGCTTGATCTACTACAAATATCCTTGCCATGCCAAAATCTGAAATTTTTGGGTTCATATTGTCATCTAACAAAACATTGCTAGCTTTGATATCACGATGAATAATTCTAAGTCGTGAATCTTCATGAAGATAAAGAATCCCTCGGGCAATTCCTTCTATAATTTTGTAACGTTTTGACCAATCCAATTCTCCTTGCTTTGATGGCTCTATAATTTTGTCATAATTAAATACACAAGTTAGGAATGAGATCCAAATGGACAAGGAAATATTCTGATTCAATTCAAAAACAAAATTTTATTATCTCTTAGAATTTCTGCTCCTTGGCACTGATTCAATTTGTGAGAAGTTCAAGACAAGTGAATTTTGAAGGATATGTGAGTGGTCAGAATCATGTACTCTGATACTAACCAGTAACCATACATACCTTAGAGACATAAAACAAAGAAAGAAATAAATAATTGGATTTAAGTTCAGATGGGCCTAACCAAATAGAAAGTAATCAAGGCTTTTGTTGGGAACATATTCATAGACGAGTATCTTCTCTTCTCCTCCCAAGCAAAATCCTAATAGTCTCACTAGATTTCTGTGTTGAAGCTTGGCTACCAATACAACCTCATTCTTAAATTCTACTGCACCCTGTCTAGATCTTACAGATAATTTTTTCACAGCTATATGTTGTCCATTGGGAAGGGTACCCTGAAAATATATTTGAACCAAGATTAAACAATCTTTTGTGTGCAAAAAACTCTCATTGACCTTCAGTATTAACTTAATTTTTACCATGTAAACGGCACCAAATCCTCCTTCACCTATCTTATTATCCTCTGAGAACTTGCTTGTGGCAGCTTCAATGATATCTAAGTCAAACTGCAAGGACTCTACATTTGTAATTTCGACTCCACCTAGACAACAAAGCAGTAAATATAATGATTTTTAAAAAAAAAAAATTCCAAATGCGAATTGTTTATACCACAATGACCAAAAAGCAAAGTGATCAAATAATAATCTTTTATTCTTCACCATTTTCCTCTGGTAAAGTATTATACTTCTTCGTTGCTCTCCGACAAAAGAAGAAACAGCCAATGAAGAGAAGAACCACGGAAACAGCAATTGGGATAACAATGGCAACAATTGTTATCGATGACAATTTTTTTTCCCCTGCATACAACGATATGCATCATTTACTTTAGAAAGTAAGACAGCTCATCGTGATCCTTAGTATTAAAAATAACATTATATATAATTAGTAATAATAAACTAGACAAATGATATGTAAGTGACAGCCCAACCAATTAGTAATAGTTAAAGAAATGAAGCAGGAAAAAAATCAATAAAAATTCTGTCCCAATTATATCTTCTTCTTTTCTAAACTCTGGTTATTTTATATTATAGCAACAAACCAGGAATTTAATCAATAAGATTTCTACTTTGTCTATTAATAACTCTTAGCATTAGATGCATCAAAACCTCAATCTAGTATCATGGGTGTCATGCCAGGATTCCTCCTGTATTTACTCAGTTTGTAAGGCAGTAAGACTACACAAATTAATAATTCTGGACACCCAAGATAATTGTTTAAAATTTAAATAAATAAATAAACTATCTTCAATAGCTGAAGATCGAGACAGGACCATCTCTCAACTGCAAGACCCAATTAAGGCTACATAGGGTCTGAAATTGTAAAGAATCGCAGATCTGGAAAAAAAAAATAAATAAATAAACTGTTCTTTATTACCGTACCTGGTGAAGCAAGCGGAGGAAGTATAGGCGAAGCAGATGTGATGTTGTAAAATGGGTACACTTCATATCTGATGTTACAACTTGGGAGTAGAACTCTTCCACCTTGTTTTCCATTACAACACATAGGAAGAGCTCCTATGGCACTTCGAAAACACCTATAGCAATCAGACACAGTCAAGTCCGGCGTGCACTGCCCGAGACTGTACAGCTTCTTTGAACTCGTAACCTCATCTTCCTCCGTCGCAAACTTCTTGCCCGAGTCAGAGTTCGACGCTTTCGTCGCCAAAGAGTTCATCGTGTTGGCCAACACAGCGTTAAACCGATCAGTCTCTGCCTCTGCGATGTTACCCGTACTGACCAAGTCAAACCCAGGCACTTCGTTGATGGTGGAAAAGATGGATTCGTTTGAGTAACGCAAAAGGCACTCGTCGTACCATATTAGAGCGGCTTTGTTTAGAGGACACCGCCGTAATAGGTCTTGCCTTGCAGTGGCAACGCAGTCTTGACAGACTGTGGTGTTGACGTCGCCACGACAGAGGAAGAGACCAGAGACCACGTCTTCCTCAGGAGTGTTCCCTCCGGCTGAGGCGTTGTGGAATCCATTGTTGTCTGTGGAGTTTGAGGTAAGAGAAGAGAGGACGAGGTTGAGGTTGGTTTGGTAGGTACTGTTGGCGGTGAACAAGGTTGTGTTGAAGCAGTAGTGAGCGCTGTAAGTGGGTGCTGATTCTGTATTACTGGTAAGGCTAAGCAAGGTAATTAGCCAAATACACAAAAGGAGTCTGGGAAATTTGAAAGAATACATTTTGGTTACCTCAATTGCAAGGTCGCCTCGCATTTGTTCAATTTCTGTTTGTTTCCAAAAAAAAAAAAAAATTTCTTTTTTTGGGTAAGTTGGATAAGAAATAATATGGGTGATTGATGAGTAGTTCAGGTGGGGTCTCTACACTCCAGAGGCAAGTCAACAAAAGCAACTGGCCTAGAGAAGTCACTGTTGATGAGTAGTGCTTTCTTTTTTCTTAATATTTTATTTTTTTCTAATGTAAAACAATAATTAATAAAGAAAATATTATTTGAATAATGGATTATTATGAATGAATTTGGAATTTACCCTTTAGGAACCGATGAAACCCAACGTTTTCAATATCCTCCTCTTCCTCCCTTTTCCAAGGATTTATCTTATGAGTTTGGTTTAACTCTTTGAAACTAAGTTTTTTGAAAAAAATAGAGTTTTTAAAAAGTGCGGTATGAAATTAGATTTTTTGTAAAAACTGATTGTTTGATAAAAATTTTTAAAAAGTGTTTTTTAAAAAAACGGTGTTTGGCTAGCACTTATAAAAGTAGTGGTTTGAGTGGTAAATTATCAAAAATGACAATGTATATATAAAAGAGTTTATTTCATACTTAAATTAATATTGTAAAAAAAAAAATTTCTCACCAATATTAGCTAATAATAACCTGTCACTTAAGATTTACTGTGAAAGTATTATGAAAATATTGTGATAATTGATACTGATTTTAATTTGAACGTACTATTACAATTATTTTTTTCTCTTTCTAAAAAAATTATTTTTTTCTCACCGATATTAGCTAATAATAACCTACCACTTAAGATTTATTGTGAAAGTATTATAAAAATATTGTGATAACATTTCTCAATTTTAATTTCTTATTTTTTATTTTATTTTTTCCTTTTTTTTTTATTCATATTTCCTTATTTCCTCTTTTTCCCTACCACTTCCTCTACACAAACGTACCCTTACTTTTTTTTCTTTTCTTTTTTCCTTCTTTCCTTTTTCTTTTTCTATTTTCTTTCTTCCTTTCTCCCTTTTCTCTTGCCACTTTGTCTGCAAGTTTCTTTCCCTCTATCCCATAAAAACACATAAACTTAAAGGTCACACACACCACACCATTTGATTCTCATCAAACGAAAATAGAGGGGGAAATCGCCAAGGGAGGAATGGATTAGAACGGTGCTTGATCTCTGCCTTCACCACCGCCTGTCTTCCTCCCACTGCCAACGACATGGGGTAGAAATGGGTCCAATCTTTTTTTCTTTTCTTTTCTTTTTTTTTTCGGTTTTGATTTCATTATTGGGTTCCTTTGTAATAAAATGTTTGGACAATTTGGTAATTGAAGACAGACTCTCAACGGTAATATTTATGAACTTGGAATGGCTTTTGCAAAAGCTAGGCTTCGGTGTGGTGTTAAAATTCAGTTTCTTCAAATTTGTAAAAGTTGCATTTTACAAAAAGTAGCTTTTAATAGTCTCACCAAATGCATAATTTATTTATTTGGTTTCAAAAAGCACTTTTTGCCTCTGAAAAGTGCAACCAAACGAGCACCAAATCTAGCATAGATGTCAAAATTCTCAGAAAGTGAAATAACATGTTCAGCATGCAAATCATTGGACCACGCACATTATGTTGGTCAAAAATAAAAAAAATTAATAAATATAAACCAATTTAAGTATCAAATATATTATAAAATTAAATGACACATCACTGTTTGACCTCAGTTGAATCTCGATCCAACCTTAAAAACTTTGAACCTCTCTTTTTCCTAATTCATTAAACGGTTCAGGTTTTAAAACCATGGTCCAAACCACCATTCATTCTAAGTCAACAATGACTTCTGTTCTTCCCCACCCTAAATGTTTGAGTCGAGTTCATGCTGAGCACAAATCTAGCTCAGACCGACTTGTGTACCCCCCTCAACACCCTACTAAATGAAAGTATAGGCCCCTATGCCTTAAAATGCTTATCTTTCTTCTTGTGTCAAATTTCTCAAGGATCAAATTAATAAATAGAATTCCTCTAGAGATAAAATAATACAAAGATTATAAAAATTTCAATATAAGGTGTGTCACAAAAAATATTTTAAGTCATTATCATTTTTTCTACAAAATATTTATAAAAAGAATGCAAATCTTTTTCCCCCTTTTCTATCCACCCACCCAACCCAACCCTGGTGGCCGCTAGTCCTCTACTCTTGGCTTTGTATTTGCTCATGAAATATCTCAAACGCCAGTCCTCTACCTTGACTTTGTATTTGCTCATGAAATAGCCCAATTAGCATTCACAATGAGTACCTACATTATTTTTGATATATAAATGAGATTTTGGCCGCAAGGGGAGGTAAAACGTTAAATCCACCATATAAAAGTAATCTATTGCAATTTTCCATTTTATCATAGTGAATTTGTTTATCTTGAGAATAGGTAAATTAGATCCTTCCTAGATTTTTGTCTTGGAACGGTTTGTTTTATTGATTTTCCTAGATCATTATATTACTGTTTTTTTTTTTCTTTTCTGTACGAAATAATATGTTTGCATATGTATAACCTAAATCTCATAATTAACCATAGTAAATACTTGGCTAATTTATTAGATTAAACTAAACTTGTTTTTAAGGGTTCTAAACAAACAATTAGAAACCATCTTGGTTTGTGGAGTTGGAAGATAAAGCAGAGAGGCAAAGGTCGAGATTGGCTTGGTAGCAGTTGCTGGGTGTGAAAAAGCTTGAATTGGAGGCTTGGAGCAGGAGTGAGAGGCGTATGTAGGTGCTGACTCAGTGGTATGGTTAAGCAAGCTTCATAAGAGAGAGAGACAGAAGCTTAAGCGATATGGGGATTTTGAAGTCGACCATTTTTGCGCACATCACTTAGCTTCACTAGTCTTTTAGATATATAAACAAGAGAGAAACAGTTCCAACTAATGTTTTAGGATAAGAGAGAGAGAGAGAGAGAGAGAGAGAGAGAGAGAGAGAGAGAGAGAGAGAGAGAGAGAGAGAGAGAGAGAGAGAGAGAGAAGGATAAGGTAGTAAGATTTTTTTTTTCCCTTTTAAACAAATGAAAAAGATGAGTACATGTCACGTCTCTTAAATCACTAAGATTTCATATAAGATTTCCTGAGAGTGATTATTTAAAAGTATTTTTTAAAAATATTTATGATAAACCAAAGTGTAAGGGCTCATTCTGTAATGGACCCTTAACAATAAGAACTTGTAGAGATGTGGGTGCAAGGATTTGGCATCATCAAAGTAAACAATGGCTGGTATAAAGTTTATAATGAATAATCGATGACATGAGATTCATAGGAATCTAATGGTGGAAAGTTGGCTAAGTGTTTGCGAAGCACATTTGTCCTCGGCCCAGGCCGAGAATCTATTTTTCTTAGAACTTATCTTGATCCACCCCCCTCCTTTATGTTGGGAGCCCTATTGGATATGTAGTCTTCTTTTTTGTTAATCTTAGCCATCCACTTGTCAATTATCTGGATTCTGTGTACAGGAGTTTGTCCCATCATCTGTATTTGCAGGCTTTATGTTAATTCTTAGTCACCTTTGCAGACTTTCTATTAGTTGAAGTAACCGAGGCGACTGGGTTTGTTGGTCACATCACCATTAAAGTGGCCAGAATGTTGGTGGGATATGTCTAATGGATGAGGGATATTTTCCTTTTATCGAAGTTGGTGTGCCGAGGATGTGGTCATCCTCGGCGAGACCCTTGGGTGACCTGGGTTTCTTCCCATTATCCTCGGCCTTTATATTATCCTCGGCATGGGCCTTGGGCCGAGTGTAGAGTGGGCCAGAGTGGTTAATATTTGGGACCCCACAATAGCCCCTCAAAATTCTGCTGCACGTCCCTTTGGGCAGGGAGGAGGATTTTGACTTCCTCGGCATGTTTTCGTGCCCTGTTGGGCCTCGCCTTTCTGTTAGAGTTACCGTTTCTTTAGCTGCTTTTGTAATCTCCTTTCGACGCTAAGGGGCCGTCCGAGGAGTTTTTTTCTTTTTCCGGAGTATACTTTCTTTTTTGAGTTTCTTATTCGTTCTTCTAGGATTGATAGGTTTGAGTCGTTCGTGCTTTAGCGCTCAATTTCTCGTAGTTTTCGTCCCTGATAGGGCTCATTATTGAGCGCCTAAGGGGGTTTGGCTTTGCCGTAGATTTGGACTCGTGATCCATACAAAGACCCTGGCTTTTCTTAGCACTTAGTTTTTATGAGGAAATGTACTTCCTGTTGGCTTGAGACTTTTGGACCATGTAATGTTTAAGTTTTGTCTAGCGCTTGGCTTTTATTCTGAGGTACATGGTTTCCCCATAGGCTTGGGTCCGAGGACCATGAATGCCTTGGTTCTGTCCAGTACCTAGTTTTCTCATTTATCATCTGAAGCATCTAGTTTCCCCATAAGGCTTGGGTCCGAGGACCATGCAATGCCTTGGTTTTGTCCAGTACCTAGTTTTCTCATTTATCATCTGAAGTATCTGGTTTCCCCATTAGGCTTGGGTCCGAGGACCATGCAATGCCTTGGTTCTGTCCAGTACCTAGTTTTCTCATTTATCATCTGAAGTATCTGGTTTCCCCATTAGGCTTGGGTCCGAGGACCATGCAATGCCTTGATTCTATCCAGTACCTAGTTTTCTCATTTATCATCTGAAGTATCTGGTTTCCCCATGAGGCTTGGGTCCGAGGACCATGCAATGCCTTGGTTCTGTCCAGTACCTAGTTTTCTCATTTATCATCTGAAGTATCTAGTTTCCCCATGAGGTTTGGGTCCGAGGACCATGCAATGCCTTGGTTCTGTCCAGTACCTAGTTTTCTCATTTATCATCTGAAGTATCTGGTTTCCCCATGAGGCTTGGGTCCGAGGACCATGCAATGCCTTGGTTCTGTCCAGTACCTAGTTTTCTTATTTATCATCTGAAGTATCTGGTTTTCCCATTAGGCTTGGGTCCGAGGACCATGCAATGCCTTGGTTCTGTCCAGTACCTAGTTTTCTCATTTATCATCTGAAGTATCTGGTTTCCCCATGAGGCTTGGGTCCGAGGACCATGCAATGCCTTGGTTCTGTCCAGTACCTAGTTTTCTCATTTATCATCTGAAGTATCTGATTTCCCCATGAGGTTTGGGTCCGAGGACCATGCAATGCCTTGGTTCTGTCCAGTACCTAGTTTTCTCATTTTTATTTATTATTTTATCTATTTATCCGTAGCCTTTTAATTGTGTATTTCTATAATTTACAATAAGCATTAAATAAATACACTTTTCAAGCAAAATAATAATAATAAATGCGGGCTGGAGTTGGTGGAGGATAAGACCCTGCCGTGTTCTGCCTCTTCGTTTACTGGAACTCTTCTGATTACGAGGTGTCTCTTAGGTTGTCCGCGTAACGTGTTTTGATGCTTCGGTGTCTCTTAGGTTGTCCGCGTAACGTGTTTTGATGCTTCGGTGTCTCTTCGTTAATGATGCGCTCCCTCATTAATGTCAATCGTGGATCCACGAGAATCTAACGGCTGATAAGCCCCTTGGAATTTGGGCGGAATTATGGCCTCCGGAAATCTCTCCTTGGGACTTAATGCGGATTGGCCTTCCCCAAATTTCCGCCTCCTATATAAGGCATTTCTAGGGCAACCTTCGCCTTCACACTTAACAAACATTCATCCTAAATTTCTCCCAAAAACATATTGTCCAAAGGTTCTGCAAGACATAGCCCTTTGAGCCCCTTCGAATGACTTGGCCCTGGGAAAGGGCGGTCCCGAGGATGCACAGCCCCTATCAGGAGCCGATGATGGCACTCCAGCCCTGGACGTCATGTTGGGGTTGGTGTAGGAGAGATCTGAAGATTCTCCTTCTTTTCAACCTAACCGGAGACGGAGCCCTCCTTGCCGTTTGGAGGAGGATCCGGAGAGAACGTAACCTCCCTCTCTTGGGTTTGGGTCCGTGACCCCCCAAGCCGGCTGCTACGGGGGTGGGAGGGAAACCAGGCGGAACCCAGAAGTGGAGTCTTCCTGTGCCGCGGCCTTTTCCGCCTTCTATGTAGCTCTTCTTCCTTCTTTTCCCCTTTTTCTTTTCTTCTTTTGCTCCTCAACGAGCCTTCCCTTTTTCTTTTCCTCTTCTCTTACTTCTCATCCAGCCTTCTTTTCTATCTTCTGTTCCTCTGCCAACTTTCTTTCTTTCTTTTCCTCCTCTCTTCCTCCGCTTCTTTTCTATCTTTTGTTCTTCTGCCAACTTTCTTTCTTTCTTCTGTTCCTCTGCCAACTTTGCCAGACGTCAGTCTTTGTAGCTAGCTTTAGAACAAGCCCCATGGGCATCACTTGTAAAAGATGTAATTTCTCTTCATATATGAATAAAAGAAGTAGACTTGTTTTGTCTCTTTTTATTTCTTTTTTTTTTTTTTCTTTTTGCATATTCTCGTTCTTGTGGTTGTTGACTTCTGAATGATTGTAGTTGCTGTAGATCGTAGCGTTTTGGTGTTTTACTTTTGAAAGCGTTGCTCTTGATTTCTTTACACCAACCACCGCACTTGCTAGCGCACAAATCGGCCCCACGGTGGGCGCCAATTGTAAGGGCTCATTCTATAATGGACCCTTAACAATAAGAACTTGTAGAGATGTAGGTGCAAGGATTTGGCATCACCGAAGTAAACAATGGCTGGTATAAAGTTTATAATGAATAATCGATGACATGAGATTCATAGGAATCTAATGGTGGAAAGTTGGCTAAGTGTTTGCGAAGCACATTTGTCCTCGGCCCAGGCCGAGGATCTATTTTTCTTAGAACTTATCTTGATCCACCCCCCTCCTTTATGTTGGGAGCCCTATTGGATATATAGTCTTCTTTTTTGTTAATCTTAGCCATCCACTTGTCAATTATCTGGATTCTGTGTACATGGGTTTGTCCCATCATCTGTATTTGCAGGCTTTATGTTAGTTCTTAGTCGCCTTTGCAGACTTTCTATTAGTTGAAGTAACCGAGGCGACTGAGTTTGTTGGTCACATCACCATTAAAGCGGCCAAAATATTGGTGGGATATGTCTAATGGATGAGGGATATTTTCCTTTTATCGAAGTCGGTGTGCCGAGGATGTGGTCATCCTCGGTGAGACCCTTGGGTGACTTGGGTTTCTTCCCATTATCCTCGGCCTTTATATTATCCTCGGCATGAGCCTTGGGCCAGGTGTAGAGTGGGCCAGAGTGGTTAATATTTGGGGCCCCACAAAAAGTATGATTAATTTTTTTATATAAATTTTTATTTTTTTCACAAATTTTGTATCAAATTTATTTCAAATTATTATCAAATTTATGTAAAAAAAATTGTTGTGGGAAAGAGGGGGTTAATTGCATGCGCAATTACACCGGATCATACCACACAAGTCAGAACGTGTTGAAAAAAAAAAAGTCACTAGCTTTTGAAACTTTTGGTAGCAGTTGATTAGCTTGATTTGACTATTACGTGTTCTAGAATTTGACCACTCTTTTTTGACATATTTATGTAATTGGTTAATCCTTTGACAAAATAACTTTACTTGTAATTGGATAAATTTAGGATAAGTTTAGTATTTCTAGAAATAAGTGTTTGAATTTACTATTGAAGCCATACAAATCTGATCAATAAACAAGTAAAGAATGTGCTGCTTATTAAAGCACGACAGAAGTCTCAACAGAATCATTTCTATCAAGAATTATTGCTATAGTTCAACAGAAGCTCAACACAAGCTGTATCTGTCAAGAATTACGAAATCAGAAATTCCAGATCTGATTACATGCATACCCTTGAGTATTTGTGTAGAGTTTCTTTTCTCACAACCCTAGACATATATAAAGATTTTTTTAAAAGCCGTCACAAGTGACGCAAGGTGATGCAAAAGAAATATTCACGCTAATTGTGACCAGAGACAGAAATTGTTCTAGTTTATCTTATTCTGTGTAGAAACTACTGTGTCTTTACGCCAAGAGTTTTGTGACCAATGAGCTTTTTAATCTTCATTGTTGGATGAACTGAAAAACTTTGTAGCCAACATCTTTCTCAAGTTGGTGTGTTAGTCATGTATTGGGATCCATGTATCATTAGTTAGTCTTATACTGGAATTTGTGCATTGAACGAAGAGATTGCCTTTACAATATAAGTTCAATTGGGTATTGAGGTAAGGGTTCAACTGTAGATTGATATTGGGTACTTGGATATTTTTTACTTGTAACCGCTTGTGATTTATAATAGTAAATTCTCGGGAGTGATAACCTTAAATTCATCTGATGGGGTTTTGCCTCGGTGGTTTTCCTTAGGGACGGAACCAAGATTTAAACCTAGGGGGGGGGCTAGGGTATAAAAAAAAAAAAATTCCCATGAAAATCTAAGCTAGCATATATTTAATATTAACAAAAGAGAGCATAGAAAATTATCGTTTTGTAATACCTTAAAGCTACATCATCT